>OZ023328.1:23799788-23892288 GCA_964007535.1 Brachyptera risi
AATTTGAGAGGTCTTGAAAAATTTTGATTTTTCAAGTATTTTCCTCCGGGTTATTCTAATGGGGATTTTTGAAATTTCTAAAATTCATAAAAAAAAAAGTTACCACCCGATAATGCCACAAAACTATACAGATCTAAGTTAGATGAGGAACCATGACGAAAAAAAGTTTGAAGTTGATAGCTGTAGCCGTTTGACCTGTGGAGAACCGAAAAAAAAACATGAAAAAAAAACACATAAAAACGAACACCAATTTTTTTCAGTATGTCAAATTGAATCCTCGCTAAAGCTCGTCTAATAACTTTTCAACTTCATTACAATAGAGTAGGCCTGGTGGATATTATTTTGAATTGTACGTAAAAGTTGTACTCGGACTAGTTTTCAACTGAAATAACTAGACTGAAGAATATCTGTTGGTAATAGAAAGATAAACAAATATGCTGTATGTTTGACGTGATATAGTGGCACATGAAGGTATTAATGTATCTGTAAAACCGATGCATACTAAATTATCTGTAATCATAATACAACTTTCAGTCTGCATATGCATGTATGCGATGTGTAGGCCTATGTGTGTGTGTGTGAAACGTATATCCTAGACGGATTTATATATATATATATATATATATATATATATATATATATATATATATATATATATATATATATATATATATATATACATATATAAATATATATATATATATATATATATATATATATATATATATATATATATATATATATATTGGGTTTTAATAACGCACTGTAATGATGACTAGCCTAGACGGAGCCAGGCGGTCCTTTATCAAGGAAAAGTGCAAAATGCTCGGGGTGAGCCGGTCATTTCTTCCAGTGGGTTCAAAAAAACTCAAAGAATTTCAGTTCAGTTCTATTCACAACGTAAACAAGTTATACGCAGTTTTTCTCTTGACGTGTTCGGATGTCAAAAACCTGTCAACATCTCAGGGCAAGCTAGATATTCCGGTCAGGGGTATAATCAAGTCATAAGCCTGCGTCATACTCAAGTAACTAGGGGTGTCAAACTATTAAATTGTCTACCTCCATCAATAAAATCTGTAACAATCATGAAAGGTCTCAAAAGAGAGCTGAACGGCTCTTTAATAAATCAATGCTTGTATTCAATTGAAAATTCTAAAAAACAAGTTTTAATTACTCTGACAAATTCAAATGGCATACTGGTACAACTGTTTTACAATTCCTATTGTCCAACTGTATCTGTATGTATATTTTCAATTGTAATTATTGATATGATATTTGAAATTTCTGACATGTCCAATATCTGTTTTCAGATCAATTACAATGAGGATATTCTATTCTATTCTATTCTATTCTATTCTATTCTATTCTATTCTATTCTATTCTATTCTATTCTATTCTATTCTATTCTATTCCAAGTCACAATGTTGCTGCGGGACAATCGGTTGTACGTGTCAGAACGCGCGGAAATGGTATGCATATAGTACAGGAGTTGCGTATAGACGGGATCTAAAATTATTTGAAATATTATTATATGCTCATAGACGACAGGCGACAATTCTATCAAGTACTAAATGTACTTTTCAAGCTGATGGTGAATGACTATTTCCCTCGAACCTAATACAGTATTAATTTCTGTGAATTTCGATCAAGTTTTACTCTAAAGTCTAAAGTGACATTTCTGCATATAACACACTATAGCAAGTTGGCAACAACTGTATGTAAATCTTAGTCCCTCGGCTATTTTCAATGTGGCTTCGCAATTTGGTGATGTATGCCTATGTTATATTATTGTGTTTTTATGAACGAGCCAGCTTATGACCAGAACGTGCTCCGAGCGAGATTTGGACCCGCATGTTGACAATGAGAGTGTTTCTTGTATTACGACTTGATAAATGACTTTATTCCATTGATGATGAGGAATATCATGGTTTTCTCCCCTCATCCCCCCGGCGAGCCACCGTGAACTAGACACAGTAAATCCTCATCTCGCTCATGATATTGAGTGCATGTGCTCTTTGCTTGCTATAGCGTCATACTCGCTGATGGGGTGGATAAGGGATTACAGATGCATACATCTGCATAAGCTATTTCCGTGCCGATGTCAAAGCTGCTGCAGAATACAGATCAAGAAGTGTGAATTTGTTTAACTTCTCAAATAGGAATCAAATATTTATTAAGTGTTTTCGATTGAACTAGTTTTAATTATAGATTGCAAAATTCCAAAGACAGTAGTATCTTTATTTTGAGTTTGTAAAAAGTTTTTGATGATTAATAACTCACGGTTGTAGTCACTAAAGGTCTTTTGATTGTGAAATACATTGAAGTTTCTTGCCCTTGTGTATTTTTAATTTTCAAAAATGAAAATACGTTCAGCAATTTTCTGTTTTTTTTTAAAGCATGCAATATATTTAAATAAGAAGTAACAAACATAGCAGGCCTAATGCAATTTTGGGTTGAAATTGAAATAATATAGATATTTGCACGGATATTATGTAAAAAGAGGATACATAATTTCCAATGTTGTGAGATTCATCAAAAATCAAAATTTGATGCTCATACGTCCAGTTTTCCACGAATTGATTATGACCAGTTCACGCGAGGCATTGCAACGCCACCGTTGGAATGTTAGCCTTCCAATGCTGCCGTGTGAATTGACAAAGCATTGACATTGGCGGGTTGAAAACGTTTAAAGAGCTTGATTCTAAAACCTGGCATTGGAACCATAGCCTTCCAACGGTGACATTGCAATACCTCGCGTGAACTGGCCATTATAGTCATGTGAATGACAATTTCATTATTCATTACACACCAACACACTAATTAAACTCAAAATTCAGATGTGAACAGAATTGACTCTCACCTGCACTCTGGACTCTGGCAGGTTGATCTTGAGGGCCACTTCCTCCCTCATGAAGATGTCAGGGTAGCGCGTCTTGCCGAATAACGACTCGAGGACGTCCAATTGGGCGCGGGTGAAAGTCGTTCTCTCGCGACGCTGCTTACGAGGATTGCCTGCGTTCAAAAAGTATATAGCATGTCAAGTCTTCGGGCATCAATCAAAGATGAACAAATAATAGTACTTGATAAGAAAAGTTTGAAACTATTTCAAGTGTATGGAGGGAGTACCGGTAACTAATTCTTTGTAATACAAACTTGGCACCTCCATCAGTATGGATTATAGGCTTCTGTAACGTAACAAATGAGAAAAAGTCGTTACCATAGCAATACAACGAACTGGTGGATTACCAGATATTCTGATTGGTCAATTTCAACTGGTGGACATTGTTGTCTGTCAATTTCAACAATGATTGACGTCACTTGACAGAAGCCTATTGTTCACACAGTCCTAATATTCAATACATCTAAATGAGCTAATATATTTAATATATTCACTATGGGCTATATATATATATATATATATATATAAATATAAATATATATATATATATATATATATATATATATATATATATATATATATATACACATATATATATATATATATATATATATATATATATATATATATATATATATATATATATATATATATATATATATATATATTATATTATATTATACCAAATTAATGAATTAATATGTTAAAATATCATATATCAGCTATACTATTTTTAATATATCAAATAATAATATATATTCATATGATATATTTAATATGTATTTAATACGCTGTACGCATGCACAATTCATATATATTGAACGTTCTGTGAATATATACGCATCATTAAAAAAAGGGTAACTATCAGTAGGTATTTTTATATAGTTGGCTAACTTAATTTTTTCGAATTAATTGCAATTTAATGACACCGATATGGACGTAAACAATTATATATATATCGATATATACAGTTCGAGACGGAGCTTTGATCTTTCCATGAAATTATCTCCTGTCTAATTTAATTGTATGGACCATATCCTGGAGATTGTACATCATATCACAGATAATCGAGTATCTGTGATTATATGGTAACACAGAATGAGTGTCGATAAGGCATAGGCGAACAGCTTGATCGTACCGAGATTGGATTATACCCACCCTATCTGACCTATCACAGGGTGTTTATATAAAGTATTTATATCATTAAGGCTAATAAACGCACACTGATTCGATAGTGTTACCATGGAGGCTTGCGCGCGCGTGAAGATGAGGGGTGCATATAAACAGTTGATTTTCCAAACTTTCAAGTCTCAATTTCAGGCCTACATAAGTTTTAGAACACATGAGTTATTCTATGTCCCTTAATTTTATTATTTTGAGTTGAAATTTTCTGTTTCATTATTCGCACATCATTGTATATCATCATATGATTTTTTCAAATGGTGACTTTTGATCGGTATAAAATGCCAGAATTCTCATCACAACAGAAACACATTTTTTCAATAAACTCAAAATATGCTATATAGGTAAGAATTAACCAATTTATCACTATCGTATTATTTTTATAGGTTTACACACAGATCAAAAATATCATTTTTAAGCTCTATTGCCTTTTCTGAACAAATATTGAATGTATTAAAATGGTCTGCGGTTTGTGCAGTAATTTTTGATATCTGATATGATTTCTCATCATATAGACTTCCATGTTTTATTCAAACTAAGTTTAGATACGTTCATCCAGTTATTTTGTTATCTACACGTCGAAATATTTCATAAAATAAATATGTAAGTATAAATATACATATAGGAGTGAAGATCGATAAATCCAGCATAAACAATATTCAAAAAAAATTCTAAAGATTTTTGTTCAAAATTGAGGTTAAAAACACATGAAAAAAAATACACGAAATATTTTGCTGTGTTCATTTTTTATGTGCTTGTAAGCACATTAGGTGAGGATTATTATTATCTATCTAGAGTTCAAAAAATGTGTCTTATATATGCCTACTGTTTAGTGTTTACAATATCTCGTCGATAAGCTCCAACCTCATAAATATTGTTCTCAAGTTAAATAATATCTATCATATGATAAAATGTTGTTTTTTGTAATTACCGTGATAATTACCTGGCGGGTAACAGTGCAGCGAGTCCATGGAGGGCATTGAAAGTCCAATGCCGTTGACAGAATATGGTGACGACTTGAGGTAAGCCATGCTGGCAGTGGAGCCTGAGCCACAAGGGCTGCTGAACGGGGGAAACGCCAGTTCTCCATCAGGGTTGCAACTGAAATAACCACAATAACAACATCATATTATTATAATTTATATATCGTTCATAACCCATACACCGTTTTTTTCGCTGTTGGTTTCAATTATTTATTTTCATATTTTTCTACAAAAAGTATAATAGTATCCCAAAATAAAATAAAATCCCAAAATTTGTTCAAACTACACTAAAGGAATCAAAAAATGTATTATGAAAAAACACATAGAATGTATTCTTCGGTATTTTGTATATCTATCATCTGCAATTTATTCTTCTTCTACTTTTTTCGTGTGAAAGTGTGTTCATTCAATTGTTCAAATCATTCAGATACTTTTTTCCACCCAGTTCGTCATTCCACATCCTTCCTGTACTTTTATCCATTAAAGAAGATTTGCTTGGTGGTTCCAAAAATGCTAAGGTGTTGTTTGGAGCTCAAACGATGGGTGAACTTGTTTTTGAAGTCAATTATTTAAAAAAAGTTCCAATCGATTTGTCTCAAAAAAAATGTACACAGGACATAATAAATATGCGAGGCTCTTCATCTGGAATGCATATGTAAGTGATTGAACAGAAAAGAGAAAGTGCTGAATATAAGATTTCGAATGCATTGAGAGTGTTCATTTCGATTATGTGTTTTTTGTGTTTAAAGATAAACTATTACGAAAAAATAAAGGTTCACAGTATATTTCTACAATATTTTACCCTTAGGCCTACTCTTACACTGAAAATTGATTATTGTAAATTGATTTTTGATATTCTACTTATACAATTAATTTTGTCGATACTTGTATATTATTTATTGAAATTAATAATTTCATTATGGTTCATATTTTGGAATTTGTAAATTTTTAATATATTCACAGTTTCACACCTTCGAGTTAACGTATACGGCCTTCACAGTCCCATGTATATATTAATTATGTACCATAGACTAAAGAATTCACCATGTATATATACCTTAATACTATTGAAAGTTTGTAACATTCCACTTTGATTCTCTTCGTATTTTCATCTAAATAATGTAGTGAGATAACGTGTATAAAGGATAAACTCTATCTTAAACTGGATTTATCTGTGACTGTACTAGTCGATAGATTCATTTATTTTTTGTTCATTCTGATCTTTTTTTTATATACCTTGAAAGTTATTCGTTCTAAATATGGTATATATGTCTTGTTGTGTAATAATGACAGGCTTGCCCATATATGTATATATATATATATATATATATATATATATATATATATATATATATATATATATATATATATATATATATATATATATATAAATGAATATATATATATATATATATGTATATATATATATATATATATATATATATATATATATATATATATATATATATATATATATATATGTGTGTGTGTGTGTAAAGGCTTGCATTATTACTTTCAAAGGAGTAAGAAGCTCACATCTTAAGTATATTATATTGAGACCAAGCCTCCTTCATTCTTTTCCGAAGTTAAGATGAAAATAATAAGGTATGTGCTTGGCTATAAGGAGTTTCAGATCTCTTTTCCTTTGGGATGGAATTTATGTATGGGATGAAATACTCTCTTGGGATACCGCAATATCAACAGAGTGACATGTGTTGGTTGTAACAAAATTCGAAGTTTTTTCAGTAGTTTATAATATTGGAATGAAGTTAGAAATAAAGAGAGCTAATAATTCTAGAATAAAGCTAGAAATAAAGCTATGACTGCTAGGGTCACGGGTGTTCAAATTTTGAACCATTTTTAATATAGTTAATCTATATATACTAAATATCAACCTCGATCAGCTGTTATCGTTTCATTCTGGTCAAAATAATACATTATTATTCATTGGTCTCACAATGATTATAAATTCATGTAGGTTTTATGAAGAATAGTTGTATGCCTATTCGTTCATAAAAACAGTGTATTCAAGTATAAGTTATTCATTTGTACATTTATTCACATTCATGTGAAAATGTATATGTACTTTATAATTTAATTTAATTCAATTCAAATTCAAATAATTCAATTTAAATCAATAAATTGAATTGAATTGATTTTTTAAAATGTTTCAATTCCAAATTTCAATCCATTTATTGACTGACATCTGATGAATAAACATTTTAAACTATCAAATGAGGACTTTGGTACCATTATGCTATTTTTCATATTTATTATGAAGCACGAAAGCTACAATATTACTTTTCATAATTGTCATGCCCCTTCCATTTTTAAATCGAGCTCGGGTTTCGATCGCGACCAAATACCGCATATCTGTATAGCATATATAACTGTAACAAACACACAAGCAAAGTTTATATATATATATATATATATATATATATATATATATATATATATATATATATATATATATATAGATATATATATATATATATATATATATACATATATATATATATATATATATATATATATATATACGTGATACAATGGACAAGAGATCGAGGTAAACTACAGCTGCAACTCAATGTACCATTGTTGAATGCAACCCCCAACCATCCCACCCCCCTGCAACAATGCACACCAATTATTCGGGGTAATCGCGCGGAAAAGCATGCCGCACGGTTTTTACAAACAAGCAAAGCATCGAGTACACTAAGGGTAGCTTACACCATCCACCCCCTTACTGAGACTCACACCCCGAACAGAAAAGGGTTGATTTTCTTCTAACACACAGCAAATGTCAATCATATACATTCGCTTATAGAAAAGTTTTTTGTTTGTTTACGGTTATACGAATATGACCAATAGACAAATAGTTTACGCACAAATTGATTTCGAAAACCATAATAACTATCCATCCTGACTATGCACAGAAATAAATGATATATGTTAATAATTATTTGGAGTAATCGAAAGTTATTGGAATATTATCAACATACTATACATATATATAGTATATATATATATATATATATATATATATATATATATATATATATATATATATATATATATATATATATATATATACACCAACATATACATAGGCCTATACTTTCAATATAGAATACATTGTTATCTAAGAGTAGTATTTTCTCACATTTACAATGATATGATTGAAAATATATATTTTTGTTCTTGTTATGAAATGAATATAGCCTATACAGAAAAGGTCTAGAAACTATGGAATTGTCGAGAGTATAGATTGAAGAAGATTATGAAGTGAATCAATATAGTAATATTCGTTATTCTCATTGGCTTATACAATAACGAAAGAATACAATAATTATGTTTTTCAAATAATTTTTTCCAAAATCAGATTTTGTCCTATTTTGCCAGATTCTATATTCTAGACTGGGTATGGTACATTTTCTATATCTTCAGTACATGTTCGTGTACTGTACTACCACAGATACAATGATTTTTCGCAAATAATCACTTCATTTCAATCGTTTCTAAAACCAACATCATTTCATTTTATTTTCATTAAGCTACGTATAAAGGCTTATAGAAGTTATTCTCAGTATTCATATTTGAGACATTGTATTATTCCAGTCAATCCATCTGAGCGATATTGAATCCAGCTTCTACTAGTTATTATTACACTTGGATCTTTTTCAAATATTTGCATGGCACACATGATTGACTCTACAATGCAGTCGATAATAATCTATCATCCCCTCGTAATCTCGCTCATCCATCTCTCGACAAACCAACCACAGCCAATAAACGAGGAGTAAGAATCACTCGCAAATGTCTTCCCTCTTCTATTCCCCTTCCCCCTTCCCCCCTTTTCAACCTTCTTCCCAAATCCCTAACCCATTTCTCATCTCGTGATGTATTGGTTTCTGAGAATATTACTCGAGAAGTATATTTTACGATCGAAAAAGAGATATCAAATAGATGTTTCAATACCAATACAAAAATAATACATATTTTTTCTTTATTTTTTCCCGATAAACAAATTGTAATATATTTTATCAAAAAGTTGTGCATTTATTCATCCTCTCGTGATCGGTTCCTGTCATTTCTGAGCTTATATAATATGTTTCAGATTCTTTCATCCTCTTATTCCCGCTCCTTTACTCTTTTGTTATCTATTCTTCTCTATTCATGCAAAGTTTTCTCATGCAATTGCTCTCTATCTTCCTTATTACAGTAATTTAGTACAATTAAAAATAATAATAAATACACTTTTCCAAACTTAGAGGGAATACATTCAATTTGAATTCAACTTCTGTATAAGTATCTATAAAAGATTATTTCTTTTCAAGATTCCTCAGTAAGAAATATTGTTATAACTATAAATGTTTTTATGAATTAATTGTGTAGATATATCGTCAATTTTTCCATTTCTCGCTTCTATAGTCTCATTTCCACTGTACTTTACTGCGAGATAGTAGATATAGGACCTATAATATCGCATATTCTACAATGAACAAATAATAATTCCCCTCTATAAACATATGAATTGTAAATTGTAGTAAAAATGCTCTCTGTTAATATTTTTGATAATATACTCGAATTTTGAATATTACTGAATCCTTGACTTGCCTCATATCTTATTATCTTGAAATAGTCCCATATACCACAAAGCTCATGCCTACATTTATTTTCAATTTGCGTAGACTTTAACTTTATATTTTTATACTTTTGAAATTATGATGCCGGATTTGTTCGATTTGTTCAAGTTAAAGACCGTCTTTTTCCACAATTCACCAGAACAGTATATGAAAAATTGGAAACTTTAAACTCTCGCATCTTGCAATTACCAGCACTGCAATGTACGCACTAATTGTAATTAGGCTCTCGTTCTGGCATTTGAAAATAAACCTCGTGATCATTGATGGTAAGTCTCGAGGCAATATTCCCTATACGCACTAACCCAGTATGACTCCTAACTTGATATTTTCCTCCGTCTGAAATTACAAACACTCGATCTGTTCATTTCCAGCATTCACAAAGACAGCCAACCCCTAAAATCCACCCTCTTCAATCCAACTCCCATTATACTATATTATAATCCAGCCAGGAAGAAACTTGGCTCTAGATTTGTTGTAATAAAGAAATATAAGTGTTTGCACGAGTCTCAAGTATAGTTTATATACACAAGTGTTTATTTCCAATTCAATACACATTATATAGATGTCTAAATACTTATCTATTCCCTTGGTTTCCCCGTATCAACAAAAAGCCTAAATCGTCTTATATAGGGCCTATGTGACGTCCGCGTATCTGTGCGTTTTTGTAATACGTCAGGCCTATAAGTCTCTTCTTATAGAATATAGTGAGAGAGCAAGAAAGAAATAAAGAAAGAGAGAGAGAGAGAAAAGAGATAGGAATTGTCAACAGAATGTTCTGAGAGGAGCTGTTTTCGAGATATTGGTGATTCGGAGGTTTCAAGACAAGACGAAGTTTGCTGAGAGCTTATATATATGATGCTTCAAATATCGAAAATGTCAAATCGACCGGCAATGCTGAGCTAATCCGGTGACGACGGCTCATTGAATATAATGCACATGGCTTTCTGAGGGATACCTGATATAAAATAGCATTTCTTATCTTTATATATATGAAATAAGTACTACGTAATATTCCAACGTAGTATATCCATGTTTCAATATTCTTTTCGTGTGTTTTCATAGCAGTTCGCAATTGGTTTTCGTATTCTCACCGATGATGGTTATTCGGATATGATCGATCGTCCGATATATAAAATTAAAAATTCCAACTATTTATGATTTGTTAATAAGCAATACGATCGAAACTATATTGTATGACTCAGAATGAGTATAAGAAAACACTTTATAATAAGAGAAATTAGAGAATGTATAATTCTGTTGTAACCTTTTTGCTCTTCGAACTTTATTGGATCCATTTGAGATAATTCAATCTGCATGCAATTTTTATATGACAAGCCGAACAGATTAATGCAGATGGTATTATTAATTAATTTTATTAGTAGATTAAATCGTAGCATAAAACGCCCTTTCCCGATTCGTTCTGTATCTTATCGCATCTCTATGAGTATGGGGGCCACCTGACCCACATGTATTGTGCACACAGGGTGATTGCATTTGTTCTCGTAGAAGACAATAGTTCCACTGTACCTTATCGGTACCGGTACCGGTTCTCATATCGGTCACGTGGGTCAGGTGTGCCTTATCAATTATAGTAGTCTACATTATGTAAAATCTGACAATGCTTCTCTAAGCCTATCAAACATCTCGATGAAATAACAATGGAGTACAGTAAAAAAAAATCAGTCAGCTGATTCACAATACGAGCGATCTCTATTGTGATCATCAATTTGCCAGAGATGTTTTCTTCAAATAGATAATCTTATCCATATAGAAGCTGGAGCTAACAGGATTTCCTAAATGATCTATGGTAGTATTGTTGGCATTTATTTGTCATTTATATTATAGTCGTAGGATTGTGTCCACTTACCTAGATGTGAGGCTATTTGGCCACATTGCACGAGACCTGCAGAAGAAATCAGATTATTAGTATAACATTCTGTGATAAAAACATTTCGAACATTATGGTAGATTGGAATGGTGGATCGGCCTCAAGTGAGTCGAGTTGTCATTGAGGAGAACGAAGTTCGATACTCGCTATGGACCCTTAGCCAAGACCCTCCTGAAGTTATCCTGAGTAAGGTTCTTCGTGATTTTCCCAACTCTTTTTGAGTGAGAACTAGGATTGAAATAAGAGGCTCTCTTCCTACTGTAAGAATTATATAAATTCAACTTTTTTCTTATCTATACCAATCAGCTTTTCATTTGTGACTTTGTTGTGGCAAAACACCTGGGGCTTCGTGGGGATATGAAAATATGTTTCTTATGCCATGTTGTACTGAATCCAGTATGGTTCCCAAATTTATCAGATACTTTATATTTAGTCATTGGACTAACTGTTATTGTTAAAGTTATCGGAGCGAAGCGAAAAAAAAGGTAATGTATAATTTCTGTTTTTAGCACTCCACAGGTCAAACGAGTGAGAATATTTTGATGAATCTTAATTGGCATACATATTTTTCATTACCATCTTAATCGATACTGTATAGTCCAGAGCCGCAAACGGTTGAATTACTTTTGAGGAAAATGATAATGCAATTTCTAAAACTAACATGAGAATAACCCAGAGGAGAGTACATGGAAAACATTGACTCTGAATAAATTGAAATTTCCAAGAAATTCAAGCACACAATTATACAAATTTCAAAATTATTTCAAAATTTCATATAAATCGGATGGGTCGTTTTCAAGATAAAAATTAATATCCAATATTTTTTACAATCAATAAGAGATCTCTATTAGGAAGCTGTCGATAGATGATCAACAGGTTGATACAATTAGTTTGTAAAACCATGGAAATTATCAATATGTGAATACTAGGCAATGGTAGGCAGTGAGTTAATAGATCCAAAATCGAGGTGTGTACATTTTCACCATTTTTTCCAGTACATTTTCCACCACGTATATGCTGCGTTTTCCTACTTTTAATATTCTATTCACATAATTTTTTCCACCTTTTAATACTCAAACTCAAATAGAAATAGAAGATGGAAACTTGTCATCTTCTGACGCCAAGAGAACTTAGCTATGATTCGAATGTGACGTTGATCCAATAAGAATAGATAAATACATAATTAAAACTTTTCGAAATTACATCAGGATAAAAATGTTCAGTGTTGGATAATTCATTTCTGAAAAATTTGTACCACGCATATGTGTTCAACAAGAGAAAACTCCAGATATTTTAAGCAAGGATATTTTATTTTCTATTTTCACAAAATTATTTATATACAAATAATATTTATTGTGTATTATATAAAAATAGGCTTCAATGTTCATAATGTATTTCTAAATCATAAGAATTAAGATGCATGCGGAAAATATATCACACCCCGTACTAGCCTGAAGAAATATCCAGGACTTATTTCAAGTGAATACATTTTCTCTTCATATTTTACATTCTTATATAAACTTATCACTTGTTATTTCAAGTTGTCAATTTACTATCTAAATTTCAATTGTTGAATAATTTATATAATTAATAAATTCCTTTTGTTGGTCTCATTTTGTCATTCAAAGTCCTGATTGTTGACCTTAGTCAAACTTTCCATCTTAATCAAAAAATAAATCATTTATTATGTATATAATTTTCGATCGACAAGATTGTCATAATGCATATGCACATGCGTGATGAGAACAATATGTAACTTATAATTCTTTCGTAATACACTTGGAAAACAATTGCATGAATCATCTAGTTTTCACGATATTATTACAAAATTATATATCTCACAATAGGATCGGAAATGCGTTTTGGTACCACCAAATAATACAAATATTTGTCAAGGTGTACGCTCTTTGTGAAGAAGGTGTGCATTATTCATTTGCCACACAACCATTATAACCAGGCAATGCATAACATAACTTTATTGTATGAAAACTACCCTTACAATATTTGCACGGCCTTATGGCATTGAAGCTGCATGTATCGATGCTTCCGACAGACACCATGATTTACAACATGTCCCCAGATATCTATAGACATGCATGTTTTCTTAACACCTAGATAAATATCTATTTATTTTAGTTGTGAATGTTGGCAAGATGTTTTACAATAAAACGGAAGTCAAAAGTTAGGAAGTGATAGAGAGTATATGTGTTTGTGTTTGGTACGAAGATGAATAGATAGATGATAATGAGAAGAATGAAATATGATGAAAGAATAAATGTCACGCTTCTAGATTCTGCACGTATTTGTTAGATGATGAAGAGAAGTGTTTGTTGTGATCTGTTGGTAGGAAAGTAGATAGATTGATAAATGAATTGATAAATAATGTCAGCATGATTATTTGAGAATATATAAATTTAAATGAAATAGATTCATTTTTCAAATTACATATTATCTCATTTCGATAAATAATCATACATACGCTATAATCTTATGATTTATTAATCAATAACACATGACCTATGAATTGGGAATAGAACAAGTTTTTTGTACTCGTGTATTTGAAATCCCAAACAATTTGCATACATTTTGTTTTTCATATTTGTATAAGCATGTTGATGTTTCCATTCACATAAATCGAGTGGCTCAAGAAGTGAGGCTGCAAATGAAGCCAATTCATGAGTCAAGTCATCAATCTAATATTTTATTGTAATGATTATTATAACAATCACATTTCGATAAAGTCTATCGGACTGTCTACCTATCTGTGATGGTCATTCTGTCTATCATACAGTGTATATAGTGTATACATACTTGTTACCAATGCAATATGTTTTTATTTCATTTATTGCTGTAAATAATGAATGGTGATGTCTCTATATAAAAGTGGCTTTTGCAATAATAATAATTGGGTGTGAGCTCGAAAAAAGCTATATTTTGACTCTACAGGTCAAACCACAAGAAGTATGTTAATGAAACTCAGCACACACACGTGTCATCATCTAACTCGATACTGTATACTTTTGAGGCGCAATCGGTAGAACCACTTTTGAGAAGAATGATTTTGAAATAATGAAAACTCCCATGAAAATAAATGGGAGAAAAAAGATATGAAAAACATATTAATTCCGAATGAATGAAAAATCCCACGGAATTTGAGCACATGGATGATACACATTATTTCAGAGTTTTACTTGAATCAAATGAGATGTTTCGAAAACAAAATTCAATGAATATTCTTTTCTTATACATCAATAATAAAAAGCTCCAATAAGAAAGCTGTTTGAAGATGATCAACAGGTTGAACCAATTAGTTTCGTGAAATGATTGATATTATAAAAAAGTGAATCATGTGAACAGTGAGTTAATGGATCCAAATCAAGATATGTACACCTTCACCATTTGTTCAGTATATTACCTATGAATTATCGCTCATCCTACAACGCATGTGCTATTTTTTCGATTTTATCGAAAAAAAAAATCGATTTTTTTTTTTTTTTTTTTATCGATTTGAAATTATTTCCATGCACCATAAGATTCACAGCAATAATGTAGTTTCATTTTTATATATAAAACACGATGTAGTAATAAATACCAACCTATTTTATCATAATATAAAGAAGGTGACCCAACTCGGGTCTTGAAGTGAAAGATTCTGAGACAGAATCTGAGTCCAGCGTCCCGATTGCTTGTAGCGCAACTATCGCTTTTGTATCGAACTATTTGAAACAAAAATGCTATACAATGCTTTACACGGCTCAGTAGATTAAAATAATTATAGATTTTGTTAGATCAACAATGCCACCGGTACAGTAGCCACTCTTATTTAGATCTAGTCCACAAGGGATCCGCTACATCGCAACAGGCAATCGGGACGATTGGCTCTGAAATTACCGCAAGAAACAACAAATACCTTCCATGTTATCAGTATGTGAGTTGGAGCACAATTTTTTATTGATGAGCGTAGCGAAGTCTCCATCCCACTCTTATAGGGCTTTGTCTGTGTGCTTTTTTTTTTTTTTTTTTTTTTTTGTAAGCACTCCACAGGTCGCAAGGGTTGACTGATGAACATGAAACTTTTTTTGTACACGCAAACTCATCCAACTTAGAACTGTATAGTTTTTGGGATGAATCGGTCGGACCAATTTTGAGAATCATCATCTCAAAGTTTCTAAAAACCCCATAAGATTTGGCTGGGCAGAAAATGTTGAAAAATAAAATCTCTCCAAATGGAATGAAATTCTCTCTAAATGTGTATACATGGATTTTACACATTATTACGATTTTTTAAGCAATTCTGATCAGTCGTTTTGAAGAAAAAAAATAAAATGACTGATAATATTCATAAAATATATCATAAAAGTTGTGACAGAATTAAGTTGTCGAGATTCACTGCTTTCTAGATTCAAGAGTTGACCAACAATGAAGTATTTTGTATATGCGTCAAGGTGTGTAGAACACCATAGTCAATGAAGTGGCAAGAGTAGAACTACTTTAACGACTTAAATAGCTTATTCAGATATCAAGGTGTGTAGAATACCAGAGTCGATAAAGTAGCAAGGGTAGAACTACTTTAAGGACTTTTATACCTTATTGAGATATCTCGCTCATCTTACAACGCATATTTCGCGTTTGACCAGTATTAGAATACGATAGGTTGGTATCACTACATCGTGTATAAAATAGTCGTCCAGTTGCTTTTACCACATGGCAACAAGTGGTAAGTCTACACTCATACACTGCCTATTGGACTGCAAATACTCGTACAGTAGATATTAAAACACAACAATAGACGCATTGCACAGGATGACAATGGGGGTGCTCGAGAAGACCACATACAACCCACGTGATCAACGGGCTCTTCATGGCTCTTCATCGCGGCCACTTGATCGCAAACAAAAGACAGAACGTTCGATTAAACCGCGGCTCGTGCTCGTATGTACACAGGCTAAACCTCGAGCACACCCACTTGATAACCCAACAACGTGGAAATTCAATACATACAATACATGCTTACACGTAATCATTGACTTTTATACAGGGAAATAATAACGTTGGCTAAATGATGAATATGAAATTGGTATTTCAAAAATATATATGAACAATAGGAAAATCTTATAGACCTCTGCATGTATATCTTGAAGTTGATTCTATTTTTAATACCCAATACAAAATAATAGAAACGTTCTTTATTTTATTTGTATTTATATTGAGATAACGACGCACTGTGATGATGGATGGAAAAGATATGTTGGTGAATGCTGAATGAGATGACTGGTAAGGTAAAATATTGTATAAGATAAAATAAACGAATAGATTAGATCAGATAGATAATATAAGATACGATTTTCATCAGGTTTTTGTGACGGTGGAAAGGAAACGGTCGTGGTATAAGTTTAATCCTTATTGAAACGTCTTAACGTGACCGTTTTTATTTGAATCCAAGAAACATTTTCTTCATTCTGCATGCCAAGGAAAATTATCATAAATTAAACAGTAGGCCTAACCTCGTGCACTATAAATAATGTATATGTATTTAAGATTTATTTTAGTTTCCTTGATCATGTAATATTACATGTAATACGTAATGGCACCTAAAAAGCAGAACGAAGTAAATGGACGACGATAAGTGAGAGAGCACAATCCTTTATGACGTCATACAATAAATTCGATGAGCGTCTCAAGGACTTATATTTGGTGTTAAAGCACTTCCGGTCATCACTTCCACAATAGCCACGTGTGCATGTGTTGACGTTTCATTTGCCGTGCATGTGCTTGGCCAAAGTACGACGGCGACGAAATTAATACCCTCTAGTCTATGATACCACGAACTATATGCCCAAGGGATAGTTATTTTACATTTACAGGAACGAGCGTGCGGGTGTCTGGATGGATTGTGAAGATCACAAATTTGATTTTAATAATAAAAAAAAACAGCTTCAATCTTTTTTAAAATATTTCTCCTGATTATATATTTTATGAATTATGCGTCATCCTTCAAAATATTATATATTTGTTTTGTTTTTAGGAAATGTTTTTAAATTTTTAGAGCTCCAGCTGTCGACGACCGAAACGCGGGAGGTTTTTTTTTTGCTAATTGTTCTTAGCCTTCCCAGATTTGAGTGGTATATTTATTGCGGTGTTTTATTTCATCGTAATCGACTATAATTCTATATTTTTTTCATTTATAGTTATAACATTTTTGAACTAAATACGAAAGGGCACTACTGAGAATTAAAATATGAAGGTATGATGATTATTTTTGATGGAAGAATTGATGAGTGGAGTTTGGCCCCAAAAGGTTCCTAATTGCAACGTGTTCGTGACGTATATAGGTTACGGTTCCAGATGCAGCTTTATTCAAACGTAAGGCCTAGGTGAAATAGTAAAAGGTTCTGAGGTTTTCTTTATATGTAAGCCTATAATATCTGAGAGAGAGATATTTCGTTTAAAGATCAAAGAAATATAGTTCATGATTTAGCTGACGTACTTCATGAAAATCACATGTCGTACTATATACGTAAGCAAGCCTATAATAAATCTTTCACAAAATTTTCTCATCGCCTGAGTAAAAAAGTTGCCGCCAGTGGAATTTTATGTATATAGATGATCATAAAACGTTGGCAGTGCAAAAACAGCAATACAAAAATTTGCAATAAAATACAAACAAATACAGATAGCAGCAGATACATCATGAGGGGCAGATAATAAGCGTACACAAAAGACCAATGAGTCAAATTTTGAAAATTGGCATGTGGGAAGATTAAATGTTATAGAGTGTATATCAACTATGGGAAGATGCAGCATGTGTTATATGGTGAGCAAGATTTTATATGAAATATAATAGAAAATAAACAGCTTGATTTTGAAACTATTCGACTCACTGTGACTTCCTGATTTACCATTTGATTATTTTAATCATTCCATGATCTAGTTGATTTCACTTGTCAACCTTCTCAATAGTTTTCTCAATACCTTGCATTGATTTAAAAAACATATACATTTATCTTCAATAAAGCTTTTCTAATTCATGTCAAATTTTGAAATAAAGTGTGTAATTCATGTACGTAAATTCCGTAGAAATTTGAATCGTTTCTGATGGTTATATATTTTACTTATTTACCTTCTGAATTTTTCTTATGGGTTTTTAAAAATTACGAAATTATTGTTCTCAAAAGTAGTTTAATCGATTGCGCCTCAAAACTATACATCTAGTATCAAGATAAATGATGACATATGTAGGCCTATACATGCCAAGTTTCATTTTTGAAAATTTCGTTTGACCTATGGAGCGCGAAAATATAAAAAAGATTCTTTCGCGAGTACGGTAAAATTGTCTTGCTTCGCTCATTCAATTAGGTATAGGCCTACTACCAGATATTTTAGCCAATTACTTCTCTTCCTCACAGATCGTAGTACGTAATTTAGCTAACAATAGCATGTAGGCCTACTCTATTATTATTTTATATGGACATATAATTTTAAAAGAATACTCAAAAGAGTGTGTGAAGCAACTTCATCACGTTGTTATAGAAAAAAGGGTACGTCATTTCGATATAGCTATTCAAGTTTTAGACCAATTTTGATGCTGATTTTGATTTTGAATTTTGATTTTGTACACGCTAATAGAATACCTAATACCTTCATAATGTATGATGTATATCAATGAATATAGAATGCAATTTTAGTCAATAGTGAACTATTTCTCAGGTCTATTGAATTCAAATAATCTATAAGACGGATACAAAAACGATTTAAAAAAAATTAGAAACCATATCTAAAGCGCTGTTCAGTCAAGTAAGGCCTGTGCTTGCTCTAGCCCACTAAATACTAATACGTCATTCATTGATATCCCCCAATATAATACTGCAAGTCACATTTTAAGCCCTTTGATATATAAAGCACAAATATCAGCATTCGTAGTTCGAGCATTTGTGTGACATGCGCAATGTCAAGAGCAAAGCGTATTTGGCTCGAAATGTCACTGTTGTATTTATTTGAGAAGCATGATTTAGTGAATGAAATAATAAATGAATAGGCGAAGGATCGGAACTTGTATTCAATACACATATTTCAACTGAAACATTTATAATACAAATAAATAATGGAATAAATATTAATTTTTCGTTCAGTATAGACCAATATAAATGATATTCCTGATTGTCATGAATTGTCATGAATTGGCCTTCCTCATTCTCCTTAGCCTACTTTCTTATTCCATTTTGTCTCCCTTCCTTATTCTCTTGGCCTATAGAGATCATGAATTACGAGTTTGTACTCTTGTACACGCCGTAAACTCTCGTTCGTATTTTTAAAATATCAATCCACTTTTTCTCTTCTTAATTTCCGAAGAAATAAAGCTATGGGTTTACTCTAAATGTAGAATTTTGGTAAAATATACACGATTGGACTCGGGCTACGCGAATGACTCAGTTCACCTCGAACACATGTGACCGCTGCTAGCATTTAAAAACCGAGTGTTAAAAATCATTATATGCATTCTCATTCCATACGAACTCATACAATGTCTACAAAACCATTGATTGCTCACTAATTTCTTTGTCGTGTGCTTCAGTTATCTCGATCATTATTGAATGTGTGTTTTCCGCCCCTAAATGTTGAAGAGGGTAATTTGTAATCGGAGCTACTCGAGATTCATTGAAGGGGCGCAGTTGAGTGTTCATATAGCTTGTGTAGGATAACGGGTGTGGAGGTTGAGAGATGGGCGGACGGTGAACGCCTCGATACATCCCCGCCAACAGATCACTCTTACCTACGGACTAGATTTCTTTGTGAAAGACGGTAAATATGAAAATCATGATATGAGGGAATGCAGAAGATACTCAAATTGCATTATGGAAGATTTTTTTTATAATAAATCGGTCATATAAATAAAACATTTTCATTATTCAAGTACAAATATATTTGAGTTATTTATCTAAATGAATCAACATCAAATTATATAAGTTTGAACATACTTTGGGTTGGGTTACGTTATGATACGGTTGTAAAATGACTCGACCGATAGAAAAGCGTATAGATTGTTATAAGGTTACATTTTTAAAATACGTTTTCTCATTTGAATTGATAAAATGTTTTCAAAATACGTATAGAATTTACAGCCCTTCTGTCAACAGTTATGAAGTTATTGTCTAGAAATATCTCTGTAACTAATAGTAGTGCCTATATATAAGTAGGCCTGTATTTTTTTAGTTTCTTGAAAACCAAAAATTCACACACAAGTGTTCTTGATTCTGACATTATCTTACATCCATTAAACAAATAGTTAGCATAATATAGTGATGTGAGGAATAATTTGATATTTTTTACATCATACACATATACTTGAAAATGGAGTAATTGGTTCAGGCTTATGAATATATAAAAAACAAATTAGGGCCTAGGCCCACCGGTTTATTCTTAAACTTCCAGAATTTTTATTTGCAGGCAATGAAATATTTAGAATGATAATATATTTTATTGTAACCCTCACTTTTAATTCATACCTCTAGTTTCAATAACCTACGTTGTGGATCTGAATTCTGAATATTCAAACCACTATTAAACCCGGCACCTCCACAATGCAATAAAAGTACGCCTTTTTATAGTGAAATAAAACCGATACAATCATTCATGAATCCCATAATTTGCATCCATTGAAATCATTACGATGAACACAGATTCATATGTTACACACACACTTGAGCATAACAAGATCAATAAACTGAAGCTACAAATTGCAACGCGTTCGAAAAAAGTCCCTGTGAAACCAACCCACGCAAAGTCATGCAGACGAAATATACGCTTGCCGGCGGTAGATTTGTCTCGTATATATTCAAGTAGGGTGGATTTCGTCAGAGGCAGGCGATAGAATGTAGCACCCTAGATATTTTAAGAAGGTTCACACTTCTAAAGTTGGTCATGAATTGCCCATGATTACTCCAAGTGTAATGATTTATGCCACACAAATATAGTATGGTTAGCATATAAAAGTTCTGTTTCAAAAGCATGCTGCTTTTATTAAAATATGTGAGACTTTATTCAACTTCGTCATTCGTGTAGATAGAGTAAAGCATTCTCCGAAGTATTTACATTTCCAAAGTCATCATCAAAATACAAGTATAGGCCTATATTTCATTTACTCAAAGACTTATACTAATATTCAGAATTTAAATTCTTTTTTTTATGTAACACAATCACACTATTTTATTGTAACCCATTTAATAAAATGAGGTTTACTCTTGGGTGGCATAATAATCAACGAATCAAACTAGTTGTCTCTCAACATTTTATATGTAAATATAAACTATAACAACGCATATTATTACCAGAATTAAATTAACATTAAGAAGGGGCAACTCAGGCAATATGTATAGAAAAAAAGAATAATCATTTGGCATCTATCGCACTATTAGTTGATTTAACACGATGATTGTATCAGAATAGAGTGCTGAGGAGAGCTGAACGTTGTAAGAATGTGACAGTTGACACCTTTGAACCTAGTGAATGGTGGTTGAGATACCCATAGTCGATGTCTGGCATGATAACTAAGAGGAGGCTAATTGCGGTCGCTCATGTGGCCATGGGCCAGCTATCAGATGCTGGAGTTCTTCTATGCCCCGGCATGCCATATCACCGCTTGCTATACTTTTGACAACTGCGAGGTGACAGCCCGTAAACATCCACAGCACAAGGGATAAGATTACCAAAAGAAAAACATAAAGCCATAGGCCCACATATAAAGTAGAATATTTGAACGCGGTATATTGTCAAAGATGTGTTGTTGATTATAACGTATATTTAGAATCGGTCATCATTTAGAATGAATTTGTAATCATTCGTTCGTCATCTAATCTTTGGTTTGAATCTTCTTGATTGTTTAAAAAAAAGTGAATACCATTATTTTGACCTTGCTTATCATCCTTATAAGTGTGAATATATATATATATATATATATATATATATATATATATATATATATATATATATATATATATATATATATAGGATATATATATATATATATGTATTTATATATATATATATATATATATATATATATATATATATATATATATATATATATATATATATATATATATATATATATATATATATATATATATATATATATATATATAGGCCCAATATTTTACAAAATAGAAAGGATATTTTTGTTTGCATACTACACTATTCAATGTACGCTATTGTATTCTATAATGATACCTATCTATAGAGCAAATGCCTGATCGTCAATGATGTCCTAGCATATAAGAAAATTTTTCATATAACCCCTCACAAGTCAGTAGAATAAATTCAATGAAATAAAAATGTTTGTATAGGTCTATATCCATCGTCTGATCTAGTTGTTTCACTATGAATGTACTTATCTTTTGTAGGCCTTACAGAGCCATACTTGTTTACATTCATAAACATAAACACCACTCATTACAAGACTCACTTCATACATCACACACATGCAACGTAATTAATTATTCTCGTGCTAAACCACTGACACTGCGTTGACATCACACATAACTAATCCATTTCACATATAATTATATTCAATTTATCATATTCCCATGCCTACCACAAAACTCCGGTCACCATCATTAATAAGAGAGATGCAAACGTATCAACATAACTATAATATAATCACTAATCGTCACACGCCACAATATTTGAGACAAACGATAATCAATAACATATCTGATACTTTGGGCAGTCGGAGCGCTACTGGCAGTAAGAAATAATTCACAACCACTTTACCCTAAATGTTGGAATACTACTTGCCATTCATAGAAAGACAAACACGTCCTCTAAACAAATAGCGAGACTTGAGCGGTTATAAAAAGTGTAAAGAGGCTAAAGAAGTTAAAAAGAGTTATCATAATAGTATTTGTTGACTAAGTATGGCTAAGCGGCTGTTAAAGTGCAAGTAAGGGCTTTGGATAATAATCGGCAATAACACATCACACAAGATCAGTCATTACTAATCTTCTTAGCCGGAGGCGCGGCTCGACTGCTCCATAGTGTTCCAACATTTAAAGGAGATAAAACACAATAAACTCACCTAAGCTGTCAGAAATCTGTTACTGAATGCAGAGGCCTTCCCAGATAAAACAAGCCTTAAGCTTGTTACAGAGCAGCTTAGACCGTCTCAAACCGTATTAAATAAGACCACGATTGATCCACTGCAATCCCCAACTTTTCAAACACACATACACATACACAAGCATACTTTACACACACACATACAGACCGTCGCGACGTGTTTCTAATGGCGACTTTGCTACAATGCGCCTGCCCCTCTGCTTGCGCACAAGTCACGTGGTAATACGACCAGCGAATCAAATACAAGTGTCTGTTTGTAAGCTCCTCCTCCATAGTGCAGGATTAGATATGCATGCGCTACCCTACCCAACCCAGAACGAGTCGAGAAGGACAGATCCAAGGGATGGGTGTTGGAGAGAGATGCATTCATTGTATCTACCTTTTCCAAATCTCTTTTCATTCTTGTCCGACCGACACGTATTCCTATTGTGGTTGCCAACTACAAACAAAAGGTTTTTTGGGGAGGTTGTGGGGTGGAGGGATGTGTACACATGGGCCTCACCCTCCTGAGACTCCTCATGCCACCCCCAAGCCCCCCTGAACGCTGTTACAATCCCTGTAAGGTTTCTGGTTGGAATTAATCAATAGCACAGGATGACAAGATACTATCGTGAGCAAGAAACAATGACATTTTAATATTCCATTTAGCTGTTCACAGTCGATTCATCTTATCCAGTAGTAATCCTGTAAAGCTATCTGCAGGAGTACCTTGCCAACTGAGAGAAGCTAATAAAATTACATGACTGCTTTTCTATTGTTAGAAGCTTATTAGTCTCAACAATTGGATTGCCTATCATTCTATCAGTTTATATAGGCCTATAGGCTCACCCATAACAAATAACAGCGTATTTGTTATAGGTGAGCCTATCTTCACAGAGTAAAGTACGGTAGTTGTATTTAGTCAATTACTCTTGGCTGTATGTTATGATATTCAGTCGACAAATTGAGACAGAATTGAAGAGCGAAGCGAACTGATACCGTTGACCATTTTCAGAACTCATATGAATAAGGGTGTTTCGCCACTCAGTTATACATTTTAATTGAAGTAGGCCTATTAGTTGAAGCGATTGTACTAGACCTATAGCAGATCTCAAAAATGTACATTGATCATATTATTTGAATATATTTTTCCACTCGTGACTGTCTTGAAAAAATATATTTGAAAATTGAAAGGTTTAGAATCAAGATGGATATGAATATATATATATATATATATATATATATATATATATATATATATATATATATAGTAATAGCTCAATATTCTCGTATTTACTTGCATATTCAGAAAATTATTCAACATTGTTATCATATATGGTCTTTCAATAAAATTTTCATGAAATTATTTGAAAATTATTTGTTCACATCTCAAACTGTATCCATACAGAATTGTGAACAACTCAACAAACAATTACTTCTATTGGGTTCAACGACACTCTGTAATCTGTAATAACTATAAGAGATCTATTGGCGTTGGAAAAAACTATACTTCCTTACAACCTTATACAGCAACTCAATGATCGCCAAGTTAACTGGAACCCCAAAACATCATTGCATGGCACTATTTTCTCATTCATATGCCTGCTCACATGCTGAATACAATCATACAAATAAATAAATGATGAATAAATACATAAATCATTGATTTCAATTAATGATTCAAGCTCACTTCAAGAAAGAGCAAATTTGTTATCATAGTTTGAACCAAGGGGTTAACAACTTCTGAAATCTGGTGTGCACATGTCATGAAATCTTCCTGAAATCCCTTGGAATCTTTTTGATATCCCTTGAGATCTTCTTGAAATCCCGTGAAATCTCCCCGAAATCCCTTAAAATCCGAAATCAGGTGTACACTAAATTCACTATAGTTGCTTACACCTCGGTTTGTACTGTGAGATCAGTTGGTATTGTACTTATTGTCACCGTGAGATCTGGAATAAACATGGTGTGAAACCTCGTGTTGTTTTGCGATTCTCTAGGATTAAGGATATGATTATGATGAAAGTGAAAGTGTTGTATATTTGAGAGAGGGTTAGTTTTAACTCCCCATATACAGAAAAAAGGAAGTGCTAATAGGGGATGAACACACGAAGGTGATAAAAGCTAAAGAAAAGTCGTAGCTATCAATTGCCACTCGTCATGACAATTGAGTGGATTTACTGAGTAAAGAGGTTTATAACGTGTCAAGTCAATAAAGTCACGTGCACTGAATTCACACTGATATAATACTTTGTGGTAACCAATTATGCTAAGTTTATTGCATTGTGCCAGATAATAGTAGGCCAACATGGATGAAGGGGGTGAACCGTGGGAATTATAACTGTAGGTAATTAATGATTATTAGCGCAATATTTGTAACCGGCTCCTCCACCAAAAGCACTATACCTCGCAACACACATTGACAAAATACAATGGATAATGATATTGTATACATTTTGACATATTGTTTATATTTTATATATATATATATATATATATATATATATATATATATATATATATATATATATATATATATATATATATATATATATATATATATATATATAAGATGAATTGAAATTCCGGTATATCAAGTGGAAATTGTTATTTATCGAACAATTCAGATTCATTTAGGTTGAATTTATTTGTATTCATGTAAATAATAATTTTCACTTGTTATACCGGGATTTCATTCATCTTATAATAATGGATCAAGGAATCAACTTCAATAATACTATATATATATATATATATATATATATATATATATATATATATATATATATATATATATATATATATATATATGTGTGTGTGTTTGAAAATATATTTTTGAAAATGAACTGGTGGGTGTCGTTGAGTAAATAATAATCAATAATTGAAAAATGATGAATTGAAAATTAACATCAAGAGAACGGAGGTTTTCATGATAATTGGAATTGAGAGAAAATAAGTATATGAAAAAAGTATTCCAGTAAATTTGTATCACTTTATTTCAGTATCAAGTATGCTCACTTATATTTTCAAAAGTAGGCCTACAGTTATCACTGTATTATTATATTATATACGATATGTTTTCATGCTGCGGAATTAAATAGAAGCATTATTATTTATTGAGTTTTAATGTATGATTTATAACAACATTCACATTAACTGTGCCTGCACAAACTACAAGTTCCTAAATAAATTGAACAGTTTGTTAGATGAGTTATATATGAATAATTAATAATCACCTCTGGGTTGGTAAGATCGCCACTGTGGTGTGATGTCTGATCGATCCCACCTTGTAATACTCAGCTTTAATCGAGGAACAGGCTAGTTATCGATGTTAATAAACAAACATAAAATCAGATTTATAGCTAAATAATCATAATCAATGAAAATTACACAACAGAGATGCGCAATATATACACGCAGTCCTTATGGAATAAACTGTTATTACCTCTTCTGATTTATCATTATTTTTATGAGTTATATGTTCTATAATTTATATTTCAACATTTCGAATTCAGTTTTTCACAATATCACCATGAAAATATTGAAGAAAATAAAGATGATGTAATATTTGTCGTTTGAGTATTCGAAATGAAATTGAAAAATTATGGTTGACTGACTTCTGATCTCTTAGGTTCCCCTATTTTCTTCTTAAAATCCCTCGTCTCCCTAGAGGCCTAAAATATATAAGCCTTTGGTTTGTGCGTCATCTCAAGTTATCATTAATATTCACTGCTGCTCGCTGTTGCTTTACATTTTGGTTTAATATTTCGTTATTTCATGTGACTATTTTCTCGAGTGTATCTTATTTCGTCATCCTAGCTCGTATTAAAAAATCCCCGTCTAAGTTTACTCTATAACTTTAATCCCAATAGCTTTTCTAGCAAACGTCAAATGAATGCTATAGAAATTTTAATCAAAATATAGTGAATATTTTCATGCTTGGTTTGTTGCGGAAATGTGTTGTTCAAAATATTTATATTATAGACTTTAATATAATATTTGAGGAAAATATTAAATAACAATTCTTTGGCATGGATAAGGGAACTATGATTATATCAATATTGCCATGTTGATGAAAATAAGTCGGAATATAAGTTGGCCAAATAGCGTCTATTTAGATTTTAATGTTCCAATGTTGACAAAAATAACGTATTGATATGAGTATGGGCCTCCAAATTAATTTTGGAACGATTATTACACAAATAAGAACAAAATCAACGCCTCTTAAAACTACCATCACACTCAGAGGCCATGCTATCAATTCCGATATTGAGTATAATTAATCAACTATTGTTTTTGGGACTTGACGAAGGGGAAGTTGACTAACTAGTTATTGTTTAACCCACTGATCATCATTGTTGAAACTGGCTCTTGGGCTAATATTAAATCGTAAGTAGTTAGAATTCATATACATATTATATATATATATATATATATATATATATATATATATATATATATATATATATATATATATATATATATATATATATATATATATATATATATATATATATATAGGCCTATATATATGCCTACACATATATACGAATATGAAATATATATATAGGCCTACATATATACATATATATATATATAGGCCTATTCATATGATAATTCTTCGATCTTAATACAAAATATATATGTGAGCTTGTCTAGTATTTCTCCCATAAGCTCATTCTCCAACTAGTGTGAATGGAAGGAAATGTATATAATTATATATAGTTATTTTTGATACTGTATTATGTTGTAATTATATGTTATATATTTTAGATCAATGTATAGCGAAGTCTTACACCGTGTTGTCTGATATGATATTTTTCAATTGGTCAAAATCTCGACTACATAGAAAGACAACTAGACTATTCAACAGAAAGCCATATGTTTATTTAAAATATATAAGATCAAGTGTGTGAATAACCAACAAAATTATTTTTTCACAATATGAAAATTGTTTGTCTTATAGGTGTGATGTAGCGGGCAGTAACGTAGTATAACGTAGTAATCTTTCACCAGTAACGTATCATTACTGTTCTTGGTATCTAACCATAATCGAAATTAATCATCCCCAATTATTAACTTTGCACTCACTTCAGCCAATCACTCAGATCACGTGGATTGCGCTGTCAATCACATCACGCTCTAGGATGCGGTAAGTGTTATTATTATCATTTTTATTATTGTTATTATTATTATTATTATCTCAAATAAACATAAATTTGAGCCATATATTGACTTCTGAATTCTTGCCTCACTGATAGAGGATCTGCCTTGCCGTCTTCTCTTCCTAAAAGTATGGGTTGTTAATTACCCCAGAATTAACTGGCGATCTAGCTCGTTACCCATGCAATCCCGCTTAACAACATGTGTTCATATAACCATGATACAAATTTGAGTTCATATTATCACCTTTTTTCACTTTGTTCACTCATCGTCTTAATTACCTTAGAGCGATAATCTGCTCATTTCTTATTTCGGTGGAGGTGCCAGGTGCATTCCGTGTCATTATTCACTATCACAACTGCCTTACACTTAGTAGAGTTGATAAACTGTTCCTAATGATGGTATAAGTGGTTAAGCTGCATTAAGTTTGTTATAATGAAGTTGTGTTGAGCTACGAATAAAATCACGGGCTTAGATCTGAGTATTAAATACATAGGCCTAAGATGAATAGCCTGAAGTAGAGCTTACTCGAATAGAAAGGTCGATGAAAATTAACGAAAAATAGAGCCTAATAGTAGCTTTTAGTGAAATTAGTTGAAATATTAGCAATAGAATTCATATTTTATTATAATATTTTTAAACGTAGTTCAATTTCTGACATAGGCCTACTGTCTGTCATAGAACCTATCCTCTCTTGTACTGTGCCTGATCTTTTAAATTCAAGTAAAATGAAGTCGTAATATAGGCTTTTATGGGTCTGTTTTGATGAATACAGAAAATCAGAAATATATTTGTAGTATGGGCGAATACACAAACATATATTTATAAATTACACATGTATAGGCATATATAATTTTTTCAATGCTATTTAACGACCCTTCAACTTTTACAACTTGGTCATACGGGGATTCGAATGAGGGGGTGATTATGAAACTATGATGTGATAAGGTGAAAGGACGTTCACAAAAACTCATACCTTATGTGGAACTCGAACTCACGCCCGACCTGACTCCAGTTCTTAACGCAGTGCGATAGTTGACTGAGTCATGGGGCCGGCTTTTATGAATACATTTTTATATATTTATATATAATATATATATACATATATGTATATAATTAAATATATACATATATATATATATATATATATAACTTGACTCAAACTCTCACGATTCATATTTGCATAAATTGAGTGAAACTGCGCTGTTTTTCCAATCGTGATATTATTTATTTCAACTGACCAACGTTTCAACGAGATTGGTCTCGTCCTCATCAGGGTCCAAACTATACTCTAGTTCTTATTCTAGTATATTCCAAACTATAGTTTGGACCCTGATGAGGACGAGACAAATCTCGTTGAAGCGGTGGCCAGTTTAAATAAATAATATCACGATTGAAAATACAGCCCAGTTCCACTCAATTTATGCATATATATATATATATATATATATATATATATATATATATATATATATATATATATATATAAATATAATATATATGAATAAATATATATATATATATATATATATATATATATATACATATATATATATATATATATATATATATATATATATATATATATATATATATATATATATATATATATATATATATATATGGGCCTACATATATATTATCTGGGTTCATGTTAACTAATAAGTTTCTCGTTTCTTTCTATATTAAAATCCAAGAGTAATAATATTCTGTGTGACTGTGAGACATAAAAGCGACATCATAACGAGATAATAAATGGTACCGCCCTTCCGTCAGAGCCCCAGCTTCTTTTGGACCTGCGCACTAACCTGTACAGGTGATTGTTGCGACGCCGAGAAGGCAACCAGCAACACATGCGCGTTAGCTGTCTAACAAACACTTCAGGCGATGATGTCAATGCAATCCTCCTCATAACACAAAAATAATTGCACAGATAAAATAATGTGTATTATAAAAAATACCACCTTATAGTTTATCAGAGATGCAGAGAAGATTGAGATATTCCACGAACGAACACAAGAAATGATTTCGTTTTTAAAGTCATGAAGACGAATCTTGTATAATGTAAAATATCTGATGAATCTGAAAAAATATCATTTATCGGCACCATCTGTTTGTGCTCTGTACAAGCAAACTACGAATACATTTTTATTCCATGCATTTCTTTCTAAATAATATCATTATCAGTGCTAAAAATAATATATCAAAGTATAATATAGAATGTAATGCTATTCTACACAGTTAAAGTATTATTTTTAAATATTGTATTTCACATACTATATTTAGTAAACATATTTTAATGTAATAATGGAAGAATTCAGCTTGTGTTAGATGAGAAATAAAGATACTTTAAAAAACTCATGACACAATTATGAATAGACAATAACAAACATTTTAGATTAGAACCCAACATCATTTCCTTGTCTTGGATGGCTATGAATGAGACTGAAGAATATAAGACGAAAATATTCCCAAACAAAGCAAAAAATGGAGTTAATAAATTGGGATTTTAAAAATATGAATGGTTTCACATTATAAACTATTATGTGAATACCATATACATCACGGCATCCATGTATTAGAGGTTATGTCGAACACTTTTCTGAATGAATAAATATTATGGTTTTAATGCGCATCGACAGCGAGGTCATTTAGCGCCTGAACACTTTTCTTCCTCGTATTCAGAGTATAAATAGTTCAAAAGTGCTCGTAAATAGAGTAGCATGAAACCACTTTATTATTTGAGAGTTGAGACTGAAAAAACTAAAAGGTGTTACGTATGAACCTTGATCTACAATTTTTTCGCTTACAGTCCACGACATTTCCAACAGTTTCTAGGCACAAGAAGACACGCACATGAATTGCAACTCATTTCAAAAACTAACTGCATGCCTATGGAATATTATCATTGAAAGTTTTGACACAATCATTGTTTACATAATTTTTATTTTCATGCGTTGAAAATCGTGAAGTCTCTGTGTTCATTTCGAAAGGAATTGATAAAATTATATTCTTCATCAAAAACAAACCAAGGCAACTCGACTTATTTCCCAACAATCTCAATATTCCTACTGTAAAAATCTAAAATGTATCTCCAGCAATAAAACTATGCTATGGAGGATAATTTGGTCGACAAGTCTCTGATATTATGATATATAAAAATTCCATGTATCAATATTCAATGTATTCAATTCAATGTATTAATATACAATGTATTATATTCAGCAGTCAAACGCTTCCAGTTTTATATATACAAATCAACAACATCAACTACGTAATTACAATTAATAATCACTTCTATCAAAATACTAATTTCATTCATCAATATGTGAATGTGTAATCTGAAGCCTTAAAGCTTATTACTACAGTTTGAAACATCCATGGCAAGCTCATGTGTAGTGTAGCACTTATGCGATGATACAGAGAGGATGTAGTAGTGCGTAAGTGAAAGCGCATGTTTACGATTTTGAGGGCGTGGTTGGTTGCTTCATAGCCCGGATGCTGTGAAGAATGCGTAAGGATCAATAAGGAAGAGAGAGAGACGCTATCGTTCATTTAGCAGATATTGATTCAAAACCTAATGTCTATTTTTCTAGTTGATATAACAGTGAGAATATAGCTGTAGGTGTGATTAATTCACGTATATACGCTATTCCAATATTATAAACTACAAACTTTATATATGTATAGGTCCACAAATTTGATTTATTAGATTCATTTTCATACTCCGATCAACAGTTGGATATATATTTTTTCAAAGTTTTTTCATTCATATTTCAACATCCAGATATAAGTAAAATTGTGTGGACCAATAAGACTTATAATATACTTATAATAATACTGTAATGTAGATTTATAATATATATATATATATACATATATATATTTTTTTCCTCATTTCTATCCAATAAAATAATGATAATAATAATAATAATAATGATGATGATAATATGACATAAATATACTAAATGATATATTTGTAATAGTTCAATTGAACTTCGTTACAACACCAGCTGGCGTTTGAACGTAACTCAGACATGAATGTGCCACTGACCTGTTGGTTATAGATGATAGATTATGCTCATTTTAGATTATAATAAATTAGCTCAGATTTGGATGGTTAGGTTATGTTGGTTAGATTGCTTGAATTTGGTTTATGTAGAATAATTTTGGTTAATTTTGGTGGTGGGCAACATAACAATAACCACAAGATCACACGCATGGAAATATGCCCGGGTTTGGTTGTACAAATCTTCAATCAGTTATGGGAACGCTATGAGTTTGTTTACGTTACTTATGCCACAGAGTTATATTATAAGTTTAATATACACTTGAGAGAAATTTTACTCACAGGATCAGTTAGACAAAATATGTAGGTATGTAAGTAGGGGAATACTTTATGTTTATTATATCATAAAATACATTTTTTAAAACATAAATCCAGCCTATATACGCTCTTTTCTGAAACATCTATGTTTATTCATACTGCCTATACATTCAATCTCCAATCTATCTACATTCAGTCTTCATTGTATATACATTCAGAATACCAAGTTATCATTCATCAATTTCAATATTGATGATACAATTTATCTGGATGATTTATAGACTTTTGTTCAAGGCATCCTAGTGAAAGATGGAAGATATTTGACTCTAGATGTTAGAGAAAGAGACTGAAATACGACTCTGTGTAACAGTGAATCTCTTTTTAACATGAAATCTGTGTAAATCCTCACTCATCGCGTGCGGCTGACTGGATTTCGTGAAATAAAAATATCAAAAAAAAACTCTTCTTTTCTTCTCACTTGAACGATTCATCGATCAGTCTTTGTGCTCTGGTTATTGTTAGTCTATTGGCGGATGAGCCGGCTTGGAAGGCTTACTGGTGTTTAAATGAGCAAAAACTCGACTGCTTACTGCTTAGTGCTTAGCTTACCGCATCATAGCAATACCATCGAGAAAAACTTATTAGAAAAACACGCGAAAGGAAAAATGGAATATTTCATGGGAATAAAAAAGAAAAGTCTTCGATAAAAATAACATAAACGGTGATTTTTGGTAAGCTTTGTATACAAGCTATCAAGAGATAGCATTTTGAATGATTTATACTCATATTTCATATATAGATCTATATCTATATCTATATATAAGTTATACATATATATATATATATATATATATATATATATATATATATATATATATATATATATATATATATATATATATATATATATATATATATATATATACATATATATATAAGATCTTGAGAATAATATGTTTATGATTGATTACATTCTTCACTCCTTCAACATGTAGCTTAGAACAATGAGATCAACAGTCTTTTTAAAATTGAAAATGAAAATACACATTTTTTAAATAATGAATCAACAAGGTCATTAATTTTATGAAAATGTATTACGGATTTAATTATTTTCCAAAGAGAATATTTTTTTGTGTATTATAAGCAGAGTTGGACTACACGGCTATAACGCATATATTTTGTTTCAATTATTCAAGTTGATAAATCATTCAACTTGAACTTGAATGAATTAGTGACGACGAATACCCAAATTCGATTTCATATATTGGGTTCAACGACCCGTTATATTGATAACTGAAATCTATTGGCGTCGGATGAATGATTAATGAGATGAAGTTTTATTAGGTTCTGTCTCGCCCCAAGTGTATTACCGAGCAACCACCAATTTATTCTTATATTTCCATAGAATCCGGATATTAACTGAATGAACTAGATAAGATAACTTCTATAAACAACCAAGACAATTCCACGGAAATTTTTATCATACTGTGATTTTTATAATACATACTGTGATGAAGTTGTGATCCGAGCGAATGTTCAGGACTATTGAATTTAATGTATAAAAACACTACAAATTAAAAGTGGTGATACAAAAAGATGTAACGTTCACAACTTATAATTTGTGGTGTATTGTTATATATATATATATATATATATATATATATGTATATATATATATATATATATATATATATATATATATATACACGTACATACAGATTTGTACGAACAGTAGGCCTAAGAAGAAGGCATAACGCTTATTCACTTATACGAACTAATTGACTCTACTTTTTGATCCTTGATAGCAGTTATCGAACAAACAACAATATTATACAAAATGACACTGAACTACTAAAGAATCTCAGAAAAAAATCCAAGAAATATGTGATTGATTATTTTTCTCCCATATATATTTATAGGTTGGGCATCGCAAACATTTACCTTATCTCAGAATCACATCTCGATCAAACTATTTGACAAGTCGTTTCGATATCTCAATGGAGTGTATAGTATTGTTGATGGTATTAACAATTACTCAGCAACATTCCTTGAAACCAGCAACACTCTTGCCAAGTGGAAATGACATGACTACACGGGGGCATGACCCCCAGAACACCCTTCCAGCCCCCACCCCCTCTCCACAGCAGGCCCACACATAGCACCTGCACTCCTTCGACAATAATTGTCTTCTATTGTCGAAATAAAAACTTAAATGTCACTCCCCGACTAGATTCACAACCTACACGTCCACGATCAGACTGATTGGTAACAGATTACGTTACGTATTTTGGCGCTATGTGGGGTCATTTTTGGGCGAGTCTTTTGGAAGTAAAAAAAGTAAAAATAATAAATATGTACCAGTCTCGATGATGATTACTTTTTGCTCAACGATCTCACCAACAGCTAAGTTATTTGGGGGTACGAATGAGAGGATGATATATTAATGATTACAAAAAAAAATGCCTTATGAGCGATTCAAACCCACGCCCACATGCACGAATTGATTTTTTTTTTCAATAACATCGAAACTTGATACAAAATCATTGTTTCCCAATTAAGGCTATAAAGTTTAGTCGACTTTATTTTTATAAACTTTAGTTATAAATCAGTTCCTGTGCTGAATGAGCTAGATAGCTGTCCATCTAGCTCATTCAGCTTAGGAACTGCTAGTCTCATTTGAGCAGAAAATATTTTTCAAATATCATAATGAATGTGAATGAATAATCATTTTCAGATATTAGTATGAATTAGGCGGATTTGCACTTGCATATATTTATATTACGTCCAAGTGAAACAGTTACTCTCGAAAAATTTTGACCTTTACATACATTATATTTGAGCGCCATACATGGACTAAATTGTTCAGGCTATCATCTTTGACATGCTCAAGTGCCATGCCCAAAATAGTTGTAAGCTGTCCAAATTATATATTTGAAGATATAAGTTGTGTTAGTTCTATTTATATTTAACAACAGTTTGCCTTATTGGAGTTTATCAAGAATCCCAATTGCCCTTCAAGAAATTTCGAAAGAATTTCTGAATGCAAGCATAAGTTGTAATTCAGCAATGAGAATTGCAAAAGCTATAGAATAGCAATGAATAACATAGCTGAGCATATTATTATTGAATATAAATTGTTTCGGTTGGGCTTGTTATCGCTACGGCTAATTGTTTGGAGAAAACTTACTTGAATCTGAATTCAAGTTATATATCTATATACTATTTTATCATACCATAAGCACAAGCTTTCTTTCATTCAGATGTTTAAAAACCGAGTGTTTTTTTTTTTGCATGTATGTAGGACTGAGAGAGAATAGGAATAATAGTTTCAATAACGGCATCGTGATCATCGTTAAAAAACGTACATCTATAGCTATTTTCTCTCATACTTTGTATGTAGTAGAAATCTATTGCTATGATAATTGTTACGTTATCAATGTTACACGGACCTTGTTTGCGTCCACAACAGCTACAAAAATGAAAACAGTGTAGGCTGTTTTGATTTTTCAGAATGTAATAAAATACTCATTCAAAACACAGATTAAAACACATGGAAACAGCAAAAACGATCCATTCCTGCAAAAGCATTGGTTTCACTTTTAAATGCTCCTCGAATGACTGTTCTTGTTTTTAGTTAAATACGTATACTATACTTGTTTTATTATAGTGTTCATTCGTTTGTTCCACAGACAATGTGATCTTACCGAAACATCATTGTTTACGTTGTTCTAACCACACAGAAATTGTATTCTGAGGTTGTACAGCTTAAATATTTAGTTTTTAGTTTTTAAATTATACTATACATATACATATATATATATATATATATATATATATATATATATATATATATATATATATATATATATATATATATATAAATATATATATATATATATATATATATATATATATATATATATATATACATATATATATATACATATATATATACATATATATATATATATATATATATATATATATATATATATATATATATATATATATATATATATATATATATATATACAACCTCGTCAACAAGTTGCAACTCTTCATTTCAGCTGTACATGTTTTTTTTCAATACTTGCAGTTTAACTAATGTGAGAAGCAATCACAATTTATCAGATTATAGATCAAAAATAAAACGTATTAGAAAGCGTATCCACAATCGATTGTGAATAATTTAGAAAAGAAGACGTATTTTATTTCTTCAATGCGCGTTTTCAATTGTATTTTGTCAATATCTCCGATGCTCATTGCCCAATTCGATATCATTGAAGTGTGTTATGAAGTATCCAATTGGTAGCTTCAAAGGCAACAGTGACACGACAAACTTTCATTGTAAGACGTGAAGCTATGAATGCAGTAGTTTATCGTGAATAGAAAACATGCCACAAGACAAGAGTTACTGGCACTAAAATCATTTGTCATATTATTTTGTAATATCTGACAGGTTATAAATGCTCGAAGATGGATGTTTGGATCATGGATTCAGAAGTCTCAAGAGGGCGTGACAATAACTATTCAATCGTAACAACACATTTTTTTTTGTTTAACGACACCGACTACAACCCTCCTTATAAATGGGTTACAAATTCGAAGAGTCATCAATCCCACATAATTATTCTCAAAGTTACTGCAAGCATGCAAGTTTAGCAATAATGAACACGTCAAAAAATTGCATCATCCGCAATTGTACTGTGAGCTTTTCCCAAGTTATTTCAGACATTGTTGTAATAAGGAGACAACCATGTACCTCAAATTAAATTCTCCCATCACAACAATTCGCTTTCCTCAAACTTTTATAGTTGCTATAAGGTGAACTGACACTGACAAACATGCAATCTCCCAACAATAGTTGATTCAAGAATGCGTCAATTGGAGAAAATCAAATAGTGAACATTGTTGTCCATCTCTTGAAAAAATGAATGATAAGGAATTATTTGATAATCTATTAGCTAAACAAGCGTACATATGAATATAATGACAGCCAACAATTGACGAATTTTTGAAAAATTGATTTGAACCTAACTTCTACTGATGGTATTAATACTGTCAGCTATAGTATGATCCAAATTAAATATCACTATATAAAAAAACTGAGTAAATGTATTCATAAATGTATATGGCACCTTATATTTCAGAATACAGACCAATTCTACATTTAAAACTTTCGTTAAAACCTTCCAACTATTTTACTGATTATCCAGAGTTTCGTGATTGTAAAATGGGTGTGGAATGAGATTTGCTACAGCAACCATCTTCTAACTGGTAGCATTCATATGACAACCGTTGTCAGTGTCATTTAATGATGTATGTTTGAATGATGGGCGGATCTATAGGTGAATATACGAGTCATATAGACTGTATTGCATCTTCCAAGCTGTGAGATCATTTCTAAGATAAATCCCACACCATCTAATGAACTCATGGGGTGCGAGGCTGATATTGATTGCTTACACTTTATATATATATATATATATATATATATATATATATATATATATATATATATATATATATATATATATATATATATATATATATATATATATATATATATATATATATATATATATATATATATATATTCATAGCCATCGTTCTCTCTCTCCCTTTCTTCCTAATGCAGTGAGATTATCACCTTAGTTTTATTTCAAGTGATGTCATATATCGTTTGTTTGCCTATACTTTTGAAAGCTGACAAACATGCTACCTCCCTATAAACACAAAACTACGATATATAGCATGGATCAACTCATGATTCATTACAATGTTGTTACATATGGAATAACTTAATTACTTATCACTCAGTGTACAGCATCAAAGGAATCTGACTTATTTTTACCTCGCTCCAGGGTCAACTCTAACAAATTAACCAATGATTAATATGGGGATGTTTGTTAATGTTAGGGGTTGTAAGAAAGAGAGAGGGTAGAATCCAACACCAGCGGGGGTGTGAGATTAAGCAATCAGCTAAATAGCTACCTGACAGCTCTCTAGAGGTACCCCCTACAGACACTTCACAGGCACTCGACAAGGGTAGGTCAATAGGTTAACGACCCACGGGTTACGGCACGTAGTCACATCATTTGTCAAGAAATTTATTAAAATAAAATTGACATATTTTCGAGCATTTATAGTTGATTCTTTCCACGATGACGTGCTAGAAACTGTATCTCATGGCAATGGCGTTGAATCTGACATAGTGAATAATCATTTTCATATTGTGAAATTGGTCACTCACATATTTCGTTTTCATATTAGCAGTAAGCTGACTGAGCCAAATAGCTAGGTCAGCTAATGCTTCTGCGTTAGAAACTGAAAGCAAGTCGGGTGTGGGTTCGAATACCGCATATGACATTGGGTTTTTGTTAACATGAATGAATGAATATTAGAGTTTTAAGGCGCATCGACAGCGAGGTCATTTAGCATCTTTCATCCATCATATTCTCATTCATATCCCTAATGACACAGCTGTTGAGAAAATGAAAAAAAATATTTTAATTATTTCAAATCTAATATGACGAAATCACTGGCACTGGCTGTTTCAAATGTCTAGATATATACATATATATATATATATATATATATATATATATATATATATATATATATATATATATATATATATGTATATATATTTATATAAATATATATATATATATATATATATATATATATATATATATACATATATATATATATATATATATATATATATATATATATATATATATATATATATATATATATATATATATATATATATATATATATATGAATAAAATGAGTAAAACTGGGCTGATTAAATCGTGATAATACATAAATGACCATATGTATATATATATATATATATATATATATATATATATATATATATATATATATATATATATATTTATATATATATATATATAAAACAGCCCAGTTCCACTCATTTTATTCAAACACGAATCGTGAGAGTTTAAGTGAATATATATATATATATATATATATATATATATATATATATATATATATATATATATATATATATTTATATATATATATGATGAATTATTATCAGTTTATGGTTCATTATAAGTCGTGTTGATACGAAAAAATATATTTAACAATATAATATGACAAAATATAACATACCATATGTTATAACATATATGTAACATATAATTTAATTTAAAATACATAACATAAAATGTATTTAATATCACATATTCATATAAATATAACATATAGCATATGCGGCGAATAGAGCAATGTTTGAGATGGCAGAAAAAAAAATTCTACGTACCAACACAACTTTGGATGAACCATGAAATATTAATAATTGATCACATAATGAGTCGTGAAAGCCTTCAACAAAAACAAAAAAAACATTATATATATATATATATATATATATATATATATATATATATATATATATATATATATATATATATATATATACGGTATTTAAGTTTAAAGTTGATTTAATGATTTAACTGATGATCGAAATACTCTCATTAGCACGACTGACTAGTAGATTAATAATCTCTATGAATACATTGCTAATACGAGTGGAGCAACAATATATAAATAATCCTAAACGAGTCAATATTATACTGTCCATTGCTCCTTATACTCTACTAATTTGCTAGTAAATACTCTAGAGGGTTGAAATCTCCAGGGGTTGGGGGTGGGTAAGGCTGGGGTGGTTATCCCCCTAGAGGGAGACAAGGGATGTACTACAACAATGCATTATTCGCGGCTTGCCTACACATATGAGATTCTTGGGCATTGTATATTTTGTGGTAAAGTGAAACTGAAATCTACTGTCCGAACCCCTCACCTCATCCATGCACGGAGGTCTGTGCTGGAGCTAATGAATACATGTCATTTATTGACGGCTAGACGTCGATCATTCTCTATACCCCTTAAACTCAGGTGTGTGCAGACCACCCTTGGATTGGAAAAAAGTCACTTGTCTAACTTATTAACTAACAGCTTTTTTTTACAAGCTTGATGATTCAAAGTGTGTAAAATAGTTTCGAGTAGACTGTCAAAGACAGGAAGTAGAGATGCTTTCAATTGATTATCTAAAATATAAATTTCGATCATGGCCATTAAGTTTTTGGTATTCAGACTTCCGATATACAACGTGGGTTTGATCATGTTTTCTCAAAATATAATACAAGTTTTCAACTGATTTTTGACACTTGAAACCAGATTTTGATGTATAATTGTTATTGAAGATTCACATTGTGAGAATTTTGTGTGATCATTTCGCAAAGTCGATTAGGTTTTTTCATTACAACGTAATTCTCGAAGAGATTGGTCTAGGCAAATGCTGTAATACTTCTCGCTTTAATGTATGAAGGAAATGTGGAAATCTAACACAAGTATCTCATTTTACATTATTTTTCAGAGGTGCGCTACACACATTTGGCTAGCGGCTACATGATCACTTGAATTACTTTCTGGATTTCATTTTCCATCTTACCAATAGGCTTCTTTCAAGTGACGTCATCCATTGTTGCAAGAGACAGACAACAATGTCCCCCAGTTGGAATTGACCAATCAGAATGTTTGGTAGTCCACCAATTCGCTGTGTTACTATGGTAACGATTGTTTGTCATTTGTTACTTGACAGAAGCCTATAGGCCTACTTGGTTTTAAAATATAATTGAGCTACAAATTAAATCAAATTATATAAAAATTAGTGAAATATTCAAATTACCATTATTAACTACATTGCTATTATTATTATAATCAATTTATAATTAAGACATTTGACCATTGTAGATGGGCGTGACTTATACGAAGAAGGGGAAATTTTAGATACCTTGATTGGTTATTTCCCTATTTCCCCTGCTTCACTGTCCACTTGATTGGTTTTTATATTTTGTGAGATCACGAGGGCGGACGATCTACAATGGTCAATTGATTTATTGCTGGATAAACACAAAATTATTTATCACCATTATTGTTTGCATCTGTAGTGTTGCTATTCCATTATTTTCTTCATTATGTTTTGTAGTTCTCTCGATCTTGGATACTTTTTACTTGTCAAATTTCTCCACCTCTTTTCCCACACACAGAATTCATATGCGGGTCTTGCTATTTTTCATTCGAATACATTTATGCAAATTTTTGATAAAGGCTGTGGAATAATATGGTATAACTTGTTTTGATGATTTATCGTAAAAATAGTGAAAACCAACAATGTATACCCTCTTCATCCGATCCATGTCATCCAACAGATTGAATTTGAATAATACTGACATAAAAGGCTGAATATTTTACTATATTTTCGAGCGAAAGATGAACAAGAACAACAACATCAACAATTCACCGATCAGTTGTGATTTTTACAGGCCAAAATGACGTAGATAATAATTAGAAGATCTTAGTTGTCTGATATAGGTTTTCATTTTTTTCCAAATGAGTTTCTCAAATAATTATGAGAATTCAAAGTCGTATAGACAAATGTGTCTCCGAACTTTTTCTTTTGAATGTCAATTTTTTTCCTGGATTATTCTAGGGTGAAAATTCTACTATGTTTTCTCAAAAGTAGTCGACTCTACCCCTAGCTGTCTAAACTATAGACCTACAGATTCAAATTGAATGATGTGTTTGTTATTGTATATAGAAATTTCCGTGATCAGGTGTTCATGTGTTCAGTTCACGATGTAGTGATACCAATTTCTATTTTATTATAATATAAAGAAGGTGCTCCAACTCGGGTCTTGAAAGTGAAATATTTCTGGGGTCAGTTCCCGAGACTAGGGTCCCGATTGCCTGTAGCGCAACCATCGCTTCTATATCGAACCATATGAAACATCAACACTCAACAATTTGCTATACACGGCCCAGTAAAAATATTATATTGGCCGTTGCATTTGTTTTTTACGAAAATTATAGATTTTGTTAGTTCAACAATGCCATCGATACCGTAGCCACTCTTATCTACATCTATTTCACAAGGAATCCGCTAAATCGTGACAGGCAATCGGGACTGACCGCAAGAAAATACAAATGTCTTCCATGTTATCAGTATGGAATTGGGTCACCTTCTTTATATTGTGATAAAATAGTTTGTTATCACTACATCGTGACCAGCCTGTAGAGATGCTATACAAAAATAGAACGAGAAAGATGAAATTCCCTTTCGCTCACTGTTCACTCAAGGATTAATTTTCATTCGTACAATAATGAAAAAAAAGAATAAAAAGTGGGTAGCAATCGATATTACTTTCTTGATATTGTATATATGTGGTATGGCTAATAAATACTGATATAGCTGTAAAAGTAGTTCATGACAAAATGTATTAATAATGCTATATTTTGGGAAACAGACGGCAGTGATGCTAATCTACTATTCTCTTTATGTTCTTCATTAATAGATCGAATTTCCACACACCATCTGCTGCTCTAGCATCATTTCCATATGATAAATATACGCCAAATCAGAGTGGCAGCATGAGTATAGACCTACTTCATATTTTCATCACATTTCAGATGAACCCAATTCCAATTAATCCATATATTTCCTAATGATTTCAATTAATTTACTAATTCAGTCAAAGAGGATTTTCAAAATGGATCGCAAAACGTGCATTTTATATTTTTATATTTTAATTGCATGATATATTTTTTATTTCCACCATACATTTCGAGTTTGGCTCAATTCTTTTGCATGGAAATATAATTATTATTTTCTCTTGATAAAGTGAATCTATCAAATCAGATCGTATATTTCTCCAGAGTATAAAAGAATATCATCAAAAGAATATAATCATCCTGATGATAAGGACATTATTAGGACATGTAGGACATGATTATGAGGTTTTCGAGAAGTTTGAAACTCCACATCAAATTCCTAAAAACTCTAAATGTAAGAAAGGAGGATTGATTATGTGATAAATGACATTATTCAGGAATGCATACAATTAATAGTGCTCTCACAAATAGTGCCAACTTCACGCACCTATCATCATATTGATACATTTTCCCACGAAAGAAAAGCAAACACCCGTTGTTTGAACATACTATACATGTATGTATATATATATACGTATACGATTATATTAGACTATACATGTTGGTAGACCACGGAACCTTTTATGAAGGAATAGTGCTTTAGGGACTTCCATCCCAGCTGGGAATAAAAGACCTTGCCGGTAGTCGGTATAAATACTACAAATTTGCGATGAGTGAGATGTAGAACACGCAGAAAATAAAACACGAGGGAATTATTTTACAGTTCATTCAAAACTTTAACCTATAGCAAATATAGGCCTATGCCTGTACATATATTATATATTATACATAGTACAGATTATCGACCTATCACGTGGTGAGGGTGGGAAGGGAAGAGGGGGGAGGGGTGTTGGGATGAGAATGAGACCATATTATTAATGTTCGACCACCATGAAATGACAAAGAAAATAATTATTTCGCGTTACTCTCGTGATAATTCGATTTTCACGTAATTACTACACCTGGCAAGTTATACATTTCATTTGTACTTCAATTTAATATAATATTAATTATTCTGAAAGTACACTTGGTTGACCAGGTTAATTCCTATTGGCAGCCGCAGAGTAAGTGGAAAAATATCCCTGGCCAGAATAAAAATGAAAATGAAAATTATTCCCGAAAATTCCCCGAATTTTTTCTCGGAAAAAATATTCCCGGAAAAATATCCCCGAAAAAATTTCCTGGAAAAATATTCCCGAAAAAAATATCCCATGGGAAATTTAGCTTGAATAGACAAAACAATGTTTTTTTCATCTTGAGATCAAGTTGGGAGTCAAGTTAGGTCGAAGTTGGGTCGGGCTTAAGTTGGGTCCACTAGAGTTGTCTGTAGAGTACTCATCCACTTTGTTCACCCCAAATTATTTACATGGGATATGTTCCGGAGATCTATTTCTACGTATGAGTCGTGTAAATAATTTCACTGATTCGAGCCGCAGTGCTCAAATACTCATTCTGATTTCTAATTTTCCACTTAGAAAATCTTAGTTCAGGCGATAATGAACATCTGGCTTAGTCAGATGAGACAGCGAAACTGCAGTCAAGTTTGAGTACTGCATGAGGAATGAATTGTTGCTAAGTCGTCATTCATTCGTACCCCCAAATAACCTAGCTATTGGTGGGATTAATATTCATAATTCAGGTGATACTGAAATTTGGCTATTGTTTATTTTCTGATGGTCATCACGATTACCGAGCTTATGATCAGACATAGAGCCTACTTTATGATTCACAGCCATCTATATATATATATATATATATATATATATATATATATATATATATATATATATATATATATATATATATATATATATATATATATATATATATATATATATATATATATATATATATATATATATATATATACATATATATATATATATATATATATATATATATATATATATATATATATATATATATATATATATATATATATATATATATATATATATATATATATATATATATATATATATGGTATTGCTGGCTTTGCGGAGATTTGCCCTTCTGGGATGAGTGTGGGTGGTTCTGAAAAGAACCCTGTAACTATATACAGGGTTCTTTTCAGAACCACCCACACTCATCCCAGGAGGGCAAATTTCCGCAAAGCCAGCATTACCATCAACCATCGGCCCTCAAAACTTCAGACATCACATATATATATATATATATATATATATATATATATATATATATATATATATATATATATATATATATATATATATATATATATGTGTGTGTAATATTTTCTTACACATTCATATACTATACGCTCGTGAAGGCGCAATATACTTTGTGTAAAACAAATATAAGCCTATGTATTTATTTCAAACAATAAGTCAGGTGTGACCATATTGTATGAATATTATTATACATATTATGAGATGGGAAGACAAATGATCCAGCTCTGGACTCATGCATGATGGAATTGCTTTCTATTATTATTTTTTGTACCACAAATCCGTTGTGCGTTATGAGAGCACGGAGTTTAATTCCCCCCGAGGCAGAATCCACTGTTTTCCAATTTCATTTTTGTCAAGCTTGTATAGATATAAAGTTGATCACAAATAAGATTCTGAGTGGACATGCCTCTATCAGTGCTATACGAGGCTTCTTGTGTGGTATATAGTGTGGTACAAGTTACACTTCACTGCCCCTTCAGCGTTCCATTCCATCAGAGTTTTGAGAAGAGAAGACTTAGCTCGTAAGCTGCGCTCAATGTTGCAGTGGTGGAGTAAAACATGTATGAGGACTAACCCCCCCCCCCCCCCCTATTCCCCCCTCCACCACCATTGCCTACTCGCAGCTCTTTGGTCAACTCATACATACTTTGAAATATACTTGTTTCCACGACAGATTAAGGTCGTCAACTATATCAACAAAATGAACAAATTTTTAAAATTTATTATATTTAACCTCGCTGCCTATTTGAGGAATTGATGTTTTTGAAAGACTCAGTTGCGTTTCTTATTGAAAACCTCGTCCCGAAACATCCTCCAATACACTTAAAATACCGCAGCTATGACAGTGATAATTGAGTTTCTTATTTTGGTGACAGATGAGTTTCTTCTTTCGTAGATACGCAATGCCCATAAGAATAATCACGTTGAGATTCAACATTTTGACTCTTTTATAATAACTTCTTTTATAATTGAATTTTAGTGCCCATTGCCCCCCCCCCATTCTAAAGTACATTAGACTAGATAATAATATGTTGGATTGATAACACAAGCCAGCCACATAATGAATCACCAAAGAAAATCCATATCAGCATAAATATTTTATACAGGTGTGTGGGCCTATTTGAATATTTCGAATTGCAAATACATTTATGAACACATTTCTGTTATAGACTCGAACATATAACTATCGCTAATTCGAGGTGGCCAATTTGATACAGTCAGGTGAGGGTTGACCACACAGAATGTAGAATTTAATTATCTATTTGATATATGAACATAAGGTCTAAACGTGAATTATTAGTATACGAAGAATATAAAATTATACAAATGTTGGGTCTGAATAAAGCCATCAATGACACTGATATTTTGCATTCATAATGCATTTGCATTCACTTTCGAATCACAATCAAATAAATAATATCACTCAAACAATCATATACATTTCGTATAATAGGTCTACAAGTATTCGGGAGAGCAGCCCATTGATGTAGATTAGGATAAGTGGACATAAATGATCTATCAACTGTTGCAGAGGGGAAAATATCATGATGTACAGATTATATCGAAAATATATAAAATATATATCATATATCTCTCTCTCTCTCTCTCTCTCTCTATATATATATATATATATATATATATATATATATATATATATATATATATATATATATATATATATATATATATATATATATATATATATATATATTTATATATACATATTTATATATATATATATATATATATATATATATATATATATATATATATATATATATATAAATATATATATATATATATATATATATATATATATATATATATATATATATATATATATATATATATATATATGTATATGTATATGTGTGTATATACAATTTTATGGAAAATAGTATGTTGGGTTCAACAGAAACCATTCCACTTTTTCCCAAGTGGAAAGGTTCCACTTTTTTCCACCATGCCTCTGTTTTGTTTGTAAGCTATTTTCTATTAAATCACATTTTACCAGTCACTATAATTGTACTCTTTCACCAATTGATCTATTTGTCAATCAAACAAATTCGTCCAGATTTTAAAGTTAAACGAAGCAGTTTATTTAATATAGTAAGCGCGGTTGAAAGAGCAAAGAGATATTTTCTTTGAATGTAGTATTTCATTTTGCGGCATCGCTAATTTTAACAACCTCGAGTTTGAAATCCGCTCCGACCAAACGAGCGAGACAAACGTGAATTCACCCCGCAACACTCCCCCTAATCACATCCTGTTTGATCCCTGTTTGATCAACTTCAAACCCGGTTATTGTGAATTGTGATGCATATTATCGTTCCCTATACGAATTTATGAGACAGACATGCAAATACGAGTGGAAAAACGCGGAAGCATTGATTTTTGGTTGTTGTGGGAAAAGTGTAGGGGAATGATGGATTTGAATCAATTCACATCATTTATCACACAAAGAAATTAGTCAAATTACTATCTATAATTCAATTCAAGATTTTGACTGTACAAAGAGTTTAGAAATTGCCAATCCAATTGATGTAATTCAATGAAACCTTGAATTTGTTGGCTATTATTTTAAATCTCATGTTCTAACTTTTCCTGTAATAGATAACAGTGAAGAATGAAAATGAAATAATCGTAGAGAAACGAACGAATAGAAACAGTAAATAGATATTAGTATTTCTATTAATTACTAGGTAAACGGTACAGTGCCGTTGTGAGAGAAGGGACGTAATATACCTATACGGAAATTTAACTGATTTCGAAAATGGATAGATTTATTATACTCAAAAAATGAACAGAATTACACAATTATCCTGATTGGTTTCGTAAACCATAGTAATATCATGGATTTGAGTTGCTTTACAATATTACAAGATTATTGGTTATTTTGAAAAATCATTGAATTCATTTTCATTCTTCGTGAAAATTTCAAAATACCAGTATCCTCTTATAATCTGAATGGTGAGCCATTCATTATGCATTCTTGACTCATTGCAATATGGTTTGAACTTTTGTGTTTTTCTCAGTAGAGGTGTTTAACTGATTATATTTTCTTAATAATTTATTCCCATATTATCAATATCTATTCTTCCGTCATTTTGTGTCAATGTTTTGAGGCAATGCTCAACGAATACATGAATATATAATGACAAAAATCAGATAATTAATTACATGATAAATTAATATCAGTTATTCAAAAATGTTTCATTATGTGAATATAGTAGGCCTACCTGGGCTGAAATAATATGAAATCTTTTAACCTGGCACCTCCACCATTATGTGAACAAATTAAAATATCTTCATATTATGTGCGCTACATTTACCTCAACAGAAAGTGAGAAGAGCTGAAAAAGAGAATTTATAATATATTCCAATATAGACATACAGAAAGAATAATCCAGAAAACTTATGGTATTAACTATAGGCATAAATATTACCAAAGAGTAATGAAGTTTTTAAACTTTCGAGTTTTTAAAACTTTATTATACTTTATGATATTACTACGGCCTAGTATGGTTTTTAGAATTCAGATGACGATGAATAATGTACAATAAATAGCATAGCTCATTAGTGAATCGTTTTAAAATTATGGTTAGCAGACATAAACTATAAGCGAACACAGCTCACACGTTATAAGATGAACGTAATGTATGTATGAAATGTAATCGAAATACACACACCTTGTTTTTAAACTATTAGGTCGCCAGCGGGTCATCGGAGAATTTTGACAGTTCAATCCACGTAACTAGTCTTGATCAAAGCCGTACTTTATTATGCGGTCGGTATAATACGTTTCATTCTCATGTTCTAACTCAGTAAAATTCTAGCATTGGAGTTCAATTTGGTTCCAAGTTTTCCTCTGGGTTATTCTTATGTGAGTCTTGAAACTTTTGTCAAGATTACTCAACATTTTTCCAAAATGAATAATTTTATTTATTGGATAAGTCCTCGTATTCACAAAGAGTAACGTTATCATTAGTTTTTAAAATATCCAACCCGTGGACAGTAAAAGATAATAAATAAAACACAAGCACACAAAAATCAAGTGCAGAAAAACAGAAAAAGTGTCGAGTGTTACACGAAGGTCAACGCTGAAGCTCTTTCAGTGATAATATTGCTTTCAAAAAAGGTTTGCCCATCACTATGGATACCTGCTTCAAGAGAGGAGGGGGTGTTATACCTTCCATCCGTATTCTAATAAACTGCTATTATCAAACTATTCCTTGCTACTCCTAGCATATACACGCATGAAATTGTCAACATTATCATGACAATGTGGCAATTTGTTGGCATTTTTCAACTCTTGAAACGAAAGAGAGAGATCCGGAAGCAATAATTCATGATTATTTCATAAATGTAGTTGATCTGTCCTCAACAAAACCACCTGAATTGATCTGAAAAGTAACAATTCTTATAAAATACATCCTATACTGTACGTATATCGAAGGTAAACTACAGATCTCTCCTCTTCCAACTATCACTATGTCTCGCTCTATTTCTCGATTCTTTTTTTCCAGTTTTCTCTACAGATATTATAAATGAAACTGCAAGTCCCAGCTCAGCATATTGTACTTCGGCTTATAAACAGCTAATAGAATATTTTTCATGTTATTCACCATCAATAAGTCACGGTCAATGTATCCTATACAGGTTAACAATTATTGAAAGACTCCTTACAATTCTCAAAATAGAACGAGTATAGAAACTTATATTGTGTATAAACTTGTAACCACGAAAGAAGAAGGTCGTTTACCAACTGAATAAATCTAAAAACGTCAGTAATTGCTGAGAAACTCTCTATAACATAAAAAATTAAACGCTTTTGGGATATACTTGTATGTAGGCTTAAAATCGTAAATCTCGACTTGGAAAATCATCACCCCTCAATTAACCACAGCCATGTAGATAGAACGGTGATATTTGTGCTGTTTATGTTTGTAGACAACTTTTTTTTTCGTGGATACAAGTATATAAAGTAACGCCTTCGTCTGATGACATTGTAAGAAACATTTGATTCAGCCTGGCAAGTGCAGTAGCTATATACAGTTACAAATATGTATACCCTTTCTAACAAAACATCATAATAGTGCATCCGGAAGCCATTATATATCCTATTACGTCATATCCTGGCTAAGAAATGATGATGCATAGGACTGGTGTATTTAGAGATTTGACCGCGTGAGATTTGAGGGAAAGTTTGGTTATTTATGTCGCAATACTCAAGTGTGTATTTGTTATCAACTTTTAACAAAGCAAAGAAAATGTTTTGTTAAAACTGAAAACATTCATAATTCATATTTCCGTTGTTGGGTGATATCCTTGCTAACGTGTTTGTATTATTGTGTTTTGGTTTTGATTCATTGGGAAAAAATATTTGATTTCCTGTCTATTTGATAATTGTACAGATATATGATCATCTATTTTCAAACCAAGTGAGAGAATTTCCATCAATTTCTTGCTGGTTAATTCATTCTTTGCATAGTCTCTTGGAACTGTGATGTTCTGAGTGACTTGTGGTATTCAGCAGTGTTTATATTTTGAACATTTTAATTACACATTTCTTGAATGATTCTGCTTACAAATTGCCTTTCGAAATGAAATAAGATCATTCCTAGTCGAGAGTCACACGATTGGACCAATTAAAAATCGGCCATTTGTATAATATGTAGTGATCCTAATCACTGACAAAATATCATCGAAAAATATACCTTGGTAAAAATATCACTGAAAAAATCATCCCTAATTATTTAGTGGAAGAAATATCCTAGTAATAAATGTCATCAGCAGGAAAAAATATACTCGGAGAAAATATTTCATGTGAATAGCTTTTGGACGAAACAAAGTTAATTAGGACACTACGGGAAACTATAACTGACTATATATCAACCTAACCTATACCTTATAGGTCCAGTCCAGATGTAATTATAAATGATGATCAGCACTTTATTCTGTTAATATGTAATGAAGAAATAAAAGATGTTTCAATTTACATTCAAGATATGTCTTGAAAATTAAATTCCAGTAGCCATTGAACCCACTGAGCCGAATTCCAATGAACCCTCGAGTTCCCAATTGAATCATTTTTGGGAGTATATTTTTTCTCACGGAGATCGCTTCTGAATGACTTTTTTCCTGTGATATTTTTCTGGAATATTTTATCCGGTGATATTTTCTCTGCTTTCTGTGTGGTTCAACTTTGTACACATGATCCTGGTATAAATATAAACGCTATAGTTTCATAGTATTATGAATGTATTAAAGCTCACATGTATATCATTTGAACTTGTGAACCAAAAGTGATTCATTATTCGGAAGGTCTTTAAACATATTTAATTGTCATGTGTGAATTTTTGACTTCTCTGAAATGGTCTGAAGGTTTCGATATACATTAAATTATATATATATATAACAGCATTCTCATCAACAAAATGCTGTAATTCTGCGATAAGGACATCAAACATATTAAGCATATCATCCCCATACGGATACATGGCGAAAGGGGATGATGGAAAGTTGAATGGTAGACAGAGAGGGTGGGGGGGGGGGATGAGGTTATTTAGGCGTACTACGCAAATTACATGTCGTGTGCCTCACAGATTTGGCTTCTGTCGTATTATAGGCCCTTTAATATAGTATATACTAATCCACGGAGCCAAATGCTTTGGGGACCTCGCATATACCCCTGATGAATAATGTTTTCAAGTATCTTAATTAATTACGTTGCTACAGTCAGTAAAACCACCGTTCCACCCGCCTATACACTCCCCAATTCCACCCCTAATGAAACTGGATCCGCGGTTAATCAAGCGGAGAAATGAGGTTCTTTCGGATAGTTTGTTCCTATTCCCTCCCCCCCCCCCCTCCCCCCACTCACACACCCCCTAATAGGTCTGTCATTGAGAGAGCGACGGCAACCTCCCAGAAGGTATTTACATGTGGTATCAACTGATTTATTTTTAATACCACAGAAAAATGTTGAATTTTAATTTTTGACATGAACTCGGTGGACAGTGTAATTCAGATCGACAACCCATGGTCGCTGTCCTATAGTTGGAGAAGAAACAAAACTCAAGGTTTACTCTGTGAGATAGCAAAATTATTATGAAATTAAATTAGTCACTATATAGTCAAAAGTGGATATTGAGTCAATATTATGAAATAGTAAATATCGTTCAACTTGCGTGATGATTTTATAATTGTTGTGGCAATTTTATAAGTATTAAGACTTCACAATTGTGTGTGTTGATCAAACTTATACTCAAATTAATCGACCTGAATTTCATATTTGAGAAGAAGCAAAATAACAATTTGAATTCATATCAGAGACCGAGTAACAGAATTAATTTGAGGAAGAAGAGAAAAGAATTATACTAGAAAATATTTGAAATATTCTTCAATTAAAAATATTGTATTGTCAAAAATAGCAATATATTTTTGAAATTACTTCTTTAAAATAGTAACAACAGACTTACCTCTGCTCTTCTCTCATGCAAGGGGCTGAAGTGCAATTCATTTGGCCGTTTCTATCTGTATAATTCACGAAAACACAGCATTAAACCTTGGATAATGATCATTAAACGTACGGCATTATATTCACAAGCTCTCCAATACACAACACTTCGTCTACTGCACACAGTGCAGGCTTTACCAGCCCTAGACATAATTTCATACGAAACGTTCGAGGTGAACATGCATGTTGTAGAAATGTAACGACAATAGCAATACAGTTCTTGTCAACAATGATATATAATTTAGTAAACTTGTGTCAGTGAAAGCTAGAGGAATTATCTACCAACATAATAACAAACACAAATATCACCGTTTTGTTTCTGAAACTGTGATATTTTGAGAGTTCATGATTTTTCCGGATGAGATATACGACTAGAAACACAACTACATCAATCAAAATCGTTGAATTTTTCAAACTGCATCTATTTTTTGTGATTATACCAAAACTATTACTTTTGTTGTTAGTAGATACCCTTCACTTATTCGTGCACACAAGTATATATATATATATATATATATATATATATATATATATATATATATATATATATATATATATATATATATATATATATATATATATATGTATATATATATATATATATATATATATATATATATATATATATGTATATATATATACACATATATATATATATATATATATATATATATATATATATATATACACATTTATATATATATATATATATATATATATATATATATATATATATATATATATATATATGTATATATATATATATATATATATATATATATATATATATATATATATATATATATATATATGAAGCGTTACTACAAGTTGATTGATTCCAATACTAATTATTATTCATTGAAAAAACAAAATTTCTAAATTCGTAATAATGTTTCGGAATTGACTTAATATAGCTATTGTATTCTCAAGGTTATATTTACAAATTCTAAATGCAGGTGACTTCTATATAAACACAATACAATGCTCCATTGACACACGTATTGCACCTGTAAAAGTCGACTTCGAATTTTGAGCTTGAATAACTGTATAACGAGAGATACTTTTTCTTACCGTTTTCTTTACATTTATAAATGTTGACCATATTTTGGTCCGCACCCTTTACTTAGCTCATACACGTAAAAATTGTATAACTAAATTGAAGCTTGAATAACTGTATAACTGGAGACACTTTTTCTTACCGTTTTCATTCTATTTATAAATGTTGACCATATTTTGATCCGCATTTTGTACTTAGCTCATAAACGTAACCTCTTCACATGATTAATGAACAGGATTTCAATCAAATTTCATTTCTATCATACTTATCGGAACTTCAAAAAATGAACACTCCAATAATCGGCTAAATAGCACACCGCACATATAGTCCACCTGTCACAGTTGTCCAAATCTATCAAAATCTAACCCAAACTGAACCATCCTGTTTTGGACAATATTGGTCGCTTACGAATTTTACAGTAGGTTGCGTGCTTGTACATCAAATAAATAGTGGGCCGGCAGCGTATATTGAGATTTATACAAAAACAAAATCCTACTATTCTTCTCACTATTATTCCTCATCAAAGAGAAACATCCTACAGAAGCAACTATAATCTACTAGAAAATCCACCTTTCTTTTATAACGAGCCACTCAAATTAATTGGTAGCTTAAACCATTTGAATGCTGGAAGTTTATAGATAGCTCGTAAGTTGTATACAGATCCACCGCCCTTCATCTACCTGTAATGGTTTACAATGCACGTGGCGCAATCAAAGAGTCATACGGATGGTGAGGGTGGCTGGGGGAGGAGAACAATGCCGGGTATTACATCAACCCTTCTTACAGATTAGTCGAGAGACACTCGGCTATGATGAATAACAGATAATGAACCAGTAATGGATTATATATAAGAATGGCTGGATGCTGTAGGGTTTTGACCCTGTATACATCTTGAGGATTAAGTGAGTTAATGACGTTTGTTGCACACGGCGCGAAATATACAAAGCGTTGTGTGTAGATCCGAAGATGGGTATCTACAGGAAATAATGATAAGAGATGAGCTGGTATAAAACGAAATGTAATGGAGATAACATGGCACCTCCACCATGAATCGAAAATCGTATAATGTTGGATGCACAACGCATACAGCAACTGCGAACTTGGACAATATCAATCTCAAAATTGAGTTAATCATGAAAACGCACACAACATCACATTTACTATCGAATTCAGTAGATTCATCTCTTATCAATCAAGTTCTACATAACAACGTTTTTAGAAAGTTTCCACAACAGTAATATTCATTAAAAAGTATATATTTTATTTCTGAACACTTACTAGATTTCAGTTGTGAATTTGATTGATCAATTCGTAGAATTTTTCCTATCAGTTTCATTTTGTCTCGTAAAAATGAGTGAACGGATATCACAATAATATGATGATAACTGTATGGTGCATAGTAGGCCTATTGAATACAACAAACAGGAATTCTCGCGAAAAAAGCAAATAGTGGCATTGATATCAAGTGTCAGAGAGAGATTCGCAATCGTTGGTTGGATCGAATATTACAATAATGTCTCAAGCGCATAACCATGGACCAAAGATATTAAATAGGCCTATAAAATGTCATAATTAAAAGTTTAAAATATCTACAATTCAAACTGAAGCGTGAATAAATAGCTAAATGATTTGCCGGTACATGGAGAGAAGAGATTATTAACCACCCCTTTTTATTGTTAGCCTGTCAATTTTCTCAAAGCTATTTAATTAAATTCTCATATTACGTGATAATTATCTAAGGCTGATTGTTCGCTTTTGAGCGACGCACGACGCCGACGTCTAGCAATGCGCCACGTGCCCCTGCGTCACGCTGTGCACAAACCACGGCTCAACTGTCAGCCAATTGGCTTCATCGTACGAGATCATGTGACACCGGGGGGCCGAGAAACCTTCAACTGGCTGCTAGATTCATGTTTGAATCAGTCAAAGTCTGAATGGATTGAATTGTTATTTACGTAGATATCCCAACAACAGCTGGGTAATTTTGGGGGTACGAATGAGCGTATGATGGATGAATTATGTACGCAAAATTCCTTACGCTGCCTGGTTTCAGCTTCTATGAAGAAATTTCTCAGCTGACTGACCCACTGGGGTGGAGACACATTCTGGCCAACTAATGAAATGATTTAATAATGATTATTTTCCCAAAGACCCCACCATACAGTCAAGTTACTTGGGGTTCCGAACGATTTTAACAAAAATCCATCCCTTATACTGGACTTGAACCCACACCCGACTAAATTTTTTAACCGAGTGAGCCAGACTAAAGGCTACTGATAAATTCTACTCAATTAAGTTATTATAAGTAACTCAAAACGCAACTCAATAATCATCAAGTGATTTCAGCAGCTATTTTATATACTATTGACCATATAAAAATATGGAATGTTGTATGTTATCTTGTAAATAACTTCAAAACAGGAATGAGCATACATTTTGCACAACTTTTGGCTTCTCAAAGCTGAAGTGAAAATAATTATGATATCACCTTTATATAATCAAAGTTACTTTAAACAATTGTATGAGTAGGCACTATGAGTTTTATCAAGACATGCAGTCATATTTTCAGAAACTACGATTTATACGTTTCTTAGTTTATATCAATTTTAAAGAAACCTTTATACATTATCTGTCTTAGAAAAAACAAATAAACAAATTAAAACAGCTAATACGGTACTTAAAATAAATGATGAAATCTGAAACATCTTAGTAATTACAATCTAGCCTCAGTGGCTGTTACTGACGGTGACTGATGGTGATGCTATTACGCTGTTCTTCTCGACATCAGTCGTGAGAGAGATTAGGGATGATTAGGGATGCTGAACAGGAGCAATGCATGGGTGGAGATAATCTCTTCAGGCACGTGTCCAACCAACCACCAAGCGAAAACAATGAAGCCATTCCTATTTGTACGAAACTATTAGTAGACGTGTGTCTTGTTGGTTGCGAACAGCAAATAGAGAGCGACGATTAACTGCAAATAGGAAATACTCTTCAATGGTTCAAGGCACGGGAAATCTTGGATAGAAATGAAGTGAAAAAGATTAGTAAAATCACCACTTTATATTTAGCTATATAATATGTACAATAGATATTCGTTAACAAATAAAATCACAAAATTAGGCTACAGTAGGAGTCTATCCGATTTGCGATAAAAGTTATACTTCAATTGATTTTTCTTACAATCATCTTTGCAAGAAAATTTTCATCAAGACTTCATCAAATTGCAATTGGCCTATATTTCAATAGATGTGCACAAATTCAAGTTGATATATGACTGACCAAATATATGAAAAATATATGAATATATTTTCATGATTTACCTGAGATTTATCAATAATGGATGATTTTGAAAGATCTGTAATAAATAGAAGAGAACTAAACATGACTTATTTGTATAGTAGGCCTATTGAAAATTATTCATTTTATGTTAGCTTTTTGTTAACATAATGTAGGCCTATAGGAAAATTCTAAAGATGGGCCATTTTACGAAAATACGAAAACTAACCCAATTTTTAAACACAAATATTTATTTTCATCTCTCCAGCAGTTTAGAAGGCAATAGACCATGCTAAATTCACCTCTCTCACAATGTATTTGGTTTTCAAATTGTTGTTTACGGATGCATTATTTTCATGCTGGTATTTAATAATTCTCCTACAAATTTGAAGTCAATATATACTCGCACGATAAAAAATGCAATTGTGAACGTACTTCATAATATATGAAAAATGACGATGGCAGAAGACCAAAAATATATTCGTTAGCTAATAGATAGGCAGCATTATAGGATAGTAATCGCTGAGCAATCGGTGAGAAGAAAAAAGTGATTCAAGAGTACACATTGAATAATTGTTCAATCAACACAACAAGTTTGTGCCAAACATATAGAAAGTGTGTTGAATTCTACACAATCAAGTTCACTTTTTTCACACGAACAATCGGAAAACCAACAGTTATTACAAGTTATTTACTCGAACGATGAATGACTCCACTGAAGGCACTTAAAATTATTAATACGCAGTACCAACAAAGCAGTCAAAATTGTCCATGCTCTTACGATACTGCGAATAGTGCACACATCTCACATCCCTAATCTGCTAATATATATTTATCAGATTGATAGTCAAGGTTGCAATCCTGATGCCTAACGGCGTTAAACGTCTGATGGCCGCCCATTCCCATACCCGAATACGCCGCCATTTGATGGTGATAACCGGCAGCCAACATTTGGTTATGCGACGAATAATGTGAAGATAAGTTCGACGCACCTCCCGAACCTCCAGTCATTTGATGATGATGATGATGACTTACAGACTGTGGAGGTGGTGGGAAATAATCCATTCCCATTTGGCCATAATAAGGGCTGTAATTCTGTGAGTAACACGACGCTGCGTTCGACGTCGGCGTCGCTCCCCAGAAACTGTTGTACGGAGCAGTAAGAGGATCGGTTTGGTAGCCAACAGAGCTACCGGGAGTGATTGGAGGGCTAGGCGTCGTCATGACGGAGGAGGGAGCACTGCTACCACCACCGAGCGGCGTCGTCGGACCATTGGAGACGTTGATACGATGCGGCGTCGTCGGTGCTTGTTGGTGGTAACTCGGGACAGTTGGTGGCGTCTCTTTCTTAATGCTGTTGATCATATTGAGTGGAGGTGATGCACTATTGGTGTTCGAGATATTGTTTTTGATGATTGGGGGTTGTGGTTGTGGTAGAGATGTAAGTGGAGGACTTTTAGATGATTTTATCTTGTTGGTATTGTTGTTAGAGGATCGTGAAGGCTTTGTTGGCGAACCAGAACCACTGAGGGCTTGTTGTTGTTGCTGTTGTTGTTGTTGAAGTTGTTGACGACACTTTGCGCGACGGTTCTTGAACCAAACCTAAAATGGACAAAACAAACAATTGTTATTACAATGACTGAAGGTGAAGAATGTTATTTTAAAAAATATCTTGAATTATCAGGGCAACAAATAAATTGAGATGGATTCATATAAAATACCGACGCGTTGCCATTAGTTTATCATGCAGTAAATGTACTAAAATATATTATGAATAATACCGAGTATAATTAATTACCCAAGACTGAAAATTTAGACCAATAAAAACATTGTAGATATATTTGTTTTTGTTACATTATATTTTATTGAAGATATCTAACCACTTCATGGAAATAATCATACAGGGGAATTATTTGTTAGAAATCATCATACATATTCAATAACATACGACAGATTGCTAGTATACAATCATCAATAATATAAATTATTCCCTCTTCTATTCCGTATTATTCCTATCTGAGTGACAGTCACATTTCTCCCCAAGCATTGTTCCATATTATTGAATATTGATACACTGTTTTTTGTTCCCGGGCGATGCTACATTGCACCCGATCAGCTTTATCAATTCATTGCAAATTGAAACTTAATTTGGTTGTGCGCTTCGTCAGTTCACGCCCTCCAATATATCGTTTTTCATGGGGTAGCCATTTTAAACAGTTGATGTGATTTCATTATTCTAGATATTCAACCCTCATCCCCTGAATCTATTTTCTGTGTCGCGCACATACACAATTCTCTTTACTCTCTCCATCCCGCTTCGGGTTCCACAGACGAGCAAACATTGGCCCAGTCATTTACACCCCTGTTGTACAGCATCCTCAACCCCTGCATCCTTTATTCTCCAAGGTCTAATCCTCTCTTCTTCAATGCGCGTAAGGCTAATGGAAATAGGTACAGCACAGAGGGTTGCATGGGGGCGAATAAAGGCTCCACAGATAGGATACTGTGTAGCGATATTGACGTGCTGCGGTACGGGGTGGAAACAACAATACGAAAAACCCTCCAACCGAGATTCAAGAAAAAGACCAGACCCCTATAGATTCAAGTGAAAAAAAAACGGATGAAAAAGATGAGAACGTGGACATAAAAATTGCATTGCTTAGAAATTTATTATCAACCATGAGACAGCCGTGACATACAAATTTTGATTTTTTGTCTCCTTTATGCATTTCTTATAACACGATCAAGAAAAAGTTGTTAAAAAGGTGAGTTGGAATGATAAGTTTTGAATGACTTCTGTGGTGATGAAAGCTAGATAAACTACTTCCGGTAAAAAAAAAAAAAACTGGACCATGATTCAAGATTAGACTCCCACGACCGTCAATGGACCACCGGTGGTCGCAACCCGCGACAAATTCTTGTGTACCAGTTATCTAGATCATCGCAGTCATGCATTAAAAACGGGACAGAGATTGTAACAATCTTGGATGTATAGAATGGTTGACAAATATACGATACAATAATATATAATACGTATGGTATAACTCACATAACGAATATGGGTACGGTATGAAAGGACTATTTTTACTATTGGTTTCATTTTAAAAAAAAGAAAAAAACTTTAAATATGCTCATGTAATAATTTTATAAGTAATACAATTCCCCGTTTCTTCAAGAGCTAACGGTTATGACGGTCCTGAATATTGAACATAAATGAGATCAATTCGACATAACTTTTACAAAATCACAAACTTTCGTAATATTGCGATGTCACTGCAAATAGCCACTGCTATTTTTCCTAATCGCATCCTGGTCGCCTATAGGTCAGGCTCAGATAAATCAAGTCATTACTTTACAAACTGAAATAAATAGGGCATGAGCTCAAGTCCTACAGAAGGCATGAGTTCAACCCCATCTACCCATCATCCACTGATTGGTACCCCCAACTAACCTTCAGCTATATTGGGGGTCGTTAAACCAACATTAATCATTCGTAATGATATCCTGCATGACCATTTACGACGACATGACTGCAATGTTGACGTACCAGACCACAACACGTCCATGTGTGTTTTATTCATTTTGATTGATATACTCTTGTCTAATGGCGCAGCTGTTCTAGCAGCATCAGCTAATTACCATAAGCAAACATCGCAGCAATGATCGAGTTCACCCGCTGCGTAACGTGCGTAACTGAAGCATGCCCCTTGGCTTGGGCGAAAGTGCGTGGACACGTTACTGGCTGACAAATGACTAACCGAATTAACACTTGCGACATGCCACGCGCAGTCTGATTGGATTTCAATGTATACGCTCAACGCTGGATACACAAACAAGAGAACAAGATTCGGTTAACGAGATCAAGCTCTAAAGGGGCGTATACATTTTATTGAACGCTTCCTTCGATCACATACATCTTTTCCTCGGTGAAAGGTACTGGTATAGGTCTACTCTTTGACATCGTATAATCAGAAGAAATGTTGATATGCTGGATAAAAAATGTGCTCCTGTAACGAGATGAGTAATTGAAGCCAACGTAACAGAAAAAACAATAACATGAACCGATTGGATACTCACGTCTATACGATCATCCATTTTATACCTTGTTAGTAGTTTTGTAGCTATTTACGAAATTATTGCAATTACTCATTCAAACGCATTCTGTTTGTATTATTCGTGCATGTTGTACACAGAAACGGAAAATGTAAAATGGAATATTGCAGTGAAATTTAACGATAAAATGCTTCCGAAACATCTTAAAATTTCGAAAAGAGAATTATCAAAAAATCCGAACAGACACTTATTCAAAATATAATACCAAGCAGTGAATAATAATGCAGGGTGCAACCTTTCGACATTCATTACATTGTTTCAGATTGTTTCCAACTATTTAAATGTGTATGTCAAAATTACAAGTATTAATTTAACATTCATCTTTAATAATTATATAATTGTCAAACTACACAATTCGTAAAATATAGGCCTGGCCTACTCAGGACGCGAATCGACTCAGTATACCATCGAGTCAAACGAAAGCAAACGAGATGTTAATCCCGGAGGTGCAATACGTCACTGGGTTGACGATGCTGATTGAACCTGGTAATATCATTGTGCTAGGATCAGTCCATGTTCAATAGCGTGTGGATTAGCTTGTACAGAATAGAGACATCGCTAAACACATCGGTTCCACTGAACCTGACTTTTGTCCCTGTGTTAACTTAACCCATGGCAATCTATTAACGGCGATAATAAATGTATTGCTGAGCGCAGGCTGCACGTGAGGGTGCGAATGAATATTCAACGCAGTGTTTGCTATTAGCAAATAAACCATTTTTATTACAATGCTGTGTGATTCGTAGAGTGAGAAAGCACTGGATGTAAAAAATGGTATTGATGGTGAATAGACCCGATACAAACGTTTCCTGAATGGGTTCTATATCAAACATTTACTGAAAAACATGCATATGTTTCTGGTATTGAAAATATATTTATTTTTTCTCTCATTTGGCGAAGTAATATGAAATGATTTCATAATTCAATTTTTATTCAATTTCTCTGTGGATTTATCATTATATAATTTCATATTTGACTAATATGTTATCTACATATTGAGAACAAAGAGCCACGAAAAAAAACATATGCAAGCCTAGACAGAGTTTTTATATTCTAATTGATTCAATCTATGGCTTTTTTATATGAAAAATCAGTGATTTTATAAAACTGTTTACAAATGCAATATCAGTTATGGAATTACACAATAGAGAAATCAGACTTAAGAATAGATTAAAAAAATTAGACTTATACAATTTTGATAGTTTTTAATATGATGAAAATATTTCCGCTACGACTATTGATAACAACACGTATTTTTCAATAAGTCTTATAGAAATAAATTGAATGTGACTAACGATGCATGCATGTCATTATGAGATTAAGGGTTATACAAGCCCCATTCTCAAACTTGAAATGATATGTTCGTACAAAAGCAATTTGCACTTGGAGAAAACAACAATCCTATCGATCATTCAAATCAAATAGATGCAAATTGTAGACAATTATGCATCTTTCAATATTTTGTAAGCCCGACTGCACAGTAATACGATTCAGTTGTGAATGTAAGTTCACAGTTAATTCAGGTTATATGAAGTGTGAGTATTTAGTAAGTTTCTATGAGATTTATTCTTATCAAATCTTCTTAGTATTGTATACAGAATATTAAAAAATATCACAAAATGTAATTACACCCGAAACAAGTGCTAAATATGATCCCCATATAGAGACTTCCATGAAATTAGAAAAGCATGTCGTCGACTGACGGTTGTCAAAACCAAACCCTACTCTGTTCGTAATTTGACCTGGATATCATCTATAAAAAGCGTGAAATGTGTCAAAAGATCTGAAATGGCTCTATAACTCTCACCTGCACTCTGGACTCTGGCAGGTTGATCTTGAGGGCCACTTCCTCCCTCATGAAGATGTCAGGGTAGCGCGTCTTGCCGAATAACGACTCGAGGACGTCCAATTGGGCGCGGGTGAAAGTCGTTCTCTCGCGACGCTGCTTACGAGGATTCACACCTACGAAGAAACAAAACCAACATTTTCAATTTGATTGTAATTTGAACACTCATTTCAGGTTTCTGGGATCTTTTTCACACTATATAAAACTGAAAAACTCGATATAAATCCAAATGTGTAAATTGTAATTAACGTGTGTCCTAAAATATTTAGGTTCAAAAACCAAATCTCTTGTAACATGATGGAAATAATTCTACGGAGATAATTAATTTGAGTGGTATGCTCATATATACGCGAAATTTTGGAGTGGTATGAATACCTGTGTGGGTGTTTGTACATATATCCATCATGTATGAACAAATAGGCCTATAAATCGATGAATAAATGGTGGAAGAATTAATGAAAGTTTAGATTAATAAATTGAACGAATGAAAAGCGAATACTTTGTGAGTGTGACTGATTGTGTACACTAAAAATGATCAATAATGAGTCGACAGTTATGTGAGAAAAATGATAAAAATACAATAGTGATACAAATGATGAAAATATAATTTTGCGTAGTAAAAATTAGTATTCTGCAACTATGGTACGAAATTTAGGAAAGAGCCTCAACTAATTCCTGAAACATGACGATCCAAATAAGAAGTGTTCTAGCAGACAAGGTTCTACTTGAATATGAAAGTGTATGTACAGTATAGATATGACGTCTGTAGGCCTATATCAGCAGTAATGCAGGGAGCAGGGGTGGGGGGTGGGTTGGTTGGGGGGGTCGCATCGACAACGAAGCGAACAAAGCTCTCTGGTCCTCCCAGCTAAGCCGGCTTAAGTCCTCCTCTATGCTGAGAGAGGCGCGGGCGATGTTCTGTATCATGGGGGAAGCTGGGCGATGGAATAAAGAACCAAAACGAGATCGAAAACCTTGACACATACGCAGCTTGGGTTTCACGAAAAAACAACGTCATGCGTTAAGATTATTTTCAAAAAATTCCCCATAGTTTTATTATATAGTTTTGTCTGTGTTGCGATATACTTTCTGGAAAAGTTTTCCATCTCTATAGTGAATAGGTTCATAAATTGTAAAGGGTAGCTATCACATTGATAGCTCAATAAATTATACAGTTGTTTGGATATGCTATAAAGACCAATTCTTCATAATAAAAGTGTATTCTCAATTTGTAAATTGGTTTTGGCAAGTTGGCGATTCTGAGTCAATAAATTTATTGATAATCTTATATCTCAGTGATTTAACGGAACTTTTCGTCGAGATTACAATTTCTATAAAAACAAGCAATGAAAAAAAACAATTCAACAAAGAGATTGTATAGTCTGCCATTATTATGTTTTTCAATTGCTCGATATAATTCATCATACCATAGCCTTGTATAGTGAATATTATTGTGACTTCTTTAATATGAGCCTATTAGTTCTTTCAAATATATGAATTTAAATATGATGAATGAATGGAAGCGAACAATAAAAATCTGTACATGATTAGCAAAAATCACAAAAGGAAACTTTGCAGAGCCATTATAAATTATGCCATTATTATGATGTTGTGGGAAAAATAAAATTCAATATTAAATTTTTCAGTTTTTCCTCCAGGCATCGTATTTTGGACCGAAATCAAGCAATCCCAAGTCATCGCACAACAACCAAATTACATAACTTCGAAATATTCAGTTGAAGCCTTATACATGCAGCGTATATCTAATTTTAGAAACAAAATCGAAAATCATGTCGAGTTGATAAAAAAACGTAAACTGGACATTATAGGCGAAATGGCTGTGAAAAATAGAGAAACGCACTTTGAAAAGTATATTTGAACACAGAAAAAAATCCCGTTTATACACAAATTATAACAACTTCATTCGTACTTCCAGTGTTGATTAATTGTTCACTTCAAGTTATTTAATCATGTCGTTAGTTGTCAGTGTTTAAATTCTATAGCTTCACTTTCTTGGTTTTAAAAATGAATGATCTCTATATTTTCTTATTTCAAGATATTCTTAGTGTTTTCTCATTACAACTATTCTATTATTATATATCTTATTATCTCTATTATAATTCATGGTTAGTTGGAAGAGCGGCATCCCACCGAACCTCGCCATTTTCTTTTAAATGCCAACTATGTTTGTAACTATATGTATACCTAACTGTGTTGTGTTTTGAAAGAAATAAAGACATTATTATTATTATTATTATTATATTATACCTATATTATTCAACGAAATACCTCTCGGTCTGAGAAAGCTAGAAAAATATCAACATGTTAAATCAGAAATTAGGAAATGGTTAATTAATTAGACGAGCTTTAGCGAGGATTCAATTTGACATACTGAAAAAAATTGGTGTTCGTTTTTATGTTTTTTTTTTTTTTGTTTTTTTTTATGTTTTTTTGTCGGTTCTCCACAGGTCAAACGGCTACAGCTATCAACTTCAAACTTTTTTTCGTCATGGTTCCTCATCTAACTTAGATCTGTATAGTTTTGTGGCATTATCGGGTCGTAACTTTTTTTTTATGAATTTTAGAAATTTCAAAAATCCCCATTAGAATAACCCGGAGAAAAATACTTGAAAAATCAAAATTTTTCAAGACCTCTCAAATTTTCGCCGAGTATAAAGGAAACTATTAAGCACATTTTGAGAGATTTTTCGCATCAATCGGATGAGAAATAACGAAGAAAACGCATTTATAAATCATTTTCCCATCAATTTTAGGCTATTACGGGAACCAATTAAATCTATAGCAACAAGTGTCACCAATTAATTCAGAACGATTGAAATGAATGAAGAGGAAGGCCGTGACATAACTGATTCTCGTAAGGTTTTTGAACGTTTGGAGTGATCCAAGGTCTGTAGATGTAGATTGGGTTGACAAATTATTTTTCATTCTAGATTTCTATACCCCTAAGCTCGTCTAACAACGCGCATCCCGCGTTTTCCTAGTTTAACTAATTTTGAAAATGATTGATCCAATTATGCAGTAAGATACACTTATTAAATATTTATTGAATTATTCTTGTGCATCAACTTCTCACGTCTTTAGCTGTGTGGATATGATTTGTATTCTTGTTGTATTATGATATATTAATTTTTCAATTTCATGTCCACATATATATATATATATATATATATATATATATATATATATATATATATATATATATATATATATATATATATATATATATATATACATATATTCGATTCTGTATTCCTTAACTATTGAAAAGTTTTCATTTATTTTTTCCTTGTCCAAGCTCTAAATTTCATTTCTCATCCCACAGATAAGCCTTTTTGGCTTTGTGGAAGAGCGTATTGATTATTCTTGTATGTAGGTATTATTTAAATCTAATATAAAATTTTTTTTTAAAAACTACTATAAATATGGAAGATGATTATTCTCGTATTCCAATACCGAAGAATTATCAATTATCATTAGATAAAGTTATCTTGTGATTCATGAAAGCCAAACAAGCATGTGAGGAGAAGATGAAAAGTTTGACTGCGTATAAACACACACACACACTACGGTCTACGGATGATATTGCTCGACGGCACGAAAGTTTGTATAAGTAGCGGCACGCGTCGGCCGCGGCATACCGCTGAGGTGGAGGTGCGATCGCCGCTATTTTCACGGCAAGCCAAACCGGAAGGTATGCGGTAATACAGAGGTTCAGCACAGAGCTATTTCATGATGCACGTGATATTGTGAGGAAAAAGTGAGCAAATATTAAGATGAAATATTAAAATAATATAAGGAAATTTATCTGGAAAACTACTACAATAAATATTAATCGATGGTTTGATCAAAAACAAAACCCTCAGAATTAATTGAAGATCTGTTCATACCCTGGATAATCATCTCTATGACTATGAAACTCATAGCTGATTATTAATTATATATTAATCTAATAATTGACGAAAATTGATAGATTCTATATTTACCTTTATTTTACCAATATATCCATGAACTCCACAATAAGTAGCTAGGCCCATCATTTTTTTTTCTTTAATAACATCGAAACTTGATACAAAATCATTTTTCCCCAATTAAGGCTATTATTATGAGCAACGTCTTTCGGCATTTATGACAACTCAGAATTTCATCATGAAAATTCTTGATGAGTGGTGAATTACTTTATTGTGTAATCAATTATCAATGAATTGATTTCCTTATAGTCATACAATCAACACACACACATTATTCTACCTAATACTCATATTTCGTCTATTGTAGGGTGTTATAGCCTGTATCAGGGCTTGAAGTAATTTCCCTCTTAAAATACTAACAATCACATTTCAAAACATTGACATCGCCAATTTACCGTGCAGATGAATGTGTAAGTTGAATCATCGAGATTACCCATCTTCTTGATATCAACATCAAGCCACAAAATACAACGTTATTATCCCAACACTTTTTTGTAGCACTGCAATTTCGATCACTTTTTTCGAACAATTGACCGTAAAACCACACTATAGTTTGTGAGCATCATACACGTATTACTCACTAATAATCTCACCCCCATATAATCTGGCTATTGGTGGGGCGTTAAGCAACAAATAATGATCAGTATAGGCTTATCTTCACGGTTATCTCTAAAATTTGTTTTCAAAATCTTACTGCGTCTCTCAACAAAAATGTGTATATATAATGATATAATATCTTTACACCAAACATTATACCCATCAAACTGAGTTCTGTATTATCTCTTTCAAAATCATGTCTGAGTAAATATATTTCTTTGGATGTTCGATATTCAGAGGAGAATCATTGTTACAGTTGGAGTGAGAAGCATTTCGGTGAATTGAATTGCGAGAGTCGAATCAAGTGAAATCAGTGTAACGGAAGGAATAAAACTAGTACATCCCTTCCATCCTTCTCTAGACACTTTTCAGCTGTGCATATTCTCACAACCAGAAGTTTGTTCAACCAGAGTCGTCGAATTATAAAAATCGATCGTCGAGCCCGCAAAATAGTAATTCGTGCACGCAAGGGTATTCTTGCAGGACTAGACAGATTATACGTCAAAGCTATAGCTATTTGAGCCTGAATTCAACCAACTATTTAATTCGAGTGTTGATTAATTTTCCCATGCTTTTCAACAGTACACGTGACAACTACATAATGACCAGCCTATTCAATCTATGTGGTAAATTTGAAACTATTAATACTATTAAATTTGTAAACTTGACAATTTCCCAATAATAATTGACAATAATAATCATCCAAAATGACAAGAATCAGTCCTATAGGGCCTAACCTATGTATTTAAAATACTATGCTCGACAACTAAAGTGATAAGAAATACGTGCATGAATACTGGAAAAATTTAATCTCTTAAAATTAGATCTAGTTATTCTCCACGAATGATTATTTTGAAATACAAATTTGCATAATATCCGGATCGATGAAATACATTCACAACCACACCAAATAAAAAATTCAAAAAATGCAGACTGAACGTACCTCCATGTCATTTTGTCAATATTGGTTTATGCTGAAGTGAATTATTACAAAAAAATAAGAAAACTTGGAAACGAGAAAAAATTCATCGTATGCTAAATACAATTCCACCAAAAAATATCACATTTGAGTTTGGATACCCCCTAATTAGTTCATTCCATGAAACTTTCACTGATTCAATAAGTAACATTGTCACAGCAATGAATCAGTTATGAGGGTTGTTGAAGAGCTAAAACAACTGTTGGGATCTCAGGCATACCACAACAATCACACTTGAGCCTCCTCCCCCATTCAACAACAGACGCGTGCGATTCCACGCCATACATCACACAGTATCAATATCAAACGAACGTGCCACTAAAAGATAATACAACACACATATGAATCACGTTGATAGAAGGAAATCATCGCTCGCTAATAGAACGATTCGGTGTGTCGAATTCGAATGGTATAACTTTTATTCCCTCGAACTGTATCTATAATAGATCGTGTGCACGATAAAGTGAAGAGTCGTGTACTCATTTACGAAATTGTGTGGAAGTTTAAATATTAAATAACAAAGTGACAGGACACTCTAATTGTATTTGCCCACAGGACAGTCATTCGAACTCAATGTGAAAAAGTGGAATCTTCAATCAGTTAGATAAATATTGAACACTGTAATTCAAATTGTATTTTTGTGCGTATTTTTTTTTATTCATAATGTTTTTTTAACAACGCACTGTAATGATGACTAATATTCATCTGTGTCGGTGAATCATGAGTGAAATGATAGAAAGGTGAGATTGAAAGTTTATTTTATGAAATGTTATATTAGACAATGACAAGATAGCGGTTGTTTACCTCATATCAGTTTAACGACTGAGGAAAACTGAGAAAAATCCAAGTCAGGATGGTCAACCATAGAGTGAATCGAACCTGGGTCTTTTGAATGACAGTTCAGCGCATAGCGACTGATCTACCCGTCTTGTTAATCATATTAATTTGAATATGACCAAACTTATGTACAATACATTGAAAATAACTCACTATAATACAGCAAAACAATATTCACATTTTTGTTTTATCGGATACCTATCACGAGTTCAATATCGTTTTGAACTCGTACTTACAGGCAGTTATTCACATACACATAGGTTCGTTTAAAGGATTTCCACTAAAGAGCTTGTGCCAGTATACAATAGTACTTACTGTCACTTAGTCCCATATCACTATTAGCAACGAAATCAATGAAGCACGACCGCGAAACATGGCACTGTCACTACCATTGTTAACAAGGCCGAGGCGTCTTGTTTAGTCCTTTAGAAAAGTATGCTTTACCTTTTTTTGAAAGTGTTATTTTTGACCACAAATTCACATATACCCTCAGGAGAAACTATATATCTCTATATATATACTGTCCGAGTATGTTGTCCAAACGCCCCGGCTGTGATCTACAATCGCACAACAAATAGATCAGATGTCGTTCCCAACAGGTAGTAAGGACCAATTTCGAACGTAAGACTGTTTACAAAAGTAGCAATAATAAGATTTGAACATCTTGATTTCGATGAAGAAACTTGTGTATTTCGAAAGTAATTTTAGAAGAATGTCTGTTGCGAAAATAAGAGATGGCTAATCCATGTTTAAACGACACGATGAATACAAGTGTATAGTATCATCCATACGCATTCTATTGTATATTATCTCTGGTATTCTTTTGTAAGAGTTATCAACTAAGAACGTAGGTGTTCCATTCTTCAATCTTTGGCATGCATGAAAAGTGAATTTTGATCGAATACTATGACACGGTTATAATCTTTGGTCGAATCCAATGTATTTCGAAATATTATACAATTTCTATTCATGAATTTACTATTCACCATATACTGATTCTTACATTCTACACCATACAAAGCATACGTATCAAGCTTACGAGAATCAATATTACACTACGGTACTGATATTTATATCATGATATCTTTCCATCTCAAGATCAACACTCGAAATGTAAAATTAGGAATTAATCCATATAAGGTTTAATGTTATAATTTCATTGATTCGCACCGCCCATCTGATAAGTTATCCAAGCTTTTTCAAGCTTTGGAACATGAAGTCATGTAGGTCTTGAACTTCAGTCTTGCACAAGACCAGTATTCATATAAACACCCCCAATCAACTTGGAGCTGTTGGTGGTATCGTTAAAAACAAATAATAGTTCGATTCACCATTAATTCATTTTTTAAAGAAACCCATGGTTAATTTTCATTTCATGGTTGAACCATGTGTATGCATTCCTTTGAAGTCAGTATATGTACCCCTCCCTGATGGACTAATTTTCTGAGCGGAGAATAGAGAATTCATGTGGATCGAACCTCTCCCCCCTTGTTGATAATATATTACCGTATATTATCTAGTTACGAACATAATCAAGTTCATCGTTTATAAACAATTATATCCGACTTGGTGAATATATTAACTGATTCACTTATAACCATTCACTGGAGAAGTACTGTATCAGTGTTGCGGTGATAACTTTGTAATGGAATAAGATGTCAAATTTGTAATATACCATCAACACAGATCACTTTAATGCCTACAAATTGTTTTTCATGATGTTCAAAGGTACAAACTGAAAATAGATGTGTATTTTAGCTGTGAACCTGTACCAATTACACGACGTAACTTGAACATACACCATACTGAAGGTATATGAAAACATCTTTGTTTCTTTTGTACTAAAATTTCGGTATCTTATTATATATTCCAAAATATCACTGATAATAACATGTGTCTATCACAAATATTTTCATTTTCATAAATACGCCCATGTATAAATTCCAGCTGGCCGCTGGGTAACTTTTTATTTACCAAAAATAGTGCGTCAAGACGTGATCAAAATATAAATAAATTCCATGTTCAAATATAGTATATCGGACCTGGTTCGAGCCTCACCACCGTCCATCTTTATAGGTTTGTTTCCGTGGTTTCCCTCTGTATTCTAGGCTGATGCTGGGATGGTTCCTACAATATAGGCCTCGACCGCTTCCTTCCCACTATCCTTCCCATTAACTAAGGAGCTTTCATCTCATCATCCCATCAATCATTCATCCGACGGCAATATATCTTAGTTATCATTATAGTGCGTCGTTAAACTCAATATAAAAAATAAAAATAGTATTACCGTAATTCCAGATGCGAGTCGTGCTATTATTCGAAGTATATATACGCGTTTGGCGTGATAATATTTTGCCAGCGAGGTCTTGATAGAGTTTCCGATGAATGAGGCATTGCTGGAAAGGTATTTGACAAAAGGCTATTCGGAATCGATTTAGAAGGAAGATACGTTGGAAACTTGCTCAATGATAAAGTGTTCGAAACACCGGAGAATGGAGACAAAATGTCGAAAATGACTGCATAGCAGAAGAGATTTTTCGAAAACTCTATACGAGGGTACAACTTCCAAAAAAGAGGAGCAGGGAAACTGAGTAGTACTTGATGCAGTAGTTGCGTTAGGGGCAGTAGGTGCACTGAATAAATGTTCCTTAGTGGAACGGATATCTGACAAAGACGAAGAAGGACCAGAGAAACAACGTTCAAATGTTTCTGAAGCTAGGTCTTCACATACCTTCTGCATCACGCGTAAGAATCGCATCAGTATCATGTACGGCCAGGCAGTTTGCAAGCTTATCTGCATTAACGATAGCTGAGTCTATTGTTTACGTTAGAAGTATTCCTATCTGGACCCCTATTCCTGAGATAAATGAGATGTGAGAAAAATAAAAATGAGTGAGAAAACGATTATCTCACTTAAAATGACCGTTGGGTAATGGTAAATCGGCCATTTTAAGTGAGATAATCCTTTTCTCACTCATTTTAATTTTTCTCACATCTCATTTATCTCAGGAATAGGGGTCCTGCATTGGATGTCTCTGGATCAGTACGATCTAGATCAGGTACGTCTACTACAAGCGCATGAGAATCATTACACATGGCCGAACCTGGCGAATCTGGAGTAGGATAAACATACGAGGAAGTTGGAGAAATGGATGGTCGAGTTTGATTGTGTCATTGATGTGTCATAGGTATAAGGATCCATTTCAAGGATATTCGCTATAAAATGAGGCAAATAATACTCAGGAGAATTCGACCTTGGAACTGTTTTAGGAAGATCTGACTTCGGACCTTGCACTCCTGGGAAAATAGATACAGTCCGATCAAAGACAGATGAATAAATGTGGGGAACGTTTCTCCCAGGAGGACTATCATACTTCAAAGGAGGTGCATACTTAGGATGGTTCAGAAAAGGTAGAGATATAGTAGGAGGCGGAACTTCTTTGGTCCTCTTTGTGCACCTTCTAGGCCTTTAAGAAAAGGCTTTTACCCTATCTGAAATAATGTTAAGAATCTGTTTGATACGCTCTTTTACTTCAATGCTCGAGAATCAATTGATACGTATTCTGACTTGTTTGAGTGAAGTGAACGAAATCGGAAGATGATCCATGATTAGCGTTGAAACATGTATGATTTGATACAGCAAATGTGCGTGTAGATATTTGGTAACCTACTAGTAAAACTTTACTCAAAAATAGCTAGATACTTTTTTCTCTATTTATTGGTACTCGAGAGTATACATGCACATGAAGAACGAGAAACAGTGTTTGAAATGGTATTTCCAGATGTTACTACTCCGTTTTGGTCAAACGTGAAGGACAGTTGGCATCACTGAAATTCGTGAGTTGGATTTCTTGATAGATCTTGGCATACGTTTCGGGGAGAGAACTAAAATATCCTCTGAATTAATTATAAATCGTGTACAGGGTACGATTACATCACACTTTAGCTGTCGTAAATAACGTAAGTCGTAACGTATTTCCGAGGTTAACTATAAAGACGAATTAATTTGATCTTAAAACGCACTAGCTATGTATTATGCTTATCTTGTTGTACAGAATATGCCTGTTGGCCTTATATGAATTAAACAGACAGATTTAGCAAAAATTATAAAATGAAATGTCCGAACTTGAGCGTACACGCTGTAAGACTCAATATGGTCAATATATAGATGTTTATTATTTGATAGCGATACATACATAATACATACACACCCTTATATATACAAAGATGTCTTGATACGGATAAAAGAAATTCGTAGAAAAACAACTAGAACGGGGGTATTTTCGGTGAATTTGAAATCATGACTATTATTTAAATATCATATTTCTGAAATCATTCAGAAAATTATCAAAGTGGTACACGTTTGAGTAAGTGCAAACATATTGAATATTCCAATGAGAAACTAATTTTAAAAAAATGATGATTAAGTTACCGTCTTCCTGTAGGAACGTCGAGGGTCGATAGTAGTCAGTGAGAATACGACTATTATATTTTGCCACATTCTGTAGCATCGTTGTACCGGTAGGCCAATAATAACCTTTCTCTTCAGGGGGATAATTGCTAGCAGTAGTGAGGCCGCCATCCGTAATGTTGCCTAGAATAATGTATGTTTTAATTAGTTGAGACTCGTACACTCTAGTTTCAACCGAGGGTTAAACAACTAGTGAATTTGGTGTACACCTGATTTCAGATTTCAAGGTATTTCAATGAGATTTCACAGGATTTTAAGAATGTTCCAAAGGATTTCATGACAAGTGTACACCATATTTCAGGAGTTGTTAACCCCTCAGTTTCGACATGAAACGTTGAACGAATATAGCCCACCATAGTAAGTGAGATCTGACCAATCTATCTTTCATACACCGTAATGAGTGAATTTATTTACCGACTCCGTCTAATTGGGATGCCCAACCGAAGCTCGAGAATAAAGTCATGTTTGGCCAATTAAGAGGAGTCCGATATTTTGTTATCATGTACTCTATTGGGACGTAGTTCGGTATACAAAAAATGAGGTTGTGTCACCGAGAAAGCTGACTTAGTTCCTATATAGCTCAAATTCAGCGCTGATGTCAGTACCCTCAAGAAAGTAGATGAGATATGGTATTATCCGGGCATAGTCTCGTTAGATCAAGTCCTATACATTGATCATTAAATAAATATATATATATATATATATATATATATATATATATATATATATATATATATATATATATATATATATATATATATATATAATAGCTAGAGATTATCGACGAGATTGAACCGTCAGACGTCCTCACGGCAGTTGAACATTTGCTATCTATTGGTCCGTAGTAGCTTCACCGATTCTGAAAATATAAAAGTTCACCGTTTCGACTTCTTTAGAAAGTTACGAGTCCATCGGGAATACCTGAGTGTGATGTTTAACAGCACAGTGAATTTTTCATTTCATTCAACTCGTCAAACTTTTTTTTTTCACGACACTTTGCATCAAAGCGTGCTCCTGATAGTAATCTAAATAAGTTGAAAGAATCGAACGATATTAATAATTCTTAATTAGCAGCCGGCCATTGTGAAACACATTAACACGTAGAGTGGGTGGAGGTGCCGAGTTATGACTTGGCACCTCCACTAGTTTGTATGACTTACTATTCGAATCGATGTCAAAATCGCATATCGAAGTCACTACTGTCAATTTGGTTCAATCAGGATGTAGGCCTATATAATTATACAGCAGAAGATATAGACTAAATATACAGGTAAAATTTATTTTTAAAACAATTATGAATGAATTATAAATTGAATATATTATCTATCCGAAACTATCATTACATTTTATCTATTATATCTTCTAATGAATCGAGTAAGAAATTGTGCATTATATTATTTTATTTTCGTTCAACTTCATTTCCAATTTAACATTTTTTTTTAACATAGAATAGTAAAGTATTTAAACCTATACATCCGTTTCTCCCAATCTAATATAGCCCAACTTCTATATTCGTATCATTTGTGTGACCTGAGCATGGATATAGTTGAACGACCGAAGCCGTACAAAATACCCTGATCTAATAATAAGCAATAGAGTTCAGATTACATCCCCTCTCCCTCCCCCCTGCCTGTATAGCTAGGTCATACACAACGCCACGGTACGGCTTCGACGACCGACACTAGAGTGTACGTAATCCAGTATTCGAACACTTGCATTCCTTTCCACCATATATAACAATACGTCTTCGATCGTCTATTGACAGCATTTGTATCGTGGATGAAGATCGCATTACGATTGTGTAGGATATTGATGTTAATATATTAAATCAAATTAGGTTTGTATTAAATATATAGACGCGTCAACTAATACAGCCCACCCAAGTTTCAGACAGCTCTAATCCTGTGAGGTGATGGACTGACTGAAAATTCACATATTATTCCTGTAAAAAATGCTGTCGTCAAAGTTTAGAAATGTTCCGAACAAAATATTGACAACTGGAATTATAAATTTTCACGAATGTCTGAGGTGTTAAACCACAGATCTGTTGTTGAATCTATAGCTCTTTATGTGAAAGTTATTAATTAGTATGAGTAAAGATGATGGTACAGATATATTTTGTCAGGATCAAAATCCAATACGAAAATTATTATAAATATTAATATATACCACAACAATATGTTGCGAAATTTGAAGATTCAATAAATATAATTGGGAGCAAATTTTCTGATTGTAGAACGATATTCAAACATAACAAATAAATTATGCAATCGCTATAATAACCCAAATTATGTAAATATGTACATAATCCCATTGAAATTCAAGTTCACTACCATATTTAGTTTACATTGATTTATAAATATACTTCGAGGTTGCAAAAAAAAAAAAAAGACTTGTTCATACAGCTGATGCTTCTATATTAGATTGTAAACTCTTGTCGGCACGCCTATGGTAAGTATAAGTATAAGAGGTGAAGGGAAAAAGATGGAAATAAGAAATATAATCTAACTGACCACTGAATATGACAATTATATAAACTAATGCCATGGTCAGTAGACACATTTTTTGTTTGCTCATTACCCGGTTCTCAGTAAAGAGATTTTAAATGCATTTGTGTATGCATTGAAGTATAGAGAAAGTGCATGTTATGCGATGCTGAAAATAAGCTAAAACAATCAAACAAAACCTAATCCAACCTCAATAACCAACCTGAACAAACATAATTTTTTTGAATAATAATTATAATTTTCCTAATTCAACATCGTATATAACATTGTCAAGTTAGACTCATACGTATAGGCCTATCTATTTCCGAAAAACATTCTCGAACTTGCTTTTTCGCTTATAGACTTCTGTCAAACGAGGTCACTCATTGTTGAAAGAGACGTACAACAATGCCACCCTCAATAGCTCGGTCAGCTGAGGCGCACCACTTCAGAAACTGAAGTCACCGTTCGGCGTGGTTCGAGTCCCGCATAAGGCATGCGTCTTTGTAAGCGTCCTCTCGTTAATCACCACTCCATCGATTCATAATCGCCTCTTCATTCGCACCCCCGTATAACCTAGCTGTTAGTGGGGTCGTTCAATAAATCATCAATCATGTACAACAATGTACAACGAGCACAATCTGTGTTGATCCACCAGTTCGCTGTATTGATCTGGTAGCGATTGTTGATTATTTGTTACTTGAAAGATTTCTCGACCTTTTCTCCGATCTAACTGTAATCGAGCACCGTTCTGTGTGTGGTTACCTTGCGGATATCCGACTCCGGGGTGCACGGAGTCGAGCGCGTGCTGCAGGCCGAACGGCCCGCTCAGGCCAGACATGCCGACGCCGTGGTGGGGCGGGTGGAACTGGTGGTGCGACGGCACCGTCGGCGCCGGGGACTTCAGGTAGCCAGCCATGTGGCTGAAGCGGCACGGGAACTCCAGTACGATGGTTGGGAACGAACTGTAAATATATAAAAATTAATATTATACGCCAGGATATAAAATATAAATATAAAAATATAAATGCAATAAAAAAAATTCATTGAATTAATACGCTGACAAAAAAAATGCAAAAATGTAAATAACTTGAACGATTATTGTTTTAGTTAATTCATACATTTCTGACGTTTGCCAGCGTAAGAGTTGAATAATTGGTTTTAATTAAATTGATGAACTACAAATGATCAACATCACTAGTACTGAAAATAGTTTATTATTATCACTATACACACTATATACAGCATAAACATATTATTTATTTATATTTGGTGATATTTGGGAATAATTCATCTTTATTAGCCTTAATTTGGAAACAATTATTGTATATCAAGATTTCGATGTTGATAAAGAAAGATATATCAGTTACAAAGTAAACATCAAACTGGTTATATTTTTCCATAAAAAGTGTATACCACAACACACTGTATAGTACAGTGGGGGGCTGTACAGATGAAAGAAGGTTCAATTCTCTGTGGCTGTAGTAAAAGCACAGATAAAGGAGTCTGTATAGTATTAGATTGACAATTATTGTCAATAATGAACCCAGAATTGATCTCTCCAATCACAACTACAGTATTAGTTTGCTGGACGATAACAAACATGACAGCATCTCTCTAGTGGATGAGGAGCAAAGTGTAAATACAAAATTTAAAATGTTTCCAAAAAAATAGTAGCATAATCTACTCCACAATTTCATTATAACCGAACATCAATATTCATCTTCATTGGACAAATTTTTTGTTTCAGTTGATAGGGGTACTGCACTATATGAAGAAGAATGTAGAAAAAGAGATTAATATTTTTTTATTTTTTTTTTTTGGGGGGGGGGGATTTGAAGGAAGCGGCTGTGGTATACTCTCCAGGAGAATCACGGAATCTTTTGTCAGAATATTCGACTATGCCAGGAATCGAACCAATGGTTCAGTGATGGTTCAGTGAGCTAGCTACTATTGAACAAAAATCAGTTCTACTCTCAGCTTTCCTCATCTATATATAATATGCCTTATACAGATTTTTTTAGCAGTGAAGGCCTATTCATCATTTCTGAAAATAAGATCTAGAATGGTTTTACTATAGGCTCTATAAATCGATTATCTAGAAATTATACTGTTATAGTGGTAGTTGAATGGGGTTCCGGTGGCCGGTACAAAAAGAGAAAAAGAGCAATAACAATAAAGTGTATTCCATTTACCAATAACATTTAAAATTATAATAAAATCATACTATAGTTCAGAAGTCTTTCACATAATATATGTTCTATAGTGAGAGTTGACCATTGCACTCCATTTCAATCTAATGATGAATATGGTAATTTGCTTAACGATCTCACCAAAGCATGGTAGCGTAGGCCTACGAATGAGTGAATGGATGAGGTTCACAAAAACCCACGACTGACTAGTGATTCCACTCATGTATATGAACGCTAGGTTTTTGACAATTCCAAACACTAAAATGATCAAGTCCGAAAACGGAATCAGTCCAGTGCATAATTAGAAAAGAATTCATAAATTACTTGATGAATCTACATAAAGATGTGTGCATAATAATATCTGATTGCAGTAAAACCATTACCTACATAATCAGGCATTATCAATAATATTGAAAATAATAAACATTATTTCAAATAATATTAAATCCTAAATAGAAATAAATTCATATAAAAACTCTTAAAACTTGAACGCAAATCACTATTGTCAATTGATTCCATCATTCATGCATATGTAAATTTAATTTAATATCCTTCTCACTTGATTGGATTGATTTGATTGGATTTCAATCTGACTACAGACGAGATCCGATATAGGTTACATGAATGACTTCCTAGTCTTATTCCTTTACATGCGAATGCCTATAATAATCCTATAACGTGTCAAAGGGATGCTGATCGCATGACAATTCGGGCAAGATGTCGCTAATTTAATCCGTTGACCGATGCACAAGCCGAACATCCGGCAAATGTCTAAATCCGTTTCAACAAAGCGATACAAATCCAATGAAATAAGATATTTAATCTTACAATTCCAAAGCTCTTATTTATTTTGTATTTTGGACAATTCGAAGAAACCACATCTCTGTCCTCCTTGATGCACTTGTTGACGGTTGTCATAAATAGGCATATATAGATTGTCAGGTAAAACTTGTTATAATTGTATGGACAGGTAAGTGTCATTGTACCACAGTTTGTACCACAAAATGTATGAAAAGGGCAGGACTTCAAAAGATAAATGCGAGGAAGCGACAAACCAAAAAACAATCGCTGGAATTTTACGGGGTGCGGTGTCCGAGTTTAAATAAGGCTCTCAGGTAAACCATTATACCTATATATAGCTATGACATAGTGCTATGTCTTTCTGCAAACCCTTAGATATAATAATACATATTTCGCGGAGAGTAAATGCGGAGAACAGTCAATGAAGAATCGAGGTGCACAAATTGTTTACGACTGTTTTTGCTGGGCTGGTAAAAGAAGGGGAGGTATGTTATTCCGTGTATTACACCTGAGGTCAAATAAAGTGGTCGATCAAGTCACATTAAAATGAATCCTGAGGAAAAATTACTGAAACTGTACAGACTAAAACTTGCAGGCAATGCACGCAACATCTAAAAATGAGCTAATATCTATGCTAAAATTGGAAGTAAAGTATGTTTTGGTAATATTTAAATGCATATTTACGCATATCAGTCCACTGAGAATACGTTTCAATTTACAACGGATCACAAATGTTACGAGTAGGTACAATATTCTCGAGTACTCAAGAAATCTTTTGATAATCATGTATTTATAAAAAATGAATGAATAGAATGAATAACTATCGCTTTCGTCTATACAATAGATTTGTGAATACCTTCAAGAAAGTAGGTCTATACTAATGATATATAGAGATTATAGGAGATGCTTAATATTAAACAATAAAACAATGATTTTTTATTTTGCCATATTATTGAGAACTGTGCGTGTTTTGCTAAATTATATTGTGATTCTGAGTCTATTATCGATTGTTATTGGAAATCAGTTATTAGTTTGTAGGTTATTGGAAGGTTTGAATATTGTTGTTACATGTAATGTAAATACCACAAGCGACACATGTAAATACATGGCTTCAAACGAACTGACTTGATTCTGAAATTGTTTGACTTATTTTTGGCTTATTTTATGTTTGACTGATTGGTCAACTTTTCAAGTACATTCATACTGTATACGTTTAATAACGAGAGTTCGGTCTTTTTAGTTCACTTTTACAAAATAATACAAAAATCAAATCCACGTGTTCTGTTTACAAACGCGTACAATGTACATGGCTACATATTCAGCACATATGAACTATAACGTAGGCCTACGGTACAGGCTATGTTTACTCGTATAGGATTAGTTCATCAGAAAAAAATTACTTGACAAATTATTCCAATTGAAAATGAACACATACTGTCATCTGAGTTGGATGGAAACAGATAGTGCTACTATGTACAGTTTGGTCAAATTGTATCGTCGCTTATATAGAATTACTGAGTCAAACTATACATAGATGACATGTATCTGATAAATCCACCGCGTATTTATGTGCATTATAATAATTAATCAAAGGCTCACCTTAATAAATAATCCTTACTAATTAGCTGAAATCACACACTGATTACCGAATGGGTTTAATTTATTTTCTGTTTATATTTACACAATCGATTCACTGTTATTGAATGTCAATATGATTATTACACGGTCACGTGTATAATTCCTTCTCATAAACACAGAACTAGTCAAATAGTTGAACGATTCTTTCACATATAAACACAGTTGAGAGACTGGAGAATTGTATTGCTCTGTGGTCAACTCGAACACGCACGACCGTTGATGGGCACACGGTGAAGATGACTGACAAACCCATAGAGAACTAACCTTACCCTCACGCGGGGGGTGCAACAGTGCTCACCGCTCACGTGGCCTTATCATCTCGGCATCTCATGCTGGTTCTCTACCTAACCTAGCCGTACCTTACTTGACTCTCGTACGGAGGCAATTATATGAAATGTGCAGGTGCCTAACCCTTCTATGCACACAATTTGTAGTATACATTATTAATTTCTTGGAACAGAATATATATAGGAATATGATGTAGAAAAATAAACTCTTTATAATTGAATGACCCGGAAAATGTTCATGTTGATAATTTCTATTTTGTCTGAATTTCCACGATAGCAAAGTGGTAGAGCGAATAAATATAGAATAAGCATAGAATAATGATGCATAGGCATATGATGGATGGCATGGAATAAATAATGAGAAAATAATAACGATAATGATGAAAATAAGAAGATCTGACGGCTGTTCTATAGAATAATATAGCATTAGGATTACGGTTTGCCCAACTAATTGAAAATTGAAACAAGATCATGCTGAAATACAGTCATTAGTTGGCTCGATTTTTGCTTTTTCTCATTTTCAATTCGTTGGGCGATCACCAGTTTTATTAATTTTCCTGTTTTAAAAAATAGTCAATCTATTGTATATGCTTATATTCAGTACACCAGTAAGCCTATTCATTGTTTGTTGTATTTGTAATCAATATGTATTATACTCAATCAATTCAAACTACTAATCACTCACTATACTCACTCTTACTATTCACTCAATTCAAATGCTATGATTGTCTGAAATTATACTACCGTACTAAAATAAAATTTCCTTTTCTCTTTGTCAATTTTGTGGTTCAATAGGTTAAATGATCAATTTTCAATTGGATGGACTTTTACAACGTTCTCTGTGAATAAGGATAACTCAGATAGATTACTAACTACGGCTGTCGGGAATGTTAGAAAGGTTGAATCAGATTTTCTGTACAGGGGGAATTAGAAGATGTCATGCCCTATTTTCGTGGCAACTTGATTTAAACCAAGAAAATCTTTGGCAGAATGCATGGCAGGAATCGAACCTCGGTCCACTATCCGTCTAATGTCCGGTATTACAAAGTCGAGTTTTAGCCTAATTCTGGAATACTGAAAACAAATAGCATAGACAACCCATTGTTAACCACGATAGGCAAGGGAAGAATGAGCAAAAAAGCAAGTGGGATAAGAATGCTAAGGAAATAAAGGTGGAATATAATAAACCGATAAACCTGTATATTTGTGATAAGTCGATACCCATCAGCAACCTAACCACAATAATCGTTGCATATTGATGTAGAAATTGTACTCCCTCGCAAACGAATGCCACGGCCACTTCTCGCCTACTCAGTACCCTGTTATTCGCCTCTCCTGATTTTCTCTCGCCCTTTGTCTATAGAGCTAATCCCATGTTGATAGTTCCGAGCCTGGCTCTGCCGTACAGTTTTACATATTATAGCAGGCCTATGGGAGTGAGCGCAAGTTGATCTCGGTCATCCCAATTCCCAACAATGTGGTAATCATGTGATGAAAGTATTTTCAATGTAACTAATATATTATAGATTGAACAGTGATCACAAACTTGATACTGTGCTTTGTCCATAAGACGCTGAAATTGGAGTTGCATGCACGGTATAATAGATGAGTAATCAATTATAGATTAATTCCTATGGTGTGTATATATAATATATATTAGGCACGTAGTACTAGTGTGGTAGAATATCGGTGTACCAAGTATAAGATATCTATCGTCTTTGGACGAACGTAGAATTACGGTAAAAAGTCAAGATGTCAATATGTCGAAGACTTCGTAGAAAAAAGGGTCGCCTGCATACAATAGCTGTCAAATTTGTGACAACATATACTTCTACACTTTCACATAAACATTCTGTAACTAGTATTTGTTGTGTGCTACTGTGTATTTACTGTGTGAATACGGGCCCACCTGTAAGCTCAGAAAAAAATATAAGTAGATATCTACCTGTACCTATTGCAGCTTCTTCCGCGAAAGAGTAGACAGCAAGTCTCCAAAACACAAAGGTGTATATATATATATATATATATATATATATATATATATATATATATATATATGTGTGTATATATATATATATATATATATATATATATATATATATATATATATATATATATATATATATATATATATATATATATATATATATATATATATACAGTCTGATTGATTAGCCGAATCAAGATCACATAAATATTACATTTGTTATCAAATTGTTATTATTTATATCACAAACTTATAATTATTTACGAGAACAATGAGAACTATATTATAGTCGTCATTACGACGAATAAAGCAGTGTCTCACAGTTTTAGGTCACTGTGATTAAAATTAACCCATATATTTTTGTCATTTTAATAATTGCGCTTAACGACCTCACCAATAGCTGAACGTCATATGTGGGTACGAATATGAACGGGTACTTATGAAACGTACTTATACATGTCAAAGAACGTTCACAAAAAAATCATGCCTTCTGAGATATTCGAATCTCACATCAGTATACGTCTGAGCCATGACAAAAAATAATAAATAAAATGCACTGATAACCCAGACGTTGAGTGCCTCAAAACATCACCAATACAAAAATAAGAGCTTATATGAGTATTCAAGGTATTGATTTGGTGCGCATTTTGTTTGTATAATTGCGATCTACAAGTAATGTGCCACCGGTGCGAAATATCTATAATTGAAAAGTGTAAAATTATAAGTATGTATATCTCTCTAATGAAAACTTATTGGTATAGGCTATCATCAGTAAAGTTCAAAATGTATAATGTATAGTATAAATGTATAGTTCAATAAATTAAAAAACGTCGAATATACGATTACTAATAATACAATTAAGCTGTGATAATATTATAATTTTCATATTCTGAATAATATGTCCAATCAATTCTAATGGAAGCATGTGATATTGAAAACCTTTGTATAATATATATATTTAATATAAGTATAATATATAATAGTCATTATAGAACTTGAAATCTTGTCGTGGCTAATTGAATCTACCTTCGTTCAATACCGAGCCTCCCATATGAATGCACGTTGAACATTAGTCTACCGTCAGAGAGACACGATGATTGCGTGATCATATTCAGTCACTCCTCACCCATACTTGTCAACCTTATCTTACGTACAATCTCCGGAAGGCGTCTCCCACAGCTCCCCTCTCCATTTCTAATGCCACGCCCCCCTAACCCAATTGGTTCATACAAGACACATTAGAACCAGATGAGAATTGTTGATGGTCCATTGCGCAGCATCCGAATGTGCTGCACTCTAGTGTTCAAGTATATATTCGGTCGTTGCCCGCTGGCCATTGATCGAACAGCTCTATAATTAATAGCCTTTTTTTGAACCACTATCCCCACTAACTGCAGGGTAGTAGAATATAGGGGTTGTTTGAAGGAGAAGGGCAACTCAGATTAAGATGTTACGGTGGAGGTTGTTAAAGTCATCAATGAATGGAAAAGAGATGAATTATTAAAATGGTATTTATAATCTGAGAATAATATAACATTCAACTTTTCGAAATGTTCCCTCTCTTTGGATTGAGATAATATTTCCTATGATTGAAAGATGAATACATGTTGTTTACAGTTAGCCCCTTTGGTAAGTGAAAATATTACATCACTAATACTCATTGTAGATCTCCACTTATTATTATACTTCACAAGAATAATAATTACAAGCTTCAAACTTACAGGGCGGGAATAAACATTAATGTATTCATAAGTGCGAAGCCTACAATGATCAGTGCAATAGTACTTGTAGTGCATGACGTTATGTCAGTTACAATTAGTTGTGATGCCTTCCCATGAAAAATGGTCTCGATTATTATGACGTTACTTGGGTCTATATTCTTTACTATACTATACTGAGTAGACAATTATGATACGTCGAGGTCGATGGACGTGACTTTAAAATTCAAGAGAAAATTATAATGCCTATGAAAAGATTTTGAAATAGAATTTTGGCCGATTGGCTTCTACATATCTATGGAATATATAACATATATTAGTAATTGCTATACGTATTTGAACGTATTTGCTACGTACAGAATACGTATTAAAGTAGAATAATGCTCTGTGTTCCGATTTGTTTAGCGAGAGGATTTTATGCGATCGAGAACAAGAACATTTATTTATTATTTTTTATTTATTTCAATATTAATGCTTGATTTAAATTAATTTCTTGCAGACATACAATTGAATTAGTTACACAAAAAATGATAATGATGATAATAATATAATGATAATAATAAATTGAAGCAAGGCCCACATAAGCCGAAGCCTGTGTGTGGGAAATCATGTGTTTTGAAACTTTGGTTATATGTTGAACGTGAGTAAATAATATGTTTGATATTTCAAAAGATATTTAAATATCAATTCGAAAAAATTATTCGATGTTACTTGAAATATTTCACGTCGTTACATTGTATAATTCAATATGCTACTAGTAATATAAATTTGAAGTTGAATACTGAACTTATTTGTTCGAATCAGCTGAGAATCCAGCGGGATAATCTAGACATCGATTTATTTTTGTATTATTATTTATTGGGTTTTAACGACGCACTACACTGATGGCTACAATCTATTGGCGTCGGTGAATGATGAATGAGATGATGGGATGATGAGATGAAAAGTCATTCTATTAGGTGTTTTGGATGGTGGGAAGGAGTCGGTCGTGACCTGTTGTTAAGGAACCATCCCAGTATCAACCTGAACGACAGGGAAACCACGAAAAACCCTGTCAGGATGGTCGACCATGGCGAGAATCGAACCCCGGCCTCCCGAATGGCGGTTCAGTGTAATGAAATGTATACAATTTCAGCTGAAACACAACTACTACTTGTCTGACCTCTCGAAGTAGCAGGAACACAGATATAGGCAGCAGGAAACAAAAATAAAGTGCCTCAAGACTATACAGGTGATATGCTCGCTCAATCAGCATAAGTTTTAACTCGGGGGTCTACCTCCCCAAGTTACAGCGCAAACCGCCGAAACGAAACTCACGATCTTACTTGAGAGACAATTGGGTTTTTTTGAACCACTAAAACCGATTAACAGAAAAGAATCCGCAAAATGAGACTTTAACATCAAACTTTGGCCCTTGAAACCTTCCCCATCATATATGTTTATATATATGTATATATATATATATATATATATATATATATATATATATATATATATATATATATATATATATATATATATATATATATACATATATATACATATATATATATATATATATATATATATATATATATATATATATATATATATATATATATATATTATATATATATATATAATTTGATATTAATTTAATATTTTGATTTTATGATTTTATGCAAATTTGAAAACAATTTGTCCGTTCATAATCATATGATCGATTCAGTGATTTTAAAGGTAACTGTTGTCCGTAATCCAAGTGTTTCAACAACGCACATACATAAAAACACTGGTTTTTGCTACTCAAACTTGTTAGGCTGAGTGATGTATGTGTGTATCGGCATCTCGGACATTCCACTCTATACTTTTTTCGGTTTCTCTGGGGTTTTATTGATCAGTTTTTATGTTTGTTAAAAATACCGGTCAAACAAGTTGAAGAAAAATATTAATAAAATACATAAATACGACTATAACACAACTCGACATTTTTTTTTTTTAAATCTACTACTTAAACTAATTTATTCGAAATTTGAAGAACGCGATAGGAATTTCAATTGAAGTTCAATTACTATAAGTGTACGATATTTTCTTAAAAATTCATCAAAGTACTTGGATCACTACATGTCCATTGATAGCAGGAAATACACATTATAGACATATTCCCATAGGCTTACATACGATATAGGCCCCCATCATTCTCTATTCTATATGGTTTGTTGTTAGAGGCCTATATTATGTAGATTATACTCACACATTTCAACATTTCAAAATCTGTGTCTTCATCGGAATGCAGTCGATTTCAATGCCTATAGCAGTTCTTCTATATAAACTCGAGGTCCGTCCTATAATGTCATCCCGAGTAATAAAATATCCAACTTCTTGACGCTATATATGAAATGTTCCATCATCTTTCTCTTTCTCACTCACACGTACACACTCTTAAAGTTACACCTGCAAACACGGCGTTTTTTTCTCAATCCCAACTCCAGAGTTTAGTCTTCGTATAATAGGCATAACGAGTAGCTCCTCTACCTCTTACAGATGACGACTTGAATACGTTTCACAAACATTTAACAGTCGGTGGTTTAATGTTATTAATATACATGGCCTGGCCTATAAATCAAGTGATTTATGATTCTCTAACGTCTTTGTATGTATAAAGACGCGGTTAGTTAATGTCGGTAGAGTTGAAGATGACTACTGATGACTCACAGCTACCGAAGATTATATCAACCGAAACACGCGTATAGATTATAGTATATGAACCACTAAATGTGTAAAATTCGTAATTTATAGATAATAAAATGTCATCTCTATATTCAATAGGATGTAATTAGTGGTGTATAATCAAGTATTTTCGGTGGCTACATGCTGTTTTAGCTAAGCTGGTATAGTTCATGGAGTGCTAAGCAAATAGGATTATAGGCGTATTTAGAGTTAAGAATTGGCTACTGAATTCAAACTTGAAAGTATAATATATTTCTTGGAAAATCAAAGAGGATTACTTACAATTATAGATTCTCAATGACTATATGTATTATTATGATACAAATGATGTTACAAATGAGCCATATTATATATAACTATTTCTCTCGAGTGGTATAGTATCGCTCTTGCTGTGCACCGTTCAAACGATCCTAAACTTTCATCCTTTGCCTCCATAGGGAAACAATGAATTTGTGTCAAGTTTCTGATGTTATTGAAGAAGAAAAAATCTTATCAATGGAGGCAAATACGATGATACGGTATAAACTACATTATTATTATTATTATTATTATTATTATTATTATTATTATTATCATTATTATTATTATTATTATTATTCACGATAATGATGGGAGGTATTTATTTATATGTGGAGTAATCAAATCAGAACACGGATTAAGGTATCAGTTTCAAAATTGAGTTGAATTTAAAGATTTTAGAACATAAATAAACTTGGCATATTAGTCTTGTAGGAGCCTATATAGAATTTTAGAATCATTGTAATTATTTGGAAAGATTTTTTTCAATGTGAATAATATGTATAAATTGAAGCAATTCTTATATTGAACTGTAATTGTAAGTATCTATTCTATTAATTGACTTTTAATTTTCAAATGTGTTTCGCATCTTTGGTGGAAGTGCCGGGTTTGAATTTTGCTCATATTGGCCAATACAAAATATATTCTAATCGTTATGTATCTGCAACTGAGTTTATTCTATGAATATTTGTTATACATCTATAGGCAAATAGCTGCCATAAATTACACACTTATGCATGCATATTCATCATGATAACTGATGATAATTGTTTAATCATGAAAATGCATAATACTTGTATATAGGCTAGTTAATTTGATATAATAATTAGTGATGGCACGTTATAGAACACCTTTTCACATATCATCACTAAATGCTACATCATTTCAGTATCACTTCATAGTTTCATCATCATCGCTCATTCGTACCCCCATAAAATCTTGCAGTTAGTGAGATCAACATTTGAAGGGTTTTCCCTTCATCGTTTCATTATGACCCCCTTATTTGTAGCCCCATATAACCTTACAGTTCGTTGGGTCGCTAAGCATCATTTAAAAATGTATCACTTCATCGTTTCATTACCACCCACTCATTCGTACCCCGATATAACCTTGAAATTGATGGAGTCTTTAAGCATCATTGAAAAAGTCATCCGAAAACTGAATCGATTGACATACTTTTTTTATAAGATCACACGTCACGATCGAGCTGAGTGATAATGCGCAACTTTCCTCGATTCCCATCAAATTATCAGAGACAGCACCTCACACCAATCTGATAATCGAAACATTTGAGAAGACGACACTTGAAGTTGAACAACACCTGCTTGGCCAAGTCATTTGAAGTATTTGACAGTACCTGTCAGATCAAGGTTTGATCGGGGTGGTCTATCGGCCAGCGACCGTGACGCGTCCAGAATAATTATTATCAACTGGGAAAACGCGGGATATGCGTTGTGAGATGAGCTTAGAAGTATGTAAATCTAGAAAAAGATTCTGTCACTCAATACATCTATACGGATCTTGAATTACTTCAAACGTTGAAAAATCTTACCTGCATCTTATTGATATTTATACTGTTGTGTTGTATATACACTTTGCAAAACCAATTGATCCCAATATTCAATAAAATGTATACTTTTATTGCGTTTTCTTTGTTATTTATTATTCTATTGTTGTGAAAGTCACTGAAAATATGCATGATGATGTTTTCCATATTCAGTGGAAATTTTAAAGCTTTTGAAAATTTTTTCATATTTCAAGTATTTTCCATTCGGGATATTCTTATGCGGATTTTCCAAATTTCCGTTTTTTCCAGAAAAATAATTGGATCAATTTCTCTGAAAAACAATCTCTACCTATTCTGGTGTGACATCAATATGTAGAAGAAGTTGCAAGTGTTTTTTTCCTGATCTGTATGCCGCGCACCAAAAAAAAAACCAAAAAAATGAAAAAACAAATGTAAACGAAGCCCAATTTTGTTTTGGTATATGGAATGGAAATCTTTACTATACGCTCATCTAAACTAGGAAAACGCGGGATATGCGTTGTGAGATGAGCTTAGAAGTATGGGAATCTAGACAAAGATTCTGTCGCTCAATCCATCTACGGACCTTGAATTACTTCAAACGTCAAAAAATCTTACCTGCAACTTGTTGACATTTATAGTCCTGCAACCTGTCGCATTTACACTTTGCAAAACCAATTGATCCCAATATTCAATAAAATGTTCTCTTTTATTGTGTTTTCTCTGTTATTTTCCATCCGATTGTTGTGAAAGTCACTAGAAGTATGCGTGATGGTGTTTTCCATTTTCAGTGAAAATTTTAAAGCTTTTAAAATTGCCATATCCATATATTTTCCATCCGGATTATTCTTATGGGAATTTTCAAAACTTTCCGATTTTTTTCGGAAAAAACGTTCGCATAATTTTTCTGAAATTTGAACAGTCTCAGCCTATTCTGGTGTGACACTAATATGTGGACAAAGTTTCGAGTTGATTGGATATTTTTCCTGACCTGTATGCCGCGCACAAAATTACCACCCCAAAAATAAAAAATAACATAAAAACGAAGCCCAATTTTTTTCGGTATATGAAATGGAAATCTTCGCTACGCTCATCCAATCACTGGAATAATCGTATACGTCGACCAAAATGTTGCATCTTGCAACATCGAATATTTCTTTTCCATTACACAAATGATTGAAATGTTGATTTCTTCATCACTAAAATATAGTCAAGTTTGCATGAGGGTGCGCACGGAGGCGTCCGGATAGGCCTGGACTGCACCTAATGCCCTCAATTCATGATTATTATATCATTAGCAATCAACAGTTCATTCAGTGAGCTACAATAAAGTCTATCGTATTATTTGAGCCCACCCTTGTGATGCGCGCGCCTCGTCCGAACGATTCGATAAAGTTTCGTCTATCATCTTACTTTACTTATTTAATTGTTGAAGATTCTGTTATTGTTTTACAGGAGAAATTAAAGCATACAAGTTGATATTTGGATAGGATAAAGAATCGTGCATAAAAAAGTATAGGGCATAACATTTACTTCGGTATCAGATGAAGTTATTTGAATTTTATTAAATATTCTAATGTGAGTTATTTAATTTCAGATTATACTGATAACGCCTCTCATACGGCTCACACCTATGTGAAATAATGATTCATTTACTACAATTAACTTATTACATGAATATGGTCTCTTCTTTCATGATCGTTTTTTTTTTATTGATGGGTTTGATTATTTTATTTTTTGTTATTTCTGTAGTCACTGCCTAATTTTTCTTAGGTCTATGCACATTGTGTATACTGTATATATAATATTTATTGAGCTCCATGTATCAGACGGAATGGAGTTAGGCCTAACTAAAAGTCAAGTAATAAGGTTAACTGAAAAGTCTTTTCAACAAGACCTGTAATTATATTTTTCCAGATTTCCTCAAATACGTTTAACCTAATATTTAAACGTGTGAACATAAATATTCTAGCAAAATGTCAGTTTTTAATGATTAAAACTTCGAGCTATGACAGAAATTCAAATACTGTATATACACAGAGATCTCTTCAATACCTTCAAGATAATGTATACGTAATGACTATTCAACGAATCGTTCAAATTTCAAAAAACAATTTAAAACTATATACATGCCTGGAAATTTTCGGATCATGTATAATAATAACAATGTACAGTACTTCATGTTTAACGTATTGAAGAAATTAGTGTATCTCTGTAGTAGTCTATTACATATTTTCTTTTGATTATATATATATTCAATCTGTGAAAGT
>OZ023328.1:23894788-24009788 GCA_964007535.1 Brachyptera risi
TTGAGTCCTTTGAACGAAATTAATGAAAAAATTAAAATTAATTAATTAATAAAATCCTTATTTTCCAGATAATATGGTTTCTCAGATATATTCTTTCAACGGTTCATTAATTGAAGAATGAATCTTATACCCATGTTATATCGATCTCTAGCAAAATTCATACTTGCAAAACCACAACAAATAACAATTGGTCGCGTCTACCAACATACAAAACACAAATATCACCGAAACAAATAACTTGGTCGCGTCTACCAACATACAAAACACAAATATCACCGATCATCAACATGATAATTGTATAGCAACGTGGTTATTTGTAGGCGATGATTTTTCAGTTCAATATCATGATGGAAACATAACTTCGTATTTCGAAAGCGTTAAAAATTACATCTTTCTTAGACTGCAGTGTGTTTCTCTATAATTATTGAAATTTTAACAAGTATTCAGTTGGTATTTAATATCTGAACGACATCTTTTGTGGATGCAGATAACCAACAAAGTTCATATTTTTTCTCTGATTTGATGAATCGACATGAATAATAAATAATATTTAAAAAATCTACGATATTTTTATGACGTTTAATGTACCTCTGAACGTATACATATTCAAATCTAGCTGCGGTTTCGTTTCCCTAGTTTTTGTGTCTCGTCTTTCCCTCAACATTTTCCGCATGACCCGAATAAGTCGTCGAGTCTAAACTGTAAACGAGACCGTTAGAGAGAAGGCACGATCGATTCCTTGCTACCCCTGGAAGAAGGGATGATGAGAATAGACCTATAAGATGCTATCAGAGAAGCAACGTCATGGTCATCCAAACCTTGTGTGTTACTGATTAGGGGGTGAGCTTAAGCTGCTTATCAGCGGCTAGCAGTGCACCAACATTTCATATTGTTGTTGCAATTTACTAGAAGGGCCATGCGGGATTTGAAACGTATAGATTGAAGTGAAGAAATATATTTTAATGTCGTATATAATGTTAAACATATATAAATATATATATATATATATATATATATATATATATATATATATATATATATTGATACATATACATATACATATATGATATACATATGATACATATATTGTTTACAAATATATATATATATATATATATATATATATATATATATTGATATATATATATATATATATATATATATATATTTATATATGTATATATATATATATATATATATATATATATATATATATATATATATATATATTGATATATATATATATATATATATATATATATATATATATATATATATATATATTTATATATGTATATATATATATATATATATATATATATATATATATTTATATATGTATATATATATATATATATATATATATATATATATATATATATATACATATATATATATATATATATATATATATATATATATATATATATATATATGTATACATATATATATATATATATATATATATATATATATATATATATATATATATATATAACGTACAGCACGTGATATTGATAGGAATCACTGAAGAATACCTCCTCATCGGGAATCGAGCCGCGGCTGCGATTTCCCTGGGAACGATTCTCCGATCAGAGGGTATTTTTCAGATGCCGAATCCACATAATCAAACCTGGAACAAATAATCTATAATCTAAAAATGGTCTGATATAACCAAAATACAAGCTTATTTTACTTGAAACTAATCGAATCCGAGTTAAATCCAGCCTGATCTAACATATAAAACTATCCCAATCTAGCCTATACAACTTACCCAAAAATCACCTAGTCTAAGGTAAAACCAGCAGTTATGCCTTGATAGGATGCATGTAGGGGTGTGAATACATCTTTGGCGGATTGACACGGCCTCTTTTCATTTACGTGTATGGGCCTATCGTTCATGATATTTATATATATATATATATATATATATATATATATATATATATATATATATATATATATATGTATATATATATATATATATATATATATATATATATATATATATATATATATATATATATATACATATATATATAGATATAGTGTCCCAGACTTTTATTTGTTCGTTTGCGATACAATTTATGCAACTTTTACGTGGTTTCTTGCTTGGTAACTTGTGTTTTTTTATTGACTAGTAAGTCGATTAGCCTAACAGACTTTTCAACTTTCTATTGCAAAACCTGCGCTAAAAAGTACAGGCACATTATTGCTGACTACTGTATGAATATGTAATAAATAGAAAAGTAAGTATAGTAACTAATACGAAAACACGTTGTTCGGAGAGTTTGTATTATTTTTCATTATTATTTCAATCGCGTTATTCAGAGTAGCGTGTGTAAATATATACACACACATCAGTGCACAATATCAATCCAAAATGAAAATCCAATCTACTCTTTCCAGATTGAGCGGATAAAAAGAATATCGGAAACTATATAACTATAGTAATTCAACGTTTTTCATATCAAAATGAATGATAATAGTTCTCTTTAAAAATTATATCGTAATTTCAATATAATTTTACTGGTATTAAACAATATATAGGCCTATACCACACAGCAGCTGTCTTTATGCAATAATAAAATTCAATGAGGCTATTTAATACATGTAGGGTCTACTTGTATTAACAGACATACTTAATAAAACTATAAATACAGTTCATTAAGTGTCAACCGGTACTCATATAAAGTTTAACTTTTCTTCTGAAAGAATTATTATTCAAATGGAATCAACACAGAAACAAAAAATACAGAAACATCGAAAAAATGAGTAACCATGAAATTACCATGAGACAGTTAAATTCTTCAGAGGATGTTGAATAATTATTATGATGTGAAAAATAGTAATAACGCCTCTGTATTTTATAAACTATGCCTCGTATAATTGCCCTGAATAGCGGCTATTTACCAAAGAATAAATGTAAAAGTGTATGACACACGACGATGAGATTTAATTGAGCCGAAACAAAACTATAGTTTGATGAGCGTAGCGAAGACTCAATTTCACTGTAGTTGAAAAATCGAATGTGTTTTTTTTTTTTCGCGCTCTACAGGTCAAACAGAAATTCAGATCATGATGAAACTTGGCACACACATGAAACTCTATCTGACTTGATGCTGTATAGTTTTGAGGCAAAATCGGTTCTACAATTCTTGAGATAAATCATTTTGAAGTTTTCAAAAAACCCATATGAATAAGCCAGGCGGAAAAAATGACAAAGTGAATGTTCTCCGAGATTTTTCAAATTTTCACAGAACTCGAACAACATAATAATACACATTATTACGGACTTTTACAATAATCGGATGTGACGTTTTGGAGTAAAAAATTAAAAAATGCGATTTTCATTTATTTAATTACTTCATTTTTTTTTATTCGCTCATCCATCAACGCGGAAACACATAACGCGTTTTCCTAGTATAATCAACAAAACTAACTCAACCAAACTCACCGTGAAGAAATTTGTTTTCAATAATATCCAAGTCTTGTAATATAGACCCATTTTAGGCCCATCTCCCATTAGGCTTACTCCATTAGAAATCGTCTCGCCAAAAAATTCTCACGCCCAGGTGGGCCCACATACACGAGTTCTAAGCTGTAAATAAAATAATTGTATACACTAAACATTTTATACATAAAAAGGTAACGTATCGATACAATAATGAAGTATTGCATATTTTTTTAAGTATTTGTTGAAAAAATATCTTTTATGGTATACTGCCTAGAGGTAATCTTTTTCTTTTCAACACAACACTGGAATATTTTCTACATCCTAAAACAACAAAGAAACAAGAAGATAGAATTGATAGGCAAAGAAGCGATTGAGCGGATGATATCTAGATATAAACCAAACAATGTGTAACATTATTGCTCAATTGAACGAATAATCATAGATATTTTAATGAAACGTAGATACACGATTAGGTACAAGCCCATATAGAATTCAAATAGCAACGCCGACCATCCTAAATAGGTGGTGTACGATATCCAGACTAACAAAAGAACTGACAATGTGGATACAGTATAGGATAACAGAAATTATTGAACCAAACAATTATGACAAAAAATTCAGAACACACACCTGCAACTGCTCGAATATAATACATAATATCTTATAGAAAACTTTTTAATAATCAAAACTTCCAAGGAATGATATGTGGGCCTACACTATGAAGTTGTGCGGTACGATAGGTGATACAAACAAATTTTGATTTTTTAAAAATATAAAATATAAAAACTGTTAGTAGGCCCTACAATTCAGATTAGCATTGCAGAAATTTGATTTCACATAACGGACTTATGTGTTTGTGGAAGTTTCTATAGATGAAAAAAAAGGTTGCAAGATAGTAAATTAATTTCTGAAAATTTCCAAGTGACCATGTCAAATTTATAGATCTCTAAAAAAAATACTATATATATCGTTCAGCAGAATTTGAGAATAGTATTTTGTTTTTAAATTCTGATTTTAGATGATTCTAGGCAAATTATTCACCTTACGAAAATTCAAAGAGAATTTACCATAGGAAATGCGTATTTGCCGTATATTATAAGACATCGGAGTATATAATTATCGAGTTGTGTACTTTTTTTTTTGCTTTTAAATTTGTTTCATCAGTTTCAATCAGACCTATATATAAGGGTTGTAAAGACATTTAATTTAGTACCTTTATGACACCGTCCAACAAGTTTTTATGTTTTAGATGTTCTTTGAACAGGTTCTCAAGTTTGATATAAATACATCATATAAATTGAAGTCTTATCATTTTATTTATGTAAGTCACTCTCGTAATTATACTGTCATACAAAGTAAGGTATAATAAATTGTATAGCATTTTATAAAAGCCAAATATGAATAAATATATGTATATAAGGTATACATTGTAACAAGAAACGATTTGTTTTACTCTCTAATTTCAGTCTTTCTATTTATCTTTCTATATATAACTGAGTTTAGTATCATTTATCCAAATAATAATACAATAGTTCTTTCATCATATAGATGGCTGATAAGTTGCTATATGATCAAATTGAAAAGATAGTCTCATTTACATATTATTTCGTACTTCTTTTATTAATATGTTACTGTTCAGAAATGGTTCTGTATATTCCGCTCAAGGCGGGGGTTGCATTGCATGGGCTGGAGCGAAATTGATTCATTGTGGAATTGGCAGTCTATTTCTAGACCGATTGTTCATTGTTGTGCAACAATGACCATGTCCAGCCCTCATCATTTCATAGACATGGGTGCGAGCACCCCATTCAGAAGTGATGATGTATAAAGACCGTATACGTCAGAAGTACAGTCGGGGTACGGTGATACGTACGGTTTATAGATAGAAACAATTTCTGAAGGTGGCATTTGGGGCGCACTTTGGAATCAATTAAAGTGGTTACAATTCTATATTTTCGAATTCATCGAAATAAGTGTACTAATGAAGCTATAGTCAGAGATATTTTACATACATGAATCATCCATGAATCTGTGTTCATCAGATTTGAGATTATTTTAATAATATTATTTCCTCAAAGTTCAAATAGTGTGTTATCAATTTATTCGATGAAATTTGTAGATTTCATATGCGTTCTAGTAACGGAGTTATTTTTGTTCAGAACTTCGATATATTTCGTATAATGACACTTCAGGATGAAACTCAGAAAAGGCCTTCTGATGGTGCGTGATTGGCATAATCGTTGGAAGAAAATGTATCTATAAAATGTTGCTAAAAGAGCAAAGAGAATGAAAAGATCGAAGATTTGATAATCATTTCAATAATTATGTTGATGAAGGAAATTATGAATTGACTCGTTCAATATCGGTTTTATAATATGGCAATAGACATATGAATATAAATACAAACATTCTGATAACATACTTAATCGATAATACGAAAGTAAAAAATAAGGTCATCGAAATGAGAGGTTTCATTTTATGAAATAGCTGCGCATACAAGTAACAGTATTCAGTTTTGATCGATCACACAAATTAGTAAAGTGTATGTGTTGGGAATAAATGTATGCTTATATGAATAGTGATGCTCATATAAAATGGTCACACTGAATTCATTATGAATATAAATCGAGTTGGTTCATTATTATACATGAAAATAATATTATAAATAATTAATTTGTGTCAAAAATAAAAAAACATCAGATATTTTTGAACGAAGTGTACGTGGACACATTCATTGTATATAACAGAATGAATTGGAAATGTATACAATAATATACCGACAATTGTGTAAATAATATGTCACAATATGTGAAAGTGCAGGCCGGGCAGCAATTTGGGGTGAGTTTTGTTACGCTCACAAACAACAGCACTGCAAGATCATTCAACTGTGTGATGGGTATTGGAAACTGTACCACAGCACGACCAAAGAATACGAAGAATAACGAAGAAGCAATGTCAAAATAAAGAACCCCCTGCTGAGAGTGGGTGAGGACGTGGCAACAATTATTAGTGAATGAATGTTCAACCGTTCTTGACCTGTATGTATAGTGCATATGTTAGAATGGTGAAACCAATTCAAAAGTACATAAAATAAGTATCAGGAGTTTCAGCTTTTGACATGGACAAAATTGAAATAAAGTTGAACTTTTCAGAATATGTTCACATGACATTCGCGAACATTAGTTGGGAGTTCAATAAAAATCAATGGAATATTTTCAATAAATTCACCAACTCTCATATCATAAAACTTACAACTGCAAAGTTGTGGCCAGTGGAATTATTAAGAGATTTATGTAGATAGTAATTTGATCCAAGGATAATTGCAATATAGGTATCTTAGTTATTTCTAATCATTTTTTATAATCACTATTACTGCGATAGTTTGAGTTCGTTATTCCGGCCAATACATTATTTTAACAATAATTGCTTCCACTCAGCTTCAAGCTGAGCTTGAACTTTTTAGAGTTGAACAAAAATATATTATATAGTACACACATATCTTTCGCATAAGGACGTTGTTGCAGGTTATGCCTTTGCAATGGCCGCAAAAGAATGACATCCAGTGTACGAAAGGCTCATCTGAACATAATAAACTGAAAATTTCAGCTTTGTTCTTAATTTCCATGGCTAGGGGCCTCTTTGAGCTCAAAGTACCTATAGGCCTACTATATATAAAGAGTAAAGAGCCTAAGCATGTATTAGTATATGTATGCATGAAATTATATAAAATTACTTGAGTGCATAAATAACCCATGCTGTTAACGTACCGCTAATCCCTAATATTAATTTATTCAAATAATATATTAAAAACAAGACTTATTGTTAATTTGTTGTGTGGGAAATGTTTTGTATTTTATACACAGAGTAATGATTATAGAAGGCACTGAAATGGTGTCTCTGCAGAGATAATATAATTTAGCAACATAATTTAATTTTTCAATTTCAATATGCAACACAACAATGAATACCAATTTACTTTCAGAAAAGTTGGAAATCAAATCATGAAGTGGGCGTCATTCTTTTCGTATGAAATTTAAGAACAAAATAATGAGAATTGTCCATATACTTATGATTTGCACATGATCAATCAAACAAAAGTATGATGGAAATATAACTATCATGTAAATAAATATGTGTATCAATATTATAACATAATGCAATTCATTTTGGTTGAACCCAACTCTAGAATAATCAATGAGGCTATCTATCCCACATTCCAATTGAATCAACTTCATTGAAATTCTTGTTAGGAAAGCATACGATACGCTAAATGTGTATTTGTATATATATATTTATAGGCTATCACTGTGGTAAAAAAACGAATAGCTTCTGGTGACAAAAGTGTCATTCAGGTCACTGAGGTATTCTGAAGATTTACTGAGATGAGTTCTTTTTTGGTTTTGAAAGTGAGTTTATTAAAACGAATCGAACGATCCCGAAAAACGAATCATTTGAATCATTTTGTTGTTGTTGTTGATAACATTCTTGATAGCTAAATCAATGAAATGTTTCAAATCGTTGGTTGGAAAAGTGAAGCGAAGACTGAATTTTACCGTACTTAGAAAAACAGACCATTTTTTCTTGTTCTCATATTGAATACGCTCCACAGATAAAAAAAATCACAAATTTTCATGAAAATTGGTGTGCATATTTCGTCATTAAACACGATATACTCTATATAGTGATATAGTTTTCAGTTTTGAGGAGAATATAGTTTTGTATTGTTCCAAGTCGGCAATAGGTTATAAACCACTTTTGAGAAAAACTATTTCGAAAATTTGAAAATTCTCACAGGAATAAGTTGACATAATTTGGAGAAAATTTGGAATGAATACATATTATTCTGAGGCTTTACATACATCGGATCAGTCGTTTTGAAGAAATAAATTCAAATGCAATTTTTTCATAGCAATTAAAGCTATTAGGAATCGGGAATAGCCGAATAGCAGCAGGCTAAACCAATTAAATCTTAATATCATTAAAAATATATGCGATGAATAAAAAGGAATCTAAGCGGAAAATGAAAATTTTTGGTACGGTCATCTTGAATTATGTTAGTGCTCGTTAGTGCCGTCAATTTTGTCGTTACTCATCGCATCGAGCAATAGAGTATTCTGTGATGTTTGAGTTGCTCTTGTAATATCACAGATAATCGAGCTGGAATAATATATCTTTTTTTTTTTTATTGGGTTTTAACGACGCACTGTAATGATTACTAAGATCTATTGGCGTCGGATGAATGATTAATGAGATGATGGGATGATGAGATGAAGGTTTTTATGGGTAGTGGGAAGGATAGTGGGAAGGAAGCGGTCGTGGCCTATATTGTAGGAACCATCCCGGCATTAGCCTAGACTACAGAGGGAAACCACGAAAAACCCCTGTAAAGATGGACGGTGGCGGGGATCGAACCAGGTCCGATATGTCCCTTCACCTCCCGGATCACGAAGCAAGTGAGCTAACCATGCACTCAGCTACTGTGCCGGTGGAATAATATTGAAGAGAATGACCAATCAACACATTCGAATTTATTCTAAAGGTATAGTATGAAGCAGCCTTTTTCAAAAACAAATGACTGAATGAAGTACATTTTATCAGAATTTTTTCACTGATTAAACGATCCTATCTTTCATCCATAGCCTTAATTGGGGAACAATGATTTTGTATCAAGTTTCGATGTTATTAAAAAAAACTAATTAAAGTTGGTTCAATGAATTGGGAATTAATTTCCTCTGATGATGAGATATAGCTCTTGTGGTAGCCTGTCCGAGAGATACCACTTAAAACATCAACTGAGAAGCAATGACTTTCGTCTTGTCAATCAAATTCAAAGTTGAAACGACATGAACAAGACATTTTATTTTTCCATTTGACAATTTAGCAATTTATATGCTTATAAAAAAACTTTCACATTTAAACAATATAGATTACGATATAGAACTAAATGCTCTTTTGGCACACAGATACGCACACCAACAAATATTGTAATGTATCCTGGGTCTGTATTCTTTATTGTGGTGTTATATTTTGTTTGAATAGCATGCGTACCTTTTTCTTAGTCATAACTAGGCCTACTTGTTTTCAAATCGATGTACGCAACGTTGTGTAGTATTGTTTCAAATATATATCTTGGGTTTTGAAGTGACATATCATGACTTTTATAATCGATTATCTATTCTAATGGTACGCACTCATAATTTAAACCAGATTGAGAATTGGTATTATATAATTATTTTTTTAGCAAAACCCGAATATTTAGTATATATATATATATATATATTATATATATATATATATATATATATATATATATATATATATATATATATATATGGATATTTGATAATATTACATTATCGATTAACAAAAAACTTTGATCCAAACACATCCACAAAGCCGAATTGGATTATGTGTGTAAAATGCTTTCGAAAATATATTAGTTTTTAATTCCGATGTATTTCGCAAAATATTTGAAACTGATGTCACGTGATTTTCCATGATCATAATTATGATGAAATTAAAAAAAGTGACGAGAAAAAAAATTTCAAGAAATATTCCAGACTCAAAACTCAAATTCTAATTAAAATTTAAATACATACAATATGAAAAGGAAGTAGATAATATAACGTTGAATTTTATGTTGCTTGAATAACAAACGTATATACTAATGTATACTCATATAAGTCTGAATATATAACTTTGAATATGTTATAGTCTGACAAATGATATTCAAACGTTAAAAACAGCTGACCGGATTATGCTACTTTGACCACTATTTAGCCATCGCTTTTACGACTCGGAGGCAGATACTTGTGTATAGACACAATTTTCGAGGACCCAAGTCCCTTCTCGTCTTGAGCAGTGGTGTGAAAAAACAATTTCAAATCTCTTTATAGTTTAGACTTCATAGTAAAAGTTTGTGCATATGTATTTAATATTCCACACACACTCTCACACACACTCTCTCTGTCTCTCTCTCTTTCGCTCACACACAATCGGAGATGAAGCAACTGAGAGAGAGAAAGAGACAGAATACGCCGCAAAGTATAAGAAAAGTTCACAGAAAAAAAAACGTATGAAAAAAGCCGATTCGAGCCTTCTCGTCCGTGAATTATTGTCTTTGAAAGCAGTAGTTGGGTACGAGACCGGGTATTCTCTTGTGGTTCCTATATGCCATGTGCTATAGGATATTATAGGCTCATATAATAGAGGGGTGTACAAAGAGCGAGAAATAGTATATGATCATTGGAAAAAAGACGACCGTCAATGATTTTGTCGTATTACAATTTATTAATTAGGAATAGTCGAGCTATCCGCTTGACACAGATAGTCAAGGCGATGCATTGAATAATGTTTTTCGAGTCTTGCAGTAGGAATAGATTTTTGAAAACTTCTTTTCATCAATCATTATGTCACCGTTTCATTATCACCAGCTCATTTGTACCACATATAATCTAGCTCTAGTGGGATCGTGTAGAAGAATTTAATAAATGAAAAATAAGAATGAATTGCTTGTAAAAAATACAAATAATTTCCAACAGACAGATTGTAACCTTCGATGTAATATGTGGACTTCCACATTCATACATCTTTATCAAGAGATACTCACTTTATCATGAGATAAACATTACTGATGATATACCATATTAAAACAATATATTTTTTGTAGCGTATGCATCAATAATGTATCAAACGACTGTTAGCATTATAATTATGATATAAGTTTTCGTTTTCAAATAACATCGTAATATTGATATGCAATCTCCATTTTCCAGATATGAATAATTATAAGATCGATTAGAAGCGACACCTCTTGCTTGTTTCAAGACTACAGGTCGGTCCTGTCAAAATATAAATATAACTAAATATAGACCATTAAAATCAAAAATTTAAATTTGTCACCAGTTCACAAAAATGTGTCAAGTATAAAATCAACTGTAAGTACAAAAAGATTGTCTAAAAAATATTTATAACATTTATAAATAATTAGAAGTGGAAAATTCTTGATTCATCTTGACCATTAACGTTCGGTCACCCCTGTCAGGTAAACGAGGTTGCTCCTGAATAGAAGTGGCAAGAAGAAAGGAGTGCGGCTATATTGAAGTCGAGTGGTGTGCAAGCATGGGTGCTCTCACCATCACGACTCGTGGATACGAAGACTATCTGATAATTGGTATTCTGTATATGCTAGAACCAGCTCTGGCTTGTCATCACTGACACTATGCGCATGGTCAGCGGCGGACGGGGGACGAACTCACGCATATTAGCGAAACTATACAGTCGCTTCACTAAAACAGGAAACTGAAGAAATTCAGCATATATAGATAATTCAAAGGTGATTTCAGTCATTGAAATCTGTTGAGGTTTAGAATCAAACCTCAACCCTCCGTGATCATTGGCTTCGACCGTCAACAATCTTTTTGTCGGGTTGTGTAGGTATACATTTCTTGAGCCACGTGCTGAGACGATCCATAGTTAGGCCTATTAATGATGCAACATTTTTGTCTTGGCTCACAAGGAATCGAAATGTGAATTATCAGCATTCAAATCAAATCCAATAATTGAAAGTGATAAAAATTATTTTTATTTTTCAATTTTGATCTTTTTTAAGTAATACGTAGGCCTAACAAGCGATAGATCAAAGTATAAATGAAAATGTATCTGTATCGATTTTGAACACGGATTTGATGTACTGGTAACATACGTTTAGATTCGTTAAAAGCAAAAACAATACATTTGTGCTCATGAACTAATCATCTACCCAGAGTCCGCTTAACTAATATACGGCGCCTGGAGAGCATATACTGGAATGAGGATACTACCAAGAGTGAACGTGGGCTTGGCGTGTTTACTCAAAAAGAGGATGTGAAAGTGAATGGAGAGGTTGTAGCTATTCGAGGAAACGATCAAAATCTGACCCAAATTATAACCAATTCCCCGAAATAGTAGCTATCACGGCATTAATACACGCCAAGCCCACATTCACTCTTGGCAGTATCCGTATTCAGGTATGAGCTCGTTAGAGCCCCCAAATATACCTGGAGAACTTGAAGAGAAGAGATGATAATCTATGCCATTGTTCATGAAGAATTTTGTACGAGGGTATGATAGGTAGATTTTCGAGTTCTTGAATGGAGTATAGCACAAATATTGGCCCAGGGACAGACTTGAGAGCGTCAAGTCCATCAATTCTATTTACTTTCTGGAATTTTGTCAATTGAATTAGCTCATTTCTGCTGCAGTGGTTGAGACATTGAGGCAGTGAAAAAATAGTTGCAACCACTTGGGCAGGAGTGACTAAACTATTCAACTCCTTCAGTGTCCCGTCATAGCATCATATAGTGTTTTTGTTGACTTTTCGTCCATACTATAAGACGTTGGACGGGGGCGCTGAAGAGCGAACACTGGAGTAGCGATACTACTAAGAGTGAAGGAGGGCAATTGTCGTGTAGGAATGACGTAGACAAGCTACTTTTCGGGGAAAAATTAAGTATTGGTAAGAGCACAAAGGAGCTTTTGTAAGGTTTACTGGGTTAGGTTATGATCGTTTTCTCGAATAGGCCATCCTCTTTCTGAGTAAACACGCCAAGCCACGTTCACTCCTGGTAGTATCTTTATTCCAGTATTCGCTCTTCAGATGCCCCCGTTGGACTCATGAAAAATTATGGCAATTAATCATTTAGAATTCGTTGGGTCGAGTTAATTGGTCATTCTTAAATATTGGATTCTAATTTTCTAATATTTCTTTCACCATCGCGTATCGTGATTTTCCAACAATTCAAGATAGTCTCATATCGGAATCTCTTTCTGGAAAAACACATTATTGAAACAAATTGAATCTTTTTGTTTTAGAATTGGAATTAGAACCATCTTGACGTCCGTGAAGTTGGCCCCTCACATGTCAGAAAATGGAAATATTATTTTACCATTCGTTAGTGCCCGTTAGTGCCGTGAAATTTCCCCTTTGTACCGCTAATATTTCCATATTCTAACATGTGAGGGGCCAACTTCATGGACGTACCATCTTGCCTAAGTTGACTTACGTTTTTCGTACTTTTCTAAAGTCGTTGAAGTAAATCTACTGGGACGTATACCATCTCCTTTCATCCGAATCAGACCAAAGTGAGAAACACATTTGACTAATTTGGCTCTACAATGTTGCATACAGTTTAAACTGTATAAAATAATTTTTTACTACAGCAAAAATGTGAAAAATAAGAAGTGAATAAGAAGAAGTGGCCTTAGGTTTTATTCATGAAATATTAGAAAGAGATTGATAGAAAAAAAGCACTTTGATGACAGGTTCGTAATAGACCTAACGACTATCTAATTCGTAAATAATTGTTCTTTGAATTATTGTGGCAAATAAATTTAACAGAAAACTGTTCAACAGTCGACGTTAATGAAGACATACTCAAGAGAGCGAGGACGGAGATTGCACAGCCAATTATTTAAAAACTTTGTATTTATTCATATGTGTAACTTATTCTCATGTCTTTTCCATAATTTAATCAACGACATAGGGCCTAATAATTTTAATATTCCATAATAATTAATTCAAAGTTTTGTCACGTGTATATGCATAAAGATACAAATTGTCAAAATAAATATAACACAATATGAAAGAAAGGAAGTATTAATATCAATTGACTAAATTGAAGACCAAATCCATGATTCTGGGTAAATGATACCCACATACAATCATTTAATATTCACAATTATTCATTATTTATTTCAAATATGAGAACAATATGTAACATATGGTTAAATATATTGAGCTTCTGAAAATCCTATATTTTAATAATTTCAAATAGGCCTATTTGTTGTTTTAGTTGAACATCGTCCACTTCCCGCACAATTGCACACAACCCATCAAGATGCATTGAGGGTTGCGTTTACCCGATGGCAACAAACCAACGCAACCCTCAATGCATCTTGTAACCCATACAATAAACCAAATGCGATAAAATAAGAGATTCTAGAATTATGAATTTATGAATTGTTACACTTGCTAATCATGTGTTGTATATATTTCTTCCACATATTTGCACATTAAACAAAAATATCAAATATCAAAAGTTGAGACTTGAGCTAAAAATAAGTTTATACATCAGTAATATAAATTATAATTATAGCCTATTGCTTAGTGATATAACTTACTTACTATACTCTTTGAAACAACCTCTTCACAAGGATGAAAAAGTCAGCACAGAAGTGCTTTTTTTATGATAAAATGTCATATATATATATTTTAGGTGTCTGAAAATAACAGAAGCTACAAATAATCCACGGGCACCGAAGTAAGACCTTGACCAATTCCATATCTATATTTCACGTATATAGGTAAGTATAACTATACATTTCTTACATGTTTTCATAATACGGAAATCGACTTAATACAGATTTTTCGTGGTTAGAAGTTTACATTCAGATTCAACAGCTTTTTGGATGGTTTTATATATCATTTCATGAAAAAATGATAACGTCAAATTTGTGACGTCCGCTTCTATAATGGAGAGAAAATCATTTATTAATGACGGATATTCATCTTCACGATGAATGACCGTGAAGGTCCAGCTGACTATAAATTTGGAATCATAATTGCCGAAAGTAAAAATGAGTTATAAAATTATGGTAATAGAATCAAAAACTTAATTAGTAACAATAAAAAAATAATTGTAATTGGATGTCAAGTTTATTAAGAACCGTTGAAGATATAGTTGTTTGAAAAAATAATTTAAAAAAAATAATAATAATAAAAGGGAAAAAGGAAATAATAATTCAAATAGTGGAGAGCAACATATAGATTTATCGAAAATCCTGTAGACTGCATGGAATATTGAAATTATCAGTGGTTCTATGAAAAAATATACATAATCATTACCAGTATTCGATTTTCAGCCTGAAAATCCATAATTCATTTCGACAAATTTTTATAGAAACACAAGTAGACGTAAATGGCGAAAAATCATCAAAACGTTCGATCGTCTGCAATAATTGCGGCCAAATCGCTTTAGCAACCGTAGGAACGCGCTAAACATATTATTATCGTATACATTTATGATTGTATTCAAAATTGTATGATTCATGAACTTTCTTATTCAAGTCCTAAATTCTTCTGTATATTAATTATTTCATATTTCAAGTAAATCTATAATTGCAATCCATTAATATGCTCTTTTTCATAATCGTATAAAGAACCTACAGCCGGTTGTACCAATTGTGAATTGAGTTAAAATGAGCAAATTTACTTTAATCTGCATTCTTGGATGGAAGCTATAAGTTGAATAGAAAAAAAAATTAGGTACAACGATTTAAAATATTTCCTTTTAAAACGCATGCGATACGGGGACATCTGATTCCAGATTCCTCGATCAAGAAGAACACACATTTCAAATCGATGATGAAAAAATGGAATTCCTTTTAGCAGCAGTATATATATATATATATATATATATATATATATATATATATATATATATATATATATATATATATATATATATATATATATATATATATATATATATATACACACATAAAGAAGAGAGAAGAAAAAGACAAGACAAGACATGACAACTTTTTTACTTGAAAGGTTGGACAGAATCTAAACATTAGTTTATCTCTTTGAAGGTTGACCTTAATAGTAGACATTAACACGTCATTTCATTTGATACACTTATACATCTACATCTATAGACTATATTCTCTTCTATACAAACATTGTGTAACTATAGCTAGATGACAAATCTTGATGTGTGTATAGCCTTATAGGCGGCTGTTCGACAAAATACCGTACAAGGATTTCATAATCGAGTTGGAAAATGACATAAATCTACATATAACTTGTGCATCGACAAGATTATAAAATTGGCAATGCTATTAATTATTCCAGGGAAACTCCATTAATATAATTATCAGAAGAACGAACGTTTCAGAAAATATGTATTCATCCAGAGACTTCATCAACTGATTGCGTGAGGTGAAAATATGTTGAAATTTGATCTCGGCCTTGTAAAATCATTTTTCAAATTATTATTCTCGATTCAATTTGAAATTGAAAAAATCTATAATTAGACCTATTCAATTATACTTATATTCTGAAGTATATTTTCAGCTATGATTAACGAACTCACCGACAGCTATAAGTTTATATGGGATACGAAAATACGTATGGTTATGGCACAATGGAGGTGAAAGTACGTTGACAGAATCCATGCCTACAGCAAGACTCGAATCCGCGCCCATCTGGGTTCAGATTCCAAAGCAGTGCCTGAACTGTCTGAGTCGAGGGGATTCTTTTGAAGATCAAGATGACATAATTATAAATGATAAATTGACATGATGTCTGTCAAAAAAATTTCCAAAAATTACCGAGGTATTGGGAAATTATTCACACATATATATATATATATATATATATATATATATATATATATATATATATACATATATATATATATATATATATATATATATATATATATATTTATAATTTTTGAGATGAAAACTGTGTGAAATATATAAATATCAGAAAGTTCAATGAATTATAGAGCCAACTATAAAATATTGAATCGATATTTATTTATTAACCCAACGTTTCAAAGACTTGTCTTCTTGCTCACAGGTTGGATACTGAATATTATAAAGAACAATCAAATCAAAAGAAAGCAATAATTATAAAAAGAAGTCTCTAGGATTATATCAAAAATCAAGGTGGATATAAGTTGGATAAATGGAAACCAGGTAGCTTTTAAAAAAAGTAAAAACAGTTATAGGTCTATATCATTAAAAAATTAGAATAGAAACATGAATAAATAAGAATGAGAAACAAGTTGAATCAAAAACAGAAAACCATATTATTAAAAAATATACAGAAATTGATATAGAAATCATAAATGAATGAATGATAAAAATAATAACAGAGAAGGAAAGTGAAAGGCAAGAATCAACGACACAGGCAATTATCTACATTTTCATGTTGAAACATGAAGAACCATCATAACGGAATTGAATTGAAACAAGCTTCAAAATGAAACCTGAAGAAATTTTAAACTCAAGAAAAAACACGACTGTAGGTAATTGACAAAATCCAAATAGAATCAGAAGAACGAATGTTTCCATCTCAAAAATCATGAATCCATATGATAATTGTGAAAATTCAAAAGATCTTATATATATATATATATATATATATATATATATATATATATATATATATATATATATATATATATATATATATATATATGAATATAAATGTTTGTGTGTGTGTCTGAAAACAAATTCTGGTGAAACATTTTCATTTTCATCATTTAATTATTATTTAATCAGCATTGTTCTAATACATGCATATTGAAACGTTTTTTCTTTCTCAAAATATGTGGTACGGTACCTTTAAAATATACGAAATGTGATGCATCCCTCCACTCTACCCCTACGTGAATGTGAATATTCATGTCCATCTAATTCCTTATTCTGCATGTTTTGTATATACAGTAAAAAATCCAAGTGAGCTAATTAAACGGCGCCAATACAGTTATACCGCACACATAAATATGTCTTTTGGCATATGCGCAATCATTGTCCATGGCAAACACATTATACAATAAATCAGTTATAGCGCTAGCTAACACTGAGAAATAGGCCACATTCAATACAATATATAATGGATTTCTAATTTATTCTAGATGGTGGTGGTAGATATGAGCACCAATAAGGTCGGCAATGTAGCTAACATATATACGTTTAATGAAGCGAAAAGGAGACACCGTATTCGTCTAGTATTGTGTCCGAGCAACCTCGAGGAATCTTCAGAGCCTTTGCGGAGACACATAGATAATGGTATTATTTATGGAAGGTGACTAGAAAGAATGTCCTTATATAGGAAAACCGGTAGCTGGGAGCCTGATGAATAATATCATCATATATTAGACTCATAAGCTATATTGTGTTATTAGAAGATATGGTATAGAATTGACGCTATAGGTGTTGGAAGAACTGAATCTCGAAAAGTTCATTTTGGAAATGAATAATCACGTGTTATTAGCGAGTTAGTGAATATTATTATGCATTTATAGTATTCAAGTATAGTATAATATTATATGAAATATTACAAATATTCTATATGCTGAATTAGCATCGGTCGTTTTTTAACTTATTTATATGACATCCCTTCGTCGAATTGTTGTATATATATATATATATATATATATATATATATATATATATATATATATATATATATATATATATATATATATATATATACATATACATATGATCTTTGGATGAATTTGGAGTCACCGGTTTTGGTATAGGTCTACATTTTAACTCCATATGTTGTAGATGAATGTTGTTTATCGAAATGTTCAGCTGATAATAAAATGAATACAATTCAACAGATGCCTTAGTATAAAACCCATGAAGGACATTTAGGTTGGATGGTGAAAATATATTTGTGCTTCTTTATATTCAAACATATATCAAAGCAAATTTATAACATTTTAATTTGAGAAAACGCGTTTGTTAAAAACATTGGATGGTAGTCGTAAATTTGGTGATGTAGGAGGTTTGAGGATGCCCATAAACTCTTATTATTGTCAGCGTGGCTTTGATAAACGAACATGATCAAACCTTTGAATATTATATATGATGTAAACTTTAAAGTCCCCCTTCTGGCCAAGGCAGTTAAGACACTGCGTTAGACACACTGTGAAGTAGAGTCGGGCGTGGCTTCGATGCCCGCAAGAGTTCGTTTTTTGTAAATCATTTATTCCTCATCCGCTCATGATCGTACCCCCGAATAACCTAGCTGTTGGTGGGCTTGAAGCAAACCCTAATTCATCAATAATGTATTATACAAATTAAGAAGTTGAACAGTATATAACAACAGGATTATTTCGTTTATATCAATATCATTTTCATTATTATCGTTTGATCGATTATCTTTCGAACTCTTCATAATTCTAATGATTCACCGATATTTACTGTTGAAACTGGTGGCTTCAAGAATATGCATATTGATTAATGCTTATTGCATGTATCAACTTGGACACTATATTGTTTCGATGGTTCTACGTATGAATTATAATCAAACTTTTCAATAAAAACTGATAATATGAAAGTAGCAGTTTGAAATTGATTTCATTTCATTCTATAATTCTACAATACGTTTTGAAACTAAACTATTCGTATCAAACCGAAAATGGTTATAGCATCATTTTTCTACAGACACATTCAATTCTCAAAGTAATTCAAGTTTGCTATTTCTTTTTCAATTTGGCAAGTGCATGAATAGCATTTAGCTAAGACGATAATTGACGAGAACTAGACTTTCATTGCAAATTTAAAACTGAGTATTATAATAAATGGTACACAGTAAAAATTCCATTAACTTTCTTCAGTCACAAATTTTGCTGTGTCGCTGTGCGTTGCAGTTTGCGACTTTGCGTCATACTGTTTACAGGGATATATAGCACGTTTTTCAGGTTACCATAGCAACTATGCGAACAAACTAATACCGAAGTTGTGAACCGAAGTTGAGAATCGAGAACACAATTCAGGGGAACATTGTTGGCAACTTATTTTAACAATTTGTTACATCTATTGGAGGAAGCGTGTAGGCCTATAGCGACAGCATGCCTGCTCTCAGCAGAGCATGAGAAGAGAATCAAACGCAAATGCCTCCTATCAAACGTATATACGATCCAACATTTCTCCTCAAGAACATGACGATGATGTGCGCGTTCTTCTAATTATTAAATCATTATTATTATGTACGGTGAAGAGTTTCAAGTAATGTGCAATCTTTCTCTCTCTTTCTTTCTATCTATCTATCTTTCCTCGTCCGCATGTAAAAAAGCAATTTCCCTTCCAAATGAAGACATCAGTTGTGATGGTATGGAACACTCAATTGTCAATTAAGTTGTTGTATATGGCCTATGCAATACATACATTTAAAAACATCAAAGAAAACTACGATAACCATGACTCGGCATTCTTATTTTTTTTTCATTCAAAATGTCATTTATTTTTACATTATAAATATATTAATAAAAGGTATAGTACACGAGCTTCTGTTTACGGGGCATGGTATTCAGAGTGTTTTGTGCGGCGGTGGCTTTTGGTTTGTGCACCTCGTATTTAACGGGATGACAATGCAACGTTCTTTGAGAGAAGGTTGACCAACCAACATCATCATCATCATCATCATCATCATCATCATCATCAAGGCATTTGAGAGCCGTGGTGATTATTAGTCTATATAGCGTAAAGGCTTTACAAATTAGATGTCTCACTCCCATGGCTTTCTCGCGCGTTGAACTAAACCGTATAGACCTACCTATATGGTACGAGTACCGCGTATACTGACTGTGTGTATATTGAACATCTTGAACATATGACTAATTATGTTCAACTGGTAAGCTATGCTACCCTATGGTGTTTTAATCTCATAGCGAATGACTTGATCATCTTCGTAGGACTATATAGATACAACTTTTCGAGATTTCAGTTTTGAAATTACAAAGAGAGTGATAATAGAAGAATAAAAAAAGTTGGCGAGAGTATGAAAGTGATGTATACCTATATAAAAGTGACAAGAGCAATTAAAATATAATTATGTAAGGATTTTGCAAGTTGAGAATGAAAAAAGATATAAGTATGCATTACAAGTTATTGATTGTGACCAGGATCGAGAGATTATTGAATTGATGCGATTCCTATAATATCTCTAGAACGATCACAGAGACAAATACATGCATCAAGATCACACCATATACACCAATTATTGTATTAAGATACTTTCAAATAGACGAACAATTAAAGGCACATTACAACATTTAATATAGATGCACAAAAATACATAAGTTACATACTCTCTCTCTCTCTCTCTCTCTGTCGCTATATATATATATATATATATATATATATATATATATATATATATATATATATATATATATATATGAATATATATATTCTCTCTCTCTCTCTCTCTCTCTATATATATATATATATATATATATATATATATATATATATATATATATATATATATATATATATATATATAAATATGTATTCAAACTTTCGCGTTCAGTATTATGTGAACACATTTTAGGGATTTAACGCAGTAAAAACACAGATACGAATCAGAAAATGAGATTATTTTAAAATAATGATGAGCCTGGCGTTTCCGAGACTTCAGAGTAACAATTATGAAAACTAAAGAAGAATGATGATTTTTATCATTATCACTGTGAAGAAGAGAGCGTCTGTGTCTCCAGAAACGTCAAGCTCATCAATGAATCAGGATAATTCTTTATTTTGATTCATCTCTGTGTTTCAATTATACACGTTAAATCCCTGAAAATGTTCATATATATATATATATATATATATATATATATATATATATATATATATATATATATATATATATATATATATATATACATATATATATATATATATATATATATATATATATATATTTATATATATATAAATATATATATATATATATTTATATATATATAAATATATATATATATACATATATATATATATATATATATATATATATATATATATATATATATACATATATATATATACATATATATATATATATATATATATATATATATATATATATATATATATACATATATATGTATATATATATATATATATATATATATATATATATATATATTTATATATATATATACATATATAAATAAATGGCCTACAGAACATCATTGTTTTATATTGCTTTGTTGATGGAATCTATCACCGATATGTATGAATGTTTTGGTAAAAATCATATAAAAATGTGTTCACTCACTATACTTCACTATGCTTCAGACTTCTCACAACGTCAGTATTCAGGAATCAGGACCTCTTGGTTTGATCACAACGCTCTACTTACTGAGCTGCCCGCTACGCTAAGCTCAGTGGGTCTTATGACCTGGGTTCAAGTCACAGAGTGAGCACATTTTTATAATTTGAAAAACGTTCATATAGGCCTATGCCATATACGCTTAGGGCCAACTTAGTATGTGTATCTGTAGGGCCTGTATGACTATTAATACATAAAGCTTGCAAATATAATATTATAAACAACAATTTGTTCTTCATTTCACAGTTACCAATATTAATCGACACTCGCAAAACGAATTCATTCATAAAGCTATATTATTAATGGAGAACAAGTGTAAAAATCCATGTAATTATCTGAGTCATTATACATAAGCTTTACATACGTGGTGTAAGTACGCATATAACTCATTTATAAGTTGAAACTATGATTTTGTCGCTCCGGAAACGTGTATTATATGCCCTATCTAATGAGTCTAATAAAATCACCAGCTTACGATTGCATATAGGCTAATATTTATTGCAGAATAAAAATAGCCGGTATACATATATTATGATGTATATGGACTCACAAAAAAAAACTGAACGTAGGCTATAGTCATCATATAGGTGCATGTATACGTTCTTTATTCGGTGATCAACAATCATAATAATGTAGGCCCATAGGTTTTATATGGATGGATATCGCAAGTAGAAGAGCTGAAAAATACTCAATTATGAACTAATCTGAATCACATGAACTACCATCACATGGGTGTGTATAATACATCCATCAACAAGAAAATATAGAAAAGCATGTGATATCAATATATTCAAAGTGTCTGTTTGAACAACAATTATACCCGATTATGAGGTTCATGTATTGCTCCATAATATTTTGTAAGTTTGTTACCTGTTTTTATCAGAAGAAGCAGCCAAACAGCGATTAGAAATCACAAAATTATTTGCAACACAGACAATAATATACGCGTAAACTGATATAATTAATAATAAATCGAATTAAAACATCAATGTATCGATTGTTTATATGGCACTTGACTCACTTCATTTATTTATATACAACACACATTCACCAATAAAAGTTCCATAATTGGACACCAATCTAATTATATATACGTATACACTATAATTACGACTAGTCGTCAAAATCGCAGCACTATAACAGTACACACTTCATAGCACTAGTTTACAGCAGTATAGTTTTAGTATGAGCTGTCGTATGTATTCAGCGTTTTAGGGGGAGATGGAACACGACGCAGTAACAGGGCTAATGTTTTTTACTTTCCCAGCCGTTGAATCAAAATCATGATGGCAGCTCTACGTGTGTTTCTATTGGTCCATAAGACGAGAAGAAAGAGGGCGTGGTTTATATGATAACTCGTGATATTGTGGTATTACAAACATTACGTAAAGGGTGATATGAAGATAGGAATATGGCTGATGAGGTGGGGTTGGGAAGGTAGAGGGGGGGGGGCTTTATGTAGTAGTATTACTATTATTACACGGTCTAAATGAGGGGAGTTGTGGTTATATTTTATGCGAACGGTAATGTAACATTTTGTGGAATGATTTTCACATATATATATACAAACCAACTCACTATTCCAACAGAAGCACTTTGAAAGATTAATTTTGTATACTTTCAAAGAGATCAAACAAAGTATGCCTATATATATGCGATCTAACCAAAATCTAGTTGGGTTTTCAAGTAATTAGGTTGATGATAATGATTTTATTCCGTCAGTATGGGAAGGAATAAGCTTGTCTATACAAGTTGTCAAAACTTTTATCAAATTACTTACATTATAATATGTGACTGTAACAGAAAATACTGCCTCCAAAACGGTTGCCACTCGAGCACAGTAGAACAATATGAACAAAGTGAATTATTATAAGAATATGAGATAACAAAAATACATTTTGAATATTCAGACGTTTTGTTAAAATATGTACATTAATGGTGATAAATAGAGATTGTAAATATTATATAATCAGATCAGAGGCGATAGAAATCTGACGTTGTGTCAATGTATAGGATAGACAACAGACATACATATATGGAAGTAGAAATGTATACCAACGATTGATTAAGATGATGAAATTCAAATATAGCTTAAATTGTTTTTATCGAAACCTATTTTTTTCGTAAACAGCCATTCATTCACATTTCTCATGAATCAAGTACTTTTTTATCGTATTTCTTATGAGTAATGTATGTATTTCAACTTATATAATGTATTGCATATAATATTAAATGTATATTATATACACATCATATAGACATGCGAATGTTTCACAATTTTTGGTATACAAAAGCATACCATATACTTTTTTGAATTTTTCATCTTGAAACGATTGATTTACGGCATCGTATATAGAAAGGTAAAAACCATTCAATTTTTCCAGACTATAATTTGGAAGTTATTTCCATAATTATATATATAATATATAATAATATATATAATAATATAATAATATAATATATAATATATATATATATATAATTATATATATATATATATATATATATATATATATATATATATATATATATATATATATATATATATATATATATAAATTATGAAAAAAACTTCCAAATTATAGTCTGGAAAAATTGAATGGTCTTCACCTTTCTATATACGATGTCGTAAATTAATATTCACTTTCCTTTCAAGATGAAAAATTCAAAAAAGTATATGGTATGCTTTTGTATACCAAAAATTGTGAAACATTCGCATGTATATATGATGTATATATATATATATATATATATATATATATATATATATATATATATATATATATATATATATATATATGTAATGCCGATATATATATATATATATATATATATATATATATATATATATATATATATATGTAATGCCGATATATATATATATATATATATATATATATATATATATATATATATATATATATATATATATATAAATATATATATATATATATATATATATATATATATATATAAATATATATATATATATATATATATATATATATATATATATATATATATATATATATATATATATATATATATATATATATATATATATATATATATATGGAGACGAACAGCAAAACAGCTATTCAACAATTTACATTGTAAAAGGTTACATGATAGCCCAAGCGTAAAATATGGTCGATATACTTTCTATATTCACACCATACAGTATTTCTGTATAGAAATAACCCATCTCAAATTTCTAGACTCTGCCGATCTTTTCAAACGAAATTATTATATAATATTATATACTGCAAACTGCCGTGAAAAAAAAGTGAAATAGAATACTCGGTCATGATCTTCTATCCTTTTTCACACCTCTTCTGGCAGTGCGATCAAAGGTTTGCCAATGAATAAGTTAGCGGACTTTTTTATAGAAAGGATTGTTGTGTAATATTAGTTTAAGTTATAATTGTATATTCTAATGTTAATTTAAAAGTACAATCCACAGGCCTACATAAACACTGCAATCAGCTATCAGCAATATACATATGTAGAACAATATGCAATATACAATATATAGAAAAGTGACAACGTCACCAATGAATGATTACATTCTGTTGGACAATAAACCCATGCTTGTTCGATCTTCATGTGTTATGGAACTATATGCTTCGCATTGTTTGTTCTAACTAGTGAAATAACGATTCGAAATGGGTTGTTGATTGTTGAATCAATATTATATAAACGTCTCAATTCTCCCAGATGTTGTGTAAAATACAATGTTGAAAATATCTATCACTCAATAAGTCTTATTCATTAAAATTTTAAAATTATTTCATTTATACAAAATTAAAAATGCATATTTTCATCAAACGGAATTATTTTTTTATTTTTTATTTTTTTCCATCCTGACTTGGTTTTTCGTGGTTTCCCATAGTCCTCGAAGCAAATGCTTGGATGAAGTACTAATTGGCCACGACCATTATAAATAGAGCGATAGGCCTAATTATAACACTATAGGCCTATCCTAATTTGTGCATTTTGTATAATGATAAATTTCACATCTGCTGTCAAGGGAAAGAAGTGGTCATTGCCCAATAGACTTAGTTCAAAGTGGAAGATATCAACATTCGTGTGTTTATACTGAAAGACTTTTATCTACGGCGAAAAATTATAGTCACAGACAGCGCAGTCCTGCATGGTGTGTGTTGAAGTTCATTAGTTTTAAATAATCAAAATGTGGTGGTAAGATCACCCTTGTGGTGCCCCGTCCAAACGATCCTATCTTTCATCCCTAGCCTTAATTGGGGAACAATGATTTTGTATCAAATTTCGATGTTATTACAAAAAAAAAAAAAAAAACATTTCATAGTTTTTTTTTGTGATATAGGCTCAATGTCCTCTCTCGGAATAGTCTATTGAATATTTTCTTGAATGTCACACCAATAATTGTTTCAATTTTTATGAACTGTTTCAAACCTTCAGGCTCCCAAGCTAGATCATTTTTTCTTTTGTCGTATTATATTTTTGAAAAAAAAACGGAGGCCAATATTACAACGTGCAGTTACCCTTTTCTCGAGAGTTAGTGAGAGCAAAATATAGCTTGACTATAACCATGGTGGTAGGTAATAATGCCCTTTCTATCGTCGAACAACCAACAGATGCTGCTTTTGACCAAATATCTATGATTGTATACGTCAAGATTTCGATGGTGGTAAAAAAAGTTTTTGAATGTCATTCACTTGAAATAGTCGATTTTTCAGTAAATGTTTTGTTTTTAAATATTGAAAATATCACATCTTGACCTATAACGGAAAAGTTATTTTATGTTGTAGAAACAAAAAGCCCACTTGTTTGGATGAAAAATGACACTCAGGGTCTATGTATGACAGGTTGCATAAGTATATGCAGTACTAAATAACATATTGAGAGAAAAATGAAAAAAAAAATGCCATCAAAATCTTGCACGTAGGTTTTTATTCGTATGTATTCGTATTCGTTCTTTTATTAAAATATTGTATATAGGGCGTAACCTCAATTGAAACTGATATTAAAAACTAATGAAACTAATGATCGTACAATAAAATCAAACCATAATGAATATATTAATAATATCTGGAAAATGAAACACGGAATAAAGTCATACCAATTCCAATTTATTGATACTAAAGTTTGCAGATTATGAATAGGGTCTACCTATATATGTAAGGGTATGGATATTATAATAGTCTAGCACATATAGATACTAAATAAACAAATTGTGTTGTTAAAATCACATCAACCTACACAATTTTCGCTGGCACTTAGCCTATTCAATATCACAGCTAGATTGTGTCTCCTGGATAAAAGGGGAGTTTTCTGTTGTAACTTAGTATAAGTTTAAGGATGATGACGGTGATACTTCATAATTATTACTATACTCAGATAGGAAAGTGTGCGAGCCATATAATATATGTTACATAACTTGGTCATTTGAAGACCTAGACTAAAGATGGTGTCGAGAATGTTCAACGGCCCTACAGTAGTATTCTTGCTGCAATTATTTTAAATCAAGAAAACCACAAATAATACAAATAATGATCAATTATTCAATTTCAAGATTGAGGTAATTTATACATATATATATATATATATATTTATTAATTAATTTAAATAGATCGTTAAAAGACTGATAGGCTAATAGAGTGATTGGTCAATCAAATAACACATGTAACCGACGGAGATAAAAAGTTGAAAGTCTGTCAACTTTTATAAGTAACGAACTATTGGAATGTCGGGAAAAAACGTAACATTATTCTGTGGGTGTCGATCTGTAAAAAAGAGTATATTTAGGCCTAGGCCTATTGATAATTTTGTACTGTTACTTTAATTCAATTTAATATTCGCTACCAATTGGTTTTGAATATTTTTGTTGGTCCCGTATTACGAAGGCCATCATCTGGAAGTTGATGAAAACAAATAGCATGGGTAACCATGGTGATAACCACTTCAAACTGCCAGTTAAACTATTAAAAAATATATTAAAAACTAAATAAAACTAAATATCAGGCCTACCAACTATTAAATTATACTCCCACGTTTGTAATTCTGGCACTTGAACAATCAATTATTTTAATTGAAGATTTACGTGTTTTTTTTTTAACAATTGTAGCTATGCAAACCACATGATACAATGCCAATGTGTATCACGTATATAACATGTCAATAATAAAATCATTCGTACCAAATAATTAATAACAATGGTACATTCCACCAGAACAAGATATTTCAACAAATTCTCACAGTCGCAGGTGTCAAATTCATGTATATAACATTGAAACATCAAACATTTCAGTGGCATATTTGAAGAGTTTGACTAGTATAAAAGCATATAAAATATGAAATTCGTATATACATAGGGGCAACTAACCAAACAATCGAATGTTTTGTCCAATCTGTCCGTTTCTTTACCACGCACCCATTCAGTGCAATTCTCTGCCTGCTGTCAGAAAGCTTTTCGTTTTCGATCTCAAGAAGCATTCCTTACCCTATAGGCCTAAGGCCTGCAACCAAAGATATTCTTGTGTGTTGATGTGTCTGTAGCTATGTATGTATACAACGAGAAAAACGTATCACGACTATAATACACAACATTAGCATCATAATACATGTAATATGTCTAGATATAAAGCGGAGGGGCATATTCCTCCCTCGACAATCATCACCCCCTATAGCTCTATAACCAACCATCTGACCGCCCTTCACAACTGTCAAATCAGCTGGGACAATGGTTCTAGGTGGGTGATGGGCGGCATCTTTCAACAATCATCCGTGCCACCTAGACAGAGAGACGACGCGGGGTTATGAGAAGTTAACAGACAATTGGGTATATGTGGTGTGAAGGATAAGATATTTTATGAATTGGAATAGGTTTCTGATTTTCGGACAAACCGAATAAAAGTGGCATAAGAAAATTGTGCTGTCGCATATTGAAGGGTGATTATAATTAGGCACGTATTTTATTGCTTAATAATTAATTGAATTGAAAATTAATGCATGTATTCATGCAAGCTTTATGGTTCAACGTTTTGCTCCAACTCCAAAGAACGAAAACGACACTACATTTTCTCATTGACAAACGTTTTTATTCTGCTGATACTCTCTGTGATCTGTGATAATTTTCAATATTTTAACAAATATTACTGTTTTCTTATTTTCGTCTTCTGGTTTTGAGTCGAGACTCTACGACACCAATACAGTAGCTATACAGTTAAATAGTTGAATTGTCAACTATAGATAGGAGAATTGGCCAGAGGAAAATTTTCCAGGACACAATTTGCCGGACTGGGTTCAAACTCATTGATGAGCGTAGCGATGTCTCCATCCTACTCTTATAGGGCTTTGTCTGTTTTTTTTGTTTGTTTTTTTGTAAGCACTCCACAGGTCGCAAGAGTTGACTGATCAACATGAAACTTTTTTTGTACACGCAAACTCATCCAACTTAGAATTGTATAGTTTTTGGAATGAATCGGTCAGACCGATTTTGAGAAAAATCATCTCAAAGTTTCTAAAATCCCCATAAGATTTGGCTGGGCGGAAAATGTTGAGAAATAAAATCTCTCCAAATGGGATGGAATTTTCTCTAAATGTGTATACATAGATTTTACACATTTTCACGATTTTGTGAGCAATTCTGATCAGCCGTTTCGAAGAAAAAAAATAAAATAACTGATAATATTCATACTAGGAAAACGCGGGATGCGAGTTGTTAGACGAGCTTAGAGGTATAGAAATCTAGAATGAAAAATAATTTGTCAACCCAATCTACATCTACAGACCTTGGATCACTCCAAACGTTCAAAAACCTTACGAGAATCAGTTATGTCACGGCCTTCCTCTTCATTCATTTCAATCGTTTTGAATTAATTGGTGACACTTGTTGCTATAGATTTAATTGGTTCCCGTAATAGCCTAAATTGATGGGAAAATGCTTTATAAATGCGTTTTCTTCGTTATTTCTCATCCGATTGATGCGAAAAATCTCTCAAAATGTGCTTAATAGTTTCCTTTATATTCGGCGAAAATTTGAGAGGTCTTGAAAAATTTTGATTTTTCAAGTATTTTCCTCCGGGTTATTCTAATGGGGATTTTTGAAATTTCTAAAATTCATAAAAAAAAAAGTTACCACCCGATAATGCCACAAAACTATACAGATCTAAGTTAGATGAGGAACCATGACGAAAAAAAGTTTGAAGTTGATAGCTGTAGCCGTTTGACCTGTGGAGAACCGACAAAAAAACATTAAAAAAAAAAAAAAAAAACATAAAAACGAACACCAATTTTTTTCAGTATGTCAAATTGAATCCTCGCTAAAGCTCGTCTAAAAAATTGTAACAGAATTAAATTGTCAAGATTCACTGCTTTCTAGATTCAAGAGTTGCCCAACAATGAAGTATTTTTTATATGTGTCAAGGTGTGTAGAATACCAGAGTCAATGAAGTGGCAAGAGTAGAACTACTTTAACGACTTTTATAGCTTATTCAGATATCAAGGTGTGTAGAATACCAGAGTCGATAAAGTAGAAAGGGTAGAACTACTTCAAGGACTTTTATACCTTATTCAGATATCTCGCTCATCTTACAACGCATATTTCGCGTTTGACTAGTTATATCAACCCAATCTATTCTCACAATAGAAAAATAGCCATGGCAAATTGTTCTCTAGCAAATTCTTCGCCTTCTATTATGGGGGTAGGAATGAGCTGGTGAAAGAACGGTTAGAAAAACTCATGCCAACATAAGCGGGTCTCGAATACACGCTTCAGATTTCAAAGCAGTGTACTGTATGACTGTATGAGCGAAACGGATTGCCTGATAAATTTTCAGAGCAATTTTTGAACCATCATGAGGCCTACAATAATACATCAAAGTGTGAATATAGTTGACGTTGACGTTGATTTTCAATATGAGACCGTGGAGTTGTCAATACTGTATACTACTTCATGGGTTAGATATACTTTACTGGGTAAGATAGTTAGTTTTGGTTATTTCTTTTCAAATCAAGGATAATTATTGAAAAATACTTGTTATTATCTCTGTTTCATTGTATTTGTATTGGTATTGCTATAATTATTCATTATGTTCACTAATAGTTTAAATACAAAATATTGAAAACAAATCGATTATATTAATCACAAGAACTATATTCTATAATATATACTATTTATATAAGAACTATAAGAACTTATTTGGAAAATTTACCAATCATATCTATTGTAGGCCCTATAGTTTGCTCCGAAATCGGCGAATGCAAAAAGCAGACGGTGGAAAGAATATTGAAGAGTACAAATGTTTGAATAATTTGCATTACTGGTGAATGTTTATTTTTCAATTTACATGCGACTAAACAGACAAAGAGTGACTTGGGAGATTTGAAACAATTAATTTAGATGTAAATATCGGTACGAAACAATGCTGAACTTACTAACAATGAAATTCAACAGAAATTGTGAGGTAAATTATATCGCACAAGCACGGTAGGCCCATAAAATATAAAGAACATGAAATGAAAAGAGTATACATTTTATAAAAAATAATACATTTTTGAATAATTGATGGTCGTTTTTTAAATATTGATAAATTTGGTTAACTTGGTAAAAAATTTGAAATCTTCGATTTTCATTACTGTATTTACCTAAGATTCTTTTATAGTGTATGCCTATACAAGCTATAACTGCCTTTGATCGATAGTCGATCATCTACACTAACTTATTGGAAATATATCACACCATGAACTTGAGTAATTGAGCGACTAATTGAATTGAGTAATTGAGTAATTTGAAGCGACTCAATATAAAAAGAACATCGGAATTGATCGCGAATTCAATAATATCATGTGAATCTGTGATCATCTTAAAACGATAAGTGGCTATTCGCGACCCTCAAAAACTAGGAAATGAATGATCTTTTATTATTTTGTCGGATGGATTGACTAACATATTCATATACCATAATCAAATTCACTTCAACTTTAACCTCATAGCGTACCTTATATGCTATAGTGCATTGCGTTGCGCCCTCGCTCGTCTTGCCAGCGGCTAGGCTATCAAGGAGGGTGGAAGCAAGCAAGCCTGAGCGAGGGTGTCAAATGTTTGTTATTCATGTGTGGTATAGGGAGGCACAGAGACACCCTTCTTTACTCTGCAATTTGCCATCACCACCACCACCATTTCCCGCCATAAATCACAGCTCTTAAAGTTTGCATGCCCCTCCCCATCCATTTCATGGTGTTTGGAGTTGTGACACACCCCAATGCAGCGGCTACATTAGAGTACAAACTAATTTATAAACCGTATCCCTCCATTCCATTGACACCCTAACCTAAGTTATCTAACCCCTGCCCTCGAATGAAGGGCCAATGCGATACATTATCACGTAATAACAGCCAAGAAAAGCAAAAAACGGAAAGAGGTGGCTGCTTTGAGGACAAAAATAATCGTTGATATGCAATCGTAAATGTGCATATGTGAGAAAACAGGTCAGCTGTTTTCAGCAGAAAATCCTTCCTTGATTGATAATTTCAAATGCGAAAATATATCTATTTCTGTCTGGGACGAAGAAATGAAAATCTTACCAGTTGGGTGTACGGACAATTTGCCAGCGGACAATTTGCCAGGCACCTGTTTTAGGGGGGGAGGACAATTTGCCAGGCTTGACTGTGAGGGAGGACAATTTGCCAGGCTTGACTGTGGAGGGAGGAAAATTTGCCAGACAATTTTTTGGGGGGAGGACAATTTGCTAGGCTTGACTGTGTGGGGAGGACAATTTGCCAGGCACAGTTCGATATATTGCAAGGGGGAGGACAATTTGCTAAAAGTTGTACGAAATTGATGAAAAAAATATACATTTTCAGATGAGCGTAGCGAAGATTTCCATTCCATTCACACACAAAAAATTAGGCTTCGTTCTTATGTTTTTTTTTTGTTTGTAATTTTGTACGCGGCATACAAGTCAGGAAAACAATCTAATCAACTCGAAACTTTTTCCACATATTGGCTCTCTGTTTTTACAAGTTTCTGTTTTTGGTGGGGATATCACAGCTTTTTGTGCTTCATATTTGCTAGTATATTAATGGACAAGTCTTCAAATTGAATCCAAAGACACATCATACGAATCAGAACTTGATTATCAGATGAGCGTAGCGAAGACTCAGTTCATTTATTTTATCCAGTAATGAAGTCGCTCAAACTCTTTTAGAGGACTGTGGGTCTCAATATCAACTTTATAGCATGAAGAACTGTGACTTCTTATAAGACAGTATAACGATGCAGTCAACCCTTGTTGCCCCTTGTAGAAATATATGAAACCTTATTAAATTCGATCCTTCCGGTTTCGTATACAGAGATAATTGCATTGTGATTTTACTGTAATTTTCATTAGAAAATGAGCAAAGTATCATGCCTAAAGCTGGCACAGTTAGCATTGGTAGGCTGAGTCATAATAGGCCTGGATGTCGATCTCATAAACTATCACAAAATCACAAATAAAGTACATGGGTCGGCCTACTTTATCTATATGATACTAAATGCTAGTGTGACTAAGGTTTGACACTATTTTCCTCAGTCTTTGTTGTGGATACTGTTATACTGGAACTGGATACTGTGTGACACAATGATCAACGAGCTTCAACTTCGCATCATTCTAATAGACTAGGGTAATACCACCTTCAAACTACAAAGCCATTCTTTTCTAATGTGATTCTGTCACAACTAACTTCAGTTTTCTGGAAATGTTTTTCGCGACGGCAAAATCATCAGCAGAAGAACTATACGTTCAAAACAAATCTTTATTCTTTCCTCCACTTTGCGAAAGGTGCGAAATGATCTCGCTGTCGACGCGCCTTCAAGCGGATCAAGCCCCAACATCCATCCATTCATTCAATCATGAAGGATTTTCCACTCATAATAATACTAATATCATCAACTGAAACGTCCATTGTCAATATAGATCACAGGATTTGGTATAGTCCGTGCCTGTAATTCAACATTTATTTGTGAATTGTTTCTGCATGCATGAATGAATTTTATGTATTTTTACTTACCATGTTATTTGATAAAAATCTTCGATGGCTCATTGAGGCCGTGATTCGCAACAAAATAGCGTCGATAAGAGGGTCGATAAGGCAGTAAACTTCAATATTCTGGGAGGAATTATCTCCCTCAAAAATGAAAAATGGACCAATATCTCACACACAATCATTTTTGAATATTTAAACAAACCCATTGTCAAAATTTCATCGGAATCAGTCAAAAAAATGAATTCAAAAAATAAAAAAAACTTAAAAAAGAGTTTTAAACGACAATACATCCGGTCTACAAAAGTGACTTCCGGTTGAAACATACAAAAGGCACATTTACATATGGATCTACATATTCCCTGAAAATAATCAGATGAATCGGACAATTCGTTTGGCCTGTAGCCGATTTCACATGTGACGACGGAAGAAGAAGGAGAAGAAGTAAACGGAAAAAGTAAGCTTTTCACAGTGCTATCACTCCCAAACGTTTGATACGATATAGCTCAAGTTTGATATACCGTGTTGTGTATGTCATTCCATTACAATGAATGAATATTAGGATTTTAAGGCGCATCGACAGCGAGGTCATTTAGAACAAACTAGAGTAATCCAAGTTTATTAGTTTCAGAGATAAGCCTACATTATGCTCAAAACTGCCTGGAAGTACTTCGTGTAAACAGCTGACTTCGCGCGGGACTTGGCTCCCGTCGAGCTACTGCTCAACTTAATTATAGGAATGCAGGAATTCCATTTTCAGTTCTATAAATATAACATTTCATCGTAACACTTCATTTTTCATATCGAAAACAACTTAATCTTACCGAACTTGAGAACATAGGGCCTAACGAAATTTCAATTTTTCAAACGAGCTTGAGCGTTAATTAATAATAATTTACATTTCAAGTTCAGTTTACAAAACGAAATATACAGTTGAGAATGGGGTTAAGCGTTTAAATCGCTCATTTAATTCATACTTTCTGAATAGTTTTGACATTATTTCAATATTTAATTGATTGGTGGGCTGGATCCCTGCGTTGTCACTCATAGGCTTACATAGCCTACATACATAGTGTTGTAGGCCTGTAGCTAATAATTGCAAGCAACTGATCTTCGTAAAATATTTCGAATAAGTAGGAGGAAAACGACGTTGTTGATTTCGAAACTTCACGCTACTCAGATTCTATTAACTGTTTTGAGAGACAAAAAAAATATGGAAAACAGCTGATCAATGACGTACCGTACTTTTGTTAGGATATGAATGAATGAAAATAAGGGTTTTAAAGGCGCATCGACAGCGAGGTCATTTAGCGCCTAGTGTTAGGATTATGTTCACCACACATAATAAGTACGTACATAATGCTCTAGTGCATCTTCCGCTCAATTGATGGTTGCGCAGCTTGGATAAAAATTCTTGGGATAATTAATAATTAATAAGTACACTCTTGGAGTCTTGGATTTCTGAAATAAGTATGTAATATAAGTACTTAACATAATCATCTACAAAGATGTGAAATAAAAAGCTCACGGAATTGTACGAATTATAATTTGTATGATTTGTATTGAATTGATTATTTTTGTTTACGTTCTGGCGTCTCGTGAATGACGTCTGTTGATATATAGGGCACGCGCCTATACCAAAGGTTCAATTGAAAATAGAAAATATAATACTGAAAATGTGTCAATCATCTGGTTCAATTGACGATTCGAAATGGGCGTGGCTTTATCAGTCGGCCTTCTAGATCTATATCACAATTGATGACTAGTGATTGACCCGCCAACAAACTTCACAAAACAAAACAGAAAATCAAATGGGCTGTTTGCTATGTGGGTAAATTGACATTATCTATCAGAGTATCTCTAAATGCCCACATGAAGTATAGATCTAGGTGGCCTGGTGATTAGCCACCCCTATCACTAGTGGTCAATTGAGGTCATTTAGAGACACCAAAGATCTTGGTATCTAACCAAGTATCTAACTAACTAGTATCATACTAAGGTCTTTGGAGACCCCCTATATTGGATATTTGAATTTCATCTCAGTTCTAACAGCCCCGTCGATTGGATGTCATCATTTATGACGTCAATGGGGCGGAGAATGCGAGTTTGGAAAAATAGCAATCATTCTGAATAAATAATGATAAACTGAAAGCAGCAGCAGTACTATTAGTATTTCTCCTTATTCAATTAATGCTTTTTCCCATTATGGTATCGATCGGAAGATTGCTTCAATAATTACCTTCGCAATACTATCCTCAACATAAAAATAGGGGTGTTTCCTACTTAGTCTTTCTAACAGAATGAACGACTTATCGTCTAACCATCTTTTCACATTTTTTCATATATATTATTATGTATCTGAAAAAATATTTTTTGAAAATTCATGTATAACATCTTATTTTTTGGGAACTTTTATTCATTTATTTCATTTTATTCTGAGTGGTTTAGTACAGGTATGTTAGTTTCAAAATGTTGTAAAATATTCAAAATATTTGTCATTTTGTTTCAACATTTATGTAGAAAAGGTTTTCAAATTTTGTGTATAACTCTTGTGTGTGTTTTTTGTATGGTTGTATTTGTGTTGAAAGTTTAAAAAATATGTTTTGTTACAATTTTTTATTTTCGTAAAACATTTTTGTTCAAAATTTAGGCCTACGTTGAAAATATATTTTCTTCTACAAGGACTAACGTGAGGGCAACGGGAAATATTCTTTCTTCGTTTTATTTTTAGACGTGTAATAATACATACATAAACAGAGAAATGAACTGAAAAAAAATGAAATAATGTGATTTGACCTAATGCAACCATTGAATAGTCATGGATTAGCCCAAGGATTAGCCTAGTCAGTCATGGAAATATGGGGACTTTATTTATACCCAGCATTTTTCTACACTGGCAGCACTCTCTTTCGGCAAGTTGGTGCACTTCAAACGAAAACAGCCCTCAAAAGCAGACCCATCTCTTTGAGCAGACCGTCACCAATCTTTGACCAACAAATGGAACTTACTTAGGTCGTTATAATAGACCCATACGAATTAATTCATATAATTCTAGTCTTCTCTGCGGAAATAAATAAATATTACTCATGGTAAGAAATATTATTACGTGCTGTTATCATAAAATCGAATGAATTGGCTAGGCCCAAACGTTGAGGGTTGTAGAGTAGGCTAGGCAAGGAGTAGGCCTATGAAAAAGTGAGGTTATGGCCTGAGAAGTAATAAAATCTGTTTCCCACTAGTCCTAGGCTGCCAGTCCTACCTAGTCCTGCATGATCCCAAGGCACAAATACTTGAAATTATTACAATAATATCTAACCATTTTGAACTCATTACAGTTAATAAGAATACATCAATAAATTTTCCAAGTCATGTCCGACTTGGAGCTTCAAGAAGAAGAGCGAGAGGTGCTGCTGTCAATATATGATGGTGATGATGCTTTCAAGGAGATATCTCCCACAGTATTTCAATACAAGGTAAGCTGCTTGCCTGTCGTAATGTCTTCATTCAATTTTTGTGATACCTACTGTATCTTGCTGACTCAGAATACATGGTAAATCGGGCCGATCTGTTCATGGGTCATGCTTGGTGATTGTGGGTGATGGTTAGGGTTTTAGGTGGGCCTAGCTAGGGCCCGCTTAGGGTAAGGCTTGCACCTTCAAATAACAATATCATTCCCGTGCATCATAAACCTAACCTTACATAACTCGAACCCAGTGGATCGTTTAGGCCCAGGGGCGCGCCTAGGGCCCCGGCCCCCTGGGGGGCTCCCAAATTACTTATTTGACATATCTTTGTTTTTAAATTGTTAAATATATTTGTAACCTTCCGTAGGCCTAATGAAAGAAAAAATTAAACGTAATATACACTATTTGTTTATAACTGCTACTGTATGTAATATGCTGCAGCCAATATGCTGCAGAACATACCATTTTCTGCACCGAAGAGAGTGAAGAGCTACCTCAGAAACTCTATGAGTCAAGAGTGGCTAGTTATAGGGAGTCTGGCAATATTATGTATTGAATCAGAAGAAATTAAGAAATATGATTTTAATGTACCGTACAAATCAACGCTTTCGCTAAACTCAAGTGCAGGAAAAAGCAAATGTAATATAGAGTTGTTTACATTCATATTCCCATTTACATGTAATCTTTGAAGAATACATTGTACTAACTATTCAAACATCAAACATAAAAGCAAACGCTATTGTAGCCTACCTTCAAGTCCTTCTGATATTTAAATTTATATTTTCATAAAACACAGCTGTTCTGCATACTGGGCGATCTATATGGAACAGCTATTTGCTGTTATCCCAAAAATTTTAAATAGAAAATAAATCTATTCATTTTTAGTAAATTTTTCATGAGGTATGAAATTATACGGTGTACTAGGCCTATGTAAACATGATTTTTTTCTACTGAAAACGTCAAACTCCTCTAAATGTACATGTAGGGGAGGGGGGGGGGGGGCGTCAAAATTAGATTAGCGCCTAGGGCCCCATAAAAGCTAAACGCGCCACTGCCCGAACCATCACTAAAATAATTCCAAACTCAACATATAGGCCTAATCCTAGAATAGATTGGCAATTAACACACACTATAAATTTAAACACTTGGTTTACTTGACCCAATTCGAGACAAAAAAGAGACGATTTGCATTAGTGTGATAATATGACCAAATAGTGGCAATGACCTGTGGTTGGAATTAAATCGTGCATTTTTTCAAGTATTCATGTTGAATACAGTCACAATACGGTTATCTCCAAAATCAAACATTCAATCACCTTTGGTTTCACACAGTGAGCTTTTACTTTAATAATCGAGCTTAGTTAATACAGTTTGTCTGTACCGTGCATTCGTATAGTTGATGTGCTTTATTTATAGCTTGAAGCCTGGGAATTTACAGAGCCATGATTGGAATGTACTGGGCTTGTATAATGTGTGGCGTTAGGACGTTTATTGTATTGTATTGTATATTGTTATGCAGGCGGGAGCCAGGGTTAGATAGTCGACAGAACGTTCGTTGACTTATTTTGAACATCTCGGCTAATACAGTTATTCAGTAGGCCTACATCACATTCAACACACAGCATCTGGCTAGGGTTCCGTGGACACCCAGGTCCACCCCCCTACCTGGCACCAGTCAAGTGGCCTACTCAGCCCAAGTACCGAGCTAGTACTAGTGGTGCTGACCACATGACATACCGGTATTATGTTTTAATGCAGTATGTATTCTTTCTTGTTCTCGTCAGTTTGGCGTTAATGATGATCCAAAATCGTTTCTACTGGAAATCTCGTGGGGCCCAAATTATCCAACGGAAAAGCCAACCATCTGCATGGATAAATTCTATAATAAACACATGTAAGTTGGTTCAACACTGTCTTATTATTATTGAGTACAGTTGCCCTTATTGAGGTACTGGTACAGGTTTTTAAAGGATCAGACCAAATGCAAGTCGGTAAATTTGCTGATTCACGTGTCACCACACCTAATTGGAAAAGGAGGGGGGGGGGGGGGGGAATTTAGACATACTACAACATGAATTTTTTTTGTATAACATCAAAATTTGATACAAAATCATTGTTCCCCAATTAAGGCTAAACATGAACATGCACAAGAACACTTCCTACACAATTAGGCTCCACAGTAAATTTAAAAACCGAAAAAACTCATGTGCGTAATAACTTCCAATCCACTTTCCAGCCAATTTTGACGCATTTAGGTTCATTTGTCATACTCGGTACTACCCATAATTTACTAACCCCCAACCAAGGTTAGGATACTAACCTTGACCACTTACCTCAACCGAAACGACATTATCATGTGTTTACCATTTCTTATAAGTTATAAGCACTGATTTACCAAAAAAAAAAATCCGCTCTCAATGACAACTCAAGCAAATGACACCAAAAGAAATGACAATGAAAGAAAGCAATGACACTCCTTATTACACCAAGGGCAAATGCACTCCCTCCTAATTACACCGTGCTCAAGATGCCACTCTAACAACTTATTCCATCACTCACAATCAGACAAAAACATGATGACCGCCAGTCAAATGATCGATCAGACGATGAGTAATGACAATACAGATACCTTGTCATCCCCAACATTTTGACCTCCAGCAATAACAAGCACCCTCTTCCCCCATAATTTTGACAAACATTCCTTTTTAAAAGCAATGACAACACAAATTGTCAACATGAATGGCTGACAAAGCACAAATGTCAGATCACAAACCATCAACTTCAAGTGAGTAAAAAACATATTAAAAAAAAAAGAATTAAATGTACAAACTACACAACATAGATATAAACAAGATCTATCAGAAAACACCAAAAACGCAAACATCAAACACAAATTGGCCATGGTACGTTCATCAGTAAAATTACTAACATGAGTGCTGACATGTGTGTTGGCCTACACCATTTGTATCCCAGAACCTTCATTTTTGTCCAAAAGACCGATACTCAGCTGAATTAATGCTAGTTTCAAATTTGGCTTTTAAATTTGCCATTTTTGAAATATCTAATGTCTGGAAACCAAAAATTGATGCTATAATTTCATGCTTCTAATTGTACGGCATCTATTAATATATTTTGTTTCTAGCTGTCGTATCGAAAACAAGTGTAGACTTTCTATTAGGCCTATGGTTCTCGTCTTGTATTGCTACTTCCCGGACATTACTTCCGACATCAAAACAAGAGTCATAACAAGAATTATAAAGAAAATAGCACTATTGCTGGATGTATATGCCGGGTTGGTTCCCACAATATAGACCACGAGCGCTTCCTTCGTACTATCCTATCCCATCTCTTCACGATAAGAGTCATACAGACACTTGTGAAACCCATGAGGTACAAAAAAGAAAGAAAAAATTCAGACATAGAATTTCCCCCAAATAACCGTGAATAATCGTAACTAGATCTCTAACAAATGGAGCATGTTACGGGTAGTTGATTATTTCCAATTCTTTTTACAGCGTTGCCGATGTCAAACAGCACGTCGTCTCAGTTGTAAATGACGAGGCAGAACAGTATCTTACAATGGCAATGACTTACTCATTGTTTGAGTTTGTTAAAGAGAAGTTTGATGAGATCTTGGCTGCTCAACCAGACACAACAGACATTGTAACATCAACAGAAAAGATGGTCATTTCAGAAACACAGGTATTGATTGGTCCGTCTTTGACGATACATTTTAACCTCTCAAATGGGATGAACTCGTCGTATTGTTCAACTAGTGTAGGCTTACGCTAACGAAAAACGAAACATAAGGTAGTGGGATGTTTTAAATCTATTGTAATCACTGTGTTGCACCGTTCTCAGTGTCAGTTTGTGGATAGCCGAGCAAGTGATCCTGGTAATTACGTATAATGAAAATTGATTCATTTTTTGAGAAAATTTCAATTATTGTTCTTCTTATTATTGTATATAGGCCCATATATATATATATATATATATATATATATATATATATATATATATATATATATATATATATATATATATATATATATATATATATATATATATATATATATATATATATATATATATATATATATATATATATATATATATATATATATATATATATATATATATATATATATATATATATATATATATATATATATATATATATATATATATATATATATATATATATATATATATATATATATATATATATATATATATATATATATATATATATATATATATATATATATATATATATATATATATATATATATATATATATATATATATATATATATATATATATATATATATATATATATATATATATATATATATATATATATATATATATATATATATATATATATATATATATATATATATATATATATATATATATATATATATATATATATATATATATATATATATATATATATATATATATATATATATATATATATATATATATATATATATATATATATATATATATATATATATATATATATATATATATATATATATATATATATATATATATATATATATATATATATATATATATATATATATATATATATATATATATATATATATATATATATATATATATATATATATATATATATATATATATATATATATATATATATATATATATATATATATATATATATATATATATATATATATATATATATATATATATATATATATATATATATATATATATATATATATATATATATATATATATATATATATATATATATATATATATATATATATATATATATATATATATATATATATATATATATATATATATATATATATATATATATATATATATATATATATATATATATATATATATATATATATATATATATATATATATATATATATATATATATATATATATATATATATATATATATATATATATATATATATATATATATATATATATATATATATATATATATATATATATATATATATATATATATATATATATATATATATATATATATATATATATATATATATATATATATATATATATATATATATATATATATATATATATATATATATATATATATATATATATATATATATATATATATATATATATATATATATATATATATATATATATATATATATATATATATATATATATATATATATATATATATATATATATATATATATATATATATATATATATATATATATATATATATATATATATATATATATATATATATATATATATATATATATATATATATATATATATATATATATATATATATATATATATATATATATATATATACATGGCCTAGTATTTCAGAAATGAGAAGGTAGATTTTATGGAATGATTTTGATTTAGACCTAGGCCTACATATATTTTATTTTTATTGAATGTATTAATCAGTATGTAGTCAAATATCAAAGCACTGTGTAAATTTTAGTAAATAATCTTCCATTTCTGATTGATAGATTTAAGGTGCATCAACAGCAAAACTTTCCATTTCCTATCTAATAGGGAAATACTATTTCAAGAGCTTCAACTAATGCCATTCAAAATTTCAAAAATCTTTCACTCAAGGCCATCACTCATAGAGCTTGTGTGGCTTGCACTACATAGTTATATTTTACGCTGGTTAATAAACAATATACAGTAACTAGCAAATGAAGGTGAGGGGCATGTAGAGCTTGAAAAATGTTCTGTTTGCCTTACCTGTCAAAGTCCAAGGTATTGTCAAAGTCCAGGTTAGGTGGAAAAGCAGTCGCAAGACCAAACCTTGCCCTTTTGAGTGTAAACAACCATCTGCTTGAAAGTCCTATGCATTATCAGAAAGCAATTTTTCTTGTTTCCACCAAATAGAATAAGGGACATGCAGCCTACTTTTGGTTCAAGTCGTATAGCACAGATCTTCTTTGTAAAAGAAAAGTATTAATGAATTATTTGTTTCTCGAGATTATTGCACCTTTACCCACGCTACGAGCATGGTCAAGCTCGATCCTATACATACTCCATTCTGACAGCAACGAGAAACCGTGCAAGTAGTATTATTTATTTTACTCATTTTTGGGTTGTCATTTCGTTATTTGACTTATTTCTCATTTTTGCTCTTCACGATTTTACCATTTGGCTCATCACTGTTATGCTATCAAATATTCCAATTCGGTATTGAATCAAAGTCTTAAAATATTGAATCGATCGAAAATATCGAAATTTAATGGCAACCGTAGTTAACGTCGAGTAATAGTCATGTCTCTTTACGCGCAAACATTTGCTAAATGAATTGTAGAATGCACAAGTTACAAGTATATAGTGAAGGGCACTGTCATAATAAAAAATTCAAAAATTTGAGGGAAAAAATCATACTTCCAGTTTTAGTCCTAATGTATAAGGTTACTTAAAACTAAAAATTGTCTGGTAGGCCTACTCTCATAATTTGTGGTGAGTCCAGTGCACCAATTCTGGGATGTTGAATTGGGAACTCTTCCAAATCATATAGATTCAGCCTGTCAACATCTTACAAAAATCATGAACCAACGTAAGATAATTGTTTGAAGAATAACTAAAGCATACTTTAGATAGCCTACCTACAGTGTTGGGTAATGAACTTTTAAAATGAACGCGTTCCATTTACAGTCGACGATTGTGAACTTTCTTCACGTTCGATTTTTCGGTGAACTTCTAACGAAATGAAACGTTCATTTGAAAGTTCATAACTTTATATAGAACACTCATAACCCTATTCGACACGATCGCTCTATCCGTACTTCCCCGTCCAAATTCCAAGTGCTGAGATCAACTATTTCACGGTCTATTCTGAATGTATAATATCATCATACATCGGATTTCATCATATGATCACTTGTCACCAGGCGAGCCGGCAGCCACGTGTGGTCAAATTTGACGTGTTGTGATTTGTAGTTGGTATCAATCACTATTAAACTTGGGACATTCATTGTAGAAAATGTGTGTGTACCGTACATATATTATTTCTGAACCCTTTTTCAACATATAATTTTCAAGATGAACTTTTGAACAAACTGATGTTTTTCATTATTTGAACTTGAACTTTTACAGCAAAGCCACGAAAACGAACTCTGAACTTTTTGAAAGATCAATTTATTTGACATGAACTGAACTTTTTAAAAGTTCCTTTAATAAGTGAACTTCCCCAACACTGCCTACCTACTAGTAATACAATTGACCAATTCTGGGATAAACTTCTACCATATATTGCCTACTGGTGTTCATTAGGCCTACACAAATTTAATGTTTGAATGAACAAATATATTTTTCAAATCCTAGGATTCCGAGTTATTAAAGAAGACGGAGAAGAAAGAACAATTGAGCAAATCGCAGAAACGTAAACAATGGGACCGAGTCGACTCAAAGGGTGATAAACCTAGAGGATACGACTGGGTTGACATTGTCAAACATTTGTCCCAGAGTGGATATAAACATGGGGATGACCTTCCCTCAACGTAAATGCAAAAAAAGCGCAAAAATAATATAAACAATCAACTTTATATCAACATTCTTTAACGTGCCTGAATTTATTGTCGTGTAAATAAATTATTTAGTTTCTTTATTAATTTCTGAGCTGAGTTTATTAACAAATGAGCATTTGTTGTAGAATGACCAGGAAATGATTTTAAAATATTTTATCAAGAGCTAAAATAATATCTTCTGCAAATAGACTGCTTTGTGTACAATATTTAATTTGTCCTTTCCATTACAAACATTTCACAGATTTCCATATAATTGTTTGTTCCAACATCAATTACAGTATAAATATATGTAATGTCAAAATAATTGAGTTTAGTTAGGCTCAAGAGCCTTCCTTATACGTACAGTATTGTCCTATATTATTTGTGAATAATTATGTTGACGTTTGCTGTTGACAAAGCAAACTACACAAAAGTATTTCACCATAGTGTAGGCCTAACAGTTTTAATTCAACTAAATAAAACTCAAGGTTCAATTTAACCACTTTGACAATGCATTGATATTAGATACAATTTTTGATACAGTAGGCCTACTGAGTACTGAACTTCCAACATAAAAATGATTTGAGGCAATATTTTCAGTAGCCTGCTGTAATGTAGGCAATCAATCTAGAATATCTCGGCCTATTGCTCGATCGATCCTACATGATGAGAACTCTGTAAACTTCAAATTACCGTTATTTACCTAGGAACTTGGATACACTTGGAACTTCATCTTTGCATACTATTGTCACTAAATACTCAATGCTATTGCTCAATGGAAGCAGTTATAAATCAATTGCTGTTAAATGTAACAATGTCAAATTAATTAGTAGCACTTGATAATTGAAATGAAATTATTTAACTGAACACTAAAGGTAAATAGTTATTTGATAAAACAATAATGATGTAAATTGATTAATTGAATGATGAATATTTCAATTCCACAGAAATTATCATAAAATTTTGGAGACTAAATTAATCTTTAAGTAGCCTACCAGTATTAAATACGTAATACGTACCGGTAGGCCAATTTGTAGCCTAACTATGCAAACACACCCATGTGTAGGGTAGAAATCAGATCCACTACCGGTACGTATTATGGTACTTACCTATGGCTGTTATATATATTTTGATTGAGTACATTTAAAATATCAATTTACACTTTCATGGCAATGTACCAATTGGTTGAATGAAAATACATTTTTTTGTAATAAGTCAGCTAGTATTCCTCCTCTTACATCGTATAAATAGCCTACAGTTGGTTGATTATCTTGCATCACCAATCTTACTTCTATGTATTCATATGGATGCTATAAACCCAAGGATGTAGAACTCAAAATCTTTAAAACTTAATTATTTTATTTTTTGGGCACGCATTAAGTGTGTACACTTTATCTTTCTTGATATCTTCATCTAGTAACTCTAATTTATTACCTACGACAGTTTCAAGTGTGATGTTGTTCTCTTCTTTTTTGGTCATCAAGTCTGGACAATCTTTCTTTAAATGCGTAACATCTCCACACACCTTACACGCTCCTCCTTTTGGATATAGTCCTCGAGGATTATCTGGACATTGCCGTGATATGTGGCCCTGCTCATTACATATGAAGCACTTAGCGAAGCGAAACTCTTGACCTCGATTCACCCGACACTCAAAATGTGTATGTTCCAACGAGCCACACTTGAAGCAGATCCCACTTGAGGGTAGTGCTTCAGTGTCTGCAGACGCTTCACCAAGAGCCGGACATTCGGAAAGCATATGTCCGCCCTTTCGGCAGTGGAAACAAACATTACGTCGTGCACGAGCCAAATTCTTTTCAGCTTTTCGGCGTTCGAGTTTCATTGCGTTTTTCATCTCTTTGAGCGGGATTCCGTTGGCAACCATTTGTTTACGTAATTCAGTTAAATTATCGGCATCTTCCTTCCGAACGGGAAAACCGTCAAACTTGATGACTTCTACTTCTTGGCCATTAATCATCATCGTAGTTGAAACTTCTTCAGGTTTCGGGCGTTTGCGTTTCGCATGACATGTCTCATTTCCTAATCGTTTCAGATTTCGTTTCTGGCGCTTAGAAAGCATTAGAGGGACGGCAGTGACCATATCCATTGTTGTTGGACCTGCAGGTTCTATGGTAATGGAACTCGGGTTTGAAACTAATTCAACATCACTGTTCTTTTTCTGTAAATGTTTCTTTCGCCGTTTCTGTTTTTTAGTTAGTACACGAGGTTCAGTTTCCATTACTTCGATTCCTGTGGCTATGTCCGTCATAGACATCTTATCATATTTGTCATCTCCTTTTTTTTCATCCTTCATTTTACGTTTCTTTCTCTTGGAAAGGGTGAGCCCAATTGGACTCAACACATGGTTTGTTGATTTAGCAATCCCATTTGTTACATTGGGACTTGCGCTATCAGGAACAAGAGATAAATTTTTCAACATTTTGCTTAGTTTCTTGCCAGCTTTTTTATCATCCTTATCAATTTTCTTCAACTGCTTTTTATGGAGCTTGTCGACTATTCTACCTAATTTCCTCTCTCTTCTTTCATTATCGGAGCTTTTCTCCAGGCGCTTCTCCTTCTTGACTTTTTTTTGTGGATTATGTGGTTTTTCTTCAAATTCTGCCCATTGAGTTTCATTGTTTTTTTCTTTTTTCACAAAAATGAAGTCTTTTCTCACATCTTTTTGATTAGTACCGTGACCATCTTCTGACACACTTTGCTTATCTAGTAGCTGCTGTTTAAGATCTTGCCAAGATGATGCTTCTTCTGGCTGCCTTTCATTGGACGATTTTGACCCATGAGCTCGAGCAAATCGCACCATTGTTGTATCTGAAATAATACAAAGTTTTACAAATTTAGCTGCTGCAGAGCCTATTTGTGTTTTTATTTACTCGTAAAATGAACACCAGCTTAGACTTTCATATGACTTATTGCACTATCTCTGCATGATTTCTATTATTGTGATCCTCTACATTTTCTTGTTCGAGTAGTGTAGGCCTACTGTTCTTTCCAATTTGTAGAAGATATTTTTTACAAAGAAGACTTTAATTAGACAGAAAAATGATGCACAAAGAAATAACTAGGACACGTATATTTGCTCTTCTGTTTTTAGGCATGCAAGTGCCATGTGTGGCAACAAGTGTATAATTTCAACTACAAGTTCAATGATTAACTTGCAATGTAGCAAATACTGTAGGCCTACTAGTGTAATTATTTGTTCTGCAGTAACAGCACATTTTTGGTTTTTAATACATGACTGGTTGAACGCTGTTGCCTATTCATCGTTACGATATCTATAATCCAGGGTAAGCGTATTAGTTCAAATATTATGGAAAATGATAATTAGTTGAGCTGATGAATATATTGGACTATTACATGGAACAATTACAATATTACAATACGGTACATGGATAAAGTAGGCCTAGTTTAGTCTTATTGTGAACATTTTCTCTCCTTCTTGTGTTATGAATGTGAATCGATTCGATTATCCATGTTGATGGATGATGATGATGATGATGATCCATGTTGAAATTGAGCTGTAGTTGTCGATCAATTATACTTGAATTAATTAATTAATTAGACTTAATTAGGCCTTAATCTTTAAGAAGTCAGTTGAACGATTCTCAATGTAGCTTTCTCAAAAATTTTTGAAAGTGAGGAAATTAAAGCTATGGCCTGTAGATAGTAGGATTATTTTTGAACTTCTCACAGATAGGAAGAACTCTGGCGATTTTCAGTGTCGTTGGGAAAAGACCCTCCACATAAGTACTGCTCAAGATATGACATAGAAACACCAATGAGATGCGAGACTGATCTAATTAATGTTGGAATACCATTGGGTCCTGAAGAGTACTTGTTTGGGAAGTTGTTTAATTTATCCTCTTTATTTTGTCTGAAATGGTTGGATACAGAAAGATATAGGCCTAGCCTTTCTCAATTGGCTAAAAAAGGTAGGCCTAAGCCTAGACCGTAGACCTAGGCTATAGGGAGAGTCAACAGCGGGTAACCATTGGTGATGTTTATTGTTTGCTTAACGACCCCACCAACAGCTAGGTTCTACGGGGGTACGAATGCGCAGGTGATTATATGTAACTATGAAGTGACGATAAGTGGAAAGACGTAATTAAAAAACCCCATGCCTTATTCAGGACTCGAACCCACGCCCATCGGTGACTTCAGTTTCTAAAGCGGTGCTTCAGCTGACTTGGCTACCGAGGGTGACTCACCATTGGTGTTCACCCACGACCACTTACGATCGTTGATGGGGTCATTGAGTATGATGGGGTTACAGTAGGCTATGATGGGGTTAGGCTTAGTTGTACAGTGATGAAAACAAGGTGCTGGGCCTAGGATCGGCCCTAGAATGGCCCTGAAATGAAAACATTGACCTAGGGAGTAGGCCTAGGCTCTTGTAAGCCTGTCTTTAAAATTTATTCGACAATCCACAATCTCTCAAGAAAATAGTTTGAAATAGAACGTGAGCTTGGTAAGCCTACATTAATAAGCCTAGGCCTATGTCCACGCCTAGCCCCCACTACATTGAAATATTAATGGTTATGTCAACATTAGCCTGGACTCAATGGCCTAGGTCTAGGCCCTAGACTACTATAAATTCAATGGTCTATACTCAATTCTCTATTACTTGAACCAAAGCCGAATATCGGCAGAAATCTAGGGGCTATACAGAAATCTGCATGATAGGCGTAGCTAGGCCTTGGCTATTTGTAGGTCTAGGCTCGGGCATTGAGTTTATAGTGTTTATTGAGTTTAACTGTAAACTCAATGGCTCGGGCATTAAGTATATAGTGTTATATACTTAATGGCTCGGGCCTAGGACTAGGCCTAATTGACATGTAAAATGGTCCAAAGCTGTAATTTTTGAATAAAAGAGTGATGAACAATTCTTACCGATGAGTCAAGAAAAAATTGACGATACTGTTATTCACTTTGTAACTGTAATTTATAATAATATACACACAGTAAACTCAAGCACGTGTCATTACACTGCTCCAACGCATAAGATTACAGTCCGGCATGCAAGCATATATAAATCTGCAACGGGGACCAAAAGGGGACGACGTAGTCACGGCTAAACAAGCCACGCCTACAAAATATCACCAAAGACATTAGTATCTAACGAAGTAACATATATAAAGATCTTTGATCTAACTTGATAGATATCACCATGGAGTTATGAACCGCTAAAATTTGAAGCGAACGCGATAACTTGACTGAAAATGAGAATAAAAATAATGAATTACGATGAATCTAGGACTACATGATATATTCTATGTGAGTACCGGTACGAAATCTATAACCCCAAAATTTATTTACGGTGAATATTGTTCAAAAATAAAAACCTGTAATATAATGTGTCAGGTCAGTGGTGGCTCTTTTGCAAGTACTGCAGAATGGGAGCACTGCACTCCCTACGTTTTTCCCAATTCATGCAACTTTTCAATCAATTCATCTTGAATAAATCATTTCTGTCATGTCACATGATGTTTTTTTTTTAGCAATTATTATTGTTGAGAACAGTTCAGCTTTATGAAAAAGTAATATCAAAAATGACGTTCTCTGATGCCTGGAGTCTCTGATTTCGTACGGCTTACTTGCATCGGGCAATGCATCATCCAACCATTTGAATAAAACAGCTTCACTTCAAAATAATTTGATCATTTCTATTGCACGACTTGATCCAAAATTGAGATTGAATAATGAAATTGAATCATTATATCAATATTCTGAGCTACTGCCTGTACAAAGTCTATTCTTGTCTAAATGTATAACAAAGTTCTATTTTTCAGAAGATTTCAAAATTCTCTATACAAACACCTCAAACACCAGATCAAATAATTTAATTAGCTATGTAGTTCCCCGCTGTAATAATAAGCATGGTAAAAGACGGTTCGACTATTTTTAATTCTGTTCCACAACATCTATTGAAACGTCAAAATATAAGTTCTCTCAAAAAAAGAATTAAGTGCTGGCTTTTGGACTCTTTGAGTGATACTTTATAATTATTTGCAGTTAGAATTTTTGTCCCAATACTGAGCAGTTACTTCAATTGCTTTTCATTTCTATTTTCATTCTGAATTTTTTTATTCTCTTTCTAGATATTGGTTGAGTAAAAGACTCAACTTTACTTAACTTTTGTAATATTCTGAATAATGTTGATATTGAAAAATTATAATTTTCTAATTTATGCATTGTTATTTATTTACGCAGTTAGTATTTTCATTCTTATTTTTAATTGATGTGTATTCCACAGATAAGCCTTGTTTTAGGCTTGTGGAAAATGTGAACTTGATTTGTTTGTGGTAATGTTTGAAAAATAAACAACCATTATTATTATTAATTATTGAACGTCCTCAGCCTCAAATGCATAATCAAATCCACATGCCGCCATTGAGTAAAGAAGAATCCTACGGGATAGAGTGGCAGCACTCTGGAAAAACGGTCTACAGACCCTGGTAGTGTTATGCCTGGTAATCCTGCTAGGAGCGCTGTGATCACAAACAAAATACCATTTGCTAGAGCACTGTTGCAAGTGAATGCTGTTAGGAGCGCTGTGGTTATGCCAACTTTTTTATTGTTAGTGAGCATACGTTCTGGCATACGGCGTTGCCTATCTATACACTACTTTAACAATATTGCCGCTGAACGCCTGTAAGAATGCAACCTGTTATACTCGTCACAGAGCTGCATGCTATGGTTGCACTAATTTTCTATGGTTGCACATAGCTGGGCGAAGGAAATGGGTAAAGAGAGCAGGGAAGGGTGGGGTGAAGCCCCTGAGGGGGAGAAGGGATTGGCCTTGCCCAATGTGCTGCACGGGGTGTAGCTTGTAAGCTCAAACTTGTTCAAACACCGGCTTCATTGCGAGACACTATGCATTCCTTGCTTTTGTGGCGTTCTCTTACTACTAACGGCTGAGTGTTTCGAGCCGATTGACAAGCTTAAATTAATAATAATTGTTATAGTTCCGTTCTGAATTTTCAGAGGATGTCATTAGGTAGTGTCATGCTGAAAAATTATGGATGAGTTATATAGACCCACCAATCATGTAATTCAGTTGAATTATAGAACTTTTAGTTGGATGAGCGAAGCGGAGACTCAATTTCACCATACCCGAAAAAAAGTACTTGTTTTTTTTTCGCGCTCCACAGGTCAGACGAAAATTCAAAATTAGTTGAAACTTGGCACACACAAGTATCCTTATCTAATTCGATACTGTATAGTTTTGAGGCGCGATCAGTTGAACCACTTCTGAGAAAACTCTTTTCAAAGTTTTCAAAAATCTCATGAGAATAACCGAGAGAAAAAAAATCAGGAAAAATATTTCATCCGAGAGAATTAAAATTCTCATGGAATTTTAATCTGATAATGATACACATTAATCCGAACTCCCACTCGAATCGGATCAGCCGTTTTGATGTAAAAAAATATATAATGTAATTTTTATAAATCATTCAAAGCTATTAAGATACCTATTAAATCCAAGCTACAGGTGACACCACTTAATTGTAAACGATTAAAACAGAGCCTTCTTTACTATCATAGAAATTAATGATGAAAAATAAGATGGCAGTGATGTAATGGTTTGAATCTCAAGGTGTATTTATATATATATATATATATATATATATATATATATATATATATATATATATATATTATCTTATAATATTGTTAATATTAAGATCTCTTATAATTTTACTATATTCTGTCAATATCATGTTTATCTTTATAATATTGTTGATCTGTGCCCTTGTAACCAGCATTTATATGCATAAACAAGAGAATAAATAAATAACAACCAATCCAAAGATAAGTTGATATGTTCCAGCTCATCCATCAACGCGGCAACACATAACGCGTTTGCCTAGTAAATATTATAAAATATGTAAAATGTTTTGCCCTTCAGGGCTACTTGTGACGCTATACATACTCATTGTCCCGTGGCTTTGTACCATTGTAAATATTTTATTAACTGCAGTCACCAGCCACCACTGATGAAAGTATTAAAACTATCTCAATATTGAAAAGAAGAACGAATATTGTGAACAATGAAACTTGTGTTCATGTGTTCAGCTCAGTCATCTGAGGCATCGCTTCAGAAACTGCAGTCACCGTTGGGCGAAGGTTCAAGTTCTGCATAAGGCATGGGCTTTTGGAAACGTCCTCTCACCAACGGACTTCATAGTTTCATAATCACCTGCTCATTCATACCTAATTAATTCCCATATAACCTAGCTCTTGGTGGGATCGTTGAGCAAACAATAATCAAAATTGAAAGAAAATCAACCTGAACAATGTAAACACTGAAGTTTACACTTATCTATGCACAGCTAAATCGGTTTGGCACCTTGTTAGGAAAGTGATGTTGAAAATTTAAAGAACCATTAAAAAAGCAATGGAAGAAATGTTCAATCATTCAATTTCATACGATTGGAATGAAATTTTTACAAAATGTCATTAATTATTATTGTTCTATACTTCTACCTAGTAGAACAAGTTTCTACAAAGTTTGAAGAAATTTAGTTGTCTTTTTTTAAAAAGATAAATATATGATTACCAAGGCAATAGTTGATTATATCACATATATACAATAGCCTAAATTGTAAAAATGATAAAGTTTCACAATTGTTAGAGTTGGCCAACAAGATTGCTGTATAAGTATAAATATATAATAGTGACAGTGAATGTATTAACAGTGACTAAGAGATTCAAAATCAAAGGTTTTAGTACATTCAATATATAAATATTTTGCTTAGCTTACAATGCATATATGCTGCATTTTCCTAGTATCGTTCAAGGTAGAAAAACAAGTTTGAATACCTGCCAATATAATCCCTTTATTCAACTTGAATAAAAGTAATCTATAAAAGTTGGCATTGCTTTCAAAGAGAAATATAAAAACAAATGTTGAGTCCAGTTTGTAAAATAAAACATGCGAAAAACATTTCTGATACACAATTTCTAAGCTTTTTTTTAGATTTATAATAGTTTCAAGACATAGTATGACGTGAGGCCTGGTTCACAATTGAATGAGTGATTCGTCATCAAGAAATAGTAATAGTATGATTTGTAGTGTATAAGCAAAATGGATGATGGAAATGGATGAACATTGTAACAATGCGAATGATGTTGCACTTTCCAAAGGCGGTGGATTTCGATCGCAGTTGAGCTCTAACTGCGTTCACAGAACGAAGTTAGAGCTTGATGTCAGTTAGTGCTAACTGCGTTCCGTTCACATTACGTTCCTAAACTGCAGTTAGAGGCTTAACTGCAGTTATTGATCATAGTGTGAATGAGGTATAACCGTTCACAATAAGATACTGTGTCATAGTGGTTACGTAATACAGGTAGTCATAAGAACTGAATCCAATTCTTAAGACCATTTTCTTATAACCTTTATGACAAGCCAAATTCTGACCAATCAGGTGATGTTACTACTGTAAAGTGACTACCGTTTATGTATCTCGGATATTTTATTTTTCTATGCTCGAGTCAAATCAGACACTCTTAAGAAAACAATGTCAAAATGGCTTTTGATCATTGTTGTCACTGCCACTGAAACTCAAATCTTTAGAAGTAAAATAAAGATTTAGGTTGGCAGTGAATCGAATGTTCCGGTGAACTTTTGGAAAACCTACAGTTGAAATAAGAGGCTATTGTGGCTCACCTACATCACTATTCATATTGATTAATCCATACATATTTCAACTGACAACTCTAAATAGGCGTGGCTTCACCATTTGAACATACCCCAATTGGATATTTGAATTTCACTACAGTTCTAACAGCCCTGTTGATTGGACGGTATAATTTGTGACGTCAAGGGGGCGGAGACTGTGAGTCGTCAATTTCGAAACAGGCTTCACTTGGACCAAATAATTATTCCAACAATTAGGTCTATACGTTGTAGTTTGTAACAAGTTTCAAGTAGGAACAACTATTCAAGGTGAATAATCTGATAATCGAAGACATTATTTAGAGTGCATTATTTTTGTGACTGCTATTTCGTCCAAAACATTATACCGAAAGTTGAAAGTAGAAACCCAATATACTAATAGGGTCTGTATCTAACAACTCAAAGACAGAGTACAGTAGAACCTCAGTTATAAAGTTCTCGTTTATACTTCTATTACATTTATAAGTTTCATTTTTTGATCCAACCTATATGCTCCACATGTTGAATAGTTTCATTGATAAGTTTTTGACATTAATACACTTTTTCAGTCTGGTCCCCTGAAAAACATATAAATGAGGTTCCACAGTAATAAATAAATAATCAATTATTAATCAATTTAGCAGGAAACTGAAAAACTCGCAGAAAGTTCAACGATATGATAGAAAAATGAAATACACTGGAATGCTTAGGATACAGTATTCATAAGTCTATTAATAGTAGGCCTACTGAATATGTACTAGACCAAATATTTAATACCGGTAAAGGGAAATACAGTAATATGGTAATTGGTAATTGATTAGTACGTAGTGGTAGTACCGTATACTGTACTGTATTACTGTACTGTAATATGATAATATTGTACTATATATACTAGTAATAATAATACTAGTATAGTATACATGATACATGTAAGTAATCCAGTACTACATATTTGCTATATCAAAATTGCATGCCATAACAAGCTCTCAATGGGTCTGAAGATTCATCGTGTGAAGATTCGAGAATCAGGGAGAACAGGGTAATTGTACGCGTATGCTACGCCAGCTACTTGGGGTAACTAGCCATATCGCAGGATATGTGTGCTCTCAACCAAATCTGAAATTTATCAACATATGTGACCGCTATATAGTGCACACAAAAGCTAAACATTTAGCTCGAGTGCCAAATGCAATTCTGATTAACGTAGACACCTTATATTACATTATTAAATCATAATAATGAACGGTTGTACGAACTCTTAATTAGGAAATGATTAGTTGAAATGATAACAGAAATAATATGGGTGATACCAATAACTATAAGGATGATACTGTAACAAGTTGATTTGATAATCAGTATCATTACTCAATTCAATAATAATTATCAGTTATTTATCAAATTATAACTCTTAATTGAGTGTTAGTTAACCAATTACTAGTCAAGGTTTGAAAAGATCAGAAATGATAACAATTTGATTTGCTAATTATTTATAGTGGGCTAGATAATTAGTACTGGTAATTATCGTTTCATTTTTCTTTCACTAATCATCATTTCGTACAGCTACCTCAAGAACACATATCTAATTCACCGGTAATACAGAAATTATGATGCTGTACGGTTGCGGTCACATAAAGTTGCCAATCAAGCTACATGTAAATATATTCTGAAGACAATGTACTGATATTACGTATACGCAATAGAACTAACATACAATGTGCATACGTGCTTCATTCATAGTCGATGAAACAATTAGAATATAAATGCACGTAGTATATATTTTAATTTTTATTTTGGGAAAAACATCTTTACCGGTATGTGACTGCACATGTACATAACTAGCAAACCAGGTCTATGTATTTTGATTTAGGCCCGGTATTACCAAGTCTAGCTAGCCTTTATCTGACAGTTCAAACTTGTTATCACCATGGTTACCTGTGGTATTTATTTTCACCAACTCTCAGATAAATATTAACTGGGCTTGGTAATACTGGGCCTTAATTGACTTTACCTATAATGCTTAGTCTAGTGCTATATTTTCATCACTCAAGACAACAATTGTAGACTTGGAATATATTTAGTATTTACTTTGATCTTAACACTACAGCAACGTATCAACAGTCTGGGAGACTTTATGAATCCACTTTAATTAATGAAGCCACATATAGTATAGGTAGGCCTACACTATTTAATAGTCCTAACAAAAAATACATTTGACATTTTTCTCATAATAAAATCTCTGTGATTGGCCTGCAATTATATCACACCTACTTCGTAATTCTAAAAGCGTGAAATAACCGATCACTAGTTTTCATATGTGAAGTATGTATTATTTATTTTATACTGTATGCACTATGCAGCTTATTGATTTCAAACACCTTAAGTTTGTTCAACATTTGATAGGCTTAGGCCTACTCTTAATCATTATGACATCATTTAGCCTGTTTGTTGTGATGTGATCTCTTCTAAAAGAGGTGAAATGATTGGTCGATGACATTATACGGTGAATGCGGAGATTGGGCCAAAACCTAGTGCTAAATATTGAACAGTAAGCTGGGAGCTATTAGTCTTTTTGTAAAGTGGGTTTAGCATCTGGCTTTTAAACGTGAGGAGTTTTATATTTCACAGCCTTGTAATTACTCTGGGTATATTGTTACCAGGAGAAATTATAGTATTTTTCAGTTATTTGTATTCAAGTCAAGATTACTGAGAAATAGTCAGCTTGTCCTGCTTTTGAGACTAGAAAAATAAGTTTGCCTCTATAAATACATGAGTTGTTTCTGTGAAAAAATATGGTGTAATCTAATTAGTAATTGGTGTGGTAACTAATAAGTTACTTTCGAAAATTTTGAAAATGAAAAAAAAATAAAGTTCAAGATTTTCATTGATTTCACTTTTCAATGCCAAAAGATTGTCATATTTCATTTCATTACATCTTGACAGCAAAAGAACCAAACCTACCGGTAGATTTAAGATTCAATATTATATAGGCCTACATGCAATAGAATTATAATCTACTTTAAATCTGAATGGGCAATTTTTAGATTAATTTTTTCCTTTTCATTTAATTCAGTCCTGTATCTGAAGCGGCATAGACTGTGCTGTATAAAATGAAGAAAAAATCTATTCTTGGGGTGATGCAGGAGCCACTTTAATACTCTACGCCTATGCAGCAGACTACGCTGTAAACTTGAAGACAAAAAGTGTAGCATAATACTGATGTAATAAATCAAACTCAATTCAAAAATGAAAAAATGTTAAGATAACAACTTGATCTTGATGAAAAGTTGATAGAAATTTGAGAGAATATTATTTTCATGAGTGACAAGGGTGAGAATGGACCACTCTAGGGTGAGAAAAATGTGTGATGAAAACTACAGGCTGATACTCGACGAGTTGCGGATTATTTTTCGCCATTACAGTACAACTCGACACCTCCATTCAGAGTCTTCATTTCAGAGTTCTTCTTGCTGATCCCGTTGAGAGTCACAGCCTTCTTGGTGCCGACGTTGATAAGGGGTCGGTGGAGCTTGTGCTCCAGTAACATGTTGTTGTCAGGAGCTAGGCCAAGACATGCTCGCATAACGTTTTCGATGCATGCGCGCTGCTTGGTCAGAGCGTTAACTACGGGCGTACCGCGTGGTACAAGGGGAGCCTGTAACCAAAAAATGTTCACACTCATCTGTTTTGTCTACAGTACCTTTTTTCCATCAAACTGTGTTATAGGTGTATTTTTTTTTTATGAAATTGCAGACAATTACAAGAATTAGAGTTATTGAGTAAATTCTATTTAGATACTAAAGCAGCTACTGCTCATATTTATACAATCTAAGAGCTCGCATCTTGGACAGATTTACAGGGTGCACTTTCGCCACATAGGCCTATATCTCAAGAACTACAAACACTACGGACTTGCTGTAAAATGCCATAAATAAATAATAGCCAGCACTTAAGGGGTAAGCCTAATTTGATGGGTTTCATTGCTCAATTCCCGGTTAGCAAATAATAGTAGAAATAAATTACAATGCACATCTCTAAGTTCAACTTTGCTTATCAATATTTGAAATCCTGATTCGCCTGTAATTTGATAGTTCTCCAATTTTCCTTGGTGAAAATGTGTAATGTAGGCCTAACTAGATTTTGTCCAAATTATAAAAGGGAAAACTTCTCGATCTAGCGGTGGTTACTGGAACTCTTCCAATATTATCCCCTTTCCACTTTTCAACTCACAACCAAACTTTTCAACGCTCATCAAACTTGAGACAAGCATTTCGAAGAGAAACATTCTCAGCTAAGATGTGGGCTCTCGAGTGATTAATAGTTCACGATTTCTATTCGATTCCTTTTTTCCTACTATTTGATTAATCAATACCAAAGTCTTGTTCATTTGTTATTGCATAATTTCAACACGTACGTAGGCTTTTGTTATTTGAAAAAAACGTTTACGAACTTCCTGCACAGCAATCAACAACCAAACTTGATCAATGTGTAGAATAGACTGATCTGATACACAGATTATCATTACCTTGCAGAGATAGCTAAGTATGGAAAGCACCGGGTGAAAGCTACTGAATTCCATCTCGTCAGCCGCACGGAACTCAATACGCCCACACAGTTCAGCCAACAGAACGAGATCCAGTATGATCGGGCTGGCCAGCAACGAGTCCTCGCAAGTATTGTGCACCACAATGGTGTTACGGCCGCCTAGCATCAGCTCTGACGTGTACTCGTCCATTGCTCTCTTGCTGTCACCTAGCAACAAGTAGAGAATGTTCTCAGAACTAATCTAGGTAACCTGAAGGTTTAGCATGTTTGAATTCCAAGTCTGATCATTTTGAGATAAATGATGTCAAACTTTTTGAAACTTGAGAAGAAAAATCTGTTCAGGCCTACTTAAAAGGAAAAGACAATGACAATTTTCACAAATTTGCTAAATTTAATCAGGTCTACAGGGCCTACATTTACTCATTATTTTATATCGGACCGGATTGCTAATATTTGGTTCACTCACTCTAACCTAGACTCCAGCCATTTCCAAGAAAAATAATTCTGAACATTTGTATATCCTCATACCTATTAGCTATTACCCTTGATGATGATTATTGTTTGCTCAATGACCCTATCAAGATCTAGGTGTTTGGGGGTACAAATGATCGGATGATAGATGATGATCTACTGAAATGTACAAAATCTTCTGACTTTAGTTTTGAAAGTAGTTCCTCAGTTGAATGAGCTACAGCGGCCGTCCTTATATCACCTCTCACGTGGCATCACACTTACCTACGTACGGCACGTATTTAATGACCACACAGTGGTCCGGCTTCTCGTTTGGCCGGTAGAGGATGGAGTTGGATTCCACCATATCGTCGACAACGTTACTCTTGGAGATCTGTGAAACAATCAGGGCAATGCTCAGTCAATTAATAACAATATATGTAGGGGCCTACTCTAAATTTGAGAATTCCAATTCTAATTTGCCTTCATATTTTAAATTTTCTGAAAATAGATAAGTTAAGAGACATTTGAAATGAAATCTGAGCAAAATTTGGTCAACTGATGAACTACATACCATATATGTGATGATTAGAGAGAAACATTAGAAGATTGGAGTACAGCAGGGGCGTGCAATGAATATTTGAGAGGGTGTGCTACAAGAGATTAATAGTAAATTGTGAAACCGGATTAATGCAACGCCGAAGACAGGGTCTAGAGGGCGGAAGGCCCCCAGTTTAGCCCCGCAGGAAAAATTTTATCTATCTTTGGCCACCGTAGTACAGTACTGTATAATTTCATTTTAATGCTGCTCAACGACCTCACCAACAGCTAGGTTATACGAGGGTACGAATGAGCGGGCAATAATGAAACGATAAAGTGTCGAAAGATGAAAGGACTTTTACAAAAAACCCATACCTCATACCGGACTCGAACCCACGCCCGACCTGACTTCAGTTTGTACCGCTAACGATAGTTGACTTAGCCAACTAACGGGGCGGGTACTGTATAATCAATTTTAAAAATTGTAGTCAGGATGGAATGGTTGAGCAATAATCAACCAGTAAGATACAGGCCCAACGTAAATGTCCTCATTTCAGTCAGCCAATCAAAATGCATCAATCTCGTTATCTCTACATAATAATGCAATGGCTATCTATACAATACGTCAATACAGGAAATATCAGGTCATTGATCTTGCTAGATTATGATCTTAACGGGTCCACATATTATATTCATTGATAAGAATTGATTGATTATTTTCATTGATTTAGCCACATACACTTCTTACTGATAATAACATCTTGATATCTCAACTGCATTTGGCCTTAACCTTGTATTAACCGGTATGAACTTTCATTGTTGAAAGCATTTCTCTTTTGTTTCAGACTTTTAGCAGGTATATTGATCAATATCTAAATGATTAGGTACATTATTTCTAAATTGAATTATTAGTATTGAATACTAACGTACTGATCAACTACTACGCCTACGGTGTTATCTCTTATGGCTAATCAAGAATAAATCCCCGTGCACACCTCCATTCTCCTCGCCTACGTATGCAATTAGTAGGCCTACATATGCTTGCCACTGAAGAAATGGCCCTACTGACTGCGCACAATTCCTTGGTAGCGGCACAATTCAACATGCCTGTAACACTTTCTAGCGGTCTCATTTTATTCGGTATTCTTATTATTCTTATTATTTGTCTTATTATTTGTATTACGTATAAATAGGTCCTATATTGTATTATATAGACCTAGTGTATATTATAGGCCAACAGTGTATTGAAAGGAACACTGATCCAAGAAACCCAGCTTCTTTAATTCACTGGTGTTTGAGGATAACAGTAGTTGTCTAATATAAATACAGTAAACAATATGCCTAGTATTTGAAATAAAAACTACAGTACCGATTTATAAGATATCGATATCGATCATATAGGCCTACTGAGAACTTCCTCAGCTTACTAGCACATCTAGGCCTATCCTTCGAGTTACATGCCAGAAATGTGTAACTGAACGTATTGAGGTTTTTACGAGATTTTTTTGTCATTGAGCTTACCTCTTTGGAATGGAATTGTTCGGCTGCCGACAGGTTCTTGCCATCGTTGTTGCCGAGGTGATTATAGCTGACAATGGAAACTGGCTTTATGCCCGCATTGACCAGAAAGTCAACTAATACGGACTTGAGCTTGGTTTGGCCGGATTTGAAGTCGTCACCAGCAATGAATACTTTGTGCCTTTCAGCCAGGTCAAGACAGCCTGGCACAAAAGTGTTCTGTGGTGCTCCGTTGATATAAGTGCACTGTAATTACAAATATATTGTAGTTCAAAGGGTGTAAATTAGAATCAAGCTGATATCAACAAAACTTATGATGAATAATGATATTGTTGGTAGATAATGTTACATTCAACACTGCCTGCTGGTATTAGCAAGAGCAAGTGATTCTGTCAGCTGTTTGCTTGGATCTCAATTATTTAAATATCGAACACACATACACTTTTTTTACTTTGCAATGTGATTTAGGTTACAACGTAGGTATGGAGTCGTCAAAACTTGTTAGGTTAGGCACTTACTTGAAAACAGAATATGTTTGAACGTAGGCTCAGTTTTATTCATCAAGCTGAGTGACATTTTTCTTGAAATATAATTTAATTTTAATTCCATCAAAGCTAGGTGCTACTGATACTGAAAAAGCCAATTCACTCAAATAAGAAGCCTTAAACAGTCAAACTACAGTGAAACCTCTTTGCATTGTTCTCGGATCCATCGTTTTCCTGCTTGTATCATTCATTTTTCCCAACCCCACTCCCATATAATCAATACTAAATTTTTCTGGATGGATGGTTTTCCTGGATGGATGGTTTCATTTTCTTGGTCCCTTAAAAAACGATGGATAGAGGTTTTACTGTACCTAAATTCCTCAATTCTCTTGGTGAAAAATTCTGTGTAAGTTGAATATCTTCTTGTACTGACTTCTTCTAACCAATCCCTATGTACATTCTTTCCTTGAATTATTTATAAGAAATATAGCTGGTATAGCCTACATTAACATTTAAAACTTTCAATCAAGTTTTGTAACTTCAAGCCTTGGGAAAACTTTTTTATGAGTTTGGTTAGATAGTCATAAATCAAGAGTCAATCAACTTTCTGCAACGACACTGAAATGTTTCTTGCTTTTTAAGTTCCTATTGAATGTTATTGCTGTACATACTCCTTCCAAGATGGACGCCACGGCAAACAATGTCGAGGGTGATACTTCGCTGTGATTGGCTTTGATAGCAGCCAGAAGATTGTCGGCGGTATCGTGAATGCCGCAAGTGACGTCTGAGAAGCGTTCAGTGTTTGCCGTCCACAGAACAATCACTTGGTCCAGACTTTGCGCCATTTTGAACTCTGCGATGTCCTTACGTACTTGAGTTAGCTGTTCCCATTTGGTGCCGGTGATGACGTTGTCCACACGAGATGCCTGTAACGTGGGACAAAGTACTTTCAGACACAATGGTTCGATCACACTTCAAATAACCATAAATTCATCATTAGATGAGTGTCAGCAAAGACCTCGATGATACTCTTACAGATATTTGTTTGTGTGTGTTTGATACATACAGAATAGGTCACATGATGTGACTGATCAATATGGAACTTTTTGTGGACAAGCAGACTTATTCAACTTCGACCAGGCGCTAAATGACCTCGCTGTCGATGCGCCTTAAAACCCTAATATTCATTCATTCATTCAACTTCGGAATGCATAGTTTTGGGGCCAAATCGGTTCGACTACTATTGAGAAAAACGATCACCATCACCAAAACCTTCAAGTTTTGAAAACCCTCATGAGGTCAAGCCGGGGTGAATAAGACATTTCTTCCGAAAAATTGAAATTTTCACTGAATATACGCCTAAACACAAGAAAGATATAGGCCTAGGGCTTATGTTATTACAAATTTACCCCTAGATCAGCCTAGCTGTTTAAATGATAAGACAGTTAAGTAATTTAATAAATATTTTTCTAGTTCAAATAGAGAAAAACTACGGTATTATGAACGAGGCCGTGTGTGACAATATTGGGATCACGGCACCGTAGTTCATGGCTTTTCTCAGTCAAGGGGTGTACAGTCTAGGTTTTGGGTAGATTTCATACAAATATCTCGCTCATTTATCAATCCATGCTACGTTTCCTAGTTTTAGGCCAATACCATGCAGCATAACTAGAGACATGTAAAAATAGCGATTGCTATAAAAGCGATGAAATGTAAAAGTGCTTTTTTACATGTTTTTCTGATATTTCTTCATCTTTCAATACCTTTGGTCTTGTTCTATCATGTTTTTGACAAGGCGACAAAGCGCTGCAAACGTCTGAATCCGCTATGTTTCAATGTATTGGCGATATAGACGCTGTATTTAGAATAGAAGCATTATAGATGCTATTTTTCCCAAAATTATGTCTTTTGAGGTGTAAACGGGTGAAGTTAGTTGGGGAATTTGGAAAAAAGTGCAGTTGAAAATGTAGGCGGCTGATGAAGTATCGGTTTAACCCGCTTGTGGAGACTATTTTTCTAAAAAATGTCAATTGGGGTGTTTCTCTTGTATGCCTATTGTACGTTATGTAGTGGTTTTACCTGTACAGTACTGTTGTAATGCTACAAAACATGATGTTTCAAAATAGTTGTTGCACCAAAGTGCTACTTTTCAAATTCTAAATGCTATGAGAAGAAAAAATAGAAGCTATGTTTACATATCTCTAAGCATAACTATTCTTATCAGAAGTAAAAAAGTGAGTCATAAATTTTTCATATGGCAAGTATGTAAAAAATGAAATGTGAATATTGTAGGTCAACGTCACAGGTCAAAGCAGTCAAGGTAGGTCAAGGTCAAAGCACAAGGCAAGCTTGATCTCATACCTGATTGGCAGCAATAAAATCAGGACAATATATAGATGGTCTCGGTTTCATATGAGTCATTTGTTTCTTGAGTTGCCCTTGAAGGTTCCAGTCAATGACACGCGCTCGCTCCATGGAATCAGCCAGGTTAGCTGACGAGATGTCCCAACCATCTAGGACCAAATCGTCGGGAGTTACCATCGGCAACATCTGAGACATGGGAACGTAGACGTCTTCACCGCTTGGACCGGTGCCAAGGCGGACAGTCGAAGACTGAGTGAGTGAACCATACCTGCAACAAATTTCACGAGGGATTAGATCGCAGTGTGGTAACTTTTCTTCATTTAATATCATGAGGTAGGCCCTAACACGGGCAGGAAAATTTAAAAAATCTCTAAAATATCAAAAATCACATTTTTGACATTTTCATCCAGGTATTTTCATGCTGAATAATAGCTCCCTAGATTGATAAGTGATTATATATCTTGTTTCAAAAATTGATATTTAATGGATGAAGGCCCAAGTGTCATCAAGCTACAGTTAATTAATAGTGACTTTCAATCATATGATAATTGAATTAACTTCTTACAATGATATAGAATTTCTTCTCATGAATCATGAAAATTATCAATGTAGGCCTATTTGCAATTATCACTACTTGAACAAATTTTTTTTTTTGTGTAACATCACTCACTAATTTTGGGTACAACCTATGCAAGATTTATGGCAATTCTACTCTGAATTGGTTCAATTTTGAGACTGTAGGCTTTTGAATGGTAATGATTGCAAAGCTGGCGATCATCCGCGTGCAAAAACGGGGTCTGGGGAGCTCCTGCCTCCCCGTTTAATCCAACAGGTTTTTGTTCAATTGATTTTGGTGGTTTGAAGCAGTTTTGTACACATAGGGTATTAATTAAAGTGTTAATTATTAAATAAGTCCCAGTTCATCTGTTCATGGCGAAATGGCAATTGAAATTGAAATTCATCGATAGACCCATAAAACGTAGACATACCCTAATCAAAATTGATCTGCAGGCAAGAATTTTTCTAGCAGATGTTCCTTTTTCACTACATGGTATTTATTTTATATCTTTACTCTCACGAAAAATTGTTACTATATTCAATTCATGAGTATTCACTTGAAAAAAATGAGAGAAAACAGGTTTTATATATTACTAGCAGGTTGCCCCCATCGTATACGACATGCCATGATTATGAACAAAATTACTGATGCATAGTTGTGTTTGGCTTTGAGTATATATTGATGATGAAGTCGAGGTGAGGTGTGTAATAGTTTCAAGTCAATTATTGTAATAAGTATCAAGTCACCAATGTTTGAGTATTTGAGCATTCAATATATATTTAAACGGCATTGTGTGGTCCTAGCGGTATGAATAATATGGGTTGCAAAATTTATATATGTGTAACTTCTTTTCTGCCTTGTATTCTACAAGATTCATTGCGTAAATGAGATAAGCTGAGCCGAAACCCTCGCGCAGCCGAAACCGCAGCTTTCGTGAGCTGTGAAAGTGCCGGACATAATAGATACCAAGAAATGAGAATGTTTTTAATTTCTTTAAAAAAAGAACCGCTCCACGGTTTCCCCACCTCCTCGTTTTTCCCTATCCAACACTACCGCCCATTCACAGCACCCGAAGCCACCGCCCTACCAAGCATTTCATATAGCGGACGTACGCTACGTACATACATATTCTCCCTTACATGATTTTAATAGAAAAGATATTGTACATACCGGCAAGTAGGTCTATATCAAACAAACTGTCATAAAAGCACGTTTTTAATGCACACAAATTAGTACTTGAATCATCGTATTTCAGATAATCACAGAGCGCAATGACGTCGCAGCGGAAGAAGTACAAGAGGAAATGCACATCAGCCATATACCGTCACCACTACAGTCAGGCTAGTGCTACGAGAGTACGAGACAGAAGCGTTTCCCAACTATTGCCAGGCTTGATTGCTTGGGGTTTGTGGGGTTGGGAGTAGCTGAAGATGCAGCACGCCATCTTCAGGATAGGTTATCCGTATGTTAAAAGGTTATGGTATGGCTCAACATGTAGACTGAACGTGTCACGCAACATAAAAATGCAATTAGAGAATTATCCATAACATTATACATTAAATGTTTCTATTATTATCATACTTACAGTAGGCGTAGTAGGTCTATAGGCCCAACTTTTTTCTTGGCCTTTTATTTATTAGGAATTTTTATGCGTATAGGCAGTAGGCCTAACATTAAAATGTTAGGCCTAATATTTAAAAAAAAATCACAATATCGCTATGTCGTATTTCCATTTGATTCGGCATATTGAACTTGATAAGAAACAATTCGTCAGAAATGAAAATACAAATAGCGCTTACGCCTGTCTAGTCTATTCAGCCTCGATTTTAAATCCATTTTCAAAGTATATTCACCAAATGAATCAAATAAAAATATATATTCGTACGCCATTCTATTGATAGGTCTACTGGACTCTAGGAACTAAGAACTAAGAACCTAGGTACCGGTATGTAATTGTTGAAAAATATAAATAAGGTGTTATTGAGGGGTAATTATTGGGTAACTGCGTTGATAAAAACTAAATTGGGAGGAGGAGTAGACTAAAACTGCAGAAGAGACGGAGAATAAAAAATATTCCAAACTTACCAGTTCGAGTCATGCCTTCCTTCTTTGGTGTCCCACGATAGTTTCAGCTTATTGGCGATAATGGCCGCTGTGACTGTGGATCCATTATTGCCACCCCAGCCAACAAGCATGACACCCAACTTGGGCACCTGTCGCTTTGTGCGGATGTGTAGTCGCGTCGTCACCGGTGTCACCTATAGTTGAAATAAAATAGCCATGAATTATTTTCATTTTGGTTAGAAAATGGGTTGGTTTTAATGAGAAAATCTGGATGCTCCGAGTCATAATTTCAGTTGCTGTAGGCCTACATATTAAAACTTCACTAGTCCAAGCCACTTTATAGGCAGAAAACAAGATGCAATTCACTTATTTATCTACCAGTAGTTTATTCCACAAATTGAGAGCCTGTTTGCCTGCCCACTCTTACAATAGATTATCAAGTTATAGGCCTGCCTCTCGTACTGAAATTAGACAGCTAATTACGTCCCTTAAATGTCTCTATTTTGTCCGTGAAAAGTCTCTAAAAAGTCTCTGTTTTGGCCGGCCAATACAGAGCCTGAAACACAGGTCATTTGGGACAGAAACCACCACCGTTTCAACCCTGAAATGTCTCTGTTTCGGCCGTGAAGTGTCTCTGTTTCGGCCGTGAAATGTCTCTGTTTCGCCCGTGAAAAGTCTCTGTTTTGGCCGTAAGAAGTCTGTTTCTGCCGTTATTTGTCCCTACTTGGGCCGTGTATTGCCCCTACTCTACGGGTTGATTGACCTTTCATAACTCTAATTATATGTAGCCCAATTCATCATTGAATCAACTATTGAATCACGCCATATTCATGAGACGTTTGAAAAAAATAATGAATCTAGCCGCTCATCTAAACCTCAAAAAAACATTCTCTTTTCGCAAACATCTCATGAGCGTGGCGGCGTAATTCAACAGTTAATTCAATTATGAATTGGGCTACATATAATTAGAGTTATGAAAATTCAATCAACCCATAGAGTAGGGGCAATACACGGCCCAAGTAGGGACAAATAACGGCCGAAACAAGATATTTTTATACACGGCAAAGTAGTTTTCTGAGCCCGTATCTGTTATGCCATAGCTCGTCTTTTTGGCAGCAGAGAATTCTCTTGAGTTCTCTTGAACATTCTCTTATGACAGTTAGGACTATGCCATCTGATTGTAGAATCACTTAATCCACCCCCCTAATAAATTGTCGAACAGTTTTTGCAAATTCGTTGTGGAATCTTCATTGCACTCCTCATATCAATGTTAACTCAACAAGTACAAGTGATAGACTGGACACTGACTGCAGCAATGGAATGTGGTGTGACAGGTAAAAACTGGCTAGGCCCATTCACCCCAAATCAACCCCTTGCTTCTTGTTAGATGGTAGGCTACATTCTTTGTGCCAGCGGCGATATGTACTTCTAACACAATAACGATCGACATTCCAATCAATTCCATGAAATAGAAAACAAAGTCCGTGAAATGCCCTTGGATCGGCCGTAAAAAGGCGCTATATTGTCCGTGAAAAGTCTGTACAAAGTTCCTGAATTGTTCATGTTTTGTCCCTAGGAGAGACAGAAATGTGGTCGCTATATTGTCTGTGAAAAGTCCTTTTAAATTGGCCGTGTTTCGGCTGTTCAATCTCATCCAGTTTTCGGCCGTGATTCGGCCCTGTTTGGGCGCTATGCAACCGCACCTTTATGCAGTCTATTTGCCTTTCTATGTACGTCCGTGAACTGGCCATGTTTCGTCCCTTAAAACTCAATCGTCACTGTTTCGGCCGTGTGATTTCAGTAAGGGCTATTACATGATTTACCATCATTTCAATGGAGAATACTTCCTAATCACTCGTAATTTGAGAGATTTGAGAGGCCGCAGGGCGCAGGTGCTCGTATTTCACGCCGCAAACTCTCACGGGCATATTATTGAGATATCAATATGATGGGGTTTGCATTCTGTTAATAATTGAAAAACCGAGGTAACCGCATTTACAGAATTTTGAACAAAATATTTTTAATTTTCCAAATTCTTCAAATGGAAAATGAAAAAAATTTCGTGTTGGCGAAAACCTAGATACATATTTTTGAATAGACCCTACCAAAAAAAAATATAAAATATGAAATATATAAAAAGTGTGAGCTAGGGAATTCACGGCGCTTATGTAAATATGAGTTTGACGGGTTAGTCTACAGGTTGCGCCTAGCACACGATGCATGTTAAACTCGAGTGTGAAGCAAGCAAACAACGAGCTTGTGTAGAGCGCCAGCGGCCTCTTAAGAAGCGTTTCATTGATAAAAATACAAATTGGTACCCACATTGATACAATTCCAATATTGTTAAATAAGGACTCAAAAACAGCATAATGGTGCTGTAATAAGGAACAGCAAATTTAAAAAAATATGTCAATATAGGCTACTCACAGCACTGAGGAGGCCTAGACCTACATACTTAACTTAACTTCCTTAACAGTACACCATTGATTTTATTTTGTACACTATAAATTCAATGACGGTACCAGTATACCACACACAGCAATTTCACAGACTTTTACACATTTTACACAACGCCAGGACATTTGCAGAAAGTAACATGTAGGTATCTAAAATTACGGTGGCCTAGGCATATGCACTAGGACTAGGCCCTACAGAGGGAATAAAGGAACGGTTTGGATTAATTATTGTAAGTCGAGTCAAACCGTTTTAGGGTTATGTTAGGTGATAAGTCAAGGCATTGATGGTTAAGGTTAGATAGGTTATAGTTTCAACCATAAAATTACAGTCTCGATGTCCATTCGGCAACAACCTCATCCTACGCAACCCTAACCACCAAGGAAAAAACCTAAAAACCTGAGAAAGTTGAACAAACAAAACCTTGAAACGGATCATTGGCACAGCCAACACTATATACTTAATGGCACAGCCATTGAGTAAAGAAGTATCCTATGACACTACTTTATCAATGGCACAGCTTAGGCATACCATTGCTTAGGCCTAGGGCCCACTAGGCCTACCTACTAAAAATGTATCAAAGAATTTTAGGTTATAGGATAGGCCTACGCCTAGATATTTCAGCTATAAATTTCTAAACAAAGAACGTATTCAAAGTAGCAAAATCAACTTTGCAATACACGCCGAAAACTTACCAATATCTCTCCAAACCGATTTTCAACATTTGTCATCTGGTAATCATAATCTGTCTCAATGTAATTCTGTGTGTATTTCACATTAGGGCTGCTGACACATATTTTTGATGCCATGATGACGCAGGGTGTAGTTCTGAAATGAAACATCAAACATGTAACTTCATTATTATACCCTAGTCTAATCTAAGTTAAATCCACGATCTAAGCAGGTTTGGAGCTTACCGGCAAATAGTCGGATGATCTAACGTGACGAGTGACGTATCAAGGCCGAGTTATATAACTCGTGTATCGATCCGATGTGCACGTGGTTTCTACTGACTAAACGAAATACGAATCAAGGTGAACAGACCATGGAACAGACTGATAAGCCTCCGCCCTAGACCGTGACCATGAAGATTGTTCCACATGGTGAAGATGGGCTGCTTATATAACATGCAGATCGTATTTCGCAATATGCATATTAAAAATAACTTGGAATATTCCAACCCATTTTAATGGTGGCTAATATTAATTGACCATCACGGTTGAGGTGGCTGGGGGTGGGGGTGGGGGATATGTTTGTGTCCTGATGGGCATCATTGTTGCATAAAAATGGGCACACAGAAATATGTATATGGTATACCCTATATGTAATATGGATAGATAATTATTTATAGACATTTTTATTTCTTAGTTCTAAAAACATGATATCTTCATCATACATATAATTATTTAGTTATGAAAAAATAGAGGGGCTGTAAAACATGACATTGAATAGAGAAAAGTAAATACCAATATCTGAGGGTTCACAGTCACATTGAATAGAGAATAACAAATACCGATATGTATGACGACAAAGAGTTAATAAAAACAATTACATGCTATTACTGAAATCAGGGGCGGACTGGGGAAATATTCCAGCTTTGGCAAATCATTTCAAACAGCCCTAGGGTACTGTTGTAGAGAATCAAGTGAATATAAACTTTTTGTTTTTGTTTTTTTTCTTATTTCAAAAATAACCATGAGAATAACATATAGTGGAAAAAATTGAAAATAATTTTATTCTCCAAAGAAATTAAACTCTGCGAGGAGTTTAAACTTACAATTTTACACATTTCTTGCAATTTTCAGATCAATTGGGTTAGCCGTTTTGAAGAAAAAAATAAAATGTGCCAAAATCATACCTACACACTCATACAACGCATTTATGACATTTTCTTAGTTAATTGAATCACGTAGGCCTCTCCCAGCTTCCTCTCCTATTGAGATAAAGTAAATGTAAAATCAACTGAAAAAATGAGTCCGATGTTGGTTCCAGACTTTCAGTCTACATAATACAGATAACTCATTCAAAAATATGATAGTGACGAAGTTGATACAAGACGAAATTCGAAATTGTTTGAATATAAATTATGGTGTATCTTTAAAGGTTATTAGATTACGAGCGGTTACGAGCGAAATGCAGGGACTTCGTTAGCATTTGGTATTGGGAGGGCGCACAGGTTACACATAAACAAATTGACCGCCCAGCTGGAAAGGGGATCTGGGGGGCGGAAGTCCCCAAGCAGAGCCCTGCAGGGAATTTTTGAAAATAGGGACATTTTTCAAGTGACTTTTGCGATTCACAAGTGTTTTTGGAGTCTTATATAATTGAATCATCATGGACATTTTCGAAGTTGAACTTTTACGTTTTCTCCAAGCAAAGCCCCGCAGAAACCTTTTTGAAATGAGCCCATGTCCTTTTTCAAGTGATTTTTGTTATTAACACGTAGTTTTGGAGTTCAATGATTGAATCACTATGGACATTATCAAAGTTATTTTTAATAGTTTAATCATTATGAGCATTTTCGAAGTTATTTTCGCGATTTCTCCGAGCAAAATTCCCAGCAGTGATTTTTTTGAAATATGATCACTTTTCAAGTAATTTTTGCAATTCACGAGCAGTTTTGGAATCTAATAATTGAAATCGTTTGAATCCCACTGGCATTATCGCAAATTTTCTGAAGAACTGTAGTGTTGTGTTGCAAATTTAATATTAGGGTATAGGTGTTTATCTTAATAAGTTAACATTTGCATAAACTATACTGGTAAGTACCGGCCTGTGGCCGGCCCTAAGTGAGGCAGCCCACCGGGCAATTGCCCAGTTGCCAGATAGCCTAGTCAGCCCCTGACTGAAATAACAAAAGCAAATGTTGATATATGAATGCAAAGAGTTATTGAACACAATTACATACTATTACTTTAATTAACAATAATTGAATAACAAATAACTCATTAGTGATACAAATGACAGTGTGCGTGAGCCGCGTCGCATACAGACTACACATGGATACACAGAACTGGGATATAATATGTATAATAACTTGTGGTGTCTGTAAAATAATAAGTACCAGCGTTAAAAAGCACGTCAAAACACGAGGAATTAATATATTTGTGGTATTTGTAGTATTAGAGAAGATAACATAGGAAATAATCAAGAATGAAATACATAAGTAATACTAATATCATAAATGAAGGAAAACGGAGAAGTATGTGGTGTATCGAGAGCCCCTCCCCACAAACGCACACAGCAAGGGAACTTAGTAATCCCACTCGAGGAAAACCCAATCCAAATGACTAAACTAATATTCCCGAAAAAAATGTCCCCAATATTTTTGAAAAATATCCCTGAAGCCAATATCTACTGAAAAAATAATCCCCGGTAAATAATATAGGCCCAACTTTTCAATAATTTTTGGAGAAACAAAGTGACCAGTGAAGACACTACAGAATCATTGGCAGGGGTAATAAATTATTAGTTATAAATGAAAGTGATGAACAGTGATCAATTGAATAAATTGGAAAATAAATAAATTAAGCATTATTTTACATTCAAGATCTGCCTTCCAAATTAATTTCAAGTAAATCTATTACTATTTAAATCTATTATTATTATCTTATTATTATTATAGTAGTCTATTGAATTAAATTCCAACAAATGAGATCCCAGGTAACATTTTTTCCAGGATAATTTTTCTGGTTTCATACCATCGAATTACAAACTTAAAATTATCAAATCACACCAGCATTTTTTATGAATATCATATTATCTTTATGATGTTATAATTTATTTTATACTTTTTGTTCACTATGATACCAAAATTGACTTCATTCCTATTAAACATGGCACTTGATAATTGTAGGACCTTGGTTCCATTGTTCATAAATAATAAATGAAAAAATAATGTATTATACATCTTTTTATGAATCATTGTTGTTATCTATTTGTCTGCAATTTTGCAATTATTACTAACCAGTATGTGATTAATAAATAAGTAGGGCCCAAGGCCAAACCTAAAAATGTCAGTAATTGATTTTGACCTTGACAATGAACCCATGATTTTTGTGGAATATTCCACTGTAAAATTGTACCTTTTAGGACAAATCATGGATCATAGGAAAATCACAGTAATCTTACCCCTTTAGAAGTAAACAAATAATAAACTTGGACCTACTTTATTATTTACTTAGGTTCGGTATTACCACGGCCAGTTAGTATTTATCTGAGAGTTGGTGAAAACAAATAGCATGGGTAACCATGGTGATAACAACTTTGAACTGTCAGATAAAGGCAAACTGGACTTGGTAATACCGGGCCTAAGTAAACAAATTATTAATAAATAAACAGCAAGATATTTATTTAATTGCTTAGGTTTAAGAATTCCTATATCATATGGTATTGTTATAAGTATAACTCTGTATTGAAATATCCTGCTCTAAATAAAATCTTCGCGTTCATCCAAAAAAACGTAGACATAATTGTTATTGAAATTCAGACAAGTATATCTGAGAAGAAGTTCCTTTTCATTCGAGTAATAATTAAATTTGCAAAAATGCAAGAAATAAATTGTAAAAAAAAATATGTTGACATTTTAATCAATTACCCGGGTAATTTAAGCGGGTACTCTGTTCCGGTTGGGTCCCGGGCAACTGGGCGAGGTTGGGTCCGCCCCAAAAAATCGCTACGCCAGACACACTGCCTGCCAGGGGCTGACCCCAATTTGTTACTTGAAGCCATCACAATAATATATACATGGAAATAAAAATTAACAAATCATCAGAAAAAAATGATTTAGGCCTAATATACACAAATCAGTTCTTAAATCACCCTGCGCCATGAGGTTGCGGGGCAAGGTAAAGTACGACAGGCATAGCTATAAGACGAAAGCCATCCGTCTTGCCTTTCTACAGCGGCTCTGAAGCTCGATCGCTAGAGGTAAGCGAGGTGAGAGTATCTCCGTATCTCGAGATCAAGCATTGGTCCACTGTAGAATACAAACTAGCAGAACTTGAAGAATGGAAGTACGTCATATAAATGTGATGAATATTTTTCTTTGTATGCCTATAGTAAAACACTTCCTATATTTTTATTATTTTTCTTAGCCTTATATTTTGTATCATCATGCAGATTTCTCTGGGCGAATTCTGCTTACGTTACTAGCCCTGACCGCAAGCAATAATCATTGTGCCATTTACCCCAATACAAGGATAGTAGTAAGTTCCCCATTAGTTCTGTGGAAAAAATTAGCCTACCCCAACGCAAAGTTTTCATTTCCTCCGTATAACCTAGCTTTTGGTGTGGTTGTTAAGCAGCATTAGGTTCATCCTTTTCAATCATCAGAAAACTGCCTCTCAGCAAATATAATCACAAATTCTCAAGAATTGACATCTTGAAGCCAAGATAAAAAATGAGTGTTTTGAAAACTCAAAAACCACCAAAATCACAAAATGCAACGTTTGAAAGACAAAATCAAAAACGGGACCAAAAAGCTCACTGTTCCAATGGAAACACCAACATAACCCCACGTATCATCATAGTGTTCACTACGTATAAACTCAATGTTATCATCATTCACGTTTAGGTTATGATGTAGAATTATTATTTCAATAATAATATAAATGTACGCCTAGTCCCACAGTTGAGAAATTGGATTGAATTTTTTTTCCTATAATTATACTGTCAGCCTAATTTTTAATCAAGTACGGTATAATATCAATATTTCCAGAAAATGCTTGGAAAATTACAAGCTCAACTGAAGATATTGGAACAACTACGGTATATAGGAAAGGAGAGGAAAAACATATACAGTACTGTATTGTAGGTTACTTAAATTGAGAATATTAAAATTCAATAAGTCTGATGTCAAGTGTTGTTTTTATCAACATAATATGATAATCACCATCACAATAGAAATGCACCAAAAAGTCAATACATGGCAAAACAAAATTAAATAAAAATATGGATGAACAAGACCAAAGTTCCTCGAGTCTAAATAAAGTAAATAGTGAATAGTAAATACTCACTTAGATTCTAGTGTCCACTCATTAGCTCCAAGAGGTTCCTCTAATCCAACCACTTTTCTCAAATAATATGGAAAAATTAATTCAGATTAAATTGAAATAAAATGTATGTGAAACCATGACTACGTGTATCACAAGACCGGAAAACGGTTTAGGCAAACCGGTTCACGCTGAAACGGTTTAACAAATGAGTGTATATCACAATAATTCAGACCAAACTAGAAAAAAGTTTCAATGCCAGAATATTGAACATTGGGAGCGCCTAGTAAATCTATATTACCCGTGTTCAAGGTTAACTTGAATCGGTTTGACATGTGTATCAATCGTATCGAGTTGTTCAATTCACTTTCCAAACTGGATTGAAACTGAACTAAAGCATTTTACATCAAAACCGACAGATATATCATATCTATAAACCATTTCAGCGTGAACTGGTTTGCCTAAACCATTTTCCGACCGTGTGATATACAAAGTCCATATGGAATATTTCAATACGATAAGTTAGGCCCACAGTGAAACCTCTATACATTGTTAATTTATTTTGTGCCATGCTACTCCCATATAACCAGGGTTGAATTTTCCTAGCTATGAAATGTTTTCTTTCCTAGTCTCTTGAGAGGTAGATAGCAGTTTCACTGTACTACATACAGTAGAACCTCTTTAGCAAGTCCTCGTTAGTGCATTTTTCTCCTTAGTAACTGTTATTTTTTGATCTCATCTATAAGCTCCTATATGTTGAATAGTCTCTTTAGTAAGTTTTTCACTTTAGTAAGTCTTTTCAGTCTGGTCCCCTGAAAAATGTACCAAAGAGGTTCCACTGTATTGATTTTAGAAGTACCGTACGTAGATCGTTTACAAATACAAAATCATGAATTGCTCACTCTGATCACTTTTCAAGTTGAAATTTACATTTTTGGCTTTATATGCTCAAAATTTCTAAAATGGTTCAGGATAGACAACTTCTGTTTGCACTCAGTGATGATGGACCTATTGAAATATCAATTTTTGAAAAATTGTTCGCATACAAAAAATTACAAATCCAATTCAAAGGATTAAAACACATATTGAAGGATAATATGAGGTTAAATACCGGTACCCCAAAAGTTGAATAGAATGCACATTTGAGGGTTAGAGAGAAACAACCTTGAATTTTTTTTTCAATGGCTCTCATTATGAAAATAATATTACCGTACTTTCCAAACAAGAAAGCTGTTTTGGCCTCCTTACAGTAAATAATGAAAAAAGCAGTTCAGTCAATGAAGAGCACACAATCGCAAAATTTGCTTGGCTGAAAATTCAAGTTCCGACTATTAAAATTTAAATATCTTACAATGAAACTGGATCTCTACAAAACAATAAAGAAGTTAGGCCTACATCTGAAATAAAATATGTGGGAACTAAGCAATTCTACTGGCTTGGCTTAAAAAGGTGTGGGGTTGACCACGATGATAAAGACATTGATTATTTGTACCGGTAGATAGCTATAGATGCCAGTTGTGATGGTTGGAAAATAATTCAATAACAATCTACGTCAAAATGCTTCAATATTTTGTTATTCATGTATTTTGTGATAAAAATTGAAATATTATAAATTATCGATTAAAACTCTTTTGCCAACATGGCCAATACCCCACTAGTGCAATATAGAGTGAACCTACGTCAATCCAAACTCGGTTAAACCAAAATATTACATTTTTCGAACTTGAAGTCGGTCCCCAGCTGAAGATGCAGTAAACCCTCAATAATTCAAACTTCGTGCTAATTCCAGCTAGAGAAATGACCCTAGCTGCTGGTATAGGGATATCAATGTCAATTAATTTTGATAGTTCGAATTTTCATCATTTCATCATTTCAAATTGATAATTAATCCAAACTACTGTTTTATTATTGTTTCGTGGTTGTTGAATTTCAGCAAAAATTACGGATATAAGTTGTCACAATTGAATATTTTATTACGTGAAATCTTTTGTCATCCACATTCCCTTTCCTAAACATTAGCGGTCGGGTGTCCCGACAAACTATAAACACGCCACAGCCACGTGTGCAGTGCGTGATTGATAGCATGTTGAGGGGAGAGGGGCAGGGGGGGGGTCTCTTCAGGGTCATATATAATAATCAAATAATGACAAACTTTTATTCGTACATTTTGCTGAAATTCAAATAGGCCTAGGCCTAGACACGAAATAATAATAAATTGATCAGCCAGCTAGTATATGTAGAGAGAATAATTTATTCATTTCATTCTAGGCCCTTATATTTATTGCCTCACTTTTTGCTTTTTAATCCCAACGTTCAGTTCTTTGGTAATTTGACTCTTTCAACACTGTGAACTGTGAAGAGTATTTTCTTATGAATGGCATGGTAATATATAGTATTCATTGGACTCTTTGTTGTGTTGTAAAAACTAATGAGAAAACACTCAACAAAAGCTTCGATTATCTGTGACTTGACTTGAAGATGAACACATATCTGTTGAAGTTGGCTTCCTGGGGGCAAAGGGAAAGTAGGAGAAAACAAACCACGTGCGCCCCGCACGTGGTTCAACCAAACTGCACACACACATTATACACTACTGTAAATATAAACCTTTTTGCTTTTAATTCAAAATTTTTAAATTCAAATTTTGATTTTTGGCGTCCCTTGAAATTCAAATTAACGAGGGTTTACTGTATAGATTTCAATGATAATTAATATGGTCAAGTCCAGCTAAACCGTAATTCAAACTAATATTTCATCCCTTCAATTGCTGTAACACTGTTTTCGGATTGGATAATTCGAAATAGATTGAATGAATTCCCTGAATAAATCATTAGTTTTCCAATTTTCATCCTCTTTACTTGACGCGTAAGAATAAGCCGAAGCCAGCTGAGCTGTTCGCTGCTTTTAGCGTGTCATCCGAGTGCACTCTAACCTGGAGTCTTGACGAGCACGAGATTTATGATGAGCTCAAAACACTCGTTTGTCTGACTTGGGACGGCCGAGCAGCAATGGAAGCACGATCGCGCGTCATCATAGCTTGGCGAGTACACACGTTCAATGAGGCCCTAGCAATGCAGGCCATTTTAATATTTTCGATTGTGGATTTCATTTTCATATTCTTATCATTTCATTTACCAACAAATCTTTAGGCACAAGAGGAATTGATGGAAGGAACGTTTTTCGAGGTTACTTCAACTCATTTTAATCTGCTCCCTCTATTTTGTAGCCTACTACCACATGAAAATCACTACAAGACAACTGCACAACAGCAGTCATCAAGTGATTTACTGCAGTCAGTGATTTAAATATAATTCAAAATAGTTGCAGGCATAGTTGAGAATTCTGTCGTATCGAAGTTGTCAGTATTATCTCCGATACCAATTTCTGATGAGAACAAAATAATGTTGAATTAAATTAAATTTTAAATTAAATTGCAATTAAGAGAAAAAAAGATATTATGGGTTGAAAAAATTTACTTATATATGATCTTTGTTCTAAATTACTTCTCATCTGGCACTGCTATTTTTATTACTAGAGGAATGATGAAAATGCCATTTTTGGCTTCCTTGATGGTCCACCACCGTCCAAGACGGTGCTCTTGACCGACGCCCACAACAAGATGGCTTCCGTCAGGTGTGAACGCCAGCGAGTTGACAAAGCCGGCGACAGGAATCTCCAACAGCGGCTTAAGCGAATTATAACCAACAGCACACTTCCATAACCGTACAAAACCATCACTGGAACCTGAAAATAGATACACAATTAGTAAGATCCTTGTATTTGAGGTGTTACAGGGCGAGAAAAATATGTTAAAGCAATAAAGTCGTTGAGAAAATCATAATATTCAATTACAACCATCTGATGGCCATGGACGTGTATATGGGTCCACAGGCAGTCACGCTGTTGGGTCGTCGTCGCATATGTGCGTTCTTACACTTTCTAAGACGATACGGTCAACAGTAGGCCCATTATGAAATACAGTAAACCCTCGTTAATCCGAAATTCAAGGGACCCCAAAAAGTGATTTCGATTTATAAAAATTCGGATCAACCAAAAAATTCTTTTTCCACGAAAATCATCACACTTCCCGGTTAGAATTGAAGCAATTTCGTATAGAGCGCGAGAGAAAGCTAGATGCCACATGTGCGAGGAACCGAATCACTGATCGTGTGTATTCGGCTATCTTCGACAGCAGACGAACGTTAGATGGCTAGCTTCCATTGGCGCTCGGCCGTTCCGAGTGATTGAGTGTTCCGAGCTTACCGCTCTTCAAGGAGACAGAGCGGCCAAAGACCTTCGTATCTAACCTAACGAAGTTAGATACTAAGTTCTTTGGAGCACACTCGGAGTTGGATGACGTATTCAGTGGCAGCGAACAGCTGAGCTGGCTTCGGCCTATTGTTACGCGTCAAATAAAAATAATGGAATTTACGAAAATAATGATCAATTCAAAATTCACTCGATCTATTTTGGATTATCTAATCCGAAAACAGTGCTAAAGCAATTGAGGGGTCGAAATATTAGTTCGAATTATGGATTAGCTGGAATTCGGATTAACTATATTCCTTAACATTGAAATGCCTATACCTTCAGCCGGGGACTGACTTCAAGTTCGAAATATCTCAAATTTCGGATTAACCGAGTTTGGATTAACGAGGGTTTACTGTACTGACATATAGAAGATATATTGAGAAATTAGTGTTGATTTTTTTGGCTGATAAAATAAGCTAATTTATAGAAAAATATTATAATGCAGCCAGCAGTTATTTTTGAGCCTCGTTCTATATTTGGCACAAAATGATCCCTCTGTCTACGCACCTTTAAACAAACTCAATTGAATTAAATCAATTTGCCTCCTCACATACCTATGTCAAATTGACAAGCCTCTGAAGTTTGAATGCTAAATAACAGTGATATCGGCGAATTGATTGGTTTACATCAAGTACAAGTTACAACAATACAGAAATTCAATAAAATCATTTGTTTCCGCTATGAATGTTTTTTGAACGACCATATAAACACAAGTACAGTATCTGTGTAGTATAACCAGAAAATAGCCTGACCTTGGAGGTAGGGTGGTGACTTCTTAACCAGGACCCTTACCACGACTTCCACATAAAATAACACCCTAGGACTAGCTAGCTCGAAAAGACTAAGGATTTTGATTGGATAATGTTCTCTAAGAGAGCTAAATACCATGACAATACAAGATGATAAGAGTCGCATTCTCTTGGAATGCAAAGATGTGACCTTTTTTTAGCGCACCTCACGTGCAGGGTTAGGATTCTGTGCTAACAACAACGGAAATATACAAATACTAGACTTGTTGCTATGGTACTTGGCTCTACTAGTGAATACAAACCAACCAAATTCTCAGTGTCTTGGAGCTAACTTGGCCTGGACGTTATTCTAAGTGGCTGTTGCGGTAAGTAAGGGTCCTGGCTGTCTAGTTGTTAAAATGAGATCAGTTGATATCTACGAAAGAGATCACCAAAGGGATATAAACTATATATTATATGTAGAGGTACGTGTTTTTCGCATTGACGAAAAATACGAAAAAAATGAATAATCTCAAAGACATTTTATTTCATGATTTCTTCATGTTTCATAGTGTTGGGATACGTTTAAAGTGGTTTTCTATTTCACGAATCATCACGAAAAAGATCATTTTGAACAGTATAACGCGAATTTATTCTATTCAACGAAATAACCACGAAAAGAAAGATAACATTCATTTTTCAGTATAAATAATTTGTTTTCCACGAAACCTTGACAAAAATATCGTAATACCCGGAACACAACTCATTAGTATTGTTATAAACTCAAGACGTGCTGTCAAGAGCTGTCTTATCCGGGTAAACCCCTAGGAAAATAGATCCCAATCGCACGTGCTGTTGCCGCACCGAACGCATCAAACCCTTGGAAATACCTCCCTCCCGACATTGCGTCCCATCAGAGAATCTTTGTTGTCGCTTGCGAGTTGCGAGCAGCTGGTCGACGGCCCCACGGCACTAGACCACCATTATCACGTTGAAAACAAAAGCTTAAAAAAATAAAATGCTGTACCAGGAATATTTTCTTATCAAGATTGAAAAGTGTGTTGGTTTCAAACTTGGATTTTGTTATTTCCTCATCTCAACTTGTCATTCAAAGTCCACGTATCGGGCGCTGATAACCACGCCGTTGAGCGCCCTTAAACACCACCAATCAATCAATCAAAGTCCACGTAGGTTTCATTGGTGATTTCTAACTCCCAAGTTACGTAATTAAATTGTTGGTACGCGCCCATATATAAGAAGTGTATTGACGTAGTATCTGGCGCCCCGCGTGCTCGGGTTACTTCGATTACGTTCAGCACTAGCGATCACCCGACCAGACACCTACAATACGCGGGAAGCTACGAGCAGCGTTATTTCGACAATATTAAGAGTGTACTACCCACAGTGATAGTATTTACAGTACTCGTTCAATTTTTCGTAAATTCAACATTATTCTTGAGTATTTTGCTAAAAATGCTGCAAAATACGAATTTTCAAATTTTGAAAGCTTAAAAGTATGAAACAGAATGCTTATTTGTCGTACCTCTAATTATAGATATAAACTGAAGCACGTCATTCAACTAGGCCTATACCGCTCGCAATATAAACTACACAACCAAAAGTATTATTTTCAATTCAAATTCTTTCAATACATAAAATCAATCTTTATTTTAATCAAAATCCCAATCATTCATTGGGATTTGAATTGAAAGGGTTTACTGTACGTCCTAATTACCTGATGCTATTAGATCTGTGTTGAGGAAGGTGGCAACACTGGATATCCAGTTGGGCAGATGATTGTCGGGTTGCACACCATGAGCAGTTTTGACTGAGCACAGAGGTCTCTTCTTCATCGTACCCCAAACACACAGGTCACTGTGAAAACAAAAGAAGAAAGTAAATAGACACCTCCGGAGGATTAGGTAGAGCTATGACGTGATGATAAAATGAACGTTTTTCAAAAACCAATGTGTTATGCTTGACTCGAACCCACTCCCAACGGGGACTTCGGTTTAAATTAAAAAGCAGTGCCTCAGTTATCTGAGCTATGGAGGGCAGCAAGGAGAAGCTATCAATGGGCAATCTACACAACCTACAATTGACGAAATAAGGATCGAACCATGGTCTATGACTGAGTATAGGTCTTGTATTGGGCTATCTCCGTGCGCTGGAAGGCTGATACCAATAGCGCTGGTAGTTCTACCAACATCCGTGTGGAACACTAGGTCAAAAGAGGCCAGTCAGCCACGTGGTCCAGTTGAGGTTTGACAGCCGCCAACAATGGCATACCTTTTGTGCACATATGAGTAGAGCGTGGCCTACAGGCCTCTTTTTACCCAGAGTTCCGCACGGATTTTGGTGGAACTTGCAGTACTGTTGGTATCAGCCGACCTAGCTTTGATACAAGAGCTATACTTATAGACTGTGGATCAAACCAACCCCACTTGGATTAGTTTTGCCTGTTTTTGCTCACCCGTCATCACCGCACGTGACAAAGTGCTCCTCGCTGATCAGCCGCACGCAATCGATGCTGCCCTTGTGACCGTTAAAGATCAGCTGCGACTCCTCGACCACCTTCCATATTCGCACTGAGTTGTCGCGTCCGCCCGCCGTGACAGCGCGTTCACGAGTCAATGCGTCAATACTAGTCACACCGCTCTGGTGGCCGTACAGGGTCTCTATGTACGCCATCTCGTCCAGGCTCCAAACCTGAACAATGGAGAAACAAACTAATGCAGCTCCTCTCAAAACCAAACTGCCTAACGGCCTCCACATGGCAATCAACGAGATTGCAGAATACATTAGGGTTGGGCTGAAACGGATTCCAGTTTCTGAGATTCTCTAAGAATCGTAGAGTATCACAATTCTCTTACACTATGCTCTTTTTGTACAATTCCGACTATTTTACCAAAAATCCCAAGTTGCCTGAAATGTTATGGCTACAATCAATTTGTTCGATCAGCAAATGACTGACAATGACAAATTGGCTCGACTTTAACCTCTTTCATAGAATTTGCTATTTTTGTCATTAATCTTCTCTCACCAATTTTCAGATAAAATATCAGTGATGTCTTGTAGTAATTGACATTTCTGAAGAACCATTCACATTTTTTTCATCAGTTGGAAGATTTTTTGAAAATTCAGAATTGGCCCATCTGTAGGGCTATAATACCGTATAGGCCCTACCGATTTCGTTTTTCAAGAGAATACGACAGGAATAAGTTATAATGAGTTTTGAAAACACATTAGCCAGACTACAAACATGTTCAACATTTCAGTGATTTCGGCAACAGCCAAACTGCTATTTTATTGCTATTTATTTTATTTATACTGTATTTTATTGTACAGTCGAGCCCGCATATAACGAATTTCAAGGGGAATAAAAATCTGTTCGTAAAAACAGAATTTCGTTATAGAGATTTATTGCTCTTTTTCATAACAGCACTTGAATTTTAGAGATTTATAAAGATAGGCCTACATTTACGACTTAGGCCCTAGTATAGTACTGTATTAGGTGACATATTATTATCGCATCGTATCATCACTTAGTATGTTTGTAGAAAGTAATAGAAAACAACAATGTCCTTTCATAAAGAACTCATCATCTGCCATCACATGACACCACCACTCCACACTTCTCGTGTTTCATTTCCTAGGTTACAGGACACTATCACGAATGGAAATGAAGGAATGTAAACAAAAAATAGATAAACAAAGTCATTGAAGATGTCACCATCACGTTATCATTTAGCGCGCGTTGAGCGAATGTTTGGCTTTGTCCGTTCCACTGTGCGTGGGACGGGGCGGGGGGGTTTGCAGCAAGAGTTATGACCATGTGCTGTACGCGTCACCAGCTGCTACGATGTAGCCTACAGTCCATTCAAAATAAATGTGACCTGAAAATAAATTCACGCAAAATGCTCCGATTTTCGAATATTTTGTTGGAAATAGCTGAAAATAATGAGCAAAATATGCTGTAAAGTGACAAAAAATTCGTAATAACCAAATTTTGAAACATAAATCACTTCGTTATGGGTCTTTATTTAACATTGTAAGGATAGGCAATTTGAAGGGGAATGGTAATTAATTCGTAAAAACCGAAATTTCGTTAAAACCGAGTTCGTTATATGTGGGCTCGACTGACCTTGTAATGTACTGTGACAATAAAACAGATGGTCTTATTACACTTATCTTTTTAATGTTGTAATCAATCTCTTACCTTTACAGATCGGTCTTGACTAGCACTGAACAGCTGATGCGTCTCTCTCCGGAATGCCAGTCCCGTGACTGCACCACGGTGCCCTAGGAAAACGTGCAGCCGTTCTAGCGTGTCCGCGTTCCAAATGAACACATCGTTTGCCTCACTCCCAGATGCCTGTTAACAAAAGCAAAGAAACTTTATTCAATGTCATAGATGCCAGAGCAAGCCACCTGTGCGTTAGCGGTGAGGGTTACGGGTGACTTGAAGAACATAGGCCTACATATTGGGGTAAAAAATTAATTGAATAGTTTGATATCAACCAAATTGAACGAGTGCAAAAGAAAAGAAGTGAGGTGCTAAAGACTAAAAGGGGACACTGAAGGGGAAGGTGAAGGGACCTTCACTGTAGTGAAAGTGTCCACAACAAGAAGGGGACACTGTCCTACATACCAGAAAAGTGTTATCAGAAGATATGGCGAGGCAGTGGACGGCCGACGTGTGACCATTGTTACCGTCTTTAGAACCCTTCTTCCCTCGTGGAATAGACTTGACTTTTCGTCTGTCTGCCAGAGACCCTGCAAATGTAATCACGTGAACATCAGTATAGGAAGACAAAATACCGTAGAGCCAAGAAAAAACCAAGGTCTACAGGTTTGAACACAACATGGGTCAACAATGCTTAATGTATTGATCAATGATAATTATTATACTGGACCCTTACCACGACTGCCACTTTGGTTTCTGTTCACTAGTACAGCTAAGTAACATAGCAACATGTATATAGTATTTGCATATTTTCATTGTTAGCACAAAATCCTAGCACTGCTCTTGAGGTGGGCTAGAAATAGGTTACATTTTTGCGTTTCAACTTTTAAGAAACCACGGCTCTTGTTATTATCTCGTACTGTCATTGTATGTAGCTCTCCTAGAGAACATTATTCAATCAAAATCTTTAGTCTCTCGGAGCTAGCCAGGCCTAGGATATTATTTCAAATGGCAGTCAGGGTAAGGATAGATGAATGTTGAATTTAAGGTGCGTCAACAACGATGTCATTTTGAGGGTCCTAGTAATTAAAACAGAATTAATTAATAGGGGTCACAGACTCAAGATAATGAACAACTGATAGTGATGTGGCTGAGCGACTTATTAGTCACGCTTGATGATGCCTTTGGGTAGCAAATTTGAAATCAGTTACCTGCCACAATTAGTTAAATCACCCGGATTATTCTGAAAAATCTGAAACTTTTTTTGTATCAACATAATCCGTTTCAATTCTTGCTTTTCTCTCCCGGTAGGTAGATAAGGGTCATGAAAAAGAGTTTATAGAACAAGCAGATTTAAATTTGTAGGGCCTACATTTTATAGTAATCCCACCTTGTACCTCTCCAAGGGTTGCTGGATGTCTGAGGAATTTGACAATAAAAACAAATAGAAAGTCTTTTCTTCTAGTCCATAGCTAATTGAAGGTTATACATGGGATCAATCAATATATGAAGGATCGATCGAGCATCCACTAATCATTAGTCCTGGTCCTGAGTCTGGTCACGAGTCACTCATATGAACAGACAAGTGGGATGTCATAGAAGAATGCAAATAAGTCAACTAAATGCACATGCAGCATTCAAAAATGACAACGAAACAAAAATTCAAAGCAATATGCAATAGCAATATGATACAAGCAAACAGTCTCCACGAAAACCACAAAACCTCCGAGTAGTAAACAAGAGTAAGAAAAGCATTCTATCACAGATGAATTTTGATCTGTTTGAATGAATATTGGGGTTTGAACAGTGAAGGTTATTTACGTTCCCCAGTTGAATGTTTTATATTGTTGAAGAGTCTGACTCGAGGCAAGCACACCTTATTTAGGCTCGGACTTGGAACAAAAAACATGGATTCTCACCCCTCTTAACTGCTACTACTCTACTTACATTTGACAATGCCGCTGTCTTTGGAGCCGGAATATATGTGTACACTGTCACTTGATATGACCAGACAAGTGACTGTAAGGTGATGATCTTTACATTTCAAAAAACTAGTTTTATCAGTATCATAGCCTGTATAATTATCAGCTACTCTCTTCTTTAGGCGACCTGTTGATTCTAGGAATTCTCCTATTAATCGGTTGGCGATCACGTCTGTGTCAATATCATTCGTTTCGGCTCGCTCTTTCTCTGAGGAACAAAATAAATGTTTTCATCATCATGTAATTAATAATCTACCTATAACTATTTCATATTTATTTCATTTTGTATACATTTACATTGGATATAACAACGCACTGTATGATGACTAAGATCTACTGGCGTCAGTGAAAAATTAATGATATAAAGGGAAGATGAGATGTAGGCTTAAGGTAAGGAGAGTGGAAAGGAAACGGTTGTGGCTCATTGTAATTAGCCATCCCAGTATGCACTTTAATGAGAGAGGCAAACCACGACAAACCTGTCAGGATGGTCGACCATAATGGGAATTGAACCCTGGTCTCCTGATTGAATAATGGTTCAACATGGTAGTGTGCCATTGGTTCACATGTCAGTACCGGTACCGTCAGACGGGACTTTGGACATTTTTTTCAATTTATCTTGTATAACTCTTTTCCCTTTTTATTCAACTATTACCATTTTTTTTCTGGTGTTCCACTGATATTTATGATACCTCAAAATGGACATCTTATATTTTTGGCATTATAATTTTGGTTTAATTTAAATATTTTTTTGTTGTCCAAAGTAGGAAGGGGCTACTTTGGACACTCATAAGAAAAAGCTAAAAATGGAGGAAAACAAAACAGGAGGGTTGCTTTGGACATCAGATCTAACATGTATCAGGTCAAGGACTAACACAATGTTTTTTATTTCAATTTTTTCCGTGATATTGGTACAATTAAACAATATTCTACATAGTAGCTTCTCTTTTGTTCAACGGTTAAAACTTCTAAATATCTACTATCTGTTCAAACTTGATAAGTACAAAAATGCAATGCTTTTTCAAGAATTACATGGTGTTTTTTTATTTTCAATTGGAGCATTTGTATCGAAATTAGGCCTACAGATGATACAAATGATAAATATGTAAGTGATGTCAAATTTAAGAGGGTGGACAGCACTGAAAATCTCAAGTTCTACATTTTACACCCGATCGAGTTGATTTTTTTTTATTATGGTCTCACATCACCAACAAAAAAATATAAAAATATAAAGTAATTTCTTTTGCAATCATTACCTAGGGGCCTAAATATTTTCAATTGTCACAGAGACACTTTTTTCTAGAAAACGGCTTGAGATGAGTCGTTTTAAAAAATTTCATAGTCTTATCGAAAGTGCATGCGACAAAGTTATGCTTTAGTGCTACCGGTACTTCAAATTTCTTTTTGTAAGAATGACAAATTTATTTATACAAGGATTTTAGGTTATGATAATCATAGCAAGTGTCCAAAGTAGCCCCACATTCATTAAAACCAGAAGAAGTTGATGATGTCAACTGATATCATAAAATGTAATAATTGATTTGTAATGTTGAGAAGATGGACTATCTTTTCTGCCTTTACATTTTTGCAATCCACCTGTTAGTTTGTGAGATATACTTAAAAGTTTGAAGGTACCTACAATGATGACTACTTTAATCGTCTCTTTTTTTGGCGCCAAAACCTACTTTCACAAGTATTTTCAGTTGACAATGGAATGATTAGCTGTAAAACAGTTGAGGAAACACGAAAAAAAAAATGTTTCTCAGAAATATTTAAACATACCGTATGTTATTCACAAAAATATTCAATCAAAACAGTGTGGCTTGTCCAAAGTAGATCCGTCTGACGGTAGCTATTTTATAAAAACTGGTAGGTCTACATCAAAATGTTCCACTCACAACCTACAAGACTATGTTGGACCATGTTGTGCATGGATACAATATGGATTGCAATTTTTATCCAAGTGGATAAACAAACATGGGCCCTAGTGTTATTATTTGCATGTCTGATTAAAAGAACATGGTTATCATTGATGTTTACCAACAATTTATCTACAACACTACAGTACTGTAACAGTCAATAAATAAGTTGGCTACTTCCTCTTGAGATGTGGTACGCTAAGTAATTTGCCATCTTGATTGATGTGAATATCCCTGCTTTCCTTCTTTGATTTGAATTAATAATTTTCCATGATTCTCTTACTTAATTCTTTGCAACAAATATACTAAGTTCATTTTAGTTACGTTGGACTACTTTGACGGGCCTATTTGTGTTATATATTTTTTGATACTCAATGTAGGGTCTACTTAAGTCTTATTAACATCAGTTGGTGAACTTTTATACATTGCATAGGCCCCTACAATTCTTCAGGTATTTCAGTCCGTCTCATCTAGTCTGGTGTGAACCATTTATTTCCATTGTTACTTTCCAAACTGGATTTCACATTTTTATAAAGAAACGTCAAACGCTAGATTAAAATTTGTCATTAAAATATTCATTTAAACGTATTGAATACGGTATTTCATTAATATTTGTTAATGTACCAGTATCTAAGCATCTATCTAACTATCTATCTATCTATCTATCTATCTATCTATCTATCTATCTATCTATCTATCTATCTATCTATCTATCTATCTATCTATCTATCTATCTATCTATCTATCTATCCAACTACCTACCTACCTATCTGAGACAGACAGTAAGCTATTCTTGTGAAATCCTAATTAAACATTTCCAAGTTATATAAAGCAATTATCTCTTCTGAATATGATTTCAATGTTTCATTATATTTATATTAGGGGCCTAGATGTAGTTGAAATTGGTGAAACATCTAGACCCTACTATATTTCGTTTTATTCACCGTCCTAACATCTCACACTTTTACCAACTACGAGAAGTGTGTATTTTGGTTGAAAGCTTGAACTGTCCTAATTGGTCAAATAGAATTTAGAAAAAATTAAACTGAAATCACTCACCTTCTCTTTCAATCTCTCCCAGATAGACTTTAGCAAGACGAAGTCTCTTTTCTTGTGCTGTTTCCCTAGCATCTTCTTCAGACTCCTCATCTGTCTGTGCATTTAATGCACAATTATCTTCAAAGTCACTGTCCAACTCTTCTTCATTGTCCTGTCGCTTCTGTTGTCTTGTTCGCTTCACATCGCCATTGAAACTTGCTTCATTTTGTCTATCAGTACCAGAGCTCTGAAAATACAGTAATTCATTAGGTCTGCTGAAGATTAATGGTTACTCTAGGCCTATACCCTGTCCCTATTTAATGCTGCTCAACACACTTATCAACTAGGCTAGGTTTAATGGTGGTACAAATGAGTGGGTGATACTGAAACAATGAAGTGTTGACACCGGTAGGTAAAAGGATGTTAACACAAACTAGGTCCCCAAGTTACCTAGCTTTATGGTGGATTCATCAAGTGAATGAATAAAAAATGGTAAATTTGTCACATAGCGCATTGCGACCAATTATAATTTTTTTTTCATTGTAGTAGGCTAGCCTACTGTAGATTATGATTGGGCCTACATCTATTGAATTAGGCCACTGCATGTTAAGACTTGTTATTTTTTGATAGTTTGAAACTTCTTTGAACATGATGGATTATATGAAGGTACCTAGGTCCAGGCGCGGACTGGCAGGGGGTGCCGGGTGCGATCGCACCCGGGGCCTTTTGACCGTTACGGGCCCCTATCGAATATATGATATAATTATATGAACAATAGGCCCTATCTATATAAATATTTATTTATCTACTGCACAAAAGAATTAGAAAATTGTAATAGCTAAAATCACACGCTGCTGCGGGGAATTTCGTATTTTGGATGAAACTACTACAATAGGCCTAAGACAATCCTCTGGATGGAGTTTGTCGATCTCGTTGAAGCATTGATATATAGACGTAGGCGGGTGATTCCATGTCAAATCAACCAATGCATTGTAAGTGACCATCTCCGATTTTGATGAAAATTGGTAGTCATGCTGACCTAATGGTAACTAGCAACGGTTATTTTTTTCAATTTTTTTGAAGCTACGGTTTGCAAGTTACAAGGTCACAAAAATTTGACCTGAAATCGTATCGGCGTGACCTGCTGGTACTTTACTCCCAATAATTTCTGTCCTAATTGAGCTACAGGGCTCAACAATAGCTCATTGGAAAGCTCTCAATGAGACCTTTCCAGAAAGTACCATATACACATACTTATTTTAATTACATCAACTGGTATATCAGCTTACATCTTCCCGAGGTCAGAGGTCAACTACGCTGGTGCTCCACCTCAGAATACAATAAAATTTGGTATGCGTCATCTCAACACCATTATGAACAACGTCACAAAATTTCAAGTTGGCTTTTTGAGGAGCATTAGAGCTATGAATTATTTAATATAGCACGTTGAACATTTGCAGCACATTTTTGTTGGCTGATTGTTGAGGTGAATTACTTGTAGGTAAGTGGGTCTGAATTCTATTATTTGGTTGATGTTTCATAAAATTGTATTTGTTGACCATCTGGCATCAAAGTCAACAACAATGTACATTCATATTACCCTCTTAGACCAATTAATTAATTCCAATTTTTAATAAATGACTGTTGATGTTATTGTTGCCAATTGTTAGTGTAGACATTACGAGACTTTGTCATCATATTAAAATTAATATTATTATACAAATGTTTATTTCCTTCAATTAGTGGATTGTATTTGTTGACCATCTGGTATCATAATTAACAATACTGTACCTTCTCATTGACACTGCATTCCAATTTATAATTTCATAGATTGACTGTTCGTGCTATGTTGTCCATTGTTAGTGTACACATTTTGAGACTTTATAATTATTTTGAAATCAATATTATTATAAGAAATGTATATTTACTCCAAACGCTTTCAGTTATAATGATTATAACAATAATGAGCCAACATTAATTATGAGTCCAAGCTGATTTTGTCTCAGTGTGATTTCTGTGTTCATGGAGGTAACATCATAGTGTAATTCATGCAGGGAATGGTGAATGGTTATAGTTTTCATTAGTTACTGGTATATCTCCCAAACTCATATTATGTGCTCTATTGGGACCTACTTGAAGACTGGTGATTGTACCAATGATACTCCGTATAAGATTATGACTGATTTAAATGACAGTGACAGCAGCCTATTGAAAATTCGTTTTGATTTTGTAAATATTGAAAGTATATGCAGTCGACACGAGAATAAATTTCTACGCCATTATGCTCTGAATCAGAAGGCATGCTGTGATCCATTATGTGAACATCTCAATGTGCCAAAGCGAAAGAATTTACGAGAAATTGATGTCGAGTGCATGCAGAAATTCAGTGATATTGTCAAACTAGTGCCTGGCAAAAAATTGTGTAATTCATGCAGGGTATCTCTTGGCAAACAGAAAGAAATCTTCCAGTACCAAGAACCAATTGAACAAACCGAAATTGTGTCGACTCCGAAAAAAAATCCTGTGGATAAAGAATTCATCCCTCCCAGCTGTGAGTCTGAGGCTATCAACAATTCACTACTATTGCTGGGTGAGTCACCTGTCGATGCTCGAAAATTACAAGGAACTTCATACCCAAAAAGGAAGTTGAAAAAAATTAAGTCCAGTCTTGTGAAAAAGCTAAAAATGATATCTCCCATTGGTTCTGGAATGCATGAATGCGCATCAGATTCCTCGTCAGATGAAACTGTAAACAAAGTTGAAGATTATGACACTATTATTTCTCAGCTCAAAGAAAAATTTCAATGCTCTACAAGCCGAAGTGAGAAAGTTTCTATTCTATCAGTTCTACCGAAATGTTGGAGTACACAAAGAGTGGAAACCGAGTCTGAAGCTACTAACTACATGGTTCGACAAACGAAAAAACTCGTCGCAGACCAAGGAATTCTGGTAACCACAAATCCTAAACCGGGAAAGTCTTTGCCTTCAACAACAGTTAAACTTGTTCATGACTTGTACGAAGATGATGAAATAAGTAGAATGATGCCCGGAATGAAAGACACTGTGTCAGTGAAAGTAGGTGATACACGGCTATCTGTCCAGAAGAGACTAATGTTATGCTCATTAAAAGAAACTTATCAAATATACAAAAATAGATATCCTGACATTAAAATTGGGTTTTCCAAATTTGCCGAGCTACGCCCCAAGAACTGCGTCCTTCCAGGTGGGGCAGGCACACATGCGGTGTGCGTTTGCACAATCCACCAGAATGTTAAATTGATGCTCCTGGGGGCCAAACTTCCTTCAACAGAAAATGGTATACAAGACTACCATGAAGTATTGGCAAACATAATGTGTGATGAACCTCAATCTGATTGCCATCTGGGAAGATGTTCAAACTGTCCGGGCATAGACCAACTAAGGCGAGACTTGGGAAATGTGTTTGACAGCGAACTAGTCGATGAGATATCATTCAAACAGTGGGAAACTACTGACCGCTGCAATATAATAACGTTCGTGATGCCAACAGAGGACTTCATTGTTCGGCTCTTGGAAAAGTTGGTCATCCTACGAAACCATGATTTCATTGCAAAACAGCAAAGTGCGTACCTCAAAGAATTGAAGTTGACTCTAACGCCTGGAGAAGTGATTGTGTCCGGTGATTTTGCAGAAAATTACAGTTTTATTGTTCAAGATGCTGCCCAGGGTTTCCACTGGAACAATAGCCAGGCAACTCTACACCCGTTTGTCTGTTACTACATGGAAAATTCAAAAGTTGAACATATAAGTTATGTATTCATTTCCGACTGCCTCACTCACGACACTGTTGCTGTACACACTTTCCAAAAACGCATCATTCCTCTTCTTCTTCAAAAAATCGGAACTCTCACTAAAATAATCTACTTTTCGGACGGAGCTGCTTCACAGAACAAAAACAAGAAAAATTTCATCAACCTCTGCAACCATGAAATTGATTTCAATGTTCCAGCCGAGTGGCATTTCTTCGCCACATCACACGGCAAAGGTCCATGTGATGGTGTCGGTGGCACAGTAAAACGGCTCGCAGCAAGAGCAAGTCAACAACGGCCTTATGACAATCAGATATTAACTGCAAAAGATCTCTTCCAATGGGCTCAAGAGAAACTCTACAGTAGCATTTTTGTGTATATCTCTACAGATGAGATAGATGCAAATAGATATGCACTGCAAGAAAGATTCAGTTCTGTTAAACGCATTGTGGAAACTCGTACTTTTCATTCCTTCATACCAACATCAGTATCTTCAATACAAGTCCGAGAGTTTTCATCGTCTTCTCGGAGTGAGGAAGTAAAAGTGGTAGATACATGGAGGCCTAACATCATTACTTTTGATGACATAACCGAATTTGTAACCATCAGCTACGATGACCACTGGTGGCTCGGATTTGTTCTTGAAAAATTAACTTCTACAAATGAGTTGAATATTCGATTCCTGTATCCACATGGACCATCTCAATCTTTCAAATATCCTACAAAAGAAGATGAATTAATTATATCTCTTGACCAAGTTTTATCAACTGTCAGCGTAGAGCTTGTTGGGCGTGGTGGCCGCTTATACACTATCACGAAGGAAGACAGCGATGCGGCAACAAGAAATCTATCAATCGCAAAGAAATGATATCGCAAATTCAAATTGTTGAATGTGAGTATTTTGGACACGAGAAATGTTGGTACAATTTCCACGAGTGTACTCAAAGAATTGAATAAAACTGGTATTTAATATAGTCTTGTTTCAGGTTCAATTAGGAGAAAATGAAAAGTTTTATAGGCCTGGAAGCTTTTCGCCAACATCGTTCAACGGGTCGAATAGTGGCTCTATAAAAATATTTTAGTGTATTTCGATATGTTTTCAAGTACAAAGACAACTTGTTATAACAAATATGCAATTTTTAGTAAATTTATGTCATACTTGCTTGTTAAGCGAGGTACTGATATTGTAACAATATATCGTTACAAAATGTGCTGCAAATGTTCAACGTGCTATATTAAATAATTCATAGCTCTAATGCTCCTCAAAAAGCCAACTTGAAATTTTGTGACGTTGTTCATAATGGTGTTGAGATGACGCATACCAAATTTTATTGTATTCTGAGGTGGAGCACCAGCGTAGTTGACCTCTGACCTCGGGAAGATGTAAGCTGATATACCAGTTGATGTAATTAAAATAAGTATGTGTATATGGTACTTTCTGGAAAGGTCTCATTGAGAGCTTTCCAATGAGCTATTGTTGAGCCCTGTAGCTCAATTAGGACAGACATTATTGGGAGTAAAGTACCAGCAGGTCACGCCGATACGATTTCAGGTCAAATTTTTGTGACCTTGTAACTTGCAAACCGTGGCTTCGAAAAAATTGAAAAAAATAACCGTTGCTAGTTACCATTAGGTCAGCATGACTACCAATTTTCATCAAAATTGGAGATGGTCACTTACAAAAATTATCATTTTCCGGTTGATTTGACATGGAATCACCCAGCTTGCATTAAATAGTGTATAAATAAATAGTGCTTAAATAGTGCATAAATAGTGGCCTAGGTCTTGGAGCTAAGCCCAGACTTGGGACAGCCCATCTTTTTTTTTATACTGGGTTTTAACGACGCACTATCTGATGGCTTCGATCTATTGACGTCAGTGGATGATGAATGAGATGATGCGATGATGAGATGAAAGGTTATTTTATTAAGTATTTGGGATGGTGAGAAGGAGTCAGTCGTGGCTTGCTGTTAGGGAACCATCCCAGTATCAACCTGAACGACAAAGGGAAACCACGAAAAACCCCTGTCAGGATGGTCGACCATGGCGGGAATCAAATCCCGGTCTCCCGAATGACAGTTCAGTGTGTTACAACTCGGCTACGCGTCTCGGTGTAGGGCCTATCTCTTAGGCCATAGATCAAGGTAGGCCCTAGAATTTACATAAGTAACAACGTATATATATCAGAGCCAATGAACACCAAGTTGAATGGTCGGCACTCAACACACTCCTAGCAGCTTTTATTTGCAACAGTGCTCTCATAACGCAAACTTGTCATAAACTTTGGGACTGGTGATGCTCCTAGCATGATTACCAGTTATAACACTACCATGATCTATGGAATGATTAAACAGGGCTCTTCTGCTCTATCAAGGATTTATGTAGGGCCTAGGCCTACTCGGTGCCTAGATGCAGTGAAGTGATCAAGATTACAAAATGTTGTTTACTGGTATAGGCATTCAACCAATATCTATTCCATGGATCCATGCCTAGGTCTATTCCATGGCACTACATAACTCAATGAGACTGGAATCCAAATAGGCCTACAATCTTCAAATTCAATACTGGAAATCACTATCCTAACCTAAAAAATAAACGCTACAGCCATGCCTACATCTTGTCCAAGAATTAGAGTCTATACCTTAATGTCTAACCGTACCTTGCGTTTGGTATCAAAAGTTGCAGAAGATTTGCCTTGTGCTCCTTTTTTACGTATGAAAAATGACATGTTTATTCAATCACAATTCATTACTATATTGAAATCTAAAAGGCACGTGCAGATACTTTTTCACATAGAGGTAGATTTTTCACGGAGTTGATTCGATCACCGCCACGGCGCCACCGCCATTGATATTAAAAACCACCGCCACCTCACAACACACGTGCACGCAGTGATCTTCGCGAAGGCGCGTGAAATTGAAATCATATTTGGAAGTAATACTAAAACAAGAACGACCTTTAAGACAAACATAGATAATTACTAATCAAACGCGAAATATGCGTTGTAAGATGAGCGAGATATCCGAATAAGGTATAAAAGTCGTTGAAGTAGTTCTACCCTTGCTACTTTATCGACTCTGGTATTCTACACAGCTTGATAACTGAATAAGGTACATAAGTCGTTGAGGTAGTTGCACCCTTGCTACATTATCGACTCTGGTATTCTACACACCTTGTTTTTTAGTATCTAACCTCCTTGACCTTGACGCATATAAAGATACTTCATTGTTGGGCAAATATCGAATCTAGAAAGCAGTGAATCTCGGCAGCTAATCTGTCATTATTTGTATGATATATCTATGACTATCAATAACGTAACGTTATCGATAGTCATAGGATATATTTGATGAATATTATCAGTTATTTATTTTTTTCTTCAAAACGGCTAATTTGAATTGCATACAAAATCGTGGTAATGTGTAAAATGTATGTATACACATTTAGAGAAAATTTCATCCCATTTGGAGAGATTTTATTTTTCAACATTTTCCGCCCAGCCAAATCTTACGGGGTTAAAGTTAAGAAACTTTGAGATGATATTTCTCAAAATCGGTTCAACCGATTCATTACAAAAACTATACAGTTCTAAGTTGGATGAGTTTGCGTGCATAAAAAAAGTTTCATGTCGATCAGTCAAACCCTGCGACCTGTGCAGTGCTTAAGCTCTACAAAAAAAAAAAAAAAAAAAACACAGACAAAACGCTATAAGAGTGGGATGGAGACTTCGCTACGCTCATCTAATTAATTAGTTATGATCATGCATTACGCTGAGGATTGAGGAACCATTTTCATCCTTCCTTATATGTTGGTACCATCTTCAAATTCAGCATTATCTTCATTGTAGTTGACTAGTTGTACTGACGTGTAATTGGATGAGCGAAGCGAAGACTCAATTACACTATACCGAAAAAAAAGTGCCTGTTTTTTTTTTTTTTTTTTTTTTTTTGTTTTGTTTTTTTGTTCGCGCTCCACAGGTCAGACAAAAATTCAAAATCAGTTGAAACTTGGCACACACATGAACCCCTATCTGACTTGATGCTGTATAGTTTTGAGGCGCGATCGGTTTAACAACTTCTGAGAAAACTCATTCCAAAGTTTTCAAAAATCCCATTAGAATAAGCCAGAGGAAAACATTCGTGAAAAACATTTCATCTGAGAGGATTCAAATTCTCAGAGAATTTCAATCTGATAATGATACACATTATTCCGAACTTTTCCTCAAATCGGATCAGCCGTTTCGATGTAAAAAAATATATAATGTTATTTGTGTCAATTATTCAAAGCTATTAAGATACCTATTAAATCAGAGCAACAAGTGTCACCACTTGATTGTAAACGATTAAAACAAAGCCTTCTTTATTATTATATAAATTATTCATGTAAAATAAGATGGCAGTGATGTAATGGTTTGGATCTCAAGGTGTATATATATATATAATAACCAATCCAAAGATAAGTTGATATGTTCCAGCTCATCCATCAACGCGGAAACACAACGCGTTTGCCTAGTAGAATAGATATGATAATATAGCAAGTGTAAAGCATTAGGCCTACCCATACAAAAAATGAAAAATGGCCAACATTTTCAATACTTGGACCCCAACATACTTATTGATATAGGTCTCATATTTATTTATGCTCATATTTATGTAAACTATTTATGTATTTATTTTAAATTTAGTCTGAGCAAAAAACAAATTCAAACCAACATCAATTTCTTTCAGGTATGTAATTAAATCTTACGTTCATGCAACAATATAGACAAAATGAGCGAAGCGAAGACTCAATTTCACCATACCCGAAAAAAAGTGCCCGTTTTTTTTTGGTTTGTTTGTTTTTTTGTTCGCGCTCCACAGGTCAAACGAAAATTCAAAATCAGTTGAAACTTGGCATACAAAAGTGTCCTTATCTAACTCGATACTGTATAGTTTTGAGGTGCAATCGGTTGAACCACTTCTGATAGAACTCATTTCAGAATTTTAAAAAATCCCATAAGAATAACCCAGAGGAAAATATTCGTCAAAAATATTTGCTTCGAGAGAATTAAAATTTTCAGAGAATTTTAATATGATACTTATACACCGTATTCCGAACTTTCAAGTCCAATCAGATCAGCCGTTTTGATGTAAAAATATATAATCCAATTTTTTTGAACCACTCAAAGCTATTAAGAAACTATTTGAATCCAAGCAACAAGTATCACGGATAAAAGAAACGATTAAAACAAAGCCTTCTTTATTATCATATAAAATTGATTAGGAAATAAGATGGCAGCGACATAATTGTTTGGATATCAAGGTGTGTATATATATATATATATATATATATATATATATATATATATATATATATATATATATATATATATATATATATATATATATAAGCAACATATTCTAAATAAATGTTGAACTCTCACATGAAATACACGTAAAAACATCCTATGGAGAATAAATGCTACAAAGCGATGTATGTTGCTAGTCACTCTATTGTATCTTACACCATATTGCCAATAAACTTTAAAATCTGAAGATGTTCAAAGGGGACAAATCATGTCATGATGCCATCAATCTCTTGTTTTAAACGTTTCGCACTCAAAATGAACCATTTATAATATATATATATATATATATATATATATATATATATATATATATATATATATAATAACCAATCCAAAGATATAAGTTGATATGTTCTAGCTCATCTATCAACGCGGAAACACATAACGCGTTCGCCTAGTTCTATTTATTTTGATGCTGCAACAACCCCATCAACAGCTAGCTAGTTATACAAGGATACGAATGAGCGAGTGATAATGAAACGATGGAGTGATGATGAGTGAAAGGACGCTTACAAAAACCCATGCCTAATACGAGACTCGAACCCACGCCCGACCTGTCTTTAGTTTCTACCCCAAATGAATCCCAAATCAAATCCCTTATTTGCCTTTATTCATAGTCAAATACATCCCGAAAATAGAGTGAAGATTATCAAGAATTTAAGATTGCTGGTTTAGTTCTAGTTCAAAGCAATAACTTTCTCACGTTTTTCTTTGACATGAGCGAGAAGAACTAATTTCAACAATGATATCAATTGTTAATAATTAACAATTGCATTTTTTTTCAAATGTAATTATTGTAAATAAAGTCCAACACCCGTTTGGTCAGCAGAGGCAAAAAGTAATTTTGAAATTATTAATTCTACATTAAGGAAATTTGAGTAGAGCTTTATTGAACATGTGCATTCTTGAATTGAAATTACATCAGAAACACTGGCATATTTTTTGGGCCGAAGTTACAGCGCTTTAATGAAATATTAGGTTGCTATTTTGACTTCATTTTGGTGAAAAATCAACTATTTTCCCTCTTAAAATGAGTGTGATTCATAAGTGAGAACGGGTACCTATATTCATTTTTGCATAATTCTATTCGTATAACATCTTCATCTACAATAAAACAAGTTTTTTGATTGAATATCATTCCTTTTAGTATATTTTAATGATCTGTTGGATAATAAAAACGCACGGAATTTAAAGGTTGCGTGTTGAATGATAGTGAAACATCCAGTATTTGAGGTGATATAACTCAAAATTTATCCCGGTTAGCCTATCATCTGTTTGTATATTATTATCGAGCACATCAAAACGAATCGACTGCCAAAAAATCATAATTTTTTCATGACTATGAGGTAATAGAGTTTAGACCTTAATAATTATATTAAATCATATACTGAATAAATTCTACAGTTTCGATGCTTAAAACGCTAACACAAATCTCATTCGTCGGCCCATAACTATATTTCGTATCTGGCTACAGTATATAATAAATTATAATGAAGTCAATAAAAAAATTGTCATGAAAATGTAACTTTCTCGTCTTTATTAATAATGTGCACCATGTATAAGGCATAATGTGCAGCCGCCCCAGGTTCTTAAATTTCTTATCTATTATTAGTTGGACGTACTAAATATTTCAAGGGAACGAATCTAGAGCACATTTTCTCGTTAATACCTGGTCTAGTGGGCATGCCCTATGCATTCCTACAGACCTAGCAGACAGCTAGTTACTAATGATTGAATTAGTACGACTATTATTACCACCATGGCTCTCACTGGGAGGGGGCCACTACTTGGCTAATGGCCATCCACCCTCAAGTTGTGTACATTATAAATAGCAGGAATAACAAGTACACACACATCTCACACACATGCTGTGCTCGAGGTAGGCGGGACCTTATACCCTGATAGATACATCTAGCCTTTTATAGACATCGAAACAGACTGTACAAGTGGTTGACATTTTGAGTGCGAAACGTTTAAAACAAGAGATTGATGGCATCATGACATGATTTGTCCTCTTTGAACATCTTTAGATTTTAAAGTTTATTGGCAATACGATGTAAAATACAATAGAGTAACTATCAACAGACATCGCTTTGTAGCATTTATTCTCCATAGGATGTTTTTGAGTGTATTTCATGTGAGAGTTCAACATTTATTTAGAATATGTTGCTATAACTTGGCGATATTTATTTGTGCAGTATGGAATATGGATGGGTATTGTAAGGAATTTTTTACTTGTATACCAATCAGGTTCATTCCAATATTTCAAATAGTTTGCAATAATATGATGTTTTATTTAAAAGTATTGCATAATAAATACAATTTCACATAAATAATTGTGTTGCAATTGCTCTTGTTGGTGTTAGTATTGTCTTTATACAGCAATCGCATTGTTGATGATTGACAATGATGATGATGATGATGATTATTTCAATGATGCTTTTACAGTTCATAATAATAATTATTATATAATAATATAATATTAATTATTATCAAACGAGATGTTATTTTATTTGGCATATTAGCTTGCACATTCTCTCTACCGTCGTATTCAGTTTGACTTGAAATACTAAGTAAACAGCTATTGTTGTTATACTGTGCTTGGCCTCTGTTTTCAAGTGTTGAGTATTTAGAAGCACTTGCGGTGGACAATGCCTGGGCCGGACTCGTCGTATTCCTGCTTGGAGATCCACATCTGTTGGAAGGTGGACAGGGAAGCAAGGATGGAGCCACCGATCCAGACGGAGTATTTCCTCTCTGGGGGAGCAATGATCTTGATCTTGATGGTCGAGGGAGCAAGAGCGGTGATTTCCTTCTGCATCCTGTCGGCGATACCGGGGTACATGGTGGTACCACCGGAGAGAACGGTGTTGGCGTACAGGTCCTTACGGATGTCAACGTCGCACTTCATGATTGAGCTGTAGACAGTCTCGTGGATTCCGCAAGATTCCATTCCCAAGAATGAGGGCTGGAAGAGAGCCTCAGGGCAACGGAAACGTTCGTTACCAATGGTGATGACTTGACCGTCGGGAAGTTCATAGGACTTCTCGAGGGAGGTGGAGGCAGCGGCGGTGGCCATTTCCTGCTCGAAGTCCAGGGCAACATAGCACAGCTTCTCCTTGATGTCACGGACAATTTCTCGCTCAGCGGTGGTGGTGAAAGAGTAACCGCGCTCTGTGAGGATCTTCATGAGGTAGTCGGTCAAGTCTCGGCCAGCCAAGTCCAAACGGAGGATGGCATGGGGGAGAGCATAACCTTCATAGATGGGTACGGTGTGGGAAACACCATCTCCAGAGTCCAAGACGATACCGGTGGTACGACCGGAAGCGTACAGGGAGAGTACAGCCTGGATGGCAACATACATGGCAGGGCAGTTGAAGGTCTCAAACATGATTTGGGTCATCTTCTCCCTGTTGGCTTTGGGGTTGAGGGGAGCCTCAGTCAAGAGGATGGGGTGCTCCTCGGGGGCAACTCGGAGTTCATTGTAGAAGGTGTGATGCCAGATCTTCTCCATATCATCCCAGTTGGTGATGATTCCATGTTCAATGGGGTATTTCAGGGTGAGGATACCTCGCTTGGATTGAGCCTCATCACCGACATAGCTGTCTTTCTGTCCCATACCGACCATGACTCCCTGATGACGGGGACGACCGACGATGGAGGGGAAGACGGCGCGGGGAGCGTCATCTCCGGCGAAACCGGCCTTGCACATACCGGATCCATTGTCCACGACAAGAGCTGCTACATCATCGTCACACATCTTGGAGCTGTGAGGTTGTTATTCCAACTAAAACAAACAAAAATTCACTGTCAGTATACAGATATTTTTTACAGATATTTTTTACGTACGCGACATAACACTTGGGTAAAGATTTTTCTTGTACGCCGTTTACATACGTTTCATTATTATATAATTATTCCAATATGAAGGTTTTTGATTTGTAAATTAGCGTTTCACCAGTTAATATTTAGTATTATTGATATTGATTCAATCTTCATAAATCCAAAACTTTTAGATTATCAATATATTTGTCATATCCCTAATGAAGTTTATCCGTGATTTTAAATAACATTTTAATTTCGATATTACCGGCACTACATTCTGATATTCTTATATTCTGATCTTACAACCAATAAACTCTTGTTATAATGTTTGGCCATTTTAGGTAAGGTTGTCGTTGTCGGTTATTTATAGTATACTATCTGGATGAGCGCCCGGGGGGTAATCTACATGTGCTTGACGTAACAGCGTGTAAAAATAGCCCTTCACCTCCACGACTCTGCGTGCCAGAGCAGAAACACATGGCAACTGTCGACTTACTCCCGCAACGGATTTTGCAGATTTTTCATGACTTTTTGTAGATGAAATAGATGTACTATTATTACTTTAAAAAGTGCGAAAAGAGTTTTTTGATTCGAATTTTAGTTATATTGTTTGAAAATTAGGTTTCCGTTGTTGATGTCTTAATCTTCCTTGTAACACTTTTGTTGTTTGAACTCTAATCTTACATAGCTTAATTGTTGATTTCTATGTAAATTCTCTAGTTGCAACGCTAGTATAAAATGTTATCTTTATAGTCTCAAGTAGTTACCGGTAATGCATTTTAAGCCCCGAGCCGTGCCAAGTGTTTTTTTATCTGTTCTCGTAGTGTCAGTACTTGTGAACATTATTTCAAGCGTCGTGAAATGAATTTTATCGTTATTTTGATCAGCATTAAACTCAATTTTCAGTCAACAGTAAGAAAAATCCAATCTATCCAATCCACTCTCTAATTTTGAGTAATACTGCGAATTTGACATAACGTAAAATAAAATTATTCGGTTCCGGGACATGTTTTAATTATTTTCATTTATTTATATATATTTTGAAACTCGATATGATGAAAGAACATTTTCCAAACTTGAGATTTGTTTATATTATAAGATATCTAGTAAGATATATGGTAAGATAGTAAGATATATGTTACTTAAACTTTAAGTCCACGACCCATTTTAGTCACCCACGCATTAGGAAGGCTTGACCAGTCCGGAATTTAGAACTTCATCGCGTTTAACCCTTTTGTCATAATTTATTCAAGTAATATCACATGATTTAATGGCTGTAACGTTTATGTTGACCGACACAATGATATATATATATATATATATATATATATATATATATATATATATATATATATATATATATACATATATACATATATATATATATATATATATATATATATATATATATATATATATATATATATATATATATATATATATATATATATATATATAGATGTGTGTGTGTGTGTATTTAACAAAATTTGAACTCTAATATCAAATTCACTCAAATTTCTTCATTATGTATCAAGTTGAGCTGCACAAACTAAAAATCCAATTCTTCTCAAAAATGTTCTCTCTTTCCCGACCCGCAAGATTAGGCCTAAAGCCTGGATTATTATTTGATAAACGTTGACTATCAGACTTGATCGTTATTTATTTCACCATTTCAAAAAATCCTAATCATTCAAAAAATTGGACACCAAAATTCAACTCATTCGATTTGAACCAATTTGAACTAAAACTCGATAAAATTAAACTTCAATCACAAAATATTACATTAAAGTGAAAACTTTAATAATGAAAAAATAGAACTGTTACCACTTTATAATTCGAAATTACTTTGATATAAAATAATTATATTATCCCGATGTCACTTTGTTATCACTTGTTATCACTTGTAGTGCTAAGTCTCACCGTAGTAATCCAGGTAGTGTGTCGCCGCTCGCGTCTAGCTGTCGAGTGTGCCTGTCCTGGTACTGTGTGGCTGTCTATATCCCCTCGGGCTCGTCGTCGTCGTGTGGGGATCCAGGAATAGACCGGCAGCGCCGCCAAACATGGGCCTGCGTCCCTCCTCCTCCTGCCCGCCAGGACCAGACCCGCTCTTGACTTATAAGGGTGTCTTAACAGGGCCTCCCCAAATGTAGGCCGGCCGACCAAGCGTCGTGATTCCCGCCCCGGCCTTGTGGATGCAAGAGCAACACGATGTCGTCGACGACGGCGATGTTCTCTCGTTGGCAACCGTAGCGCTCGTGGCAACCGTTATCATTATGTGGCTTTGTTGACATTGACGCGATCCATACTACTTGCTTTGTTGACATGGGTTCTTGGGACTTGTTTGACCCGTTATCTTCCTTTGTTGACACGGTCTCTTGGGATTGGTTCGACCCGTTATCTTCCTTTGTTGACATGGTTTCCTGGGACTTGTTCGACCCGTTATCTTCCTTTGTTGACATGGTCTCTTTGGACATGTTCGACCCGTTATATTCGTTTGTTGACATGGTCTCTTTGGACTGGTTCTACCCGTTATCTTCCTTTGTTGACATGGTCTCTTTCGACTTGTTCGACCCGTTATCTTCGTTTGTTGACATGGCCTCTTTGGACTGGTTCGACCCGTTATCTTCCTTTGTTGACATGGTCTCTTGAGACTTGTTCGACCCGTTATCTTCGTTTGTTGACATGGTCTCTTTGGACTTGTTCGACCCGTTATCTTCCTTTGTTGACACGGTCTCTTTGGACTTGTTCGACCCTTTATCTTCCTTTGTTGACATGGTCTCTTGGGACTTGTTCGACCCGTTATCTTCCTTTATTGACATGGTTTCTTTGGACTGGTTCGACCCATTATCTTCCTTTGTTGACATGATCTCTTGGGAATTGTTGGACCCGTTATCGTCCTTTGTTGACATAGGTTATCTGGTCGACCCTTTATCTTCATTCGTTGGCGTGGACCCTCTGGATTTTGTTCTTCTATCAACTTCGTAAACTTGACCTAAAGCCAGTGTTTCCCATTAAAGACGAAGGATGAAGATTTAGGATTGTTTGAACGGGACATCACAAGGCGATCCCATCACCCCAGAAAAATAGTTGGGTACAACTCATTTTAAAAAATTGTGAAAATTACAGTAATCAGGTTAAGGACTCTCTGAATCAAACCGCTACCTTCCCTCGTTGGCGTGGACTTGGAAGCTATCTTTGTTGACGAGGCTTTTGGGACTGGTCCTCCGTTGACATGCACTTGGAAGCTCTCTTTCATTTGTTGACGAGACTATCAGTTCCTTATTTTGTTGATATGGTCTCTTGAGACTTGTTCGACCCGTTATCTTCCTTTGTTGACATGGTCTCTTTAGACTGGTTCGACCCGTTATCTTTCCTTTGTTGACATGGTCTCTTGGGATTTGACATTTTCATAAAAAATGAAAGATCTTGATTCTGTTGCACTTTTCGTAGACTGGATTATTTGGACGACCTGTTGTATTTGCATTTGTTATTGAGATGCGCAAGAAATAGCTAGATGGCATAAATCATAAAATGTTGGTATTCATAACCTTTTTGATCATCATGACCATTCGAAAAACATCAATAGGCCTACAACGTATACAACGTATACAGACATAGTATTACTAATGGATGCCAGTACAGTGTTTACATTTCAATATGCGATAAATGGACTATTTTCAACATTATATAATTATATAATAATATAATTAATATTATATAATTATATAATAATATAATTAATAGCTAAATGACCTCGCTGTCGATGCGCCTTAAAACCCTAATATTCATTCATTATAATTAATAGTATATTACAAAATATGTCCGCCGTGTCTAAGAAACCGCACATAAGATCTTTTCCCTTATACTTATGTTACTTGGTATAGGTCAAGTTCCTATTTCAGATTTTAGCTCTCTATTTTATTATTATTATCCTTACATTTTTATTTTTAATATATTTATTTTCATCATGCATGTTTAAATTATTTTTACTATGTTGTGTAATTCATGATATGATATCATATTGCTCAAGTAGGGTATTTGCTCAATTCATATGGCCAAAATATGTTCAATAATACCTCAGACTATATTTTCAAGATCTTATTCCAAATTTTATTTTGATTTCTTTATGGAATGACTGCTTGTATTGAAATTTGTTAGAATTAAGGATAAGGTTATAGGTGGAAGAGCGGTTGTAAGACCGAACCTCGCCCTTTTTGACTATTTCATATGTATGAATGATGACTTATCTATCTATTTATTTATTTATTTGTTGATACTCTACAAGTTGTACGTTGTACAGGTGGTAGGCTTTATTTCTTCAATATTTTTTCTTGTCCCATCTTGTTCCATTCTACTCCTCCCCTCTTCAAAAATGTGTACTTTCCGACATCCTTCTTCGCCACCTTCACTATAACCTTCCACTCATGCCCGCCTCTAAAATCATGCTTCCTCTCATCCAATTCAATCTTCTCTCTCATCTCCTTCCAGCCTCAATGCTTTAAAAAAAGTTTCTAAACGGATATTCCTTCTTCTCTCTTCCAACGTCTCCCATCCAAGTTCGCTAACCATAGCCGACGGTCTCTCCAACACCCTTCCAATCTTCCCTCTATCTCCTGTTACCATTCTAAATCTTCTCATCCTTCCTGTTACTCTTCTAGCAGCCAGCCTCTGAACATTCTCTACTCTCCTCACCTCGCCTTCCCTATATGGATCCCACACATTACAGCCATACTCCATAATTGGTCGCACCAAAGTCAAATATGCCTTTGTTTTTATTGCTTGAGACATTCCTCTCAATTGTCTCATGACGAAGTTCAATGACCGTATCCCTTTCGCAGTGACTCTCTCTATTTGGTTCTTCCATTTCAAATTCTCACTGAAGACGACTCCCAAATACTTATATTGGTCGACAATGTTCAGATGTTCGCCTGTGGCTCTATATAATATATCAACTCTCTTCTTCCCTCTTCCAAAACAAACTACTTTACACTTTCCAACATTCAGTCCCATTCCGTTCAATTCCACCCATTTCTCAATCTCATTTATATCATTTTGCAATATTTGTTCATCTTTTTTATCTTGAATTTCCCTGTAGAGTACACTGTCATCAGCAAATAATCGTATGGTAGACCTCACAGCTTTACTCAAGTCATCTATATATATATCAAAGAGAAGAGGTCCAAGCACACTTCCCTGAGGCACTCCAGAAGTGACATCGATTTCATCTGACAGATGCCCTCCAACTCTTACTCTTTGTTTTCTATCACAAAGAAAATCTCCGACCCAATTAAATATTAATTTAATCTAACCTAATCTAATTAATTTAATCTAATTAATTTAATTAATCTAACCCTAAGTACAACGGTTAAGCAACAACATGTGTTCTCGACAAATTAGGTTCCTAAACGTCAGAGTGATGTTAAGGGCAGGTTAGGTTAGTGGATTTGATTGTTATGAATATCATAATTCAAATCTGTGACGTTGAATAGACATATTTTGTTTTGGAACATAATTTCGCGTGACACCTGCTCTATTTTTAAACCACCGCTCTCGCAGTTGCTGGAGTAGATTTATTTTCTTTTTTCCTCGCTCATCCGCACGCGCAATCCTTTTAAGTGCTCTACGTTTGGCTTCTGAACATGAAAGAACTTTGAGAAAATTAAAATTTCACAGTCTCGTGATAATTAACTTACATAGTACATATACCATTATTAGTGGGGTTCGGATCCGGGTCAAGATGATATTTTTATGACCTGACCATTATAACACACTATTAGAATACACATTAGAATATATATATATATATATATATATATATATATATATATATATATATATATATATACATATATATATATATATATATATATATATATATATATATATCATATATATATATATATATATATATATATATATATATATATATATATATATGTATATATATATATATATATATATATATATATATATATATATATATATATATACATATATATATATATATATATATATATATATATATATATATTATATATATATATATATATATATATATATATATATATACACATATTTCATCATATTAATATATTCATATTTAACATAAGTATGGTATATACAATTATGGGATACTTTCCTAAATACAGAACTTTTTTTTTTCAATTGTTTCATGCAATTCAGTACCGGTATTGTATATGAGGGTTATTCTGTACACTAGTGAAAAACGAATCAAAAGATCGTTCATTCTTTTCGTTTTCAGACATTTTTATTTTGTACCGGTATATTTTTTGTTATTTTCGACGTTGCCTGTATGAATCAAATGACTCATCTGTGTCTTTGAAAGCGTACGATAACAGCTGACGCTTTGGAAGTATCGCGATTTGATTTTTCGATTTTGAAGTAAGAATTGGATTAATTCCATTTTTCATATTTTTTGATATTTCTAATGAGGTAAGCATGAATCTAGCCACTTGAGGATTAAATTCGATCATTTTTCACAATCGATTTATTATTCAGAGGTTATAGGCGTAGGTCCTATATCACCCCCTTGTACCATTCCATCTCAGGGCTTGTACCTAGAATTATAAATTACTAGGCCCGGCATAGTAAACAGATCTATATGGAGTATTTAAAAAAAAATATGTAAAAATGTTTTTTCTTTAAGGTTATGGAGAGCCACTTTAAGCGTTTTCCTTTTGAGTGTGTTCACATAAGGCAAGCAAGTGTCGACTCCATGTAGGGCCTGTCTTACAACCGCTCAACTCGTTGGCTACGTACCTCCATTCAACACTCAATTAACTATTCCTGGCCACGTTACACCACCACTAAGGCAAGGTTGTAAGAACGACGCCGCCCCCGTGGACATCGCGACGCCCAGTATGCTGCACTTGGCATCGCCATAACACTGTTATTATAACATTCACGCATAGTGAATCATAATTCAAGAGAGAAAATGGTTTAGTTGGTAGTGGACAGGGTTGAGTTTTCAATGCGTCATAAAGTTTTAATAGTGTCCATGCTAAAAGATAAGGAGTTTATTATTAGTTATATTCACTACGAAAATGCAACATATGTGTTGTGATATGAATGATATAGCAATATGTGTATGGAAATTAATGGAAAGCTATACATACACCTTGATTTTGAAACTATTGTCTCACTACCCTCCTGTTTTATCTGTTGATCATTTTCAGCGTTACACGATTTAATTGGTTTTACCTGTTTCTTATCTTAATAGCTTCAAAAGCATTCAAATTGATTCGAAAGAAGATCATTATAATTGTTTTCTCCCAAACGGATGATCCAGTTTGTGTAAAAAGTTGAAATAGTGTATATAAATCTTTTTTCCAAATTCCCTACAAATTCGAAGAAAATATTTCTTTCAAATTTTCTAAATATTTTTTCCAATTTTTCTCATTATTTTTTCAAAATTCTCTCATCTGTGTTATTCTTATTGGAGATTTCAAAATTTCGAAATGGTTTTTCTCAAAAGTGGTTCATCCGATTGCGCCTCAAAACTATACCGGTACAATATCGAGTTAGGTGATGACATAAATGATGTGCTTGCAAAGATTCAGAAAAATTTGTCTTTTCGTCTGACCTGTGAAGCGAACAAAAAAGTATGCAAATAAAAATAAATCAAGTAGGCCTACTGGTACAGTAAAATTGTGTACCGGTATTCGTTTCTCTCATCCAATAAAATCGTTTTTTTTTTGCTGGACACTAGAATACAACAATATATTTCAAAAGTGTTTTTTAAAAGAGCCATTTCTACCTCATGATAAATACAATGTACTAATGTAATTTGAATGGACACTTATTAATATCATATGACGCTAATTTCGATGAAAACTGCAATGGTTCATTAAAAAACATGCTCTGTTGACATTGAGCAACAATGAATTTGTTTATGAAAATAATGATATTGCATTCTTATCAAGTACAGTATGAACGCAACAATTGATCATAGTGAGAATTAACCGACTTTTTCAACTTAATATCTGTTCAGGTTTAACGAATTTTCATCGTCCTCACCATCAACAATGTAACTGTCGCTCGGCTGCAACAATGCAACTGTCGCTCGACTGCAACAATGCTATAAAAAACCTTGGCTACAATGAATATGACATAATATACACAATCATATTGAATTTAAAGATATTGTTGTTGTTCAATAATATTCAATAGTATTTGGGGTACCGGTATTCAACAAAGAGCGTAATTAATTGAAAACTATATGTATCCATATACCATCTGTTAATTTCTAATGTGTTTCTGGGGCTCATTCCTATAAGTTGTAACTGTCTACGACTCTAAGTGATCACTTGACCTAATTCTCGTATGATTTTTTCGTTTTTTAATCTCATTATTTTCCAATTTATGAACAAATAGGAAAGTAAAGTTCACTTGGTAGCATATAATGACGTGGTATTACCAAGTCCAGTTGGTGAAAACAAATTGCATGGTAACCATGGTGATAATAACAATAAACTGTCAGTTGGAGAACTTACATTGTTGGTATATAATTCTGGCACTTGGTGATGCATGCCGGAAGTACCAGCTTGGCAGTCATTCTAACTGGCAGTTTAAAGTTGGTATCACAATGGTTACACTGACGCAACTTGAAGAATAAGGTGAACTGGACTTCAGTAGAGTATAGGCCCTAATCTAATGAAGCATAAAATAAATTAAGTGATTTCACTTTCCCATAATATGATTATGAATCACAAGTTTGTAAATCACTCAGAGCTATCAAGATATCAAGTAAATCCGAACAACAAGTGTCACCAATCAATTAAAAAGGATTAAAACAATACCTTCTTTATTATTAAAGAAATTAACCAGAATGAGTGATCAATAAAACAGGAGGGCAGTGACGTAATTGTTCGCATCCCAAGGTCGATATATACAACCAACCAAAGATATGTTAATATGTTCTAGCTCATTCATGAACACGAAAACAAATGAAGCGTTTTCTTAGTATAAAATTAAAGATACGACAGTTTGATTATTTGATCGTAAAGGAATGAGTATAAAATAACATATAAAATAACATTAGTAAAAACATGTGCTAGCCATGTCGAATACGAATGTTTAATTAATTATATTCACTGTTGCAGGCCTTAAATATTATTGTAAATTGTAATATTATGTAGGCCTTATAGAATTGTGATAGAAATAATCATATACAGTTCTTAGGCCCAGTTTCACGAAACTGGATTAAGCAATAGTTAACGGATTAACTTGTTATCACCATTGGTTACATATGTTATTTTCGTACCTTTAATTAATAGTTAGTGGATTAGCACCCTAACTAAGATTGGTAAACTGGGCCTTATTTCAATATAATTGAAATATTTACATTCTGGTGTGCATTGTTGCAATCCAGAAACAATTTCATTGTTGGTGGTAAGCACAACACAAGGCTATTAGGAATATCAGTTGCGATTTGTATTAGTATTATTTTTTCTTCATACTGTGCATTCGAATATTTCAGTAGGCCTACTTATTAACGCATCTCCAGTCTCCATAGGGCAAGAAGTTCTTGCCAGGGTGATTTCACAGATCTTACAACTTTCACCGTGCAAGACACAAAATTAGCAAATATTGCATCTGATGCAGATAATATTTTTCGAAAATGCTAATGAGCCGAATTTCATGATCAAAAAAGGTGGAGAGATCACTAGTATGAAACAGTAATACTCGATATATTTGCCATCGATTCTTACCTCGCAGTGTACTGTTACAAACAAATAACACGTAACATATTGTGAATGTTCATTATGGATCGACAGTATTTGAAAAGATACCGGTACTTCTCTGTACGGTATGAAGCAGTTTCCCTACAATGTTCATCCGGAAATTCACTGCGATCGTTTATATGTTATGTTTTTGTTCACACCGGAAATCTTACGCTGTGAGTTGTTTTTCCTCAAGATATAATTTGTCCATGTGATAAACTGAAAATGCATATTCATGTTAATATTGAATTAAATTTAATCTTGTTAATGTATTTTATAGTCTATTTTCTCTAAATAAAAAAATATAATTTCAAAATATACATTTCAAAAGTAATTGACAAGAGTTGATATGATTGTGATCGTGCATCAAATCACGAAGTATTGGGAAGAGCAACAATGTGAGTAATAGAGTTTGAGTGATAATAAGCTCGGTGACCATGGTGAACTTCAAAAAACTTTCAATAGCCAGTATAACCTAAACTGCTTTTTAGTTGGTTTAGCAGAATGAGGTTTTCAGAGCTGCGGCTCCCAACATACAAACAAATTAATATACTGAAGTTTTGGTTAGAGAACACATACATTGTTGTCCACTTATTTCAACAGTGTGCTATATATTACTTGAATACAAAATAAATAATGTTTGGAATAATAAAATAACTTAAAGTTAAAAAGGAAAACAAGTCTTAAATATATTCTTTTATTATTCAAGTTATAACATTTGTTATAACTTGAATAATAAAAGAATATATTTAAGACTTGTTTTCCTTTTTAACTTTAAGTTTTTGTTTTGCCAATTCTTATAGCTAACTGGTTACGCGAATCTTGGCTTACATAATTGATCGAACTTTTTTTTCACCTTCATTAAAAAGTAAAACCTCGGATGAATGCTATTATTAGACCACCGTTTGGAGGACTTTGTATAGTTAGGAGGTACTCGACGAAGCTCTATGACGTAGTCGTTTGGTTGCTGGCACACAACCATGAAACTTGCCATGTAGCTTATTTAGGCTGTGAGTTATTTTATATTTACAAGTATGTCGTCAATAGGTGTTTTGACACTATACCCTAGGTTAGGGCTGAACTATTGTAATCCACGCACCGTTTTCAGATGAAAAATATTTGAATCTTCGTGAGCAACATTTAAATTTAATATATATATACGTATTTAAAATTAATACAAAAATACAAATTTGAATATTTGAATGATTTCATCAAAATCTATATGAAAGCACATTATTCTGTAAGCTTGAAGTTGGTATAGGTCATGATATGTCACTAAAAATTATTTCATTTTATATTCTTATTGGAGTATTTTGAAGAACCTTTCACACTAGTTTATTGCATTTTTGTCGATTTTCAATTTTTCACGTCCTAGAAATCAGAATACCGTTTCGAATCGTTTATTAATTTATGTCATAATCCAATAATTCATTACATCATGGAATGGGCTTAGATTTTCAGCTATAATATTCAGTGTAATTTTGGAAGTCGATTTATCTTTAGAACGGTATCAGATATCGATATTAAATACCAAGACATCTAATATTACTAAAATACAGACCTCCCACCTTCGAGGTGATGTGATATACAATAGTTTAACTTGAATTATGATAGTTCCACAGGTTAGGTTACTTACAGACACAATCATACATTTGAGCTGCTTTTGTCTGTGAAAATTATGCGTGATAAGTTGAATAATTCTTGCGTTCACCATCGTGAAGGTATTACAAAAATCAGTGTTTCCGAGAGTATTCAGCTTTGATTTCCAATTTTTGTTTTCATTGCATACTATTTTTCTTTTTTTCCCTTTTTAATTTTTGTATGATTTCGTTATCATCATTTAATTATTTCTTTTTTCTACATTTTCTTATTCAAACCTAGTCAAATTATATATATTTTGTTATTCTCTAAAATGTTGTTATTGATAATTTGTTTTATATTTTAATTAATTGATTTTTATTCTGTGTTTTTGCAATCTTTTAATGTAAGACAGAGTCTGAATAAAGATATCCGCCGTAGTATTTTGATATTGGCATCTGATACCGTTTGAAAGTTCACCAAAACACGGATATTTCACATAATCGCCTCTCACAAATGAAGTAATAC
>OZ023328.1:24014788-24037288 GCA_964007535.1 Brachyptera risi
TATATATATATATATATATATATATATATATATATATATACATGTATACTTATACTGAGACGTATGACCGAATGGTCAATACAATGAACCGTCATTCAGGAGACTGGAGCTTGATCCTGCCATGGTCGACCATCCTGACACAGGTTTTTCGTGGTTTCCCTCTGTCATTCAGGTTAATACTGGGATGGTCCTTAAAAACATGGCACGACTGACTTTTTGCCATTATGCAAAAAACATCGAATAAAGTCATCTCATATATCATTCACCGACGCCAATAGATAGTAGTCATCAGTAGAGTGCGTCGTTAAAACCCAATATGAATGAATAATATATGGTATAATGTATACTATAGTCGCAGTGTGACATATATGGTCGAACTTACGTTGGTACGTAATAACTTACGTAGAGTACTTCATTATCGACTGTAAACCACCAGCAACAATAACAGAGGACAACATAGGTAATGTTTGAATGAGATGAGCTGGAAGATGGTCAGTGTGATGAGGTAAGGTGGAGTGATTTGCATTTTTAACATTACTTTTCACAAACCAATGTGGGGATGGCATGTTCATTAAATAGCTTTCTTTGATCTTCGGAATAATGTAATTGATGGGAGGAAGAAAGTTGTGGAGGAACCATTCCATTATTCATTTTAACGACCAAAAGAAACTAATAAAAACGTTGGTAAGATGAACGACTATGGCGGGAATCGAGCCCCGGTTTCCTTAAAGTCGGTTCAGCTTACTAGCCAGTAGTAGTCACTGATCTATCTATTGAATTCATCCGTCCACAGTGCTTTGTAGACTCGGTCAGTGAGTCGATCCAATAGTAAATGTGTATTTTCAGAATACAGCCCAAGTGTTAGGCAATTCTACTAACTGCTAACATGTTTGGGATGCCTATCTATCCGGGGTTGAGTAAATTCTTCTTGGAATTCTGAGCACAGTGTCGCGATCTCTCGTAGACGTTTTAGAAACTTTATTACTTCAATGGCTCGATTTTTTGTACAATACCTAATTTTATTGTATATCATTCATTTTGATAGTTTGATATTTGCTTTCCTAAGGTGGCTATGAAATCAGATACATTTTAGTAGAATCAGCTGAAAAAGTTTATTCTTATCAAAAACTTGATGAGAATATAGTTTAGTCTCAAATGATTGAAATTGACATAAAAAAATGAAATAAAAAATAACGAATTCAAGTTGAATTGTTAGATGTATTGGGATAGTTACGGTACGGTACAATGTGATTCAAAAACAAAATACCAGTAAGTACCAAATAGAATTGTTCCCTACATTTTATTTAAATCGATAAAATATATCGATACAATACAAATGTATTCGTCCTAAAGATCCTAAAAACTCATGAAATAAGAATTATCGTCTTTTTTCTACGGGATGGCAATGACATGCAGTGCCATGTGACAGAAATGACTGGACCACCAACGTGAGCTAATCGTCCGTTCAAAGTGACCAACGACTCGACACGATCTCGTCTAATCATCCGTCTGGCCCTGGAATAGAGCTGCTATTAATTTGTCAGTTGGTGTTTCAGCTGCGTGATTGTTGCGATTGTCATTTGTCATTGTATTGTTTGTTTGGCATTCTTGTTTCGCACCCCGCTGTTTGGACATGCGCACAGCGTGCATCCTCTTCTCTACCTCTCTCTCTCTCTCTCTCTCTCTCTCTTTCTCTCTCTCTCTCTTTCTATATTACACAGGTACAATCGACGCAGCAATTATTGCAACTGCAACAGTTGAGTGGTGCAATTTTTCTTAATAATTAATTATTTATTTATTTATGGACTGTGTGTATAGTTGACTCGTATATATAATTCATGCATTTGAATTTTCATTCATAATTTCGTTCACATTTCTTTCTAATTCAATATAAATTTTTATATATATATATATATATATATATATATATATATATATATATATATATATATATATATATATATATATATATATAGAGAGAGAGAGAGAGAGAGAGAGAGAGAAATATTATACTCAAATCTTTTGGGAATAATTGTGGTAATAATTTGAAACAGAACAACTTCTTCAACTTTATAATCCATCTTTATTCAACTCCATAATTTTTTGATGAAGGTATATTTGGTGCCATACGTTTCTCAATCTATCGCAGATAGAGGAAGCTTCCTTTACCCGTGCCTTCATCAGTCGCATCTTCATTCTCTTCCTTGTTCAAAAGTGGAAACAATATCTTGTTTATAATTCAGAATCGAACTAAATGATGGCACTTGATTATGCCAAGTTTTAACTGAATCTCAACTTTCGTTCGACCTGTGAAGCGCGAAAAAAAAAACATGTTCGCTTTTTCCAGTACGGTAAAATCCAGTCTCCATTTCGCTCATTCAATAAACTTCCATATTTACATCATTTTAAATATATGAGAAACGAGGAAAATTGAATTAAATTTATTTACAATAATCACATATAGCTACTCAGTATATACAATCAGAACTGATTTAATTTAGCGTCTTTGACGGTCATTTTTTGCTTACGTGATTGAATGCTAGTCGAGTTATTCATTTATCTTCTTTGGTTACTTGTTTGATTATCAGTACGAGACAAGATGACGTTCCGACATAAAGTTCTAGTCCCATCTGAAAAGAGTATTCCATTATATTTCACAAAAATATTTATTAGATGTAGACCTATCTTCAAAGATCGTCAATTCATCTCATCTCTCGTCATCACCCGAATCTTGCTTCAACATTGGTGTAAATTAATTGAAAGATGCTGTGAAAAATGGAGCAAAATGTTGAATGTGGGAAGATAATTCACCAACAAGATTTTTATTTTCTAGATGAAGAGTCAAGTGAGCGAGTGATAGTGGTTTGATATCATTCAATGTTATCAAACCACATCGTAACAATAATATCAGAAATAAGAATGCACACGTTCTTAAAACTTTCTAATAATTTGAACGGAATAATAACTTTTTGTAGTATATTTGGTAGGTTGTTTATGTGACGAGAATTTCCATCAGAGAATTTACCTTGATGAAGAAGCTGAGGTAAATTAGAATAATATAAATCAGCTCTCTGTACCAGAAGGACTCCAAACATCCATTACAAGGAAAATCATCGATTTCATCTTGTATGCTTTTGACAGTAGTAGTCATAGAAGTAGTCATAGTAGTAGAAGCTTGGGTCGGTAAAGAATTTGTTTTTTTCTCTCCCCGATTCTTTCGACGATTCTTAGCTGGCTCAGCCGTTATTTCTCTCCTTGAAAGAGGATCAGCATTCTTTTGATTATCGTCTGACTCTGTTACTGGATGGTCCATTTCTTGAACGTCATCACGTTGTTTAACTGTTCTTTCATTATCTTCGGATAGCTTTCCACTTCCAACTTGCTTACCAGTTTCATGATTATCTTCGATTAGCTCACCAGTTTCTTGAATCTCCTCACTTGAGTGTGCAGACAATTTTTCATCATCAGAATAGAGTTTTCTTTCACCTTTTTCCAAGATTGATATATCCTCCTGCATATCACGTTTATGGCGAGTGTCGTGCAAACGACCGACCTCGTAGTTGTCTACTATTCCCTCATACTGCTTCTTTCCAGGGAACTTTCCTTCTACATCAGCCAGGGTACGTGCGAGCGAGCGACGTGAGGCAAATGCTTCAAACGGGTCAGGGCCCTTTGGATCAGGACTATCTGGATCGCGGGTCTTTGGTTCAGGATTCTCTGAATTATAGTCTGGTCCAAATCTGTCTGGTTCGCTCTCTTCTTGGTTGATGGAGATTTCTTTCTCATATCCGTTTTCTTCGTCCCTTCTTTTTTTCTGACTGTCCAAGACTGTTGTCTTCTTGTTCTTGCTGTGTAAGATCTCTTTCAACAAGGCCTTCAATTCTTCAGATTCTGCAGCATCTTTTTTATCCGATTTAGCTTCGCCTTTATCATTTTCCTTCTTCCCTTCTCTCTCTTCCTTGCCACAGCATGACTGTGGTATCGTAAAGTTGGACAAGTTCAAGTCCAACCAATCCTCAACGCTGCTCACTCCACAACAACGGTACTGAATGAAGGAGAGAAGAGCTACAGATTTTTAGATGTAGCAAGATAAGTTAAGCAAGAAAGCTCGCGGGAAATGTCAGCAATTTGATGTTGACAAAGTGGCATCATTGTATCATTCTGTGATTTGATTTGAAAAATCATTTTGATTATATAGATAGAGACCACGACACATGCAAAAATGATACAACTTCTTCATTTTGACATAGTTCATTTCGCGTCAAAGGGTCTACAAGGCAAAAATGAGTGTGCGTAAGATATGAGTTGAAAATAAGAGTCGCTAAAATTGCTCTGCAACTTTTCGAGTCACACTTGAAGGACAGGAAGAAAAGGTTGAGACAGAAATTGTATACAGCCTAATATGATAACGATGAATCAAGGGAAATAATTGATTGATAATAATTATTGTTTTGATATGCCGTGAGGTTGTGTGCAGCAAAGTTGACTATCTATCACACAAAATAACGATGACGATAACGAAATAAGGATTTCGATGTACGCAAAATGTATTAAATCTTATGCTATCAACAAGATACCACTACCTCATTCTGGATAATGTCCATGAAGTTGGTTTTTGAGGTCTCATCGTAGCCTTTGAGTCCGAGATCCATGACGTATTTCAGGTTCGACTTCAAGGGGGAGAACATAATTATGACGGCAACGTCCGTGGCCATCGCAGCAATCACTAACGCAGCAATCTGATGGAGGAATATTTAAAAGCTATTGAGTATTGGTAGCTATAGACTATAGAGTATAGACCAATCTATTGATCATGTCTATGGGGCTTGGTTACTTTGAGCTATTGCTCTATTGCGTATGTAAAAATGGTTACATATGATATGGTTTATTGCTATACGGCTTCAGTTTGAAGAGTGGTCTAAAGTTGAGCATCTTAACCTCATAGCCCAAACTTACAGCAGGACTTGAACCCGCTCCAGAATGTTACGTTTTACATACTATTTTTAAAACCACCAGGTATACAAATTGAAATGATGCTAATAGACAATGAGAATTAGACTACAAATTATTGCATTAAATAGTATATATACAGACCATATAAAAGGCGCATTTAACTTCTCCTTTTAGAATCACCATGCAAATAGTTAAGGCACTGATAATGCAGATGATAATGTCTAAGATACCGCTTGCCAATATCACGTTTAGAATTCTATGACCTAGTAGTTCTTCAAAGAGCTCATCCCACTCTTCATGGGTTTCCTCTGACAAATAATCTTTGAGATCGGATACCCCACAGGTAAGTGCTATTCCTATTACCTGGAATGACAAGGAGATAGACATAAGGTAAAACCTACTCTATGCCACTCTTTCCCATATTTACATTACTTACATGCTAAAAATGATTTCTCAATTAAGTATATTTATGGTCACTAATAACAATGCATATTGAGAGTCGATGGCAGTCAATTTAGCGAAATATCATGTTTTGAGGATAACTTTTGAACCGTATTAAATATCATAATTCTGAGAAAGATTGCACACAGATAATGTTTATACTTTCAAGATGGTATAAAATATAACTATAGAAACCGGCACATGTAGCTGACTGGTTAACGCACTCGCTCCATGTGATCCGGGAGGTGAACGGGCATATCGGACCCGGTTCGATCCTCGCCACCGTCCATCTTTACAGGGGTTTTTCGTGGTTTCTCTCTGAAGCCTAGGCTAATGCCGGGATGGTTTCTACAATATAGGCCACGACCGCTTCATCCCCACTATCCTTCCCAAAACCTAAGAAACCTTAATCTCATCATCTCATCATCTCATCAATCATTCATTCGCCACTAATAGATCTTAGTTATCATTATAGTGCATCGTTAAAACCCAATATAAAAATTGAATAGCTAAAACATAACTATAGAACTCATGTCGTATAATTGTCGAACGTGTACGGTTAAAAAATGTGTTTTTTTCCTATGCGATATGAGGTGAATGATTGTAACCTCAAAGATATCAAAATAAGTGTCTGTGTTTCCTTTTGATTGGAATTTTGGTATCTCATACCGTTCAAAAGCTATCCTCAAAAAACTGATATTTCACTGAGTCGACTCTCATGAACTCGAAGCTATTTTGTCAACATGTTGAAGACAAGATTTACTCATGAAAAGTTCGTTCGTGACAATGATTATTGTTTGCCACCTACATCTATAGTGTTTGCCGGTACGATCGACTTCAGCTTCCAATAGGCCTATACAATGTCTGACTATGCCAGACGGGCGGAAGTATGTTCACCATTTCATCTGGAAGAGAAATAACTGAGAGGATTTTGTTAGTTAATACTTGCCAGTAATGTGATGTGTATGAGAAGTATACACACATGCATAATGTATGACCTCCATCAGTCTTATCGGGTATTATTTCAGAAATTATTCATTTTTTCACCCTGAAGACGTAATCTAATGGTGCTCGAGCAGGTTGCTAGGCAATTTAGACAATAGGACACGTATATGATAATCACAACATTACCGGCAAAACTAGGAGACAAAGTATCCATATGTATTACTTTTTTTATTGGTATTAATATGCTCTAAATATATTACATGTTTATAAATTATTAGATGAGCGTAGCAAAGAATTCCCTTTCACTCACTGGAAATAATTGAGGTTCTATTTTGTATTTTTTTTTGTGCGCAGCAGACAAAGTAACCAATATTGAATATAGGCCCACTCCAAACTTTTTCTGGACACTGGTGTCATACCAGAATGAATTCCCATCGTTTTTGAGCAAAATCGGTTTGATGTTTTTTTTAGAAAAAACAACAGAAAGTTCGGTAAAGCCCCGTAAGACTAGCATTGGGTCAAATTCTGAATTTTAAAATCTAATCTGATAAAAAATGAGAGTTTCACGAAATTTTAATAATAATACAATTGATGTGTTTATACTTTTATAGCAAGGTTAAATAAAATTGGTTCGGGCATTTTTCAAGAAAATAAATGTATTGTATTGGAAATATGTCAAATATTTAGTTTAAAAATCAATTGGAGCGAAATAATTTTCAAAATGATCAACAGGAAAAATCAATAAGATTTGTATAACGAAGACCAGTGAGTGACTATACGACTTGATAGTTTGATGATCACTGTAGATATAGCGATCTAGTATATTTCATACAAATATTTCGCTGGTATTACAAATTTAACTATGCAGCTGTTGCGTTTTTCTATGGTACATCAAAGCTGACATTTCATGAGATAATAACATTTTTTTTGTAATAAGACTAATTCAAAACAATAGTCAATTCAATATTAGATTTACTATCGAAAAAGAAAGGCTGTAACTTCGAGCTGTCCAGACTGGCAGTGAGTGTCAGTCTCATGCCTTTCTTTATCAATCACCAATGATTTAGAATATAGAAAATCATAAGCCTTTTTCCAGATCCATGAAAGCAGCTGATAATAGAACGAACTGTAACAATTGGAGAGCAATTTCTTTGAGGTATGATCATCTACAATGATTTTAAGAGAGCTCAGTCAACTAAGGCATCCCATTAGAAATTGATGGCAAACCGGGTGTAAGTTCGAGACTTGCATAAGGCAAAGGTTTTTGTAAACGTCCTTTAATTTATCATCACTTGACAGTTTCCTTATCACCTTCTCATTCGTACCCCCATATAACCTATCTGTTAGTGGGATCGTTAGCACCATTACACCACAATTAAACGCTATAGTACAACTTTTTAAAAACTGTTCTTCCTCATCTTTTACGACTTGACAAGAAGAAAAAAATGTCATGAGAATATCTTGAAAAGTAGTAACTCGTTTTGAAGTTAGTAACCGAATGGGGCTGTGTTTCTAGTTCTGCTTGCTTTCTTTTGATTGTGTCTTGGTTCAGTTGGTTGCCTAGCGACGGTCGCATGCAGGTGTGTGTGTGTGTGTGCTCAGTTTTGTAACACGTTCCGTCACTTAGGTGTGGCTATACAACGCCTACTTATCAATTACTCGCTATTAACATATCACCTCCCGACGGTATCTATTTACATTTTACAGGTAGCCAACTCAAACAAACAAACAAAGCTGATGCTTTCTTGCCTTGTTTAGTTGTTTATGGCTTCAGGTGCAGCCAGATTAGCACATCGACACGGTATGATTGATGACTTTATTACCGCTAATTGATGGTCCATGAATATACGGCGTGAATGACTTGGACATAATGCCGTTTATTATGGTTGAATGATTTTATTTTTTCAAAAGCGCATGGGAGTCAATGTATATAGGTGGCAACATATCAGGCTCTTGGTGATAATTTTGGAACGGCATGAAAGGGCAAAGTTTTAATACAAAAGAAACACAGATCTAGTATGTGAACAAGGATATGCACCAAATTTATCAGCCTTACATATATACATTTTCACACAGGCCTAGGCCTACAGCTTATAAACATAGATTTTAGCTGTGTGGAGACATAGATATGAAAGTTATACGATATGAATTGAAGTAGTGGTAGTAGATATTTATTTTACCATTATTGCTAATTTACAAGATTGAATACATGACAAGAATCAATAATCATTTACATCAAACAACAGTTACAAAATGAAATACATAGGCCTAACTGAAAATACAATCACACAATGGAATACATAACTAGAAATACGGTATAATTCAATTGACAATTTAAAAATTTATAATGATTTCATTATGTTTTAAACTGAACAGGAATAAAGAAATGAAGTAATTAAAAATAACAGTGTTAATTAATGGTTAATCAGCTTGGCCCTAGTATTTGACCACCTCATAAGCCTTAGGAATTAGTTTTCCTTCTTTTAATATTATACAACATTTTTTTCTAAGGATATTAACCTTTTTTCTTGTCTGATCTTAAGAGGGATCCTATTAAATATTCTTATTCCCTTAACAAAAATACTATTGTCCTCTTCTTCACTCATTGTTCTTTTCACATGCATATTATTTTGACTTCCTAATGTATATTGATTATTAACTTGTTCATTGTAATTTAGCTTAAGATGCTACTAGTCGGTCGCGATTTCAGCATAAAATGGATGTATTTTCATTCAACTCTCATGAGCCAACGACACGTTCGATGACTTTCAAATTCCGAATGTTTTTCAGTCACAGGTCAATCTGATTTATCGAGGTACTTTTGTATCTCAAATATTTTTTTGTTCATATATAAACTTCAATCAAACTAAGGCGAAATTCAGTGATTTTTCTGATTTCATGTCATGTAATAGCGCCTCGGTGATCGCGCACACATGACATTTAATTTACGTTACAGTCAAGATACATCCTTTAACTATACACCCCAAAAATTTGACAACAATCGCTCGATTGGTTTCTTCACAGTTACTGTTTACAATTAGCGTGTTTTTCTAGTGTGACCACATTACACATTTTTTAATATATCTAAAGAAACTCAAACGCCTGAGGGGTATACGCCTTCTTATACATATTTGTACATTCGATGTCACCCGATAACACGTCGTACACAATCATTCACCGCCGAGTCAAAAGAGATTATTTATTAGCAAAAATATGTCAAGATAAGAACGCAAAGGACAGATGATATTTGCCGCTACCTCATTTGGCGTATCGACACACCAAGCCGTTTGTGCTAATTGATAGTGGAGACGCTCGATCGGTTCTGTCACATTCAGACTAGAAGTCATTTTGTCAAAACGTATCAACTAGAAGTTGGCTAAAAGTAGAGATTGCTAAAGCAATCATTTGGCCACGTGGACTGTGAGTATGTTTTCGCAGAAAAAAATGTTTCATTCATCGGTACAAAATGACCTAGAAGTCTCAAACCAAAACATTACTTTACATTCATTACTATACCAAAAATGTGATGCTATCGATTAGGTAATCGTATTGAATTATGAAACCAATTAAAAAATTGGTAATTACTAAACATACTTGTTTTATGTCTAGGTTGGTTAGTTGTCACCTCACGGTCATAGAACATTGTTATTGATTATTGACTCTCATTAGTTTTTTCACGCTTTTTTCACACACAGCCCTCTCCATCTTTGCACAACCATTTACGAATTCATGTTTTAACAAGTTTTATAGGATCTATATGATTCTTGCCATTTATTTCTACATTTAAACTACCTGCCCATATAACTAGCCTCACCAAACTTCCATCTATCAAATACAACCTGAAATTTTTCCTACTCCAGAATCCTATGTCCTCAATGAATTCCTTACTTCGAAGTCACACTAGAGTTAGACAATCATTGCATCATGGCATAGTCCTATATAATATCATTCTGTCTTCTTCAATCATATCTCTCTGTTTCCTCATTTTCATATCTAGTTGTAAGTTTTTATATTTCCTATATTTGTACCATGTGCGAATCTTTGGAATAAATAAAATGAAAAATAAAAAATAGTCATGTTATTGTTATTATTGAAAATGATCATTATATACGGCGCCGCGCGGCAGTCGATATCTTCTATTTATATTGGGTTTAACGACGGATTGTACTGATGATCAGCCTGATCTATTGGCTTCGGTGAATGATATTTAAGATACTGGGATAATGAGAAGAAAAGTTATGTTATTATGCTTTTTGGGGATAGTGGGAAGGAGTCGTCCTTGGCCTGTTCCATGTATCAACCTGAACGACAGAGGGCAAGCACGATGCACCTCTGACCTCAGTCAGGATAGTCGACCAGGACGGAAATCGAATCCAAGTCTTCTGAATTATGGTTCAGTGCGCTAGCCACTCGACCACCAGTGTCAGTTGCACAGTAAATATCCAAGACGAAGCTGAAGGCCTTCCGAAATATAGGTCACTAATGCCAGGAGCCACGACCTTTCGTCATTTCACTCATCCTTATTCCTTTAATTCGTATAACGATTCATTCATCACGTAAGGAGAACGAGAATTCTTATTTCTTATGATCCATTCACATAATCATGGATGAGCGAAAGCGAAGAATCAATTTGGCCGTTAACATTAAAAAATAAAAATGTCACAATAAATATGTTGATGAAATGTAATAATACTTATTAAAAAATTTTTGTGTCCTTCTCCCCCCTTGGGATTACCGAACAAGACATCGTAGAGAGAGACCATTCTGTGTGGTTCTTATCCTCGGTCAAGACTCACGTCATAGTCCTGTGTTGACGCTGGGAGTGTGCATGTCGGGACTGACAATGCGCGTCACAAAATAATTACGGAAAACTACAACAAAAATAAAGATTCAGACCACCAAAAAATCGATAATGATTTCGATCGATATTCCATTTATCATTTCGATTCGATCGAATGGAATTCCTAATATTTCAATATTCTCGATCGATTTTCGATAAAGTACTATTCGGTATAGCTCACAAATTCTCGCTCGAACGGCAACCCTACAAATAATGTATGCATTCAAAAAATTATATTTATGGACAGTTTCTTCAGTATTCTGTTCTACAAACGAAATCAGATAATATATGAAGTTATTTCATCTCGTGAATGAAATATACAAAATTGGGTTATTTAAATCGTGATAATGTGTAGGCCTTCTTGATCCACCCTACGAGCAAAGGTCTCATCCTCTTCAGGGTTCAAGTATTTGCTGATTGCTGTCATACCAGAATAGACCTCAACTGGTTTTGAGTAAAATCGGGTATTTTGGCAAATTCCCATAAGAGAATAACAACGGGTTATTTTTGTCAATTTTATTCAAACGCCGAGATGAAATTTCAACAGAATGGTAATATGATCTCAATAGGCCCTTACCTACATGTTTTTACGAAGTTACAATTAATTTGGTTCGGTCGTTTTCGAAAAAATGATATATTATATTGAAAAAATGAAACAATTGCAATTTCCTGACAATAATTGAGTAGATTTTTGATTTAACACTTTTTAATTGAATTTTTCGAGACGTTAAATAGTCCGCAGGATCCGAATCTGGACACGAAATCTCGCTAAAAAATTCCAATCGACCGCAACGTCGCATGAAGGTGCCGGTTATTTCGATGCCGGGCGGCGGCGTCGTCGTCGATGAGTGCGGTAGCGCGATGCGGTCTTCAGATTCAGGCGGCAATTAATCTTGCCTCTGGAGCCGATGAAAATTTAACCGTCGGCTAAAAACGTTGCCAAAGTTGTGACCGGAAAATACGTCCGAAACGGCCGAAGAACGGCCGCCGGCTGCTATACGGACCCTCCTGCAAAGTCCGTTTACACGAAAAATGACCAAAAATGGCCACCATCGGGACGAGAAAGGCAGTCAGAAGAAATTAATTTCTGGGTTTCAAACTGGCCAATCAGGTCGGGGTAGGATTTGCGATTCCCACCTGTACCTTGATCTCGAATACGGAACAGATTCTTTTCGAAAGTGAAATGCTCGCCATTTCCACATCGGTGACCCGATTCAGCGAGTTTTCCAGCACGTGAATTCGGATAAGATAATGTACGAATTTATCGAAAAAAAATCGCATACAATTCGATTGACGATTTTTTTTTGAAATGTGTCGGCCGCCGTGGTCACAAAGAGAAACATGCCGTGGCGGCTGAACGGGTGGGCCAAATCGATCGGGGTTAAAACCACACGATAGGAGACGACGTTTTCCCGACCTGTTTTCGGAAAATCCATTTTCCGAGCAATGGTGTCGGCGGCCGAAGAGTGCTCACCTTCCCGGTGATATTGCGGGTTACCAGACAAACGCACGAACTCGAGATGAACAGATTCGGAAAGGTCTAGTCGAGTTCTTTCATAAAAGTGCCGGTCGAATAAGATGGGACTCCTGGTTCGACCGGGTACGTGTTGGCGCGGTCCCGCGGACTTTCGACGCCGCCGCCGTCGACGGAAGTGCGAAAGGGGAATGCAGTTTCTAGATTCTGGCGGGGATCGATCACCTCTATCACCGCAGAAAATTTCGTAGTCGTCGGACATTTGCGGAAGATATTTGTGAAAAACTCGTTTTTCCGGCAATGAAAAAGACAAGTCCGCAGGACTCGAACCCCGAACCCCCGCGACGGTTTTCGGCAAGAGGTGGTGAATTATCGTACTTTTTTGGTGTACGACATTCACCGAAGACGAGAAAAACTTTCCCGGGGGTGTTCGGGGTTCGATTCCCGCGAACTCGCAATTTGTCTTTGGCGAGAATGTTGTGATTGGGCTTCGGAAGTTGGCGGAATAGAAAGTCCGCCTCTGAGAAAAATCTTATCGGGAGTAGAACACTTTTGTGGCTGGCAAGTTTCGGTAGAGGCGGACTTTTATCACGACTTTTATATCTTCGAAAACTTGAAAGAAACGTGATTTAGACACCAAAAAATCGATAATTTCGATCGATATTCAATAGGCCTATCATCATTTCGATTCGTTCGAATGGAATTCCTGATTTTCTGATATGTTTGATATAGCACTATTCGGTATCGCTTACAATTTCTTGATTGAACGGCAACACTACAAATAATGTATTCATTCAAAAAATGATATTAAAATGATATTACATTAATTATTCTATAGACAGTCCTATATGGAAAGTTTCTACAGTTCTCTGTTTTACAGATGAAATCAGATAACATATAAAGTTATTCCATCTCATAAATGAAATATACAACATTGGGTTATTTAAATCGTGATAATGTGTAGGCCTACTTAATCGACCCTACGACTTACGAGCAATGGTATCATCCTCTTCAGGGCTCAAGTATTTACATATGAGCCTATAAATTAGTGAAAATCATTAAAATGTTCATGATAAATTAAAAGGTAAATATTTTTTAGAAAACAAGTAGATTTTTGATTTTGAATTGAGAAAGCGATTATTTTTATATCCACTGCAGATTTGGACCCTGAAGATTAGGCGACCATTGGTTGTAGAAATCAACTTTTTTCGATTGAATATACATTAAAAAAATATAAATATATCAATATGAGATAGATGAAGAGTAAAAATAAATATATACATAAAAATGAAATGAATGAATAAATATACAAATATTAGAATATAAAAAACTTGTTGACAAATTCATCATTCGTGTAAACTACACGTTCAGCAAAGGATTGCGAGTTCATGATTGTTTTTCCCTCGCATCCAGTGAATCGTCCATAATAAATATCACCTCAGAGCAGCTGATAACGCTGTAACCTGATCTATTCTTGAGCTCGATCACTTTTAATATCTTCATTCCACTGTATTGAGGGTCTCAATTGACCGTCTATCATGACTATTATCACTAACGGTAGGAAGCTTCAATCCTGCAAAACGTTCGGCGGCATATTTTGCTTTGACAGTAATAAATCAAACTACCAATTTGTCAGCTGACGGGCCAAACCCTGTAACCTATCTAGGCAACTCAAATTTCGTCCCTGTATAAAGGGCTTGCCTATCTTGCCCGAAATAGTTTTGAGAGTGACTAGTGGAGCCTTAACTGTAAGATATTTCGATTGATGTCGATTGATATATCGATATGATAATTGTATGCATTATTATGTATGATTATATTATACAATTGTTATTATTGTATGACTATATTGTAGCTATTGAAAGGATATGTGCTTGTCATTATTATGTTTGTTATCGACCGAATAAGTTTGAAAGTCAAATTGGTTATGTAAATTATTTCATCATTCTATATTTTTTTATTTGCACTCATACCAAATAATAGTTCACAACGAAAAAGAAAGTAATCGAAGGGAAGGAGAGAACTAACTATTATTTCAGGTACCGTACCAAATTGAATGAACAACCAAAAATTATATATTTTTTACAGTTTATATTCGAATTTATATTTGAGTTTACAAAAATTGAATTTATATCATTCAGAAAAGCAAAACATATAGTGAAGTAGGAATGTTAAATTATGCCAAAAAAAAACCAAGAGGAGTAAAGAATATGAAGAGAATGAATGAATGAATGAATGTTAGTTTTTCTAGATTAACAGTGTAGACGTGCTGATTTTGAGCCTAACAAGAAGAGAATCACGTAGTTTTTTCTTAAACTAGGAAAATGCGTTTTGTGTTTCCGAGTTGAGGGATGAGCTTGAACAATCAGCATATCTTTGGTTGGTTATATATATATATATATATATATATATATATATATATATATATATATATATATATATATATATCCACCTCGAGATCCAAACTGCCCTCTTGTTTTATTCATTACTCATTCTAATTAATCTCTTCAATAATGAAGAAGGACTTGTTTTAATCGTTCTTGAATAATTGGTTACACTTGTTGCTTGGATTTAATTGGTATCTTAAAGCTTTGAGCGATGTGAAAATATTATTTTTATTTTTAATTTATTGTTTACAATGCGATTGTGGCTACGCAACGCACGGTGGCAAGGACTTATTGTTGTATGAATGATATGAAAACACAAACAAAGAAATATTACAATTCTGACTAGTAAATGAGAAAACAATAAATGAAAAAATGAATGAAAATGAGAATCAAACTATAACTATATATGTTTTTTTTATAGAACTATAAAACTATACATTAACAATGTGATTAAATAATTTATATGAACTGGGCAGTGAGCTGATATTTACACCAAATTCCACTTCTTGATAGATCTATATTCATCAGATTCTTTCCAATATCTGAGTTCGCTGCCCTTTCGCGAATCTTGAAAATATGGTCATCTTCCCCGTAATAATATGGCTTATTCATACTCGTCCTTATACTTCTTTCCACCTTACACACCAGTCATCACTTTGTGAATATAGCCCGTTCTTGATCTCTTTCTCCTTTTCGCAAGCGTCTCCCAACCTTACAGTATATTACATTACATCACATTATATATTACATAACATTACATTATATAGGCCTATATTTGATTAACATCAAAACGGCTGATACGATTAGTTCGGAATAATGTGTATCATTATTAATATATGGAAATTCCTTGAAAATTGGAATGCTTTCGGAGGAAATATGTTTCACGAATTTTCTCCTCTGGGTTATTCACGTTAGGTTTTTCTAAAAACTTTGAAATGAGTTTTCTCAGAAGTGCTAAAACTGACTGCACCTCAAAACTACAGTATGGAATTAGACAAGAACGCTTGTGTATGCCAAGTTTCAACTGAGGGTGTATTTTCGTTTGCCTGTGGAGAGCTATCAAAAAACACAAAAGACTAAACACAAAAAAATGGACAGTACTTTTTTTTGAGTACGGTGAAATTGAGTCTTTGCTTTGGTCATCCAATATTATTCTATTAATTGGAAAATGTAAATACAAAATAAAAAGGTTTTTCCCTCGCTCATCCAACTACGCGTATAGGGGCAGGAATTACTAACGTGGGAGTAGCTCCAAAAGGCAGTTTAAAGATGTATCACCATGGTTACCCATGTTATTGTTTTCACCAACTGTCAGTTAAACGCTAGCTGGACTTGATAAAACCGGTGTAAGAGAATTTCTTTACCTCTCAGTTTCTTTACTCCTCAGTATAAAGACTACATAGTAAGTTTACTCCCCAGTAAAGAAATCACATAATAAGTCAACTCCCCCAGTAAAACGAGGATATAATACCATTACTCCTCTTGTAATACTTTGACTCCCTTGCAATCGTACATTTCATGGGGAGGGGGGAAGGAGAAGGGGGGGGGGAAGTAAAAAGGCCCAAGAGAATAAGCATAGTATTTGCTTTCTTATAGTGTATCTGATATCAGATGCATCTGACGGGGTAAAGAATAACTAGCACATCGTCTTGTCTATACTGTACAGGCAGGCATGCAGTCATATGTAGGGAAAGATGACGGAATGATTTGTAGGTTTAATAGATGAGTGTTAACCCTAACTGACCTCTCAGACAGTGTTGCCAGCCTGACAAGATGAGACTTCTGTTTACACATTATTATTGGCACCACTTATATTCGTCTATCCTCGAAAGGAAGTTTCGAGCGTCAGTCCACCCTATCTTATACGTCACTATCGCACGGCTGGTTCGCGTCTTCGATGCACACTATGCAGCATCCTTCTGGTGACGCCGATCACGTGGGAGAGAGGGATCGACCATTTTTGGGGGGCAAAAAGATTTATTATGTTTTTAGATGAGCATAGCGAAAATTCCATTTCATATACCGAAAAAAATGGGCTTCGTTTTTATGTTTTGTTTTTGTTTGTTTGTAATTTTGTGCGCGGCATACAGGTCAGGGAAAAATACCTATCAACTTGAAACTTTTTTCACATATTTCTGTTTTATCAGAAAGGCTGGGATTGTTTTTCAGAAAAATCGGTCCAAATTTTTCCGGGAAAAAATCGTAAAGTTTGAAAAGTCCTGATAAGAATAACCCAGAGGAAAAATACTTGAAAAACAAGAATTGTTCAAAAGCTCTCAAATTTTCACCGAACATGAACAATAGTATACACCTTTTCAGAGATTTTTGCAACAATCGAATGAGAAATAACAAAGAAAACGCAATAAAAGTGTACATTCTATTGAATATTTGGATCAATTGGTATTGCAAAGTGTCTATGCAACAGGTTGCAGCACTATAAATATCAACAAGTTGCAGGTAAGGTTTTTGAACGTTTGAAGTAATCCAAGGTCCGTAAATGTGGATTGAGCTGACAAATTATTTTTCATTGTACATTTCTATACTTCTGAGCTCATCTCACAACGCGAATCCCGCGTTTTCCTAGTATATGGATTGACAACTTATCCATGTCACATGATGTGGAATTATATATTTTTTATTGATCAAGTTTTGAATTATGGTTGATTAAGTTGGGTTAGGCAAGTAGATTACGTTTGGTTGAGTCTTGTCTCAAGTTCAGTTAATTTTCAGCATCGCGTACCATGAACTTTTATCGATGCTCAAATATATATATATATATTTGACATTTCTTCACTGGAAAAAACGTGGTGCGCAGCGATCAAGGAGTTCATGGGACCACTGTTTTATCACCGATTTATTGTATGGATAATGAATTACTTGATTTCTTCTTGCGAGTTTGCATTCATTCTAGTTTTCATTTTAACATCACGTTTTTCGCTTTGTGTTTTTTCGGACGGGGTTGTTATTTTTTATTGCATCTTTCTAAATGAAAGTGTTTCGCCTTTTTACGATTTTTAAAAACGTAGCTCTCACAAACATCAATTATGAGAGTTATGGGCTATACTGAACATAGGCCTATAGTTTGAGAAGTTTCTTGGCCACCCAAGTCAAATCCCTCAAAGTTATTTTTTCTGGAATAAATTACCAGGTTTTTTTTACGATTTCATTTTTATTTCTTCGTTGGTTAAAATATTTTCCGTCAAATAAATATACTTGAAATAAATGGTGTATTCGTTAGTTTGTATTCCTTTTCATTACAGTCATGTTGGTAAATTATGGCTGTATGTGATTGCCTGTATACAAATGCAATGCGCATCCAGCATACAGGAAGCCTGTTTACAAAAGGAGCTCGCTAAAGGCAACTAATATTTAACTACCTCTTTGCTTCCTCGGCTAATTAGTAATTACAGTACATTATGCGCATGCGTTAGTTGCATTGCATGAAGACCATTCATGGTAATTACATGATCCATGAATGAATGGTTCCAAGCGAGGCGTCGTAAAACCCACTCGTTGAATGTTGAGCTACCGTGCTGCTTTCTGCTTACATGCTACGATTATACAACTGGTATATGGTATTGAATATAGGGTGAAACTTGGAACTATTCAACATAATATGTTGAATTGAACTTGACAACATTTGTATTCGTGAATTAACGAAGAAGGAGAGAACCACCCGTGCGCTAGTGATGTGAGATAGGGGGACGGTCGATCAGAACATTCTTCTTTCGTGGATACAAGTATATCACAGAACATTATGAAACCGAGACGCGTGGCCGAGTGGTAACACACTGAACCGTCATTCGGGAGACCGGGGTTCGATTCCCGCCATGGTCGACCATCCTGACAGGGGTTTTTCGTGGTTTCCCTCTGTCGTTCAGGTTGATTCTGGGATGGTTCCTTAACAACAGGCCACGATCGACTCCTTCCCACCATCCAAAACACCTAATGAAATAATTTCTTTCCTCTCATCTTTCCATCATCTCATTCATCATTCACCGACGCCAATAGATCGCAGCCATCAGTATATAATGCGTCGTTAAAACCCAATATAAAAAAACAGGATAAATAGAATTTCTTAAAATAATTATCAGTCATGATTGATTTCTCAAAAATGTGTGCATTGTCTTTCAATTTCATTTGTCTCTCACTCGAAGCAGTCGAGTGAACAGTTCACGACTCCGGGGAGTGGAATTCGGCAGCGCAGAGTCGAATCTGGGTCTACATACAGAAAATAATTTATGATATCAAGAGTACGAGACAATTCGATATGTTAACGATCAAATAGTCGTCCATAGTACACAAGAGTGCACGGAAATACTTATTTTACATAATACTATGAAAACATTAATTTCACATTTGAAAACATGCCCTTATAACTCAATCAATCACGTATCCGAAGATTATATAGCTGTATATTTTGGTCTTTCATCTTCAATTAATTAATTCATCATATATTAATTTAATCAATTAATTCATAGTATATATAGATACGTACCCCATGTAAGGAATATGGTGAGGTCCAGTGGGGTCATTCAACAATTGTCGTGTACGTGTACGTTAGCAGCACGTCATGACTTATAGGGTGGTCTTAAACAGCTTTAATCGCCACCTAGTAATTACTCTGGTTGACCTTGTAGGAAGCAACAAGTGACCACCCGGTTTACTGGTCGGACTGTACCGGACACCTTATGTCTTATGTCACACAACGGGGGGAGTGTGATTTATTGTCGCTATGTTTACACAGCACACTGTTGCCCACCCTTCCTCCCCTCTCTTCACCCCACGGCGATCCCACCACCAAAACCATCATCATCCAAGACATCCACCTTCTTATATCTGGTCGGCTCAGGCAGGGCTTAGTCGCGATCGAGACATCGTAGAGGAAGGTTGCGCGTAGCGATGCGAGATCAGTGAACAATGTCCAAGTGTTATTATCAACATGCCATGTGCAACAAGTGGTTGATGCAAGTAGTGTTATGTTTTATATATGTGTTTTCGTGTAGTACGATATTATGTCAAGGTAAGAGTTTAACATATTTAGATTTTATGATTTATGTAGAAAATTTAATGGACTAGTGTTTTGTTGACATTTCAATTTTTTTTTTTATTAACTTCGAAATATGACACAAAATCCATTTTTCACAATAATTCCAAATGATGAAAGGTAGGATTGTTCGGACGGGGCACTCACTACAAGGGCATCTTACCACTCCAAGTTCTTGAACACTTTTCGTCTTTTGACATACACAACATTCTGTAATATGAGGGAGATTTTTTTCTCCACATTTTCACTTATTTCAACAAACATCGTGTAAGAGTATGTTATCATTGAAGTTTCATACGAATTTGATGACTGTGTCTAATTTTTGTAAACTGAAATGGGCATATTGATTCGAGAGTAGTAGTGTACAGCAGCTGTCATCATCAGCCCCATTATCAAAATAGTTGATTACAGTATTCAGGAGATGAAATTGTTGGTCTCAATGTATAGCATAATGTTGATTGATGAGTTTAAAGACGTAAGTACCAGCTTCCTCATTCAGCTCAAATAACTACAAAAGAACTGCACAATATATTCCTTCACAGAACACACTTTGTGAAATAATGACAGCATTTAATTATGTTATAATCGGTTATAATTCCAAACTTCTCAATACAATCAGTAACAGTAATTATATTGTCTGCGATTGTAACCTAAAAATGACAGTTCACATGTGATTTAATTTGGAGGAAATTAATGACGATTAGAGGGTCTTTAATTTGTTTTCACTTCAATAACGCGTATTGTTTTTGAAATGGGTTTTATCGTAATTTCAAAATCTCAAACAAATTCAGTTCCAAACAGGCAACATGTATGCGTTATTTTTATTATTTATATATTAACCAGCAACTGAGAATCAATGAATCCGGTTGAAATTTCCATGAAAACAGATGGTTCGACCAAAATTACAAAATTGAGTAATATTCAAGAAATACCCTATTTCAACATTTGTATGCTCCAGTTCAGCATAGAATCGTATACTATGTCTCTATAGTTGCTTTTCTCTGCCATACCTTTTCAAGTAATCATATTTTTTCTCTTCCATATCTTATGGGCCGTGACATTCGTTACAAATGAAGCAAAAGTGTCTCTCAAAAGCACGTGTTTTAATTGAATCAAGTAGGTCTGGAAAGTTTACGTATTTTCAATGTCAATTTGAGCTCATTTTTAATCTTTCAATTATTATTTTGGCTGCCATACTTGTTTCCATTAAGAAAAAGGTCGTTTACCAACAGAACAAATACAGATATCACCGTTATATTTATATTGCAGTTATATTGTTAGCGTACCTTATTCCAGGTTCAGGAACGAAACTACATCTTTCAAAGCGTGGCAAAGATGCAGCGATTTGATGGAATTACTGATTCCCCACCATTATTCTGTTGGTCTTCTTCAGTGGATACAAGCTTGTATTGTAATCCTACGGAAATATAATACTTTTTATGAAGAATGAAACTAAATCTAAAACACATGCATTACTTCTTATTGATACAATCAAATCGGTTTCAATTCTGAACAAATTGAATTATGCACAAGTAGTAAGCTGGACCTTCATGGTCAGTCATCGTGAAAATGAACAGCCGTCATAAATAAATGATTTTCTCTCTGTTCTGTACATTTTTCTGGTGTAAGTGACACATTGTTGCCGTGTTGTCAATCATGTGCAGTTTACTGGGGATGCAATTAGCTGATGAATGCAACAGGCAATTAAGTGTTAAGATGGTATCAAATTGAATTCCGTGGCGCTTATACACACTCAAGCATGCACTTACCCAGAACCGATATTAAACGATGCCTTCCTGAAATTGTTTCAAAAACACTTAGCTATAACTAAACTAACACAAGAGCAATTAATTTTATTTCACGATATACGCATGTAGTAAGCTACTTACTAGTTGTACGATAGGCCTACTTGTTGCCAAGTGCACTGTAATATATCTAACATTGTAAGTGTAATATAACGTAACACGGAAAGTCAACATAACTGAAATGATTGATTTCATCAACTTTATTAAGTTTTTGATAATTGAGCCGATTGAGTAGAATCAATGCGAAGTTGATTCTTTTGTAGGCTTTAATTAATTAAATCCATCCGATTGATCTTGGAAGTGGTTTCTATGATGGAAACAATGTCGTATTTCCACATTTAATTATGCAAAAGGATTATAATAATGATACATTTTAATGTACGTGCAAACATAAGAAAAAGCTGCCAAATTCTTTATAGCTTATATTCTACTTTATATTCTTTATATTTTATATATATATTTGCTGAGACGCGTGTTGACGCATGTCTACCAACTGAAACTCGACGTTATAAAGTAAAGTGAGATTAAGCAATGGAACTTTTTGAAACTGACTGTCTTCCTCTACTCAACTGTGAGAAAACCCTTCAATGATTATTCGACTCTATAAG
>OZ023328.1:24042288-24052288 GCA_964007535.1 Brachyptera risi
ATATATATATATATATATATATATATATATATATATATATACATATATATATATGGTAGTAATATTTCTGCGGTAATGCCACTATGTTGAAACTCTTCGTGTCGACGTTTCGGCAGAATTTGCTCCGCCATCTTCAGGACTCGGTCGGTGGTCAGCACTCGAGTGCTGACCACCGACCGAGTCCTGAAGATGGAGGAGCAAATTCTGCCGAAACGTCGACACGAAGAGTTTCAACATAGTGGCATTACCGCAGAAATATTACTACCAACTACCATCGGCCACGAGAACCTACGTAAGCATATATATATATATATATATATATATATATGTGAATATATATATATATATATATATATATATATATATATATATATATATATATATATATATCATGTTGATTACCTTCAGGATTATTCCACTTCATATTGAAAGATTGCAGTGTAGACCGAACCCTCCACTCTGTCAAAACTTCCCAACGTTTCGAATAGATTGCACTATTCATGTTCACGGAGACGACTGTAACGAACTAAATCGTACAGCTAAGTTGTAAGTTGTAAGTTCGTTACAGTCGTCTCCGTGAACATGAATAGTGCAATCTATTCGAAACGTCGGGAAGTTTTGACAAAGTGGAGGGTTCGGCCTACACTGCAATTTTTATATATATATAAAAATATATATATATATATATATATATATATATATATATATATATATATATATATATATATATATATAAATATATATATATATATATATATATATATATATATATATATATATATATATATATATATATATATATATATATATATATATATATATATATATATATACACACAACAAATAAAACACACCCATCCAAGTGTGAGTGTGTGATTTATGCTCGCGTATGTTTACTATGGTAGCTACATGCACGTTAGTCGTTACTCGTTAGTTGTTATGTCCCATTGATTACCATCTACATTCTACAACAGCTCGAGCGAGAGAGTCTGCCTGCATTCGGAGCCAGCCACTGCACATGGATTGCATCGCGATGGACCGTGCATGCAACTGCAACCGTGCTTGGCTCGACCAAACCAATATCAGTTGACGATCAGTCTGGAACTGTATGGGAGGAGAGAAACATTGGAAGAATACGTTGGAATTGATTCAATGATATTTATTTTGTCGTGTTGAACCTATCGTAGGCTTTTTTGTTGTAGATAAACAAATTATTATTATAAAAATGATCTGGTCTATGATCTAGATGTAGTTATATAGACTATACTTCGTGATTGAAAAAAAATATATTTTCTATACTCGAGTCTATTTATTTTTTATTACTTGTTCTCATTTTATTTCAGGTTTAATTGTATGATATATTTGGATCTTTTTTTTGTGACGGTGTAATTAAATTACATCTTTCAAATGGTTTTCTAATCTTTCAGGTGGGTGAGTATATATATTAGGGATAGCGTCCGTCTATCCTTTTCCCGTCCACCAGATGCATTATGCACTCTCACAGAAATAATTGTTAATTGTTACACTCTTTGAAATATAATCTTATTAATGTTGCGTCAGTGGTAGGCCTATGTAAGCAAAATATGTACTAAAATAAACGCATTCAACAAAAGTGGATTTACGTCACATTTGTACGCTTCCGCCAACAATCAGCAAGAATAATGTCGGACTGGTACGACAATTTGTCTCGTTCGATTTGTCTTCTCTTTGTTCTGTCGAGCATTCGAACCCGGCACATCCATCAACAGCTAGCTATCACTCAGCCTCACGCTCACCTGTCCCATGAAGGCGCACTAGATCACTCTATTTCACGCACGCGCACTAACTCTCGTCATCAACCGGTATGCAAAAAATGATAACGGAATACTTATCGATCTTCACACCATATGGGTTCGATGCCAGTTCACAAGAAATAATTGCTGACAAGAATGACAATTGTTTGACATTTTTAGTCGTTGGAAAGCATGATGTTTATTGCTTGTCTATTGATTGTTTTATTGGTTGTAAATTATCAGTCATAATTCACTTCAAATATATTGACGTAATATATTATACAACAATGATCTTGCTAATTGTAAAGATCAAAGAGTATATTTTTTGGATAAGACCTCAGTTAGTTTAATGCCTAGTAATATTTTTCATTGCCGTAATTACTATAGAAATAGTTTCCTGTAACTTCAATCAAGTGTCAATACTGAACAATTGTTTTTTTATTGATACAATCGTTGTTTTTTTGTTTGTTTTATTTCTTTGTTTGTGATAGAATTATAACCTCAACCTCTTCTTCGGCCATTGTTGATTATATGACCTGAAGTTATTGTTGTTTAACGACGTATAGTTATTGCTGTTTAACAATCCCAACATAAATAGTATACAGTGGAATAAGAAATGAGTATTCATTCTATTATTATTCTTCAAGTGATTAATTCATACGTGTTTATACGTTATTCAGATTCTTGAGACTTAATTGTATTCTGACGTAAAAATTATAAAATGTATTTCATCCGACTTATTCGAATAGGAATAGACGTTTTGATTAAATTACAAATACAATGGCATAAATGGACTGAGTTTTTCAATTGCAAAAGCTTCATATTTCAATAGATTTTTTCGCAGTAACTATTTGTCCAACCTAAAGACGATGTGCTTTGTGAGAAAATCGCAGCTTCAGGTTAGTTGTAGGTTAGATTAAAACATCGTTAAGTTTGTTAGGTTAGTCAGACTTGATTGATTTGGGTCAATTTTAGATCAACAACAACGTCTATGTTGGTGGGGACCCTTGAAGGGATTCGAACCCTGGTCCCCAAGAAAGTGCATAGCGCTTAGACACTATAACCCATCTGTCTCAGTATACTATAGCTTATAAATGATATTAAAAAAATATTGTTCCACACCAATCTAAACACAATACGATGAAACATATGTAAACGATTAAACACCATTTCACTGTAAACGCACGTGTGAGTGTGTGTGGGAAGTGACGTTGTTACAATGGTTGATGAACCGCGCGCGCATCAATCAAAAGCTTTTGCACCATGTGTGTTGACTTTATCTTACAAGCACAATAAACAATTAAAGCTGTGTTTAAAATACTCGAACAAGTGAAGGCAACTAGTAACGCAATGGCAAACACCTGTTACACGCCGTGAGAGTGTCGATTAGTGAGACAAGTGTTTCACTTTTATGGGTGTCGGGTGGTGAACCCAAAAGGTTATTTGATTGTGCTTTCCGAGAGTGGTCAGGGTCTTAGGTGGACTAGGTGTATACTACTTGTGAATAGTTTTTAATTTTTCTATGATTTTGTTATCTTCATTTCATTATTTTTTTTTTCTACATTTTCTTATTCAAACATTATAAGCTACATTGATTTGATGATTTCCGTTTTTTTTTCAAAGTTTTCATCATTAACATCTCATTTCGATCACCACCATTCTTAGATTTAATTAACTCATATTTTGTTCCTAGTCAAATTATATTTATTTTGTTATTCTCTAAAATGTTATTATCGATAATTTTTTATATTTTAATTAATTGATTTTCATTCTGTGTTTTTGCAATCTCATAATGTAAGACACAGTCTTGAATGAAGATATATATATATATATATATATATATATATATATATATATATATATATATATATATATATATATATAACTTGACTCAAACTCTCACGATTCATATTTGCATAAATTGAGTGAAACTGGGCTGTTTTTTCAATCGTGATATTATTTATTCAAACTTACCAACGTTTCAACGAGATTGGTCTCGTCCTCATCAGGGTCCAAACTATACTTTACTATAGTTTGGACCCTGATGAGGACGATACCAATCTCGTTGAAACGTTGGTCAGTTTAAATAAATAATATCACGATTGAAAAAACAGCCCAGTTTCACTCAATTTATGCATATATATATATATATATATATATATATATATATATATATATATATATATATATATATATATATATATATATATATATATATATATATATATATATATATATATATATATATATATATATATATATATATATATATATATATATATATATATATATATATATATATATATGGTTGATATATATTAGTACCAACAGTAGTATACAGTAGTACAGTAGTATACTAGTAGTTCATCCAGATGATGAGATAACGACATAGCTGAACGTAGTTACGATTATTGAATGACAAGAACATGCTATAGGACACTGCTTTACTTGTTCACAATATTTGTTTACACAAACCGTGTAAAAATAATTTATGTGAGGGATATTTATATTGTTAGTTCATACTTGATAAAATATAGTCACTGGTCAGTATACAAGTTACAAATGATTGCTGCTATTGTAATATAATTATTATTAAATGTCAGAAATAATAAATTCACAAAGTTCTTTGAAGAAGTAATGATATCTTTTTTTTTGTTTTGAGTGATTTTTGACGGAGGTTTTGACATTATCTCATGAAATTTGTTCGTTTGGACGTTGAAAAGTAATTATTCATATCAAATAAAAACAACCAAGTGCGAGTGAACGAATATTTCGAAACATTTTGCACCTTAGTATAAGAATGTGCCCAATACTATGAAGATTAATATTTCACATCTCAAGGTATTCACATTTTTTTCAGAATCCGTAGGCCTACATAAATATACCATTTCCCATTTATAATCAAAGGTTCCTTATTGAATGCTGGTATGGAAACAGGACAAATTTTCAAGTTTTCAAATTTGGATGAGTTTAATAATCAATTCACTTTCACGATGCTATAAATTAGTTCTTTCAGAATCCATCCACTTTTCAAAAGCAGTATTTCTCATATTCATATCGTGTGGGCACTACGATATATTATAAATAAGTTATTTCTGTCGTGGTTGTTCTCCATACTTATAGCCCCGAGAGACGATGATAGACCGGACCGACTGACTGATTGACTGTATCAACTTGTCAGCTACTTGTCTCGCAAACACACACACATGCAATGCAGTCTGATCAACTTGCTGTTTATGTTGCTGTTTCCAGAACCGCCTTGCTGCTCGCTGGCCACAGGGACATGCAGGTCGACTTGCTCGCAGGTAAGCCACCGACACCAAGGGTCAATCACAGACGAAAGATGAACTATAGAAATCATTTATCCACGAAACGAGAGGTTAAGATGGTCTGTCAACATAACTAACATAAATAAAACTATTATAATTTTGTACGGTCGTGATATTTTCAGGGTGTGAAGATTTTTCGTAACGAGATTAACGATGAGGAACGAAACTACAACGTTCAAACGGATAAAACTTTGAAGTTGCAGCTTGTTTATACAACAACTGCATAGTCTTTATCATTGTTCAATAATGGTAGATGACCTTTTTCTTTCGTGGATACTAGTATGCCACATACATTCCACGCTTATGGCAGAACGATACTATATGCAATCTCTATACACATCTCCAGTCTCTTTTATCTGCATTCAGTATATGTTGACCTACGAGGGGTAAGAAGGGAGTGGAGGTATAGTAGTGTGAGTAAATAAAGGGATAAGTTTTTTCAACGCTGAGACTGGTGGACCAGTGGCTAGCACTCTGAAGACGGGAGTTTGATTCCTGCCATGGTCGACTATCCTCATAGACATTTTTTATGGGTTTCTTCTGACATTTATTTAAGCCATCACCATAATTTCGTTGCCAATAGATTTTAGTTGTCATCACAATACGTCGTTTGATACATTATAAATAATTAAGTTAAATTAAATTAACGTTAAATTACGGTAAATAGTTGCTCGACATGGCACTTCTTCCTCGATAACGTGATGTCTGTTAATCAATGGTTAGGTGCTATGTCGAGACCAGGATTCGATCTTGTTCCTTTATCTGAGACAGTTAATGATACAATGCTTTAAAATCCGAAGTCAGACGAGTACGGGATCGAGTCCCACACTGCAGTGCAGGCATGAGCTTTTGTGAACGTTTTTTGTCACAATGAACATTTTCTTAAGTCGATTATTCCTTCGTTACGATAGACTTCACACACATATAAAATATCGATTATCCTCTTTTTTAGCATAATTTTTTAGCTCTTTTTTTTATATGGCAGTTTTTTTCAACAATACCATACTTACGTTAGTGAATATAGCACAATTAAGCTATTAAACAAGAGGATAGTTTGTAATGATAAAAACATTACTATATAATTGCTCGAGGCGAGCTTGGCCTTTGTACACATGAATAGCTAAGTGGAGGAAAATATAACTTTATATAATGATTGCGCTATACATAATTTTATAATGGGACGTAATTTGAATTTTGAAACGGAGATAGAATGATTTCAGAACACTTCAAGTACAGATAGATGAATTGCATTTACGATATAATGTATTTCTGTCTTGTGTGTGGATTGCGAACCTTCTGAAATCTGTTGTACACTTGACATGAAATCTTCCTGAAATCACTTGAAATCTTCTTGAAATCCCGTGATATCTCCCTGAAATCCCTTGAAATTTGAAATCAGGTGTACACCGAATTCGCTAGTTGTTTACCTCTCGGTGGATTGTGTAAGTGTGTTTGTGCATAAATATTCGAAGTTGCCATTTGTCGGTTCCGAAGTACACGGCAACACCGTGGGTTTATGTAGTTTGGTTGGGTTGAATTGGGTTAATTTAGGCTGCGCGTAGTAACAACATCTTATTTAGGATATGAATATGATCTTCATTCCTGATGGATAAAGGCTACCATAAATGTGAGGGTATAAATTGATAAAATTAGTTGGATATTTCTTATTCATATCATAAATAGGTTATTAATGTAATTTTTATGTGAACTTTGAAATTAATCTTACTCAGCACCTGTAAAAAGCATAAGCAGTTGTATTTGATCGAATCCTCTGCCCAATTAGTTCGTCATATATACGTATTATCAATTCCTAAAACGAATGGTATCTCCCTGTTTTAATTTCCTTACCAGCTCACCAATTAAGCATTTTCTCGAAGTTTCATCGCCCTAGCTGTGATTTTCTAAAGCACATACACACAAGTCGTTGGGTGGTCTGTATGTACTCGAAGGTGCACGATGGTGAGGTGACAAGGAAGCAAGGGCGTATGTTCTAGCACTATCTGTCGCCCGTCCCGATCTGTCGATGCTCTTGCAACAGCAATACGGGTCAACTGCATTCACTTCCACCCACTCACGGCAGCCACACAATGCACTCGGTGTACACTCGTTCGGCATGCACAATAACAGAGACCTCTTGATGTACACTCGCTTAGGTTGACTCATATGTCTTCCAGTGTATACTTTTCTCAGTATATTAAAATTTGTAACGAATTACAATCTATATTATCATTTGTAATCTTATTTTATGTAGCAAAATCAATGTAATCACCACAGTATTATAAAATGTTTGTATTTTATAATGAATTTTCAAAGGTTGTTCATATATTTTTATGTTCAAATATGTCTTGTACATCAAATTGATTTTAAAGAAAATAAATACTTACTTAATTACTTTTTTGATATTGTTCGTTCACAGTGGCGAATAGTTACATATCATATCCTTTTGAGATTTTTTTTGCTGTTTTTCCCGTCAAAAGGGCTAATGATTGTGTACGTTGTTGTGTTCGTATGGGGGTTTAGGCAAAATATAAAACTATATTTGTACGTAAATGTATTACATACACATAAAATGAGGTTTTCGATCCATATTTTTGTTTGTGTTTCTACCAATGAATTGCGCACAGTGGGATAAATCTCCCAACGAACTATGTATAATTTGCTTGAAAAAGTGAAAATAAACAGTTTATTTTCAATTTTTCCCAATGGTTCGTAACTATTGAAAAGTCCTGCGCACGCCATACACATCACTCGCTTATTCGTACCCCCAAATAAGTATAGCTGTTGGTGAGGTCCTAAAACAAATCATCATCGAAATAAATGGCATCATGGAATCAACGTTTCAAGTTCCCACTCCCTTTATCTCACTTACTAAACATTTTGTTCAAATTAGCACATGGTATATGGTACTGAAATTTAACTTCAACTATATGTAGGCTTATAAGTGAGTTTATTCATTTCTACTTACTCGGTCGAATTAATTGTGATAAATGTGTTTTCTCGAATTGAGTGCAAGTGACGTAATTGTCACCAAAATGGTCTTCAATGTTGTTGCTTCTAAGTAGGAGACAACTTTCTGACCAATAAGATTCAAATAAGCTCAGATGTTCTTGTATTCTTTGAACCATCATTAGGCCTATATATTTTCTGCTCCATCTTACAATTATATAGATAATTTATAAGAAATCATTCAATTTGCATAATAAAAACGAATAATAATGCGTCATCTAGTTACTGGGAATAACAGCAAGATGATCGTTGACGGGGATGGATGATGGAATAAGTGGTGAACTGACACGAGGTAAATGAAACTATCGAAATGACAGGGATAAATGACGGTATAATGGGTTAATTGATGTTGAGATAGCTGCCTAAATGACGGAATGACTAGGATAAATGTTCGGAAGACCTGAGTGAGTGAATGATTGCAGGCATAGTTGTATATTATGTTGTATCCACGAAAGTAGAATGTCGTCTTGAATATTAAAACATAAAGATCATTGATATTTATATTTATATTTTTTTATTCACAATACACTTTAAAATTAAATATAATAATGTGTTTCGTCAACAACTATGAGATTTATTAAGTATAATGTGTAGGCTGTATCACATTACGCTACCTTCCCACAGAAATACTCGATCTTATAAAAGTACTTTGCTAGATGCTAATGATGCTAATAAGATGATTTTGCTAGAACTAATAGATATAGTTTAACATTACCTTTGAAAAAAAAGACTTTTCAGAGATAATATCTTGAGGTAAAGTATTGAAACAAAAATTCACAGCGTTTAGATGGAGTCCAGTTTCATATAATATTGTTTACGATAAGATTCATTTACTGGGTTCTGTTTAGGATTGTGGCTGTTTTCTTAAATGAATCAAAATTTAATTTTGACAAAACAACCTCTAAAACATACAAACATGAGATAATTGAAATATGGAATTATTGGAATTTACGCTATTCGTCACACTTACATCTTTAAAAAAACGTTGGATGGTTGATATTGCAATGAGTTTCGCTGAAATTACTGGAGATTTTACGATTATTAAGTTGGTAGACGTCCTTCTTCGTTCGTGGATAGAAGTATATGACCGAGTGACCGGGATAATAGACAGGATGGTAAGTGTGAATGAGAGGTGAATTACGTTCCAGTTTACAAAGTCGAAGAAAGGGAGACGATGATCAGAAATAGCCAGCCTTGTTGCTCATTTCACTTATGTAGTCTTATTACCATCAGCAAATCAAACCATAAGGATTATCTGATTGCAATTCCCTTCAGGCATTGCTTATATATTTACATTCAACACAAACTCTCTTTGCTTTGAAAATCTCCTTTGACTTACTAGTCGCGTCTTGTACAGTTGGCAGCATTGAAGAGGAACGAGTTATTTATATCAAACCCGATGCCAAGATTGGCGGCACATGGTGACACGTTCTCTCTCCCTCTTTCTCTCCATCTCTCTGTTTTTCCTCTCTCTACCATACATAGTTTATAACACCTCTCGCATAGATCTGAGAAAACCGGTAAACCAACTCGTCGAAATGCCAAACGACGAAGTGAAAATGTCTTCTTCATTTCTTGATTTCAACTTTTTCCAATCATTCTATTTCTACCGTGGAGTGTTGTTTGGCCATAGATATATATATTTGACTCCATGGATGTTTGGCACGGCCACAGGGAGTAGTAGAGCACGTCGACTGTGCACGTGTGTGATTCACATTGGCGGCGAGGGTGAAAGGTCACGTGGTTAAACAAATGACTTTTTTTTATAATATTGCCAAACTAACGAGCAGTTTCTTTACGAGGTGGGAGAAATCAGATGAACAACTTTTTCTTCCAAGTACATAACTAAACATTGATGAGAAAACAGACCAAGTTATTTATTTATTTATTCAA
>OZ023328.1:24054788-24057288 GCA_964007535.1 Brachyptera risi
TTCGAAAAGGGAGTATGTGGACTAATTCTGCATTAATTAGTTTTCTCACAGACTTGTGAATGACAACGATCCCGATCACCGGTTTTGATCGGGTTTGATTACATTCACCGTATTTATATTAAAACACATGACTTTTCCATGTCTCTTTCAGTGCCTGTATCGAAGCGAAAAGCAATACACAAATATATATGTTTTAATAACAACGAAACATGATACAGAATAATTGTTAACAAAAAGTAAGATCGTTTGGATGGGGCACCATGCAAGAGCGAACTTTCCATCACAAATAATATGTATCTACCATGCAAGTGTCTGGTCATCGCGGAGTCACTTTTACGATTTTTTTTTTTTTGTATGACGGACAAGAAGAAGTTTGTGAGTTTATAAAACTGAGGGTTTAATAGTTTTAATAAATTATGGTACACGTCTGCATGCGGCAGTGTCTGTTCAAATAAACCGGAGGTTGTTCCAATGACCTAGCTGGTTTCATAGCATTTGATTCAAAGTCCGTGCATGTGCATACACCCGTGATAGTAGTGGAAATATGTTGATACGATTATATATATATATTCCACTTTATCCTTTTCTTGGGGTACAGAATATCGGGGTTCACAATACTGTGGTCCACAAGAGCGGTACCCTATATATATATATATATATATATATATATATATATATATATATATATATATATATATATATATATATATATATATATATATATATATATATATATATATAATATATATAAATGTATATATATATAAATATGTAATTATGTATGTATATATATATATATATATATATGTATGTATATATATATATATATATATATATATATATATATATATATATATATATATATATATATATATATATATATATATATATATATATGAATGCAGTGATAAGAATATGAGATGGAAGATAGGTATGCTAAAAAGGAGGCAAGACGTTCCGCGTATGTTTCAATGTTGAAATCGAAAAAATCTTAAATAGATATTATTAATGATTTCCGAGTGAATTTTCTATTGCAATGAACCTTAGAAATATATATGAATAATAAATAAAATACGCTCACTTCTGTGTGATATATATATATATAAATATATATATATATATATATATATATATATATATATATATATACATATATATATATTCATATATATATATATATATATATATATATATATATATATATATATATATATATATATATATATATATATATAGTATGGTCTAAGGAGCAAGCTTAGTTTGCCCAGATTGCACATTAATTTTCTCTAGTCCGGCCCTGTCCGGGCATAGGAGGGATCCATGTTCATTTTACCACTTCGATCCTTCGTTACAATAACAACTATAATCTAAACCTATATGAAGTGGGCACACACAACCTGATAAGTCGTCCTGATTGTTACATTGCCGTGCCCATGTGGTGACATTTCCCAGCATTGTTGTCGTGGTATGTAACGTCAGGTCGAAGGTGTGTTGTCTTGTCTCAGCCCCTGAGATCGCATTAAGATATCATTGCAGTTGGTAATACTGCAAGTGGAACAAGATTCTATTAAGATGAGCGTCAATCAATCAGGGTGGCTTTCTCTGCATGTAAGTCGATAAGCTTATTGGCTTAGAAGTACAGGGCAATGCGATTAACCTAACAAGACCCTAAGGAGGGGCCAATAGATGACAATGACACTAGTGACGTCATCATCTGGACATGTGATGAGAAGATTCTGAGCTTCAGATCTATAGGCTTCTGTCAAGTAACAAATGACAATTAAACAATCGAAAACTAACAGTTATGAAATGCAATACCGTTAGTGTGTTATATTTCGAATTTTTCGCCACGTAAATTCTGCTGCTACAAATATGTCAGTCAAATGTGTACGAATATGTAATCTATGCACCGTAAAATATGTTTATAATTTTTATCAATACTGCTCATATCTCATGTATTGTAACGACACTTAAACAGCACACAATCATTTCATCTTATGTGTGGATAATTGGATAATGTATATATATATATATATATATATATATATATATATATATATATATATATATTTATATATTTAATATAAATAAATATGTATATATATATATATATATATATATATATATATATATATATATATATATATATATATATATATATATATATATATATATATATATATATATATATATATATATATATATGGGGGTACATATAATCATAATTGTGCATTATATGTGCTCATTTATCCCTATAACAATGGTACAACATATACAACAATAATTGTAGCATGTTTGTATACGGTTACCACAGCAACAAGAAAAGTTATAGTACCAAACAAAATCACAGTGGTTGTGATCGAATGTCATAATTTGGGAAAATTGTTGTCCCCTTTTCACAACAATGTGAACACTTGAAAATAATCCGACATTATTTTGAGAAACAACCAGGGCTTTTTTGTCTCTACTTGAACAACACAAGACGTGTACGTATTTTAAA
>OZ023328.1:24062288-24137288 GCA_964007535.1 Brachyptera risi
TTCTGGATTGAATCAGATTCAACTCTGCATTGTATTGTAAACCGTATTGAAGCTCAGCGTATGTTTAATTGAAGAAATATGGTATGAAAAGAAGTGAACGTTTTCTTTACAATTCAATTTGATCGCTAATCTGTCGTTTAGTGGGCCGGAAACTGTAATTTTGGGGGGAAGGGGGAGGGGTGACAAAGATGTGTGTCCCCAACTTTGCTATTACGTCTATTGAGTTCACATTTCTCTATTTGATGTTCTTATAGAAAGCGGCATTTCTTTCGTAGCAAAAGACTCTTTGCGATTTCTTCACAGTTCTCACTGATTTACACCTCTTTCTCTCTTCCTCTTATCCCCCTCTCTCTTACGTCACCAATTGTCAGGCTTATAGCATCTATTATTTCGAAAACATCTGTATGATTTACTTCTCCGTTTTCGAAACCAAAACATGAGAGTTTAAGTGGATGGAATCTTCGATTAAATTTAGTTGAACTATTTTGTTTTAGTTAACCTATACAATTTGAATGATAATGGCTTCCAATTACTTTTGTCTCATGGTTCACATATTTGAAGGTACATTTTAAAAAAAAGTTTATTAAAATGAGGTTTATGTTGATCAAATTTGATTGTAGCACAAGTGGAGGTTGAGATATCGTAAGGGTTAAAAGCCGACCAAGTGAATCGTGTCGTTTGGACATTGATGGAATTGAAAATACTCGATCAACACCCACTCAAGTTGAATCTACATTTCGTGTATTCGCTTCAAACTGCGCCGACTTCAATAGTGGTGTGAAATATGTGCCATTATCCGCGCCGGCCACTCTTTCAGTATCTTGTTCAAACACATTTGAAAAAACATTTGAATTGTTTCGTGAAAATAATAATTTCCATAATATGTGTAGTATACCACACCAATTATACCCCATTATAAACTGAATATTGATGAACATAATGCACACACACACACCCACACACACTCACACACACACACACACACACACACACACACACACACACACACACACACATATATATATATATATATATATATATATATATATATATATATATATATATATATATATATGTACAAAGTTCAACTTGTAGAGATTCTTAATAAATACATAAATTATATATACACATATATATATATATATATATATATATATATATATATATATATATATATATATATATATATATATATATATATATATATATATATATATATATATATATATTTATAAGGAAAATTTAAACGAATTTAAACTAGAAGCCGAACAAAACTATATTGTAATTTCATTGGTGCTAATATGTGCACTCAGATGTATGGAATGGTTAAAAAAAGTAGCAAATATTAAACAGTGTGGATCTAATCACGGTGGTGTCAAGTGTTGTGGTTTGTGAACTAGTCATGTGGAGACAGCGTATATGAGACTGTGAGTGTTCATCACGCACCTTTGTTTGTACAGTATGTTTTGGTTCGGCTTATATTATTATCATTATCATTATTATTATATTATATTAGTTGAAATTCAAGTATATGTGTATGCGATAAAGTCAAGAAATATTCAGTGAATATTAGCATGAAATTAGTTTTCCTGTACTAAGGCCCGATCTTACCAAGTCCAGTTAGCTTTTACCTGAGAGTTTCAAAAACAGATGGTGTGGGTTACCATGGTGATAACAACTTTCAGTTAAGAGTTACTCTCACGTTGGTGTTTTGGACTGTTCCTGGACTGGTGCATGTTATAGAAATGAGCAAAGTTTAATGAAATGACCACGCTATCGGTGTGACCCCCCTCCCCTCGCCAAAAGAAACCATGATGCTGAAAAAACAGTCGCGAACTATTTCAATAATGAGTCTGAGCAATAGACTGAACCAGCGGCCAGAGGAGGTAGCTTACTTCAAAAGCATAATCAACACCATCAGTAGCTTGGATTAAAGCTATCGTACGTATACCAAAGAAAAGGCAACAGCGTTCTAGAGCTGTGCATTCAGAATATATACTGGAAACCAAAGTGTGATGTTACCGTAGTACAAATCACACTATAGTTTCTTCTATATTGCAATACGCTAAATCATTTAGTTTCAATTAACAGGATATATTTTATCATATTTTCATGCCTAAAAACGACAAATTACGAGTTCCAGTAATTTTTTCTCGGAACACTTCTGTCTACATTGAAGTCTTCTCCGTAGAACATAACTCTGAAAAATCGGAAGAAGCAGTACATTAAGCAACCAAGTAATCGTCGAAGATCACAATAAAAAATATCAGTATAATAATCTGATTCACAATGTAATTTGAACTTCAAGCACCATGCACTTAAAACTGAAAATCAAACAATTCACTCTCGTTTTTTAGCTCTGAAAAGAGTCTGTAATTACAAATTATGCCTATCCATGTACAGTATGTGAAATGTGTAAATACCGGAAGTTGATATACTTGATTGTAAATAAAACCGCCTTACTCTTGGAAGTATTAAATGATTGGAGAACACGATATTGCTATTATGCCGACAGATTAATAGCTACCGCGCAGCTGCTATAGCTATATAAATGAAAATACCGTGATTAATAACGGATTACTGAAAGGAATTTCTTCTATTCACCATCAATTGAACTTGTCTTCTCGAAGTGCAATTTTTATTACATGCCGAGTAATTGTCATTTTTATAGCAATACCTCATAATACAATGAGGTATGATTTATACCAGCAATTATTTGTCTTGAAATCATTTCACATCTCATTCGAGTGGTCATTGTATATCATAAAGTGAACAAACATAAAACGTCGAGTCTTAATTGTAGTGCTTTAATCTCGGCTACCTCGACAATTTTATGATACAATTTACTGCGGCAGTTTTACCAATTATATGTAATGAAAGAAGTTGCTATGATTATGTGCATACGTTCATATTATAATTCAGTTGCATATAAATATAGTGACCCAATTCCATAAATCATGAAATTTACTACCGATATGTACTTGGCATACTATTTACAGTGAGGTTGTCACTGCACATTGAAATGTTTTTTTCTATCAAGGTGTTAACATGCGAATCAAGTACACCCATAATATTATATTCGTGAATACACTCACTAGGTCTGTCTATACATGGGCCTATATGACAACAAAACTGCAAAGATTTTAAACATTGAATTTGAATAGATTTCAGATTGATGTGTTTGATAAGTAGCGAGAGGAAAGTGATCATATACTGTAATCTCCATGATACCATGGATAAAGCGATCACCATAAACCATGAACTAAAACTATGAACGAAAAAAATAATGAAATGCAATACTGTATACAAGGAAAAAGGAAGGCGAATTATAATACTTCTGTGAGTGGAAATTCATCCCATATTTTCAGAATGAAAATTGAAAGGCTAACAATCCAAATGAAATAGTATTTTCGAAACAATTTTTCACTTCTGCTCAATGATCCCATTAATAGCTAGCTGTTAATTTTCATTTCTCGAAAAAACGATACCAATTCCTTACGATTTATCACATTTCAACTCAAAATTTTAATTTTAATTGATAATTTTATTGTAAATTCTTCATTTGAATGAGCTTTTCTGCCAACATGATGCCAACATATGAAATTGTGCTGCAAAGTTTTTCATATTACCTGCTGCTTCGTGTTTATAGCCGGTTGGTGGAGGTGCCAAGCAAGTCACATCTCAGTGTCCCAAGTCCGCTCGTGACTTCCGGTCGCGCAATTATTAATGCATACTTCACGGTCACGCATGTTATCGGACTCTTCCTATTCCTTTACATTTCTCTATATATTATATTTATATTTTTATATTAAATCTCTAGCAAATTGTCTGTCATTTTTCCAAGTCGGGTTGGGTCTGTTCTTGATGCTATTATGTATAAGTTAACTTAAATTTGACTACAACATTCTACTCGAATGGTAGTTTTGTGAAACGCGTTATTGTTCCTTGGAACCCAGTTTATCAATCGTTTCTTTAATTTAAAAAAATCCTAAAAATACGTGCCCTTGACAGTGGACTGTTCGTCGAGTGTATATAGGATCTCAATTCGTGATACACGAGGAATAGGCCTATCAGGAAATCATTAAACAAAAAACGCTTTTTGTCATGTGTATGAGAAAGATGAAAAACAATATTTGAAAATAGGTATGAACAAATGGAAAATAAAATAGTAGACATCACTTGGAAAAATCATTGACCTTGTATTGCGTGTACTTTATGGTTTGGACTTAATTACTCATCACATATTCTCTGTATAGAAGCATTATTCTTTATCGACTTTATCGCCCCTGCCTGTCACCTAACCATGAGTTCAAGGCATCATGAAACATTCATACGACGTAGAATCAATCGATCATTTAATTATTGGCAATACTTCTCAGAATGTGAACTTCAATTATTCAGAGGAGGACCGCGATGTCGTCGGATGTGACCGGATAGCATGTGAATAATTCATTGTGCTTTATTGATTGTTGGAATCTAAATGATACTCAACTCGACTTTCTCTCTCCCTCCCTGTAATATGCAGATGCTGTGCACAAGACTGTCATTGTCTTTATTTAATGGATGTTAATATGTTGATGTAAACTTGGTCTTTCATATTCAAATTATAACTATATATACTGATGCTCAGAAAAACGAAAAAACTGCAGTCTTTGAACAAAAATACTGAATACAAAGAGACGAAATTCTAAGATAAATATTCAACAAATGGAATAACTATATAATCAAGCACATTCTCCGAATCTTCTGAAACAAAAAATACGCAGTCGAAAGTGTAATAAATAGAAATATGAAAATGATGAATTGATTTCTGTGTACAATAGGCTACATATTATGTTCCAAAACGTAAAATGGGAGATTAACAAATATACTATAAATAGTTGAACAATCAATACACACCAAACAAATTAACTATGACAAGTCTGTTCTGTCGTGAAGGATGAAATAATTGATTGAAAGTAGTGTCCTTAGGCTTCTACATTATTTCTTGGATACTAATATTTATAGCTGATTATTTATATATTTTGTGTATTTCAGTTACTTTACGCGTAGACTAGACTTGAAAGCTCATTACATTTCATGCATTTTTAGTACAACAATTTATTTTTATTTGAATTTCACTAATTGGTTTCTTCAGGTTAATTATTATTATATTTTTTAATAACATCGAAACTTGATACAAAATCATTGTTCCTCAATAAAGGCTATATGGATGAAAGATGGGATCGTTTGGACGGGGCACCACAAGGGCGATCTTACCATCCTATTTTTAACTGTTATTTTTAATGATCAGAACTGTTTTCATTTAACTTTTCACACTATTTGCATCACAATCGTTTAAAATGTGAAATTGCATCTATTATTCAAGATATGAAATATGTGTTTAATTGATATATCCTAATGAATATCCGTAAACGTATAAGATCTTATGCCAGGATATATATATATATATATATATATATATATATATATATATATATATATATATATATAATTACGTAATCTATACTATAAATTCATATATATTTATATACGTTACTTCGATATAATACTGCTATTCATTTTTTGATGATTTTATACCATCTAGAAATATTAATTGATGGAACCAAAACTTTATACCAAGAATTTTCTTGCTCAAAGCGATCGCTCAATAAATTCAATAATCATCCTTTCTCATTTGCTCTGCTATCTTCACTGTGCCGTGTATTCACCGTGCCGTGCCACGTTTGATTGAATCATCTGTCTCATCTAATAACATACAATCAGTCGAGACTAATATCAGTCATTATATGAAACCAGGTAATTGCGTGCCGAGTGCACGCGTGCCTTCCGACCAATCAGCACGCTCTGTGACGTGTCTGCCAATCACAGTTCAGAACTTGATTAGCACTCCTTGTTTCAATGCTAAGTGTCTTAATTACTCTTTTAGTAAGGTAACTAAATAGCACACTGCACTGCATTTGAGTGATTAGCGATGTACCTAATTAATTATAGCTCGAGTCTTAGTCAAGGCATATTTACTTTTGAGATAATTTGTTTCTAATTTGACAACAAGTAAGAAAACTGCATGGAATTTTGTGTTTCTGTCCGTATTATAGTCGAATTATAAATTTAGTCTACCGCTTTGATATTCCTATTGTTTGCTCGAATATATTATATTGTAAGTTATCTGAAATAGTAGTGGAAATTAAATTGTGTTCTTGCTTGTATTTGTATAATATGTTGAGTCAAACTCAATAAGTGGCAAATGTTACCAGCCTTCTTGTAAGTGTCTACTGGTGAATAATATAATTATAATAGATATACTAATGATGAATGATAGTTCATTTCATAATCTAGTCCGTATTTTCCTTCTTGTCGTTTTAGTGAATACTGGGAAGCTTCCAAAAGAGCATGTTCCAAAAGCTTTCTTTCCACCGTCCAAAAACCTGATGGAATTATTTATAATCCATCTCATTTTTCTATCGTCTTTTTCATCATTTTCCGACGCCAATAATCTTAGTCATCATCACAATCCATCACAATCATCACAATCTATTTAAGCCCAATACAAAAGAATGATAAATGAACCCCTTTTTTAGAAATTCAAAACTTTTTTTTGACATTTTCTACAAGTCCACACGGCTATGTGATGATATGAGTGGTGCATTGCATGTTGGTTCCACGCCTTGATCCTCCCCGCACGTGCGTGGTGGCAAACTGGCAACCAATAATGAAGCAAGTCAAGTGAGCGTGAAAACACAGCTCATGAATGTCTACTCGGCCGCATCCACAAGACATCCATCACAAATCTCTCTCTCTCTCTCTTTTCTCTCTTTCGATTTGCACCCTTTCCCTCTCCCTAATTAACTCATCTTCCTCTCTCTAACTCTTTTCTTCCTGTATCACTTCTCTCTCTCTCTCTCTCTCTCTCCTTCCTCTCCCCTCTCAATCTCCTGAGTCTCACCCGTTCACATTTACTTATTTCATATCTCTCTTCTCTTTCTCTCAACTATTCCCTCTGTATTTCTCTTTCTCTCTCTCTCTCTCTCTCTCTCTCTCTCTCTCTGTCTCTCTCTCTCTTTCCCTCTCTCTCGTTGATACTTTACATCAATCTCATATGTTGCTTCTCTTTGATGTCCACTTCTTTGAATGATTTAATAATGTGATGTCTGCCAAGCTTCTTGTTTACCCAGGAAAGTCGTATTACAAACTAACAACTGTTTTCACGACTCAAAACGATTCTTTTGACCTTTCCGCAGCAAGCCGGATAGATTTGTTAATGGTAGGCCTATGGTAGATGGTATTTAAGAAATGTCAGTTTTGATCGAAATTAGTATGAAAATAGAGGAACGAATGACTTAGCTCGTTAAGATGTTCAGGTTCTGAAATCTAAGTATAGGCCTACTTTATTATTCATGCGTCTCCTGGATTACTTTGATTTCGTGCTCTTGAATATACCACAAAATGAATAAGATTACTTAAGCTTAAAATCATTCATCTTTTAAAAAAATCAAGAATATTTGGGCAGAAACAGATCGGAGAGCATATCTATTTTCCAAAGCATTTCTCATCAATTTGTTTTTCCATCATTTTTAACATTGAAACTTTATACAGAATCGTTGTTCCATATATTAAGGCTGAGGATGAAGGATATCGTCTGGACAAGGCACCACAATGGCGATCTTACCAGAGAATAATAATAGAGAATATTCAATAATATAACTCATTCAAAAGGCAATATTACCGACGATATTACCTCCAGGTAATAATTTATGTGATGGCGTATAATTCAAATATGTGGATTGAAAGAAAATATATTCAATCTTCTTATTACCTGTATCTTGATTATTTTTCTTCTTATTCGTGAATTCTTATTTGTTCTTTCATCTTATATTTGTTCTTCGCTTTTATTTTGACATTCTCATATTAGCGTTCTGATTTTTATCGTTGTTCTGGTAAAAACCGTGTCTGTCATTCCAGATCGTGAAAAGTTTGCCAGTCAAGGTGGTGACAATAAAAGCATCACATTCAATTTGGCAGTACTGTTGGGCGCGCCATCATTATTTGGCCTAATTCAGTGACGTGATATCGTGATAGGATAGCTTAAACTCTTGTGGTACAGGCTGCTGTATAAAGGATGGCGTGTACCAAAGTGGCGTGTAGTCACCAACGGACAACATACCACCTTAGTTTACTCCCTCTCAGTCTCCACCCTACATGTTTCACCATGGTGTCGTGTTTTGCAAGACTCGAATGCGATGCAATGCACAAGACTAGAACCTGGTCCTTCAACCCTATCTGCATCTAGCAGGATACTGTGAGCCCATCATTAGTTCTAGTATACGTATACTCTTGTCTGGTGACAACACACCACCTTGGTGCACACCCAAAGCAGATCACATCAGCTCATTAACACGGCTGTGCCACGCCCTCGTGTCGTGTCTTTCTGATCAGTCCAGAAGATCACTTGTGACTATATGCATCGTGCAAAGCTTCGCTCGGAAGCCTCTCTCTCTCTCTCTCTCTCTCTCTCTCTCTCGTTCTCTGTCTCCCTCTCTATAGGTGACTAACATACCTATAACATCGACTTCTCGTATCGATACAAACGTGCTGTAGTTCTATATTCAGTTGCTACAATTTTTCAGTCAGTGAATTACTCTTACAATTATTTCGGTAAAAACTGCTACTTTTTTTGTTATATTTTTTCATTTTAATATGATATTCTCATCAAAATATTTATAAAAATCGTAAACAAAACGTCCTTGTATAATAATAATAGTACAATGAAGAAAATATATTAACTTTATATCTCCTTCTGAGAGCTTGAACTCTGTGATATATATATATACTACTATATGAAATAATAAGCGTTATATTTTTTATTGAAACGAGATGAATGTGTAGTAAATTTTTGTTATCAACATCGAAATTTTATACAAAATTATTGTTCTCCGATTGAGGTTGAGGATGCAAGGTCGTATCGTTCGGACAAGGCATCACATGGGCGATCATACCTTCTAAAGAATAATTAATAATTATGTGACTCATTTAACTAACAATACATCTTGAGGTACCTAATAATTTTAGGGATAGAAAAAAATCTGAACATTCATTTTACATTGGGGAGAACAAAATCTCGATATTATTTTTCTTCTTGTTCTTGAATTTTTCTTTCTTCTTTGTTCTTGTATTTATTACAATATTGATAATTTTTGTTTCATCTTTTTCATCGATTAATTTTTTTATCCATCATTATCCATTTATTCAACCATCTATTAACTCTATTCGACATTTCTAGTGTATATTCTAGTGTATTCTTGCATGTTCTATGTTTTATTTTCACTGTATTTGTTTTATTTCATTCAATTAATTAATTAATCGACTATATTATTTTCATTTTTTTTCAATATCATTTGAACGTGATTGAATTTGTGAGTTATACGTAACAGTATTTACTTAAACGCAGAGGAGAACCACGACGAACCATCAGTCTGGATGAAAAGTCTTGAAGTTATTGATATTGAGATATTGAAGTCGTACAAATTTTCTAGCCACAAATCTCGACTCCCTGGTAGGATTGACCACCAGCCAGAGACCACCAGTCTTCATTAAAAAAAAAAAAAAATACATCAGCATTTTCTACTTTTTACTGTAAAATATTATTCTCGTGGTTCGTTCCAGTGTAGTTAGTTACCCAGTCGCAGAAGGATCTCCCAACAATGTGCTTATATAGTGTTTTGTTCTCTGTTTTGTAGTTGTCCCTTGTAACAATGGCGATGGATGCTGACGTAAGAGATGAAAGCCTTTTGGACGTACACACGTACTGTCCTCGTCAGCTGGTAAGTGAACACGTATTTAATTTAATTTTATGTTATTAATGGCATTCAACCTATTGTTTTCATTCATGTTTTGTTACATTATTGTGCTCAATAATAATTATTGTGCTCTATCATCATTTTATTCCATGTTGAAGAATTGTGGGTAATTTTTATATATTGATTATTATCCTCGTGTAATCAATATGTTTCCAGAAACCAAAAGAGATTATATACGGCATATCTAGAGCATTTAACCAGCATTAGTACTTCAATTAGTGTAGCTCGCTTGCTCCTTATGACGTCAAGATGAGTGTAGATCGGGCCTCAGCTCGGTCCCCACCATCACCGTACATCTTTACATCTCACATCTTTAGGATTTTCGTGGTTTCCTTTTGAAGTTTAGGGAAATGCTGGAAGATTATCACGATATAGGTCACGACCGCTTCTTTACCATTATCCTTCCCATTTCCATTACCTGAAAAACCTTTCATGTCGTCATCCCAACGTCTCATCTGACGACAGTAGATCTTAGTTTCATCTCAATGGGTCGTTAAACTCAATATAAATAATAAATAAATGTAGCATTTAGCTTACGGTAACATTCTGTTTGAATGTTACATGTTACATTGCATGATTATCAACCAAGTGTTATAGGAAGAAAGACCATTTCTAGAAATATTTTGACAGGAATACTATTTTTATGACACTTCTTTCCCTTCATCCACCTTTGCCGTGCATTTCTATAAAGTATATGATTCGGATGGCAGAATAATCACCACACTTTGAACTGCTATATTCTGGTGGAGGAGCCGGATATGATATCATTTTTGTCTGACGTCACATGTTTTATTTTGTTTCAGTCTTCTTTCTGGCAGTGCATCAACAAGACTATGGAAGGTGAGTTAATGAGTACATTACAGTCTTAATAGTCTGCTATTATTAACTTGTTTTAATTATTGTCACTTGGTTCATTACAATTATCGTGGGAATTCGGATTGGAAAAGTAACTGCTTCTCTTCATAACGGATTCACCGATGAAAAAATAATAGGATGTCAAAAATATCGTCGATCATTGCCGAAAAATCACAAAAGAAATGATAGAATTCTCACATTCTAATAGGCCTATTACACAGCTTTTACCGAGGGGTTAACATCTCCTGAAATCTGGTGTACACATGTCATGAAATCTTCTTGAAATCTCTTGATATCTTCTTGAAATCTTCTTGAAATCCCGTGAAATCTCCCTGAAATCTCTTGGAATCTGAAATCCGGTGTACGTACACCAAATGTATTAGTTGTTTACCCCTCGGTGTCGGTATCGGCTTTTACATTTTGTATTGTCGCGTATGATCCTGAATTATTCACTCTCAAACAGAATAGATGCGCTTAATTGTCTCAGATGAAATACGTCCATTGTCTCGCATGGCTGATTGATATGATCTTCTAATCTCGTGTGTAACCGAAGATTGTAGAATGTCTCTTGTTTCGTCCTGTCCTGTCTCGGAGTCTTGTAAGGCGTTACTCATGCAATGAAATGCATTCGAGGATATAAACAGTGTGCTTGTTGTGATGTTATCTCCCCCTCCCCTCTTCTCCCCTGTGTCGTCCAGCGTTGTGTCCCTTGCAAGGAGTTGAAGGTCGAGCCAAACGTTCATAACTCACATGGTCACAATAGCTACTTGCAGTTAGCCATACTCCACGCCCAGACAGATGACCAAAACAAGAACTTGAATTTGAGAGAGACCAAATTGTAATAATTTTATTAGCAGTCATAAATTATAATCCAACAATTGATATCTCATATTTATTATACTAAATAATCGGAAAAAAATCTGCTATATTTTTGGTTTGTGGCTTCAACAATTGAATTGTCATATTTAAGTTCCAAGTGACATTTAATTATATTAAAAAAAGCAATATTTTGTCTTTATCATCCATTTATTTAGTATTGTATATTTCTCAATTGAATCTGATCAGATGATTTTTAAACATTGTATGAAGCTTAATTCAAGTGATAATTAAATAGGTGGATACAAAATAATTGGAGTGATCCATTTGAAACATTTTCTCAAGAGTGGTCAAAGTATCCACAAAAATGTAACTGCAGATTGAAATAAGAAATATTCAAATCAACAAAATAATGTATGCTCTCTTGGGTGACAGAATGTTTAAGAATTTAAGGCTATTCATCCATCTAAAAATGAGAATTTCTTCTTCTGACAAATAACTAGATTTTGAGTCAACTAATGCATGACCATTGAAGGGAATTGATATTAAAATGAAAAAAAAAAATCGAAATATTTTTTCCTGTTTTTTCCCGTGAGCCGGCAAAATAACCAAAAACGCTCGCTGAATACGTGAATGCCACAAAAATGATTGTAGAGTTTTGAAACTTGCCGAGGTTATTGTTCACACTATTGAGTATGTCATCAGATGATTAGAATTCCATAAGTCTTGCCGTTATATCGATACAGATTTGATTAGAATCACATAAAATTTAGTAAAAACTTTCAGGCAATTAAATCTTTGATGATAATCAAACGGTAGGACTTATGAAAATTCGAATTATCTGATGATCAATAGTGTTGACAATAACTTTGACAAGTTTCAAAACTCTACAATCATTTTTGTGGCATTCATGTATTCAGCAAGCGTTTTTCGTTATTTTGCCGGCACGCAGGAAAAACAGGAAAAAATATTTTGATTTTTTAAATCATTTCAATATCAATCTCCTTCAATGGTCATGCATGAGTTAACTCAAAATCTAGTTATTTGTCAGAAGTAGAAATTCTCATTTTTAGATGGATGAATAGCGTGTGAGGTTCTTGACCACAGTATTATGCCCCACTGTATTAGGTATTGTGATTTGTGTGATTTCATTTCAGTGGTTCAAAGTAAACTTGTGACTTTTGGTGCTTCGACTGGACGGGTGGATGTTTGAACAAAAAGTGTTGAAATAAACAGCTATTTTTCTGATAATTTTTTCCGAATCTTGTTTGATTCAAGTTGATCACATATTTGGTAGATAATTTAATTGATTATCATCATTTATTTTTCATCAGTGGCTTGTGTTTATCTTACAGAAATGATCAGTGGTGGAGGTTGGTCGGGAAGGGGCTGCTGTGCCATGCCTCAGTCCCACCAGTGCCAACTGGCGTGCGCCACTGCTGGCTCGAGAGATGATGTGATGAGTAGCTGTCGTCAGAGTGACGAGGTTCCGTTCTTCTCTTGCCTCGATCGACTAGAGGTGTGCTATTCCTTCATTGTACAATCGTGATGACTATAGAATACATATTAAGTGAATCTTGTGAGTTTTGTGATGAAAAATTTGCAGTTGTCTGCTAGGCAAATACTACATTTTCTCTTCATGAACCCTCACAACCTATATTTTTTCAGATATTGATTCAGTTCTTCTTTCATTGCTTCTAAAGAAAATTATTATGGTATGCAAATACAGGGATTTGATCAAAAACACATTCTCAACTAGGCGGACGCTCCATTTCGTTTCCTTGGCCTGGGCGCTTTAGCGTGAGTTGCTCAGGATGCAAAATTTCATGTTTTGATCTTTCACGATTATAGTTTTTGAATTATGGCATTGATTATCATTTAATTTTGCGATCTACGAAAACAAATCTAGGTTCATGCCAATACAGAATTTTGATAAAAAAAAACATTGTATTCGGTGCTTATTTGACTATACTTGAATGACTGTTTGTCTTGATTGCTTGACCTCACATTCATTATTCACCTTTCCAATGTCAAATTGAATTTTATTTTTTTTCTTCATGAGCATTACATATTTGGAACCACAGTATCACGGAACCACAGTTAACAGTATCTCTGTTAAGATGTAGGCGTTGTAATCACAAGAACATTAGTGGTACAAGCTTTCTCGGCTAAAACAGTGACTTGTTGGCCATTTGGTTGTCCTAATAGAAATTGTAATCAGATTAAGCTTTGGATATGTATTTTCTATCTTTTACTTACATTGGTGTATGTCTTTCAAGTTTGTGGTTTTCTAATAGTTTGTTTTCTCATTGTTTAGTATGGAAAAGCATGTTGCGACAACGCGAGAACTTTTGACTGCCAGACAGCTTGTCGTGCCATCTTCAAAACACATCTGACTCCATCACGCGATACGAGAGACCTGGTGGAGGAAATGTGCACGGAACACAGTCCACGCGTAATGCAGTGCGTTAAGAACTACACCAGGGTAACACCCGTTACAAACCCACATCGATGTAAGCTTTAGCTTCTCTATTAGTTATCTTTCTCTGTTCTCGTAGCTTCTACAGATTTTTGTTAATTCATTTTCATATCACCCCAGTGTTGAGAAAGTTCACTATCGAAGGACATTTTTTAAAAGTTCACTTCATGCCAAATAAATCCATCATTCAAATAGTTTCTGCTGGTTTTCTTGGTGTTTTCAGTATGTTCAAAAATAATAAATGCCAAAATCAGTCAGCATAAGGACACTTGTGTATGCCAAGTTTCAACTCATTTTGAATTTTTGTTTGACCTGTGAACCGCGAACAAAATAAAAAGAAGAAAAAAGCCATTTTTTTCGATTATGGTGAATTGAGTCTTCGCTTCGCTCATCCAATAATCTAAATCATTGCAATTATTGTAGTTGTAGTATGTTATATTCAACCCTATTTGATAGTTTAGTAAAGATTTGATTTAAATGTTTTTTTTCTCATGTTCGTAGACATGCACTGCTGCGATAAGGCAAATACCAACCAATGCCGTGACATTTGTAGAAGAACTCTCCGGACTAAGACCTTTGGTCTCGAGATTATTGACAGCATGCAAGAAGGGGGCTGTGGCGAACCTATGCCTCATGTAAGATATCTCACCAAGATCTTTTATGTTTTAGTAAGTTCAATGACAAATTTTATGCTTAAATAATATGTATAAAAATTGTTATTAAAATGCACTTTGCCTATGATATTGTTTCAACTTCAGTCAACTGCATTTGAAATAATTTCTAGTAGGCTTTGTCAATTACTTATCTAGAAATAGTTCCAGTACGAATAAAAGTGAATTTCAATTACAAAATGTAGGTATCAGAAACATTTTTTGAATGATCAATTTTAAGATATTGTGGTATTTCTTATTGATAGTGAAGTGTGGAGATTTTACCTTTGTCTTGAACAAAATACTCCTGACCATGTTTTTAGAGGAATGACAAAGGGCAACTGGTTTCTGGATACTCACGTTTTAAAATCAAAACCAGATCTATTTACCGAAACAACATTTTAGAATTCACAATATTTCCATGTAAAATAATTGAATAATATCCTAGCTAAGAAATATTGTATTGCGTGTGAAGAAAAACCATGTCTCAAACCTCTCCTACATGTGAGAAACCTTTGGGGTCGCTATTTCAGTGATTGTGCATGATCTTGTATTCTCGACTCGCTGTTTACCAGGGATCTTCGAATGTCTTGGTTCTTTTGACCATGAGCCATTCTGAGACTGATGAATGATTGTTATGAGATAAACTACTTACTTGCTCTTCTCAAAGCCACTCAGTTAGATGAAAGACATGTGGAGAAGTGAATACATCCATGCAGCTAGCTACATTTATTGGCTTGGCACCTTTCTGATTCTCACCTAATTATATATTTTTTGATAGTTGTGACAATCCAGTATCCAGTTGCTACTACTCAATGTCATTCCTAGTTGTTGGATATCTCTCACCCATAACTTTCTGAGAGGATACTTGAAATTTTTGATAAATTCTTCGAATTTCAAAATATACAAATTGAATGGTTTGGCCATATTTTTATCGTAATCGTATTCTTTAGGACAAGATTTGGCAGTGTTTTCTTCAAGGCTCCGACTCGGTATCCACCGAAGTAGAAGTGTCACGTATTGACCGCATGGGCATGGACTCTGTCAAGCTTCATTGCTGCAATAAAGCCGTATCGCAAACGTGTCGACGCTTGTGCCTGAAAACGTTCTCCAATGAGTGGACGAGGTCGTGGGAGGAATTTGATCGAGAGTGTCTGTCGCAGTTGGCAGAAGATGCATTATCTCATTGTATTGATGAAGGTACGATAATAAACCATTATTGGACTAGTAGTTACAGGAAAATCTTGAATATATGCTTGGGTGAACAAGTTACGAGGACTGGAAATATTAGGAGTAAGACCAGCAGCTTACCTCTGATCATTTGTTGGTCAACTCTTCTGGAAGAACTCTGACAGTATGTCTTTCGATGAAACCTGAAAGAAGATGCACTTCAATGTAGTATGTTAACAAGTGGCTCACTATTTGAAGTATGTATTATAATTTTTTACAAATTGGACAGATCCTCAATCTCTTGATGAAATAACTCAATAAGACGACCAAAATACAACCAAAACAGAGACAAATGAGTTTCAAGGGAGAAAACACGGACAATTCATGGCCATATTAGGCAAACAGATTGGTAAACAGATTGGAGAAATATGCAATTGTATAGCACTGTAATAGAGCCAAATTAGGGCTAAAATAGGGACAAAGTATAGAGACAAATAACAAACGAAATAAGGACATTTTGCAGACAAAATAGAGACAAATCATTAAAATGGTTAAAGTGAAGACAAACAATAGCCAAAACAAGGATATTTTGTGTATAAAATGAAGATAATCCAGGGTTAAAACGCGCTCAAAGTAGAGATGAACAACGGCCGAAACTAGAAATCATGTGGTCAAAATAGAAACATTTCAAGGTCAAGATGGGGACAAAGTAGAAACAAACAAGAACTGAACAGAGACAAAATACACAACAACGAGCAGATAGAGACAAACAACGGCCAGATAAAGGGTTCTTTTGGTTTCTGATCCCCTGTGTTTTGTTTGTAATTTGTCTGACCAAAACAGAGGCAAAATAGATATATATATTTCACAGACTTCTTACGTAAGGGAGGCGGTCAAACAGTCGTGAACAAGGATAGGGAACTTGCCACCGTGCATTCATGTCCAGCTGTAAGAGTTAGGCCTATAGTAATAATAATAATAATATATATATATTTTTATTGATTCAAAATACAAGCGTTATAATAATAAAGGTACTCTTGTGAGGTTCCACGAAATCCTCATGGGGTTCATCTGTGGAGATATATAATAACAATTCACATTAGATATAACTCAATAAAAAATAAAATAAAATTTCTGATAATAAAATATAACAATACAATGAAGCACATTGTCGACAACGTGTAAGAATGAACAAAATAGGATATATCAACAAAATTATGTTCATAATAATGAATAATAATAACGTTCATAATAATAATGTAATGACAATAATAATAATAATGATGATAATAAAATAGAAACAATTCACGGATGTAATTTGACGTCTGATTTCAGTTGGGCTATTTATTGGACATTTGAAATACCAGTTTATCGTACCGAGAATGTTTTAATGTTTATCCTGTATTTCAAAAAATAATTGTAGAGGTATAGATTGCCAGGTTTAACATTTCATGGTTCTGTAATTTATTTGATAGTCTGTTGATATTGATGATTGAATTAATGTTTATATTAAATTGAATTAAATTGATTGAATTAAAATTTGATATTAATGTTGATATTGATATTGTATGATCCAATATTTTTGCTAATCAGAGTCAATATTTTGACTCAACAATATTTTTGTTGAGTGCAATACAATATTTTTCCTAACTAGAGTCTGAAATCACTTCTTCAAATTGTAGCAAAAGTGTATTAGGCCTATTTAGGTTTCAAGTAGTTGGCTACTTGAATTCTTCTAACAGTTACTTCATTGTTCGTCTTCTTTGTACATTGTTTAGTCGAAGAACCATGCGAACTTGGCTGCGACGGCCTCAGCTTCTGTACCAACTTCAACAACCGTCCGACAGAGTTGTTCCGCAGTTGCTCACGTCAGGCAGATGATGCGGCGAGGTACGACATTGCCTTATGGACCCAGCAGGGATATCTGGGACTGCCAGGACTCCAGCTACCCGTGCGAAACATCAGTCAGTGCTGGCCGGATACGTGGAAGGCGGTGGCATGTGCTTTGCAAGTCAAGCCATGTCATAAACAGTCACATGCCAATAGGATATGCAGGTATGTCTAAAATTGATATATTATGGATAAGAAATTGTTTGTTGACTTTTTCTCAATGCTTTGTCCAATTGTAGTTTAGCACTCCTATATACATAATTCTTATTTGCTCATAATGGCAGAGCATTCAGTTGCATAAATCACTGATGGCAATCAAAGAGTGTGAGAGTATATATACAAATTCATGGATGCAAATGCATGCTTGAATATTGATTTTTGTTCAATAGTGGAAAGATCAGTTGTTTTTCAGTTGTTTGGTAATTTTACGGTGCAGTACCCTACTTAAAATGAGTGTTGTCTCAGCAACAGCTTAGCATGCAAGTTCAGTTAAGAAAATTTGTTTAATATTTCTCAAAAATGGAAAAAATGCCAGAAATGTTGATAGATTTACACATAGTTCTATGTCACACATTACGCACATGCCTCTTATGTTCATAAACTCGCATGTGGTCTAGAAATTATTCATAGACATGATAGGGATATTGTGGTGAAGATATCCTCCCAAATTATTTTAATACACTATATGTAGTAAGTTCAACAAGCAAATGAATATTTCATGCATAAACAATAATCTAAGTATACAAATTGTAATGAAAGTGTATGTTGCCTATGATGTTGTTTCGAAAACAGTTTGCTCTGTACGTACCTAATCATATTTTTCCTTGTGATATTAATTTTCCAGAGAGGATTGCTACTCACTGCTGAGTCACTGTATGGACTGGTCTCGTATGCCCCCCGGACACACAGCCGACAGCTTGTGCGCGCGCTTATCACCCTCGCCTCCTGACACCCCCTGCGTCTCCCTTGCTCCTTACCTCACCCCGTCTGCCGCTCCTTATGCCATGCACGATGAGGTCACGGCGCCGTGCAGAGGTGACCCGTGTAATGCGACACAGGTTTGCAGTGTCAATAGAAACTGCCTCCCAGGACGATCTTGTCTGCCGTATACGTGCACTGCTGGTGAGATAGTTGCTTAACTTTGCACTAGAAACTGAAAATTTGCACTTGGAAATTAGTTTTGCCTGTATGGTGAAATCTTTTTGGATCATTCCCACATCTATATTTTACCTGATTCTATCATTTATTCTGTCTTACCATACTCCCATACAACTAGTGCTAGATTTACCTGGATGGAATGTTTTCTTGCATGGAAAACAATCCTTTTCACTGGTCCCTTGAAAAAAATGATCCATAGAGGTTTCACTGTACCAACTTATAGCTTTGCCATTCCCTCCCAATATTTTTGATCAATTTGATATTTTCCTACTTGAATTCGATATGTTATTAGTTGGGAAATTCAATTATTGATAAATTCCATATGGAAATCATGATCGATATTGATCACAGAATTGTACATAAGCCAGATGATATGCTGCTTCCATGAATTAGTATTTTGTGCAAGAAACTCAAGTCATAGCCAGATGTCAGATGGAAGACAGAGTAGTTCATGTCTCTATGGGATTTGCCGAGTTCATTTGCCTACCACTGTCTGCTTTCTAACCATGATTGTTATTTTTTCACCTGATCTGATATTTTCATTATTAATTGGGAATTGAAAATTTCAATGTTTTGATCAATTTTCATAATTGAATTTTGGTATTGTTTGTAATTTTTCTATCGAATGGCAACCCTCTTACTCAAATCAACTCTACAACATTTGCAAGAGTAATTATTCTTGACCCGTCTCCTTGATGATGCCCTTGATAGAGAACGTATGTGATTCGTATTGTACTAGTATTTGGAGTACTACCTTTAACTGTTCTTCCTATCAGTTGATTATTTTTTTCTCCGATATTCAATCAATGGTAATTCATAATCAAATTCTATTTACTTGAAAAATAATTTGAATTTGATGAATAGATTCTCATTTCATTCAATCTGGGTTATATCATACAGATTTACAAATGTGTCTTGTTGTCAGGTTGCAAGCTTGGAGAAGTGTCTCAGTACTTGGTGCCAGTGGGAGCATACGTTCGCATTCCATTGGCTGCCGGACAGAAAGGTTGTCTGAAGATATGTCAGTGCGCCGCCAGTGGCGCGGTGGAACGATGTCAACCTATGCCATGCTTTCCACTTGACGCGTGTTGGGTTGGTAGTAGAAAGATTGGTGAGTAACAATATTCAGTTTTTTATTTTATATTGTGAGTATTATCTATGACTATCAATAACGTAACGGGATAAGCAACATGGCGGTTTCCTTTCGCACCATGCGTATATCAAAGGGATGCCGCCTCACAAATGTTATGATGATTTGCTGATATTATTGTGTGTTGATCTATACAAGTGATAGATGTAATGCAATCTGTGAATCCAGCTCTTTCCAACTGCATTAAACAATATTAGGATAAATTTCATTTGAATTGGCCAATCTAAATTTAAAATACGTCTGTAAAAGCATTTAGTCCCCTAGCAAGAGCCCTACTGCTATATTTACCATTTGATAACTGGATAATTACTCATCATCTATGAGAAAGATTGAAATCAATGCAATTGTACAACTATGTACTATACATTGAAATACGAGCCTGATACGTACGATTTGATTTGAAATTGCGAATCTCACAAATGTACACGAAAGCGCGCTGATTCCATCATGGTGAAAACGGCCTAATGTTAAAAGGATAGGACTTAAGCCATGTTGCTTATCCCGTTACGTTATTGATAGTCATAGGTATTATAATTGAATCTTCTTTTTATCAAATTGGATTACTTTGTCTTCTTTAAACGGACATTTCATTTCTTGGTTTAGTATTAATAATCGGTGTCTCTTTAGCAAAGATAATAGAGAAGTGAACGATGTGGAGTTGCGTAACTTTTTCAATGAAAATTGAATGAGTGAAATGTGAAATGAAGAGAATAACATTTTTTGAATTATATGTTTAGAGCACGGAGCATGGTTCTACATGGACTGTAACGTCTGCAGCTGCTATGCTGGAGAGCTAACATGTTCAAACAAGCAGTGCGATGTTTCTACACCAGGTTACACTAGTCTCCCGTGCAACTGTCCGGTGCATCACGTTCCTGTGTGTGGTCGTAACGGCAACACTTACCCCAGCCCATGTCTAGCGAAGTAAGTACTGCTCAAACATAATTTATCTTCGATGTGAAACTAAACTCTTCAATCTTGTACATTTGCTGTGTGTACAGCACCTTACTGTGCGCAACCTACTAACTCGTGTACAGAATGAAAAATCACATTTTATATCCAAATGAATCTTCTTTTCAAGTTCATGCACTCATTGAAAGTTGCTAAAATTGTAAACTCATATTGTTATCACCTTAATTAGTTCTGTTAAAATACACAAACATAATTTTCAATCATGTTTTGACATAACATGACCATTGAAGTTTGAATTGAAATGATTTAATGAATAGAGCAGAAATATTCTAATGGTTGGAGTCTTGGAGCAGTTGTGAGGTTCAGTTTTTGAAATGTCTTGATAATTATTCATCCCAAGCTCCAAATTATTGGGAAACAATGATTGAATAGCACGATTTTGATGTTGATACAAAAAAATGATTCATAATTCAATGACTATTTTTTAATCATTTTTAAAATTATTTAATTATTATTATTATTTATATTATTATTTTTCATCAATTAAGCATCTATAAAAAACTTTAACAAGAGGAGATCTAACAGATTATTCTTTCTCAACTCTCTAGATGTGCTGGTTTGTCTGGGTCGGACTTTGAGTTTGGTCAATGCAGCGAAAGAAATCCTTGCGAGCCTAACCCCTGTGCTGAGGACTCGACATGTATTGCGGCAAGACAAGTTTGCTTGTCGCTGCTGCACAAACCCTGTCTGCAATATCAATGTGGTACGTAATGCTGACATTGCTAAGCTCTTAGAGGCAATTTATGGCAATGGTATTCGAATTTAGGATAGTATTCAGTGAAACATTCATCAGTGGTCATTATGATTGTGTTATATACAAAATTATATCATACATACTGCATAGTAGGCCCTACCGGTTATATTAGTACTATTCGAAAATCAAATAGCAACTATTCTGCTCATGAAGTATTCTCTAAATTGAATACTTCTCATAATCCTTTGAATATTGAGTATTGTGCACTGTATCTTGATTCAATGCTGAATTCCAAAGGAGTTATCATAGTTTGAATCACCAATATCAATTAATTACAAATCAGGGGTGGTAAGATGGCCCTTGTGGTGCCCCATTCAAATGATCTTATCTTCCATTCATGGCCTTCATTGGGGAACAATGATTCTGTATCAAGTTTTAATGTTATTAAGAAAAAAAAGTCACAAATATTACAGATAACAAATATAAATTGAATTATCTTTTGAAAAGTTTGGAGTTCTTTCCAAGACTTTGCTGTAAACGTTCAAGTTCAATCTTGAAAAATACATGTCAAATTGTAAAAGTTCATATCAAAGAATTACTTCAAACAGAAAGAAGTATGGTACCGTAATCTAAAAATAAATGTGTGGTAGTATATGTTATTCAAGTTGAATAGTTATTGATGCTCAAGTGAAGCATACATCAAATCATTTCAAACATAATCAGATATCGATTAGGTTGATGTAGATTATATTAACGTTGCATAAGGTGCCCAATCTTCCATTATTATTCCAATGTGAACCTAAGGTCAAAAACTGTCCAAGTAGCGACAAAATATGGTGTTGAAAACAAAATATGTTTGTGCTATGTAAATATGATGTCGAGGTTTTCTATATTCGTATTCGAGGAACACAGTAACCATTTGCATGCACTTATATAATGTTTGCGTATATATTTGTATGACTATGGAAGAAAATAGTTGGAAAGCTAAAACAAAAATGGTGAAGTTTACATCAAGTGTTGATGGGACTATTCAAAACAATATTGCAGGACAACTTGGACAATCCATAACGTTTTGTTGATTGCTCATAAGAGTATAATAAGATATGAATCAATTGTTGTTGTATTTTGTCGTGTCATTAAATTAGTATTAAAATCTTGTTTTGTTTGAAATTTTCCATTTTTCCTTCACAAATCACATACAAGGACTGTACGTGAATTATATTCAAAAAAGTAAAGCAACTTATTTTTGTTAATTCACTTTTCCCAATTGGCATGGTACTCAACTGTTCCAGTATCTACATACCTTGTTTCATTCCACTGATTGTCTATTTTATGGAATATCATGATGCATCATATTTTTACCCTTAATTAGAAATCACTGAATTGCTTGGAGAACTGATGATATTTTATGTGAATTATTCAAGTTTCAAGAATACTTGTATCCGCAAGAGACAATGTTTCAGAGCAAAGAACCCGTTCTATTCTTCACCGCAAGAATGGTTTGCACCTTCATCTCTCGTAGATACAAGTACATTTTTCATAATGCCACTATTGAGCCAGTTGCTATGTGTTACAGTGGATACCAACGACCCATGCAATGGAATGCCACATGCGCCAGTCTGCGACACCGAAGGTCAGGAACATCCAAATGCATGCTATTTGGTGAGATATGGTAAACATCTAGCGTATCACGGTACGTGCCTCAATGGGTGTGACTCGCAACGGAGTGTATGCGCCATCAACGGAGAGGTGAGTGAAAACACTTGATGTAGGAAGCTCTTCAGACAGCATTGTCTTCTCAATTAGATAATTCAGGCTTCAAGTATACGCATACATTTGTAATTTTTAAAATTTGGAAGGCATTAGCATGAGGGGGAATAAAAATATTCAAATTTAGTTACAAAGAGTTGTGGTGCTTCAATATATTATTATATATTTTATACTAGGCAAACGCGAAATAATGCGTTGTAGGATGAGCGAGATATCTGAATAAGGTATAATAACAGTCCTACATTTGCTTCTTTATCGACTCTGGTATTCTACACACTTTGTCCTTCATTTAATTGCTACTTTATCTTCTCTGGTATTCTACACACCTTGACGAATATGAAGAATATTTAATGCTTGGGCAAATATCGAATCTAGGAAGCAGTGAATCTTGGCTCATTTCCATATATTTGATCTATAAAAACATTTATTTGAATTTTTTCTTTGAAACGGCTGGTTCGAATTGCTTACAAAATGGTGGTTATGTGTATCATTTATGTTTGAACACTCAAAGTTTATTTTTTTCGGAGAGGTTTCATTTTTTCAAATTTTCTCAACCAACCTAATCTTATGGGGTTTTTAAAAAATTTGACATGATATTTCTCAAAAACTAATCGACCGATTCATTTCAAAAACTATACAGTTCTAAGTTGTAAAAGTTGGCCCGTACAAAAAAAGTTTCATGTTGATCAGTCAAACCCTGCGACCTGGACCCTGGCCCACAAAAAAAAATAAAAATAAATAATACACAGACAAAGCCCTATAAGAGTGGGATGGAGACTTTGCTACACTCATCTAATTATATTATATATTGTATTATTATATCTATTGATAATATATTCAATATATTCAATAAAAATGATTATTTTTGTGTTGATACATAACATCAACTACCATCTGTTTGAAATCTGAAGTGGTTTTTCAAAATGAATGTGATTAGTTTCAAAACGAAATACCACTTGTATTATTCTCTGTCTTCAGTGTAATGGCTGTAATGGGATTGAAATGATGAGAAATAACTATATAAGAAGAAATGAAAGAAAAATGAAAACAAAATTTCACATTTCAGACCTGTATCAGAACAAGTTTTCACTGTCCTCAATAATGCAAATTACATAATATCATTATTTTCATTATTGAAGATCAATATGAATCATACATTAATTTTGATAAATTGATTTGTATATCTCAATTACATTATTCATTTATCTCATTACATTATTGTGAGGCTCCTGGAGTTGAATATTGATCCTATCAAATCATGTCAATTCACCACATCAGGTCATGTCAAATTACATACGAAGGTTCAAATGCCCGTGAATCACTGGCTTTCAAGATAAAAGTTTATTGAGTTATAACAATTTGTTTGATAGATGTTTGTTTCATAATTTGATGATTGAGATAAATGAAGTGAGACAAAATTGGAAGTTGGGACAGGCTCGGCTAATCACTTGAATTAACTTCATTCAATGTCAGGTTAGACGTGTCAAAATGACCAGTAAAGATTAACCTCTTGGTTTGTTCACAGACGTACACTTCAGGATGTGCAGCCAAAGCTGCTCACTTGACCGTAGACTACGATGGCTCCTGTTCTACTATTGGCGCCATCGGTTCAGATGCCATTCCCAGGTGTCCGGGCGTGACCTGTGCGCAGTTAGCTTCCCAAGATTGTCTGGGTGTCACACCACCTGGGGCGTGTTGTCCAGTCTGCGCTGGGGCTGTGAAATTCCTCTACAGGTATGTACAGTGTAGTAGTGATTGAATGCTACGCTGAACATAAATATTGACAAAAGATTATTAGTTTAAAATTTGCCATTCGATGTCAGAAAAAAGACTTTGGTTATCAAACTTATTCATGAATTGATCGAACAGTGATGAATCATTTGATCCAAGAGATCGTTATTGAAAATGATTATTATTTGATTATTGAAAACTTTGTATTCATGATTTGCAATAGGCCTATATTGGTGCAAACTTTTTTGTATGCAGACAATATGCTTATTTTTTACAACTCATACTTTTGAATTATATTTCAAAATCTGGGTGATTTTGATTGAATATTAATTATCAATCCATTGATTCTAATTGATCCAGCTTGATTAGTGATACAACGTCTACTAATCAATAATTGGTGGCATCCCTAGTTATTTTTGATGAATTTGTGTGAAGGATGTGAACATAGAATACGTGAATCTGTGGTTTTAAGTAGTGAAAATAATGCAACTAAACACTCTGTACATGACTCTGAACAATTGCTTAGATCTAATACACCACTCTTGCTTGTATTACGTGTTTAAAGTTGTGTGTGTTTCTACAGTCAGAAGCAAGTTGATCGAGCGCTATACGCGCTACGTGGCACTGCAACTTCAGCACTTACCGTCTCGGCAGTACTTAGTGCTTTGGAACGTCAGATAAAAGTAGCGGAATGTTCGTTACGAGGTTTCCTCACCGTGGAACTCGAGCTGTTCGTGATGATCCAATCCAACATCCCTACGCCTACCAACCTACAGTTGGAAGCATGCTTGGGTGAGGCTGAGAAGCTGGCCAGTCTAGTTCGGAGAGCAAGTCCGCGAGTGTTGAGTGAACTAGGACTTAGTGCTCTGACTGCAGCAACGGTCGTACACACGCCTGCTTCTAGTGCCTCTCAAAATAATACTTCCTCGTTACTTGGCACATTATTGTTTGTTCTCTTGGTATTATACATCAATGACAGATCTGTTAGGTAATCAGTAAGTTTGATTTTAATCAGTTGAAAAAAGGAAGGGCGTGGTTTTCGTAGAATCCCTCTATACCTTTTCACACTGCAGTCATTTCATTTACATTTGGATGGAGAGACTTATTATCTATAAGTGAGCCGACCCTGTGTTTCGATTTTTGATGATTCAACTGAAAGATTTATTATTATTATCTGAAAGAAAGTAGGGTTACCGTAAAATATAAAAATTATAAAGATATTGAAACTTTATTATTGAAAGATTCATTATTATTATCTGAAAAAAAGTAGGGTTGCCATTTTTTCGGATGTAAAAATAATGAGGATATTGAAACTTCAATATTGAAATATATTGCATATTGATGAAAATATATCAAAATTTTCAATTTTCGAATGATATCGAAACAAATGAAAAGAGTGCAAGATTGGAATTCATCAAGTCATTCACTGTCTATTTTGGGTAATTATAACCAAGTGAATACTGAAAGCTGTATGTGAGAGAGGGGTTAGTTCCTATCTGAGTTGGCAACTTTTTTTGTCAACAAAACAAATGATAATTTTCTCCACAAACCTCATAATATTTTGTTGATTCCACTGATACAAAATAATACTACACGAACAGAACAGACGACAGAGTGAGTATTATTTCAATAATATAAGGATTGTTTCTCTCTTCAGTCAATTCTTGTTACTATTTCTACAATTGATATTAATCATTGTTTCGATATTGAATGCATCAAATATTCTTGTTTGATATTGAATCAAAGCCCCAAAAATGTAATCGATTGAAAATAATACAACCAAATGGCAGCCCTACAAGAAAGAGGTTTTTCTCAGATTGAATGAGCTGAAAATGATATATAAAATTGATATTTTCTTGAACTAGACCTATATACGTATACTGTTATTCCAACATTTTTTTTTTAAATTCAAATTTTGAACAGTTACCTAACTTAATGTTCATATGTGTTGGGTTTAAGAAGCAATTTTTCAATATTTATTTCTGGGGTCAGTTCAGATTAGCTCAATTTGCGGTATATTCGGGTAAATCAAGTAATTCTAGTGTTTGTATGATATGATTACATGCAAATTCTTAATTTGTTAGTCATTTTATCCCTTTGCCTCAATTTAAGATCTCAATTTAGATATTATTTTTGTCAGAAAATGAGAATCTTTTTGAAACAAATTTTTTTGGATACATTTAATTCGAATTCTTGTCAACTTTATACCTATTAGATAATCAAAAATCATTGAATTAGTCATAGAGTAACGATAGAGAAACATCACCCAAATATTATGTGCCAGAAAACGAGGTATTTTAACCAAACTGTGCTTCCGCCGAAGACTGAAGTGAAGTTGTTCACAAGTGATTGCGTGACATGTGACGCATCACGGTGACATAACGCGACAAACCAAAATGTGGTGGAAAGTGACCTAACATTGATTTCTAGTGAATAGAAACAGCTGTGATAAATTCAAACAAAACAAGTCAGGATGTTTCTAGAAGTCATCAAAACCAAAGATGTACAAAGATGAACATAATTTAACCTTAATCAAACATTGTTTGCTAATTGTAAAATATTGTATTTATTGTTAGATTTATATAATTTGTATATTGTATGTTTAGTATTTACGAAAAATAAAGTGTTATTTCAAGTTTTATTGAACTCCTTAATTTTAGTATACACTCGCAGTTATTGTTTACCATCCTAAATCCTAGCATTCTTCTTCAATTTTCATTTATTATTCTCAATCCTAGAATACATCCACAATAGGCAACAAATCTGAATTTTAGATTTAGTTTAAGGTGTAATCTCTTGAAACGTATGATATTATCAACAATTCCAATAAAGTATCAGTCAAAAAAGTGGACAAAAATTAACAATAGGCTTAAAATGGTATTGAAAATATGTGAATCATAAAAAATCTGTTCATCAGAATAAATCACCTGCTTTCGACAGGCTCTTCTTCCATTTATCTATTGTCATTGCCCATAAGATGAATCAGAAAGATGCTCCTACCTCATGTGACGTGACGTCAGTATGCTATTTTATGCAAAAATCGAGCCATTTCTATGATGAAATAGGCTATTTCTCAATTATTTCTCGTGCAATTAGTTTTTTCATTGAAAAGTGGATGCAGGAACGGATTCAGTAATATTCAGTTGGTGGTTATCAAAAAAATGAAATATTACAAATAGTTGATGTATAATCATCTATTGCTAACAACACTCTTTACTCGAACCCCAAACGCAACGACTATTGGTTGGAGCCACCTACTGTCGTTGCTCGATGTACTTCTATGATGTTTTGAAACTTTTGTATCATCTCCTTGTATAAATTACCAGTTACACCAGCAATATTGAAGAAAAAACAGTGTGGAATTATAATGCTTGAAGTAAATAGGTTGTAGTATTACATATTATACTCTTTTTCACGATAATTATTGTATATATATAGTTAAAATGAAACTTGTATTGAAAATAATGTGTTGGTTATAATGATTAATCAACAATTCTGGAAATGTTCACTTTCATATTTTTGAAATATTATTTGAATATGTGATCAAACTTTAATAGTTTGAACAATAGTGATCAGACTATAACCTAAATGACAATGCTTTTTTCCATCTAAATTCATCTCAACTATAATTGCTATGAAATTCTACTTCTTTTCTTAACCATCCATCAAGTATTGGCTCACAGTTCAAGATCTGAAAATGTAATTTTCCAGAGTTTTACCTCCTTGAAGAGACATTTTTTACCTCCTTGTATGGAAATGAAAAAGGTTTTTTACCATACCATCATCCTTTTGAGGAGCTCAAAGAGACATTTAGCATTTTTCTCAGTTTAATAGTTGAGATTACTGAATACAGAATAACAATTTGAATAAGTTTGGGAAGTTCTTGTTCTGAACTAGAAAAATTCGTACCGGCTTAAATATTCATGCTGTGTTTTTTGTGATTTTTCAGTCATGCCCTTCGGAATTTCCACGAGTAAAAGACATGAGGTGTGTTGAGATTTTCGATATTTTCAATGTTGTAGCTAGCGAACTTGTCATTTTTCACTTGGTTGTATTTTAAAATCTAGATTGACGGTCAATTTTTGGAACACATTTTTTGCATTTCTGTGTAGTTTGGTAATGCGTTTAGAAAGAGTTAACGTTCATTTTCTCGAGACCTAACAGGAGCTACTCTGAAGCATGATGAAACGTGAAATAGCCGACGAGAAAATTTTCAATTTTATAAGAAAAATATTTGTAGCTGACGGTAGAGTGGGGTGATAGGGAAGTTTGAGGGGTCATAAAATGTACTGGAGCAGATTACAGTACATGAATGCTATCTGAAGAGCGAGATAATGTTTTAATGCCAGTGGATTCAATATTCAATTGTTTATAAAATAAAACTAGTAGAAAATTGGATGAAGAATAGAAATAACAGATTGCATGGATATATCATTTGTAGAGAGAGCACATTTCACGTGGCTTATAACAAAATACTACTATATATATTTAATTGTTTTGTATTTAAATGACAAATGAGACAGAAACTTGAGATAGGACATTCTTCAAATGAACAGGACTGTATTCAAGAAAATAATATTCGAATTTTATCACTGAGTACATTTATTACAGTAAAATCTTCCGAACATAACGGGAAGCGCACCTCTGACAACCAACCGCTAAGATGAAAAAATCTGACGGCAAAAAAACAGAACAATTCCTCAACCTCTGGTGGCTATAAATCAACTTCTCCCTTGAACTGTCACGAAAAGTCTTCATATTTTTTTCGATAACAAAAAGTAGCAAAGGATATTATATTGGAACTCTAGCACCCTCGCACTGAAAGTATACGTCGTGCCACTGTGCCAAGGGGTTGCTTGAACAAAAATGCTGAAAGCGATATCGCACTTCGGCGAAAATCTCTGCTTTTCTTGAGTCCCAACTCTTCTTTCCCTTAGCGGATGATTGTCGTAACTGTGTTATATAATACCCAAACATGGAGTTGCAAAGCTGAGTCACATAGATAAAAGCACGTTTGCATTCTAGCTGTGTGACTACTAGTTGAAAGAGGAGATTTACAGGAGGGATTCAAGATGGCACACAACAGCCAATGGACGCAACTTATGTTGTTTTCAACAACGTATGACACTGAACAGCCTACACAATCAGAACAATACACCCAACAGTTATGTCAATCATGCATATCACACATAATATCCCATAATATCAACACTACATTCAGGTTTGTTCACATTACGAGCTCAAACAATACCAAAGTGAAAACAGAAATTTGTACATCACAGAGTTTTTATCATTCATCTAGAGTAATGTTTTGGATCATAAATCTTGGAATCACCGGGATGAATGTTTGTTGAGAAACCCATTGGAAACTTCTCATAACTTGTCCGTTGTCATTGTTTTTCAACATTACTTCTGAATCAGACGGCTTTGTTCAATTGCATACAAATATATGTTCCTTCAGGGCGTAGCAGCACGAGCAGTATTTTCACCAATCGAATAGGATCTCAATTTATTGCAATATATTCTCTTGACTGCCGTCGATTACTCAAAATGTTTTCAAGTATCATTCACCTAGTAGTAGTTCTTAGTTTGTACGAGTCATAGGTGGAAACTTGACCAATGAACATCACTTTTCAAATCTTATTCTCATTCTTTCCCTTTCTTTTCAAACATTATTATTTTTTGTCTCAAATCTCGTCAGTTTTGGATGACTGGCTCATCGGTACTCTAGACTCTATACGAGGCTAAAATCAGGCTAAGACTCACTCTGCCCAAGGCTTACCATGATACTCAATGGTCACTCATACAGGGAAGTGAAACATATACTCTAAACCTAAATGGAGTTTAGGTAATTATTAAATCTATCACAAATTATGATGAATCTAATTTTTTTAGAAATATATTAAAAATCTGTTAGTTTACTCGTGTTGACCTATGATGTGGGGCCATTGGTTCAATAGTCTCTGCATCAAATACCTCATATTTTTTCACATGATCTCTACATAATTAAGTAATTGTTTTTCTTGTTCTCTTTTCATTCTCGTTTTTCATTACGTCAATGTTTCTCGTGGCCTCTGCATTGGATCAGGCCTCTGGTTCTCATGGTCTTATCGTGATCTCTGCGTCGCATTACGTCGCTTATTCTCATTGTCTCTGCGTTGGATCAGGTCTCTTTTTTTCGTGGTCTCTGCGTCGTGTTACGTCGCTTATTCTCATTGTCTCTGCGTTGGATCAGGTCACTGTTTTTCGTGGTCTCTGCGTCGCATTACGTCGCTTATTCTTATTGTCTCTGCGTTGGATCAGGTCACTGTTTTTCGTGGTCTCTGCGTCGTATGACAGCGAAGTGTGTCATCTGGTAGGAGTTGGTCTTCTTGTTGCCTCGCTCCAACGAGCCGGTCATGCTGTACCCCATGTTGAAGTCAGACATGGAAACGTGTGACGTCAGAGACAACTAGAAAATGTAACAAGAAGTTATCTATGGACGAATTTGGGAAACTTAGCCTTCGTATGGGAAACTATTTGTGAATTACTATGACTTATGGGGACTATCACAGCATACAATTCTAAGCTTCACCATAACAAGAAACGATCGTAGTGACTTTCGTTTTGAATATATTGTATAAAGTATAGTGACAAGTTTAGTAAGTATGGTAAACTTCTTAATTCTTAACGGTGAAGTTTTTTAAAAATACTGTCGATGAATTAGCTTAGAACATGTTATACTTATATTACTATCGGTAAATATAGCATAATACAAATATCTGGTCAGTCCTATATATATTTTAGCTTTTCATATATGTTTTCACAAAATTAAACTCATCAGTATTTTTACAATCATATTATTCTCCGAGTCTTATGGCATAATTATTCAGTAATTTCTTATCTTGGGCTGCTAATATTTTTTGATCATTTATATGTGTCACATCCCTCTGATGGGAACTTTTATCTCTTCAGAATCCTAACCATAATGTAAATTTCAGTATGAAAATTGCTTGTTCGAGCAATTCTTGGAGACGGGATAATATTCTATAGATGCTATCAGACTCGAGTATAGGGTATATAGATGGATCCACTATTCTCTCAGTTAAGCAGTAACTAGTAAGTAACTATGGGCGTAAACTATACATGATATGAACTTTAGAAACGGCGGAAAATCATGGTCATGGACTGCGCAGTCATTGCGAAGGTCATTGGTTTTAAATAATTGAAATGGGGTGGTAAGATCGCCCTTGTGGTGCCCCGTCCAAACGATTCTACTTCTTTTCATCCTTAGGCTTAATTAGGGAACAATGATTTTGTAGCAAGTTTCGATGTTATTAAAAAAATAATATATAAAACTGAGGTATGTCAAGTCCAATTTCTATCAAGTATTTCTAGAATTTACAGGTTCTCTTCATTTACTGAAATTTTATGATAAATGTTTGGTTGGTAGACAACCGTTATCTTCAGTGGATATAATTAAGATCAAGGAAGTGTATTCACGGTGCTCATAAAAATGGAGAAATTCATAATTACTATTTTTTTCTATGTGTACGAACCAGCGTAATTGAATAGAAAGCATATTAACCTCAAGATAATTTTATGCTCTTTGATTATTATGACATTATTTTTCTTTGTGAATTCAATCAGTTTCAAGGTGATACGTCAATGAATACCAAGAATGTGATGAAATTCATTGACATCATCTTGAAACTGACTGAATTCTCAAAAATAGAATGTCAGATTGATTGAGGCCTGGTATTACCAACGTGGGAGTAGCTCCAACTGGCAGATAAAAGTTGTTATCACCATGGTTACCTGTGATATTTGTTTTCACCGACTCTCGGATAGCTGCTAACTGGACTTGGTAATACCGGACCTGAAGGGTATACAATTATCTTGGGGTTCATTTAATTTTCATTCAATTACACTGGACCGTGAACTTGGAAAACAAGGTATAATGATGAATATTTTTATAAGCATTGTGCATGCACCCTCTTAATGACGATTCATTTGATGGAGTACGAACGCATGTTTTTTAATTGTTCATGAATTGGCAGAAAAATTACCACACAATCTGCACTTTCACGATAAAAACAAACATAACTGTAAAGTTGGAGATATTCCAGTTATTCAGTTCAGTGATGGTCAACGAACTTACAAATAATCATGAATAGAATTGAAGAACTCGTGAGTTTTATTTCTGAGTGGTTTTGGTTAACGCTAGAAGTACCTCGTTAATGTTATCCGTTATTTTGATTTTGACAAATGAGTTAAGTTGAGACGAGTGTCCTCGGTGGTGGGTTGTGGAAGGGTAGGGGGAGAGTTGAGTCGTGGGAACCGATTGGCTGCTGTATCGACAATTGGCACGACGCCAAAGAAGCCAGAGCTGAGAGCAAGTACATCTGAATATTGGAAATTGTCCTCTTCTAACGTACCACTATTCTATTTCAAGTCGTGGGCGATAGAGCTGACTAACAAAGATATATCTAGAGGAAAGTTGGAAGTTGAAACTGGGAAAAATCTTCACAAAACATAGCTATACCATCTTCTCCTACTGTCCATTATTGTATGTTTGTTATCTCAATTATTATCGTAATAATCATGATTATGATTATGATTATCCTCACCTCAACCCGTTGTCATAAAAGCTATGCAACTCCTGGTATATTTTATCTGATGGATGATCTAATATGATACATTTCTCTAGTGATATCTAATCCAAGATACATTTGCGTCAATGAGTGATGTATGAGATCATGGGAATGTGAAACGAAAGGTTATTCTATTAGACGCTATGATCAAATGGATATTCGCCAAAAAAGTTGCAGGTTAGCTGTCGTTGTTAAGAAGTGGAGCAAGAGAAAAGTCACAAAAATAAAGCGCGTGCATATTTTCAACAATGACATTGATTGGAATATTACATTGTTGACTGCACTTTTGTAACCATCCGTCGGCCATATTGATATTCAGAAGCGCATTCTAGTGTTACTTCTCTTGTCGAATTGGAAAGAAAACGATCGTAAACTGATTCTAAGGAACCATCCTCGCAATAATTTTAACGACAGAGGGAAATCACCGAAAGCCTCGGTCAGGATGATAAAGGATATCGAGAATCGAATGCCGGTCTCCTGAAACACGTTTCAGCGGTGTTGCGACTGATTCACCAATCACAGCGTCTATCTTTAATAACTCATAACTTATCCTACAGTAAAGCATACTATGGATATCGTGTGTAGAGGATGCTATATACCATGTGAGGACTACATTACATTGTTCTATGGTGCTTGAAGAGGTGAGTTTTGGCAAACACAATTTTTTTAAAAGTTTCTTTGACTGCTGATTCAATATTCTAGTTATTTGTGAATTACAAATAAAAATGAATTACTGTATAATGTATATAATATATTATTAAGTATGGTAAAACTTCTGAATTCTTTTCGGTGAAGTATCTTTTAAAATACTGTCGATTATAGTTTGTTATTCAGTTATTTCTTATCTTGAGCTGCTTTTTTTTTGATCAATCATATGTGTCAAATCTCTCTGGTGAGAACTTTGATTTCTTCAGAATTCTAACAATAATGTAAATTTCAGAATGCAAATTGCATGTTCGAGCAATTCTTGGAGACTGGATAATATTCTATAGATTCTATCAACTCGAGTATAGATGGATCCATTATTCTCTCAGTTAAGTAGTGTTCTGGTCTTGCACCGAAATACCAACAATGGGAAGGTGTCATGCATCCCCCTCCCCATCCGATGACCCTCACTTCTCGGTTCTCACCCTCCACCTCGCACCTCACCCCTCATGCTCTCCTACTGGACAATGGAAAAGGTATTGATTGATCGCTGTGATTGGATTGGTTTACCAGCTTTGGTCGACTTTGGTCAAGTCAAGTATAATAAAGATCGAGTTGAAAGAAGGAACAAAAGAGGAGACGTATAATATATGAAGTTGAAGGAAATCGTATAAAAAGATATGTCATGTGGTTCACTCAAGCTACGGAAGTTACGAAAGTTTCTAAAGGTTATGGGTCAAATATTGAATCCATTTCACATTCTATAATCCTGGTTGGTTCTCGATTTTATCTCTTCACAAACTATGGTCACGACACTGTATAGTTTCACTTTGAAACTTTGCGTTCAACGTATCGTTTTGCAATAACTATATTCCAAATGATCACTTTATATAACATAATATTATTATATATTCATTATGTATCATTTATTCATCATATATTGTTGGGTTGATAATAATCAACATATTTATAATTATTATAACGCAAATTTAACCACTCACCGTACATGGGTTTAGTTCAGCGCAGGTTATAATGTTGGCACGGAGTGATTTTTGAATAGCTTGATTTTTTTGCCACCTCAATTTGTGAAACATGCGGCTATTTCTGGTGAGTATAATTACTTCTCTGAACGTGAGTTTAGTTGAGCGCTATAGATAATATTGTTTGAAGCGGGTATCATAGTGATTACGAAGAGACATGATTTTTGGATGAGCGAGTTGGAGACTCGACAATTTTACCATTCTAAAGTAATATACTTTTTTGTTTTTTTGTTCTCGTTCCACAGGTAAAACGGAAGCACAAAGTTTGTTGAAACTTGGCCTACACAATATGTGTCATCATCATCTAACCCGATACTGTTTAGGTTGCACTACTCTTGAGAAGAAAAAAATAGGAAAAAACAGAAGAATAAACAGGAGAAAATTAGGAACACTAATTTTGTTCAGTAAGAATTCGAAATTTCATGAAAATCAAACACAATGATGATATACATATGAACAAATTTTCACAGAAATATAATCCATCTTCAAAAAAAAATAATTATAGCCCAATTTAGTTTTTTCTGATCAATTAAAATTATATTTAGAAGATCAGAACATAAAACCAATCAAATAGTTGAGAACAGAAAGAACAGAAAGGTCATGAAGAACATGAAAGGTCATGCATTAATGGCTCAAAATCAATGAATGCCTAGAGCTTCCCATCACATTTTACATGAATGGGCCAATATAGCTGAATATCTCATAAGTTATTAACTGGCTGTTACAACCAACTACTCCCAAAACAATTTGCTATACATATTTCAATATCATGCATTTCTACAGCAAATATCCAATAAGGAGTTAACAAGGTTACTCATTCATAGCATAGTTACCTTGAAGTCTGGATCTGGAATAGTCCTGTTGAACGAACCGACTATATATAAGTGTCCAGCGCCAGTGTCTGTCATCCTAGCTTTAGTTGTATACCTAAAACAAGGATGAATTCATTTAATATCTTTGATTGAATCATGAATAATGCGTCGAAACAAGTCAAGAAATGAATAGAAGGCGTCTAAACATTAAAAAAAGATCATTTGCAATTTAAAATGTAATTGTTAGGGGCATAAGTAGAGTTCTTCTCCAAGGTACCTGATTGTAGATGCAAACCAAGTGTTTGCCCTAGTTTAAAAACAACTAACCTAACTTTGTTAGAATAAGTTTCATGAAAAAAAAACCCGAGTGTAATAAGTGTGTTGGTTCAATCATGTAAAAAACGAATTCAGTGTTGAATACAGTTAATTTTATTTCATACTTTCGCTCCATCTGAAAGTAATATGATAACATAAATATTCAGGATATGTCGAAAAATAAGGTAACACATTCTTAGTTCTCTCACTGATAATGTTCACGATTATATAGTGTTTGGGTTGTACGCGCCTGTATATGGAAGATTGTCATACGAAAAAGTGCAAACAATTATATATATTATATATATACATATATATATATATATATATATATATATATATATATATATATATATATATATATATTTATATATATATATATATATATATATATATATATATTTATATATATATATATATATATATATATATATATATATATATATATATAATTTGAATTCTGACAAAATTGGTAGAATTGGTAGAAATAATAACAGTATTGATGTTGGTATGGCTACAGCTAAATATTGACTATACAACTCGGATATTGTATCTCCACTTAAATCGTGGGATACAACAACGTATAAGTTACAGATGTGCGAGTAAAGCGTTTGAAGCGGTTTTCTGTCACGTACAGACGAGAAAGATGCATTACGCAGCAATCTAAGCCCATTAAAAAGCGAGAAAACGCGTCACAAATAATGACAGTGTCACTCTTCACATAATGAGATATATGAGATGCGACGAAGAGGAAAGGGGAGGGTTCATTTGACGAGGGAGAGAGATAGATACAGAGAGACAAAGAGATAGAGAATAGTAATATATGACAGTGTGGAATTTTGCAAACGAATGATGCTAAAATATATACACAAACGGTAAGTATGCTTCAACATGAGTAGAGGAGCCAGGCTTAATAAGCACGCGTTCAATCGTGTGATACTCACATATGAGTGAAGGAGCCAGTTTTAATGATATTGCATTCAAATTAATGCTATAAATCATCACATAATTCAAAATGTTCTCAGTATTGAGTGTTCAAATTGAAATTAATCACTTCGATTCCGATAAGGTTTTCAAAAAGAACGTTAAACATCGGTTCAATAGTGTATATTTGGGAAAGACTAGAATGCGAATAATTATTAACATTTTGAAAATCATCACACATTAATTTTATGAAATATCATCATTGAAATCATCTGAATATAAAATTTTGTTGTAAGTCGAAATGAAATGTGAATGAGAAATTAGTGTAACGTAACTATACAATATACATACACTATTGAGGAAGTGTTTTTATAGATTAAAACATCCATTTCGTTTCTATTTCCATGTACTTCATCTAGGCTGTTAGAACGTCTCTTGACAGTAAATTAAGTCTACTCTACATCCAGTAAGGTTTTAGAAAAAAAAATGGTGGAGGTGCCAGGTTGAAGGAATCTAAATTTAAATACAATTTTTAATGGATTTTGAACGTCATATTGAAAGTTGAGGTAATTTATCGGTGAATAGAATGAAGAGTAACTTTTTCATCACTCTCCAAGTTTCTCATTCAAATTTTTGAGACAAAAAACCTTTATCAATTGTAACTCGAACAATTCTCACTGCGTCATCTCAAAGTGCACGAAAGTTTTCCTAAAGAAATGTCAAATTCTTTTCGTCCTACGTGACACATTGACACGACTAAGTCACAGTTTCCCTTGACATTATCGACGTCTGAGCAAAGAGAGAAAAAAAAGAGAGAGTTTCCCACAGTTCACGGGCACGTTTGCCAAAAGTATTCTCAAGATTTGACAGAGAAAGAGTTTTTCTTGTTCGGCGGCGTCGTTAAAATGCCATCAACGTCAGCGTCGCATGCTCGAAGAGAGAGGGCCATGGCCCCCACAAAACCCTTTATTTCTGTCGAGCTGGTGCGACCTCTGCCCTTTGTCAAACGTCAGAACTAGAACAGAATGGTACTCACAACAAGACTAACAGTAGAACGTGTGTGTGAGAATCGCGCAGGAACTTGCTGATGTCATTAAGGTTTAATTGACAGTAGGATCACCTAGTAGTATCAAAGTTTGCATTGAATGAGATGTTCAAACTATCTGTGGCATGCTTGTTTGTACTATAATATAATTTCACACAGTTTTTCACAAGTGCACTTCATATTTCTGAGTTTGCAACTTTTTTGAATTTCATCCAAATCAGTATAAGAATTATGTGGATTTTACTCGCAAGTCTTGAAAGTGATGAGAACACATTCGTAGTTCAACTAACGAAGTCACTATTTTACGAAACTTTGATCAACTCAATCAATAAATGATTATGAAAGTTTTTATCAGCTTGAATTCCATAATATGCTGATTATATCACTGATCATAAATAGAATCATCACTGATCCTTTGATTATAATTTTCTAAACCGGAGATTAAGTCGATGTGGAATACCTAGCTCATATATTATTGAAAAGTCGAGCAGATGTGCAAGTCTGAACATGTTTCAATTTGAAAGTTTTTTGTTTCAATTTCCATCATTCATGATAATTATACTATGGTGATTCAATATTTTACTAGGAATTCTGAATTCATATCGAAATATTATCCAAGAGATAATCTTCCAATTTCAGCGATCATAACTTGTTCCATTTCAAAATAAATCGTAAATCGTGTTCGCTATTGATTTCAGAAATACCGCATTATCAATGGTGTGGTCATCCCATAAAATTGTTTTCGATATATGCATGAATTGTTTGAGTGCTCAACGGTTATAAAGCCTATATTGATAACATATATATTTACACTGGCAGTCGGGTGAATAAATCTATAATTCATATAACTCCATACTTCATACTATATTGACACAAACTACAAAAAAGCTCTGAAACACGATATATAAATACGACCATACTTTTGTAATAATTTGAACTTATTTACGAATAATGCGTCACAATAGAAACTGTATATGTATATTTGTATGTATATCTTGAATGTCGGAAGTGAATATTTATTTCAAAATTATCAAACGAGCATTTAGGAGGAGGCCACAAATTTGACGGTATTTGCTAGGGATATTGAAAATCTCAAACATCTCAAATATGCAGACTGTTGAATAGCATTTATATCGATCCATCCACTGAGACGGGTGGTCTAGTGGCTAGCACGCTCAGTCATCATTCAGGAGACCAGGATTCGGGATTCGGGACCTTGATCGACCATCCTGATCGTTGTTTCCATCTATGGTTTATCTATCATCGACTGGCTCCTTTCCTCTATTCAAAAACACATAATAATATATCCGTTCATCTCAACTTCCCATAATCTCATTTATCGTTCAACGACGCCAATAGATCTTGGCTATCATCACAGTGCGTCGTTGAGCCCAATATTAACAGATGCCTAATTATATCTATTTACTGCGTTCCAGTTCTACTCTATACGGTATTTGATACAGACGTCAAGAGTATATGGCATTCCCGTGTGCGAAAACGACTTAGTTTGCGCTGCCTGATGCCATGATTATGAGATGATTGATGATAACTATGAGATGATGATTATGATAATTGGATGATGCCATGTCATCTAATTTATTATATACTGAACTGTGAACTGTGAAATAAACGACGTCACAGCAGAAAGATAGTCGGCCACTCGATGCGCAATGTCATTCCCCGATTCTACCCTTACCTTAGAATCTAAAATCTATCGCTTATACTGAACCCAACCTACGGAGGCCAAAAATTGATACAAGTTTCGTGTTCCATTGAAACAAAATATATTGCAATTGTGAATTATTTTCGGTTTTCAAACAATGATCAATAATAATATCAATCAGTCAAAAAGCAATACAAATAGGCCTACTTCTTGATATTTTCTTTGTTATTTTTTTAAACAAAATTTCTCTTCATTTCACACTATAAAAATGAATAAAAATGAAAATAATATAAATAAAAATAAATAATGAATAAAATAAAAATGAAAATTATGATGTAATAATTAGGATTCGATAGAATATACATTCATAGATTAACTCTGAACGAAAACAACAAATTTGCATAGTTTCAAACAATTTTTCTCAGCAGGGCGTATGGAAAATATACCTACAAATAAGACGAACATTTTGTCGAGCCTTGATACCATTGTTCACTGGGGGTTGGATTCATTCAGTACGAGAGGTAGATTTTATATTTCAGGGTTAGGCACAGATAATCTGCAGTGGGTTAAGGTAGAACACAGTATAGCAACAGATAATCGAGCCATTTCTCGATTATCTGTGGTATAGTGAGAGAATCTTGAACTAGTGTGTACCTGGCTTCTGGAGTCAGTAACTGACGGTTACCATGCCAACGCTAGGCCAACGCTAGCCCCACGTGTACATCTACGTGTGTGCGAGGAGAAACGAAGATGCCCCAGGCAATGGATCGGAGTGAAAGAGAAGATGCTCCCAAAGCAAGGATTAGTTGGCGGGCAACGAGCAAAGCGTATTCGCGAATTCTAAAGGTTTCCGTAGAGACCGGCAGTGACTAATGTATTCCTCGCATACGTTCCCAAATACATACGGATAACAGGACTATAGATAATTGAAAATAGAAACTTGATAGGAAACGAAAAAAGAAGTATGAATTGGAGTGCTGTGTAATATCGTAATGGTACAATGAATTCCTAATTGGATAATATTGTCATTAACAGATTTAGTATGATGAAAAATTGCAAAAATGTGTAGCTCCTTCGAAAAGTACACTCAAAATAGAGGAACAGTAAGACTGTACCCACGTTAGGTATAGTGACAATACATTACTGCGAAGTTCAAAACACTTGGAGTGAGATTGTTAAAGACTATAAGATCGTTCATGTTAACATCTTCGACATGTTTGTAACTTTCTTGTTCGAAATTCACTTCGAAATCTAAGAATGCACGTGTGCACCTACCTCCTCGTTCCTGCCACCTCTGTCACGTGACATCGTGAAGTGCTCCACCAGGCTGGAGTGATTGTCCAATAGGAGCTCGAGGCCGAGCGCGCCCAACCCTCGTCGGGGAACAACAGCACCTGCAACCAAGACAAGGAATACTTTAGTTGACAGCTGAGTACCAAATGAAACATTCATCAATCATCATGCGCGACGACCAAGACACGTTGGAAACTCAGTTTCTACATACGATGACTAAAATATTACCACACAGAAAATTTGGAGCAAAAAAGTTACAGTTTAAGTTTGAAAAATTGAATAGAATGAAACTCAAAAATCGATTGCAAAAAATATATTCCTTTCTATAGCTCGTGGACCAATGCCTCCATATATTCAAAAAGTAGCTTGGGTATATTTGAACCCTTGCTTCATCGCACCGAAGGTATACGCCTTACCAATACGCCACAACTAGTTTCGAATAGAACGGCGTTGATAAGACATGACAGGCAACACTCACGGTTTCACTCGAATAATCTCATTTTTAACTAGGTCACTGTGCCATCAAGAGTTGGTCATCGGGTGTAGGAACTGCGATAACCGTTTGACGACCAAGACAAGATAGTGCTAGTGGTTGTTATACGCCAATTAATTATTTCCTATCTTTGTATTTCTGATGTAAGTGTGGGTCGAAATACTTACGACTACTAGTGTGTCAAATAGTGGTGTATACGCTAGTTCATTGTTGACAAAGTGTCAGAGAGAGAGAGAGAGAGAGAGAGAGAGAGAGAGAGAGAGAGAGAGAGAGAGAGAGAGAGAGAGAGAGAGAGAGAGAAGAGAGAGAGAGAGAGAGAGAGAGAGAGAGAGAGAGAGAGAGAAAGAGAGAGAGAGAGAGAGAAAGAGAGAGATAGAGAGAGAAGAAAAAAAATGTCAACTAATTGATATTCAGCAATCACATTAATTTTAACGTTACATTCGGTTTTATTTTATCATTGTTTTCTCCACTGGCCTACCAACAGTAAGGTTATTTGGGAATATGAATAAGTGGATGATAATGCTGTTCACAAAAACCTTGCATTATGACACCATCCTCCTCCTCTTCCCGAGTAACACCTGACTTGAGTTCAGTTTCCAACTCAGACAGCTAACTGACTGAGACAGAAATAAACAACTGTAAATAACTAAAAACTGCGAGAGCAAATTGATAGCAAATGATGTTGAAAAGTACTCGCTAGTCGATTTTGACGTTTACTTCACATCTCAAGGCTCTCTTTTTGATTTACTTGCAAATTTATTGTGTCATCATAATGGTAGGCAATTTTTGATGATCCTACATTTTTAACTTCATGACAAAAGCGGTACAAAAGATCGGACAGTCAGTGATTTTGTTGGGGTACTCTCATGTTCGTTTCGAAAGTAGACAGTTTGTTGTGATCTGTCAAATACATGTAGCATGACGTCACATGGCGTCCCGACGCCCAGCCATTGTGTTCAAGGACAGGAGCTGAGGACAAGTAGGATAATAGAGGCGTCAAGCAGTCAGCTGTTAACTGTTAACGATGAGGCAGGAAACAGTTTCAGAAAATAAGGACAAAATGTTCATCAGGTAAGATACAACTTCTTTTCCACTTTGACATCAGCAGACATGTGGATAAGAAGTGTAAGGGTGGATGAGGCAATAGAAAATAACGGCCGTCCATTTGGATCCAATAATTGAGACACTGCTGTGGAATTATCAACAGGGGGTGCGAGTTCGAGTCTCACTCTAGAGATGTATTGTAAGGTTTTGTCAAATTGATTGTATCATTATCAATCGCTCATACTTATGCACTCACACAACTAGGCGGTTTGCGAAGACATTAAGCACTTTAAAAAGGAGGAAGGGGAAGTGGAAGGGGAATACTGCTAGTTGTAAAGAATATTTGAACATAGAAGGAAACATAGATGTGAATAATATTATTTTAATACCAACATGATATAATTCCATGGTTAATCGGTGCATTTAAATATAAGGACAATTTTGGAAACATCAGATTTGAAACGTACAGCTACGTGAAACGAAATGATATTATGTACGTACATATCCATGTTTTTTATTTCCACCTCAGACTATGAAACATCAGTTTTTCTTTTTCCATGACGCTCACAGAAAGACTTAAGCATCGACATACACATCGAAGTCTATACGTTTTCGTCTAAAAATGCCATTGGCGAAACAATTAGGTGAATAACCACTATAGAATAAATTCTACAAGCACGGACTGAAGAGTATTATTGAGGAAAGTGGAAAACTGTCTAGCCGAAAAATCTGATATTAGAAAAATGTCGGCTTTTTATATCTACAATAAGCGTTTCTGTTAGGAAAGCATGTTTTAGGATGAGGTGAAAAGAGCGCAAAGATGACAAAGGAAGCAATAACGCAGACAATTTATTGACAATTTGAGGGAGATGAAAACAATATCAGAGAGACAGAGAGAGAGAAAGAGAACAAGAGAAAGAAAGAATGAAAGAGAGAGAGAGATAAAGAGAGAGAGAGAGAGAGAGAGAGAGAGAGAGAGAGAGGGAGAGAGAAAGTTGAAAACGTATTTCAAGGAAGACTGGTCTAGCTGGATGAGTGAAAGATCTGAACCGGAAATTGTTGCCGAGTACCCGAATATAAGATGAAAGAAGAGAAGCGATGGCAAAAGACGGAGAAAGGAAAGCGGAAAAGAGGAAAGCATTGAAGCGTGGAATGGAAACGATCTTCGTGCTCGATGATTACTAGAGACTGCTTTCCATCTAAAATAGCTCAAGGGGTCACAAGATGCAAGCTTGGAAACATTCTTAGAGCAAATAAGCCAGCGAAGCACGTTTCTGAATAACTTTCCGGCATTATAATAATAACATAATAACTTCGTAACGGAATTATGGAAATTTTTTACAAAAAATAATTGTTCCGTATGATCTTAAATAATGAAGAGAATGAGTATAATTTCATATAAAGTACTCGCTAAGAAAAAACAGAGTTCTGCAGCGAAACAAAGAGAAATAAAACGGAAGGAAATTATATATAATTTGTTAATTAACAAATTCTTATGGGTTAAAGTTTGTTCAGAATTTCGCGTTCGGGAACAAATTAATTTTCTGGGGAGTAAAAGACTAACAAAAAAAAAATCAGCCAAAATATTGGCGAGTCGTCTTCAAAAATGATTCTGACTGGGAATACCAGTCAGGTGTAGTGGCTTAGAAGTAGTTGAAAACTCTTCATTTTTTTATCAGAAGTATAAAAGGGACATCGGAAGAATTAAAACAAAAGCCTACATAATCTCTTCCCAGACCCATCATAGATTATTCATAAAGAAGTGCATGTGAAATCAGTGAAGTCGATAGTGATAAATGGAATCCTAAGAGGAAGCTAAAAAAGAGAGAATGGGTGATAAAGAAAGGAAGACAAGATACTATAAAGTTTTGCTCTAAAGGGTTTCAGAGCTCTGCTTATAGAAGAGCTTGACTGAGAATCGCTTTAAAAAAAATATAGAAGTATCAAGACCATGTAATTTATATAGAGCATACACCAAGAAAACTTTACGACAGCTCAGTAAACGGTAAATGAAACCATCTAATTACGGAAGAATGACCACGATATAAAAATTAGAAATGGTAAAATGAAATACAGATGTTGGAAAGTATTCAATGGTGAATAGATGTGTGCTCAAGAGTACTAGAGAAGTGATGATGGATTTACGATCGTTGTTCGACTGCAAGTCAGAGTTGATGTGATGTGAAGGTATTCAGCTGTTTTTTATAGGTTTGATTTTGTCCTATTTTATAATAATTTTGTATAGGTATTCATTTGATTTTCAAGTTTGATCTCATAAAATTGTCAATGTACTCTAACCACAAGCTGCAATGATAATGTATTAATGCAAAATCAATCAGTCAATTCTATTCAGAATTAATTAATTGGATTATTTCTTATGCAATTGGCTGTTCGTTTGATAGGTAATATTTAAATGCAGCATTTTTTTGATTATATTGGAGTAGACAATTTAGATGATGGGAGTGAATAGTGAATATAGTAGTGGTCATATTTGGAAGTTCAGTTTTCACAAATCTCATCAGCTAGACATTGTTTTTGAGGAAGATTAAATTGTTTGAAACTATTGGCCAGCATTACTTGGATGTACTTTCATGTATTCGCAATATAAAAATTAAGATTATCATTAATCAATAATTTAGAAAATGAAGTAAACAAAATCAGGTTCACATAGCGAATTCGACTATAAATTGGTGTTGGAGGAAAAAAATAGGTACTGCAGAATTGCCAATATGAAAAAACCATTCCAGTAATGATTTTGTTTCTCAAATAGCATCTCACATGATTTTGTTAGCTTCTATTACATTTCGTATTCCATTCGTGTACATTATGGATTTTGAATCACTACGCAAAGCTCAAAAGCAAAGAAAGAATAATATCAATTTGTGAAACATATATGATCACTTTTATATCAATTGGTACCGTAATTTGTCTTCTCAATTTAAAATCTCTATACTATCCTCCTGCAAACTACTATATTATCTCTACTATACTGCCTCTTCCTCGAAAACCCATATATTTTTATACTTTGATGTTTATAATATTGGAAGAGAGAACAATTGATAGGATGTATTTGTGAGAATGAAATGAATCTAGTTGTCTTCATAAGTTGATAATTGATGAAATGGATTGTTCACACACACAAACAGAATCTTTGTTAAAAGAAATCTAGACATAAATGAGGACGATCTTTGCAATGTAAATTTTAATTTGTGCTTACATTCTTTGTGCCCAGTTTGCCATGCCAAGCAACTCTTTTATATTTCAGCTGTGGTTTTATATTCGTGGTTCATCTTTCCTCCTAGCATTTTATTCGGTTAACACGATTTCTTTCTCTGCTCTATCTGATCGGGGATTGGTCAGTAGCGAATTTACTTACGTTTCGTTTCACAATTTATACTACCTTGGCGTTGAAAGTCAGCCTTTTCATTTTATCGATTTCCCTATAAGAAAATTCTTAGAGTTCACAATTCTGGAACTATCGTATAACATGGAGAAATATTATGAAAACTTCAATTTTGTTATTGTTAATTATATTCTCTCTTGTCTGAACCACCATCTTGATTCAGCTGCACAATCAACATGTACTTCTTCTATTTGTCGTTTCATCATTTCTGCAGGGTTCGAACGTACTATTGAATCGAATTGAATTCTAGCTTCGTATTCCGTATTGCTCTATAGAAATGATTAATTAATCACCAACAATGCCATCGTATAAAAGATTAAATTCAGACTGACAAAACATTTTCTAAAAAAGAAAAAGTTCTCACAAAAGCCGTTGTTAACAATTAACAATGTTGGCAATACATTTATTTACCACATCAACCGTATGCAATAGCATTGTGATGTTCAGCGTATTTATCTAGCGAACGTTTCTTTGCATTAGTTGGTAGGCCTGCTTCCGGGTTCCATTGTGCTGTTCCCTATACTCGAGGATAATAAAACCAGACTCTTCATTGTTCGCTACTTTCATCCAGGTTCCTGCTTAGTGCCAATTTCCACCGCACAGGCTGCCGAGCGCCAGCGGTAGAAGTTAATACATTATTCAAGTATACCGGTTTGTTTGTTTTACTGAGTAGACTTGAAATTAGTCGTGTCATGATTTTACCGACGGTTAGAATGTTCAGTCGAGAAACTGGAGTTGTGGTTCTCGAAATAAAAGATTGAAAACGAACGTAAAATTGCAAACATTAGAGAGTTTATGGGTATCTGTTTATACTACACTATTTACATTTTTAAAGCCACTTCAAACCTTTTATAAGATGAGTAAATGTTAATGTATTATACTTGTATCCACCAAAGATCAAATAACGAACCGAGGCACCCCTGTGCAAGTGGTTTGGGGTGGCGAGGGAGAACGGTCAGTCGGTGACTTTTTCTTTTGTAGATATAGGTAGGCCCTATCACATTATAGAACATGTCGGGCATAATGCTATGTATTGTAATGCATATAGGTCAACAGGAAATGAAGAAGATTAAATCTTGACATGAAATTCTTGTAGAAGCTATTCGTATTTTAATCTGATTAGATATAAACTCATAATCATTTAATGAAAAGGAAAATCTCATTGAGGATTGTTCCGAATTACAGACACATCTGATATAATCAATTCAATGTTGATGAGCAAGTTTCAGAATCTTCAAAACATCACGATCCAAAATCGATTCTAGAGACCATTCAGTATAAACGTTCCTTTGAGCTTAGGTCTCCTAAATATTTGTCTCTTAAGAGCAATTAGGGGTAGATTACACCCTAAACGTTCAGAGACAAGCGTCGACAAGCAGTACAGCGGAGGAAACTTTTACAACTAAACTTGCTATAGCTATATCCGAAGTCACCAGGAAGTAGAAGACACACAAATCTCATTAGTCTGTAGATGGAATCGAGACTAAATGAACTTTCTACTAGTCCTTTTAGAAACTTGCCAGAGTTTAAAACATGAAGAAGAGTTTGAGTATGAGTTTGTTCTTTAATGGTGCACAAAGTTAGTCGTATGTCTCTTGCTAATTGCATTTCAAATAAAACTTTGCGACTGGAGTGCTCTCAGGTATATATAGAATAAAGTATGAAATGCTTGGAAATATCATGTCAACTTGAGATATGACATGTTGGTACAAGAAAACAATTTTCTAAAACACCGTTGTTTCAGTGGATAGAGTTTCTGCCGTCTCCTGTAATTACAGGAGACTTTGTAATGCGCAGTCGTCCGTTATACGCTGAACTTACACTCAGTGAATTCTCACGACCGTCGTATTAAGAAATATACATTTTATTTCCATTCCCTTTTGTTATCAAAGGGAATGGATGGGTCTTGTCAATGCAGATTTTCAATCCAATAAAAATAGTGAAGGTGGCGTGTGATTGATTACAATAACGATTGAGTACATCGCAAACGTATGCGCACTCTTTAGGAAAACGCAGTACATGCTGTCACATGTCAGATTTGTTCGTATATGAAACATACTAGAAAGCTATTTACTTTGGTTTTGGAACTGTTGATTGAAGTCACTCAGTGTATTCAGTATTTATTAAAACCGTCCAAACAATCCTATCTTTTATCCATAGCCGTATAATTGGGGAACAATGATTTTGTATCAAGTTTTGATGTTATTAAAAAAAAGTATTCATTTCAAAACTCATTGTTCATCTTGATCATTTGAATGAATTTTATATTTGAAGGAGATATATTTTCAACATATTCGTACCAAACAGCATGTCCAATTCAGGTAAAAAATCGTAATATTGTGTATCATATTTTTTTCAGTTCAGTCTAAGTTTCAGGTAATTTGCAGGAATTAAATTCAGTACCAAATGAACATTTTTTGAAAATATTCTCATCCCAATTTTTCCCCTCTAGGCTATTCTCATCGAGTATTTCAAAATTTCGTAAATGTTTCTCTCGTATGTGGTTGAAAGAAAGTTACATTAGACTTGTATGGAGAGGTTCTCGCCTAAGCTCATCTAATGAACGTCGGAACAGTTTGCTGATTTGATGACATTTAATATTTGTATTAATCTGACGAGTGTTGGCCTATAATAATTTGATTAAATATCTTATGTCATATCTTGTAGGCCTACTATCAGCATGGTCAGTTTGAACTTTATGATTTAGTGTCATATATGGTGACATTTGATCTTCTATCAATGAGAGAAAAATGTCATCTACAAACACAACAAACACAAATGTCACCGTTCTATTCGTGAAGCTGTGGTATTTAGAGATTTCGAGATTCATTTTACGGACGAGAAATACGACTTGAAATACAACTACATGTTTCTAAGAGTACAGTGAATTGCGATACAATTAACGAGGTCGTTATATTATCCAGAACTAGAAATGAAACATAAAAAATTGAAATCATGCTCTCTTAAAATATATCCTGCCAATTAAAACATCAAAAACTGTATACACATCCATAGCAGAGAGTTTAATTCTATATGGTATTCAAGTATGGGGAGACACTGCCGACTCCAATATTCAAACTCTAGTTAACATTGAATAATCAAGTGAAAAAAATATAATTCCAGTCAATACATAAGTTAATGGGGATAATTTGTTTGTTCACTGTAATATTTTTTCAGTCAAAGGAATTTATAAATATAAAATTATCATCCAAAATTACTTTTCGGACCAATACAAACAAAATCTGGAACATAATTATAGAACAAGAACTAAAGAAACCGATTTGTAACCTTTTATCCTGATCTTCTAATTTTCTAATTCATGCATAATGTTATTTACTTACGCAGTTATGGTGTTTTCATTCTTTATTGTTAATTTCTGTTCGATCCACAGATAAGCCTTGTTTTAGGCTTTGTGGAAAATGTGGACTTGATTTTTCCCATGTATATGAGTGAAAAAATGAACAACCATTATTATTAATGAAGTGAAAAATACAATGGACTATATCTATCTATCATTCTATCTATCTGTGGTTGTTAGATGGCCTACTTCTCTCGTGAATGTTAGTATAGTAGTGCCTCGTAGTGTAATAAATACTATTCAATACAATGTTTGTTGGAGTTCCTTAATGATGCTATCCCACTGGTGATTTATGTTTCGATCAACGATAACCCCTTCTTTGTCTCGAAGTTTGGCGCACGAATCAGAATAAAAGGAAGCCATAGTGTGTGTTTGTTTCTTGTTTCTCCCGAACGTTCTATCAAGGAACAATATTCCAGGAATATAAATCACTCTATAAATAAATAAGATAGAGAAGAGTAATTTTTAAAACTAAAGCTCAAACACTTGTACTGGTGGGAAACTTTGCCTTTCAATCTTAAATCCTGTGCTTTCGTGAGATAACACAGTTTGCAGCAGCTATAACCACTCCTTCCACCGCTTTCCTCTCCACCCCTTTCCATCTCGAGTGTGCCAGGTGAGACTGATCTTCTACGTCACACCAGTCGTTGAAAACTAGGACAGCTACAGCCTGTTCACACGGGACACTGCAGTGCCAATCCTACAGCCTATATAAAAGGTATTCTACGAAGACACTCCACTCTCATGGCAGAACGAAACAAAAATTAATCTGAAAACCTCTGGTCTTCTCACCTATATCTGAAATTAGTACCTGTTCCGACTTCTGTAGGTGCAAGAATCGGTCTGGCATATAGCAGCACAATTCGGTATGCTTGAACCCTTTACAGCGGCTGGCATAATCGACCAGTGTGAGGGGTTAGAAGGAAGACGAGATACAATTAGTAGAGGTAAAAGTGAGGAGGACCAATTTATTTTGAAAATTGTAGACATCATCTTGAATTCTATTCATTCTCAAGTCTACAGTGTTGAATCTGCAAATGCCAGTATTAAGTCGTTCAGACATGGTAATTTCAATATTGATATCTCGGCGTGGCAATGTGAAATGGTCGAATATTTTTTTTATCAACTTCATCAAATTTTTGATATCTGATATGGGAATATATGCGTGAGTGACAATGATCTCGTTAAATACAGCGATAGGGTCTCATATTGTTCTTGAAATTTATATACTGTCGTTAAAATGCGAATACGTTTGATGGACATTCTTATTTCCTATTGGTAAATCGCCAAAGATTCATCATCACAATATAGAAATGAATGACCCCCATCAATCCTGATTCCTACAAGATTCAGTATAGAAGTATACTACAGTGTTTGACATCGGAAGACTGCCACATAGAGGAAAACAAGCAGTCGCGACCGGACTCGGCGCCTCCACCAATATTAATATCATAAGACATTTCATATTAGACGTGCTGTCAGCAGCTGACAGGCGGGGTGAACGTTGAACATTGTTTGAAGAGGGAATTTCATAGTATCAAATTACATCCAGCTGAGAGCTGGAAACGTAAATGTTGGTTACGATGATGTATTGAGACTGAAAGATGTTATGTAGACAAATCGCTTTGTAGAAGCAAAAGAAGTGACTGGCTTTTAAATTATCTTGGTCAACTTCCACTTGGATTATCAACAATAGAATTTGTTGTATACAACAACAAGATGAGTATCCATTGTATTCGTGACTCTCTCGATTATATAGATAACATACGACACCTTGTGTTACGTTTCTTAAATAGAATAACGACTCTCTACATCTCTCACACATTTCATCTCTGCATTTCTACATCTCTAGTGAGCTATTCAAAAAGTATTTAGAAAATTCATTAGTACATTCATCACACCAAGTTACATCAAACAGTAAACTGCCCAGAAAGTAAAATTTGAATTATTATTCTTGGCTCAACTAATCCATCAACATCTGGATCATTTGGGGGTACGAATGAGTGAATGATGGATGAATGACTGTTCAAACCTTATGCGTCACTCGAACTCACGCCCAAACAGAGATTTGGTGCACTTTGAAAAGTACACTCTAAGTATACTATAGTTGTTATTAATGTTCAAGCCAATCGCCCTGATGCATCATGAAATTGTACGTAAGTAATATCTAATTAATCCAAATGAATCATTTTGAACACTTTTGCTATCAATAAAAATATTTAATAGTTCTAAGTTACTGTTGTAATTCATGACAGTGTGTTTTGTGGCACAGATCCGGCAAAATGGAACGTGTTATGAATGGTCATGCGAGTTTACACTAACGATGCAATAACTAACCCACTATAAAGAATGCTCGTTGTTGGTACGGTATATAACTGGGGGTGTATGGAATGAAGTTTAATATGCCACGTCACAAATATGAAATGCTCTACTTCATAGCGTCGCAATTAGTTGATGTCAGCACTGGGACTAGCACCGACGCCGACGCTCTGTACCCTCATGCACATAGTCAAGTTTCGCATCCCAGCAACGCAGGGCAAATAGGATAAAATAGACGACATGCAGTCGAGCTCACTGCCTTGTGGAAAACACTACTGGATATATATTATGCAAACTGCATGTTAAACATTCTAGCAGCAGTGATATGTTAAGGGGGGGGGGGGGGATGTGCTCAAGGGAAATGTCCCAATTTTGACCCAGATATGAATATGTGGAATTTTGAAGTCACATTCAGATACACATATTTTATGTTAAACATTAAACTTTTATGCTTATGGATTTTTGCTCATGCATTTTATGTTATTTTATTTAAACATGCTAAACATTCCGTAGCAGCAGTGATGAGTCGAAAGAGATGTAATTGCCAGAGTGGACTCTTCTAGTTCAAACTTGAATATGAACATATGCAGTCACATTCTTTGTATTGAATTTGTGTAGCCTTTTTTAGCAACTCTTCAAATCTACAAATTCTCTCTATTTGCAATTGAACTTGAAGATCATCTAATGTTATCATTAGAAATGGGAGGTCCGAAATAAGCATTGATAAAGTAAGAATTATAAATCTGTTTTTCAGTGATTTAATATTTTACCATTCAATTGTTTGATTTTTTGTTCATTATTCACCATTCGTTTAACAGGTACAAGCTGGAATATTGGTGAGTGAAATAAATATTTGAGCATTTCTATGAATAAAAGAATAGCAATTTCATTTGGAGAAGTTATTTACAATTTTTCTACGTTATTTGCTGGTGCCATTGCTGTGGTGTTGGCCACCCTTGCTAAAACAAGCCAAGGGTGGCAGCAGCTATTATTTATTACCATACTTCATGTTCGCCAACATGAGAAACCAAACCGTATATAAATCCATGCAGAGTCAGTTGTTTGTTATACATGGTTGGTATGGGAGGGTCGTTGGCGGGGAGTAAGGGGAAAACCACGCGCAACCATTTCCATTTCCCTCTCAAAAGACTGATTTTAAATAATCACATCTTTTTCAACTATGCTTCGGTGGAGTCGAGGAGATTCAACCACCACATTCATGGACAAAACAAGAATAAAAGTGAAAGGAAAGGAAACTTGCCACAGAAACATTTCAATTAATTATTTAATATAAAACTCAATGTTGAACTGGCTGTTTATCTCGTCTTGTTTTGTCATTCAGATAACGATTGTTCTAAGTCAAAGATGAATTATACAAACAAATGACATGATTGAATATTATTATTCCGAAATAAATAATTCAGCCTGAAATATAATCGAATCCTAAACAGATTATTTTCCTTTCGAGGTATAAAAAAGTAGTTGAATCAAATCAAAAATCTACAATGAATCAATATCTACACGAAGGAAACACGTGAATATGAAAGCGTAATTTAATTAGGGTATCCAACACGAGAAAAGTAGAGAAATGATTTTTTTATGCTGAAAGTAATAGGCTATATAATATCTGTCTCACTTTTGTTCGCTCCATTTTCTCTCGCTATCTTGTTTTGAGTGTTATTAAAATACCTTACCGTATTGACAGGTTAACCGAACAGAGTTTACCTCGTTCTTGTTTCAACAACGAAGTATTTTCATTATTCTCGCGAGTTCGTAAACTAACGTCTTGCAGTAATAATCTCTCGCAACATTCTCATCTCTCACTCGATCTTCATTTATATTCGCGTTCGGTATAACTTTTGTGTAATAAACGTGAATTCTGAAGCGAATTTTTCCCCTCCTTTGTTGAAACGAATATTTCCCGAGAGTCTTTGAATCTGATTAAAGAGCGTGAAGTAACTTTTCATTACGACGATTGTTCAATCGTATGATTCAATTTATTTCCGTTTAAATGTTCATCCTGGTTGTCATCGTCATCCTCATTTTTGTTGTCGTTATCGTTGTTATTGTTGTTGTTGTCTTGTTAGTCCAGTATGATTGAAGCCACGTTAATCTTCAGCTCAATTACGCAAGCTTAGAAGATAATCAAGTTCAAGAGAGTGATGAAGAGATACATAATCCCAACAAATCTCTTGGTAAACTACTAACTATGTAGACTCCGCTGGGTCATCTATTTATAGACATAGCATGTTATCTATCCGGTGCAGATTATTGGGTCCCGGACAATAAGCAAAGTGAATCTAATGGTGGATATGAGCTCGAGAAGTTGATCATTTGTTGGAGTGTTTGTTGGGAAATACACGAGGAAAAGAGTTTTCACAATATTCATTCATTTTATACAGTCTGTACTAGTTTTAACAGGTGGCAAAGTCTTACGTCTGATTGATGATTTTTAACATCGGAAAAAATGATGAGAAAATGTATGAAATCAACATGTCATACAATATGAACATGATTCATATTTATATTTTGATTCATTTATTTCATACATATACATATATACATATACATACTTATACATATATATATATATATATATATATATATATATATATATATATATATATATATATACATGTTATACAATAATTACAATTATATATGATTATGAAAGTTGGATGCAATAGATATATATTGAAATTACAGATAGAATTTTATGAAAACATACAAATACAGATTGAACACCGGAGGTTCTGTGTGTTTATAGATCAACGATTTCATTCTGAAATTCATTTTATGCCTACATTTTCGAAAGCAGCTACTTGGTGTCAGATCATAGTACATATAATACTGTACATCTCCACAGTTTATTGTACATTTTTTTCTGGTCAAATCGAATGTAGATAGCTTGGTAATGATTTCTTGTGATTGTTATACGACTTGATGAAAGTTTTCAGAAGTATTATATATATATATATATATATATATATATATATATATATATATATATATATATATATATATATATATAAAAATATAGATCAACTTTACTTCGTTGTTATTCGAGTTTCTATAAGAAACGTTATTCAACAAGGAATCTTTTCACATCTCTAACGAGGTTGTAATAAGTTGTAAACAAGTCGATTAAATGTCATTATATAGTCCCGCGTTCTATGCTAGTGAAGGAGGGGGGAGGGGGGTGATTGCGCTAGAGGGTGGGGGGTGAAATTGTCCCCAGTGCCCGAGGCGCCAGTGGCTAGAACTATCTCGTTACCCAACGCACAAACACACCGTATAACGAGCGTAACGAGCTTAACGAGCGAAACGAGCGAAACGATCGTATTCAGATTGTTCATCGAACCTGTGATTAATAGAGATTAGCAATTAGTTCGATCTAACCAGGAAGGGACATGAGGGGGAGGGACGTGGGGGGTGGGAGTCAGCTGACGCCAGCAGAGTTAGAGGACAGTCCGACAGAATGATTCAATTATCAATGTTTGGCAGAGAAATTCAGTATACAAATGAAAAAGCTGTAGCCGTTTGAATTCACAGTTCATTAAAATAACGAAAACCACCTTTTTGGTGTATATACTGTATAGTTTTTGACATCGTACAACATTCGGCTATAACAAGAAAGGAGAATTAAATACAAATATTGTACTATTCTGGAAACATAGTCTCGTATAATGAATCCCCAGCAGACGAGATATTCGCACTTGCAAGTTTCGACATCAAAACCAACAATGTAAACGATAGTGTTCAACTTGTGAATGTGAACTTTGTTTGATGAGAATATTAATGTGAGCACACGTTGGAGACCCATTATAGATCAAACAAGATGAAATTTGACAATGTTTCAATATTGTTTTTCTTTTATCTATGACTTATTCAAGATTTTTGAAGATAGCTTCCTTTCCTTTTAATTGTTCCATGATTCGATATTTTGACGTCTCTGTTGCAGTCCTTGTATCTACGAGCGAAAAAGGCTGTCTACCAACTGAATAATTTTTAAAAATTGATAATTTCATGATTTTGTTGGAACCTAATGGAGTTGAACATTTCGAAAGATACGAATAGTTGCGTTGCATTTCGATAATTGCGTTTCTTATTGTAAATTTCGAGCTGAGAAATCATAAAATACTATGAAAATGAAATACATGTACAATATAACGATGATTTTTTTTATGGTAATAGACGACCTTCTTCTTTTGTGGATGAAATTATATGTGTCATTCCAAAGGAAAAACAATGTATTGGAAATTTGTGCCGATACTTTGTCAGAACATATCACTGTCGCGTGTGCATGAAGACGCGAAACTATTCACATTCGCATAAGCTTGGTGGGAATTCTAGATCAGGGTTTCGTGGGTTTTCTTTAGTTCGTGAAAGGAATGTTCGGAGGATGTGATAATTTACCAGTATAAAATGTGCATGGTGAAGAAAAATGTCGCTCACTCGATCTGTATTGATATAACGTTCAAGTGTACAACTTGGTCATGTGAAAAGTGGCAGCTGATCCTCTCTATTCAAACACTCTGGAATATTGAAATGATATCTGTAAAAAAAGTTGTAACTAAGTTGAATTTTCATTAGTTTTCAGAAGTGTGAAAATGCATAAGTGCCAAAAGATACTAGGCATACAGATGACATATTTGGTAATTATATAACTTTAGCTATAGTATATTTTGTCACGTTTATCTTTCGGAGGAAACTATTTTCCTCTACATTTGTTAAACGAGGATGGTATTCAATCGTGTGAACGAGGCCCAGACATATAAGTATAGATTCATCATGGAAATAAATGTATAATTTCCACTGAGATGGGTAGCGCAGTTGCGATAGCGCACCACCGAAGTCATTTGGAAGAGCGAAGTTCGATTACGGTTATCGTCGATCATAACAGTTATCTTCAATGGTGAATATCGAGATAGTTTCCCAATAAAAGTAGGACAATGAGAGTATAGTTTCCTTCCTTCCGTTCAAAAAACCGAATAAAATAACCTTTTATATCATCTTCCTAACATCTCATTCATGATTCACCGAGAACATAGATCTTAGTTGTTAGAAAATCGCGTTGATAAACACAATATAAATTATTGAAGGAATATTTTTAAATTCCATTCATCATACAACATTGATGGTTGAGAGCACACAGTTCCAAATATTTATCATTTTGTGAATTTAAAAAATGAATAGTAATAATAATGGCACATTGCTCATTATCAATTTGCTCAAATTTGAAATTTGTTACAGGAAATTAATTTCTCTTTGTTCCTCAAAAAATTAATTCCGTTATTCAATAGGAATGAATTTCAATTTCGACGACTGGTATTTTGCCTGCAAAGGCGCTAGAAAACAATCGCACGTCTCGACGTAAGTCGTGGTTCATCAATAATTTAGTCATGTACTGGGTAAGGTTAAAGCAGTATATTTAGACGCGAACGTATCGACTTTTCTACGAAAACTACGAAGGCTACAATATCACTTGCGCATTGATAGATGCAAACATGATTGTATGCGGTAAGAAGAAAGTGATAAAAAAACAGGTCAATCGATAATCTAAGTTGTGTATGGAAAGAATTGCAGTGAATTGTGTGTAGGAATAATTCACATCATAGCTATAATGGTTTTTCTATTTTTTTTACAAATTGTGTCTGTAATGTGTTGAATTTTTTTTCACGTTCTGTTCTCAAGAAGTGAATGAGTAGCTTCAAGGTCAAACATGTGCTACTTGTGAATACTTGTGTGTATTTGTGAATTGCAAGAGAGCTCACTCAACTGGGATAGGTAATAACAATCTAAATTAATTTCAGATGAAATATATCAAAACATCCAAATTCTTTAATTTTCGTGTTATATATACATATAATTATATATACATATATATGAATATATATATGTATATATATATATATATATATATATATATATATATATATATATATATATATATATATATATATGTGTGTGTTCCTGCCCCATGGAATTTCATAAATATAAGATATATAAATATGGAATATTTAATGAAATTATGGAATCAAATGATATTTCGCACACACACACACACACACACACACACCCACCCACACACACACATATATATATATATATATATATATATATATATATATATACATATATATATATATATATATATATATATATATATATATATATATATATATATATATATATATATATATATACACATATATATATTTATATATATATATATATATATATATATATATATATATATATATATATATATATATATATATATATATATATATATATATATGGATAGATAGATAGAGAGAGAGAGATTCAGACAATTTCATCAAAATTCGAAATTTCACCAAATTCTTATGCATTGCTATCTCCATGTTATCCATGATAAATCATCATGAGAGTCATACATCATTATCCGCTTGATGTTCTGAAATGATTTATGCTATTTTCATACACATGAAAAAAAAATGTTTTTCTTCAAAACACTCCAACTAAGCGGTTATAAAGAGATAATTATACAAATATTGTTTCGAAACATGAGAAAATTGTTCGAAACAGATGTCGTAGAGAAAGCTCATCTACACGAAATAAATATCCTTACTTTTCATTCTGGGAGTACTATGTATGATTTGATGATTTTCCAGCATCGAGAACGTAATTACATGCAATTTGATTGACGTAGCTCTGTATCCTCCATGTTACCTGACAAGCATCCATTTCCCTGTGCATTTTGTATCGATTTGCTGTGAGATAAAATAGATTTGGAATAATAATATCCCTTGCAATGTCCGTATAACCCATTTGATCCCTCACTCTCCCCACGCATGTTGGTTGTATATATATATATGGTTGCAATCCCATTTCTCCACCTCTCATCCCACTCATCCCTTACTCATCCCCATCGTCATCCCGCCATCCCTCTTTCATTCCTTTAACCGTGTAAGAATACCATGAGCTGCAGCGTTGCCAAAACGACCGTATACAGTGATGCAAATTCCTTCACATACTTCATATATATTCTGTATAAGGGTTCGAAAAGAATTCACACTAATGGGTTGAACTACGAATTGATTGAAATATGTATTGTATGTTTAACGTCAGAGTGTGGTTTAATAATTCAGACCAACCGTTTAAATGGTAAACGTCTGCGTTGTATTATTCATTCATGGTTATGGGTGAGATTTCGTATTTTGGGCATGATAAAGTACATTGCAACCGACAAACCAACGCAACCCTCAATATATATTGGTACATTGGTTGATATGATTGATCCATGCGAATGTATAAGTGGATATATAAATCAAAGAGCTTATTGAAAAATAAAAATTAATCCAATGTACCGGTAACCAAGTTGAAGATAAAATGGTTAAAAAAAAAATGTTAGTCAACAGCATGACACCCCTTCCAAGTAAGTTCTGTTGGTGTTTTGTGTTACTATTATCACAGCTCGATTATCTGTGCTAGTATGGCAGTAGACTAGGAAAACGCGTTATGTGTTTCCGCGTTGATGGATGAACTGGAACAATATATCAATATATCTTTGTATTGGTTATATATATTATATCCACTTGAGATCCAAACAATTACATCACTGCCCTCCTATTTCCCAATTGATTTCTATGATAATAAAGAAGGCTTTGTTTGAAACGTTTTTAATTAAATGGTGACACCTGTTGCTTGGATTCAATTGGTATATTAATAGCTTTGAGTTATTTAAAAAAATTAGATTATATATTTTTTTACATCAAAACGGCTGATCCGATTCGACTGAAAGTTCAGAATAATGTTTATAATCATTATATTAGAATGCCATGAGAATTTAAATTCTCTCGAAGAAAATATGTTTCATGGATTTTTTCCTCTGAGTTATTCTCATGGGATTTTTGAAAACTTTGAAATAAGTTCTCTCAGAAATGGTCGAACCGATTGCGCCTTAAGACTATGCAGTATCGAATTAGATAAGGATACTTTTTTACGGCAGGTTTCAACTGATTTTGTATTTTCGTTTGACTTGTGGAGCGCGAAAAAAAAGATACAGGCACTTTTTTTCGGGTATGGTAAAATTGAGTCTTCTCTTCGCTGATCCAATCACATCACCCAGGGCCGATACCCATGATATTTAAGATGCAGTCTTGTCGAATCATCTTCTTCGTCTTCTTTGTACTACATTTGATTGAATACTACCAGCGCTTGCCATTCTTCTATGTTCACACACACTATTTGCTTCACTGTCCCACACTTTTATAACTCTCCTCACACTTCTGTTTGGCTCCTTCATTTTTTTTTGTGGCTTCCAATTTTCTTCTCTTTTGCGTAAACTCTTTCAAATTATTTTCTCGTTATTTTGTTTGTTGTCGTTCTCATCACATGAGAATCGCAATAGTTTCTTATCAATATGTTTCTCTACGGTCTTCATTGTTGCTACTCTATAATGTTGCTACTCCATTTTCTTTCCATCTTCATCACACTTCTGATCCGTCTTGGAAATTCCATCTATGCTGCTTGAATATGATTTTTCTATTCCATGGTTATTGTTCATATCGCAAAAACACAATATTGAAAATTTTAAACATGATGAATTTTCGAAACTTGTTCACATCATTCAGTAGCTATACTCATTTCCAATAACAATTTTCTTATAACTTGATAAACGTGCATTATTCTACATTTTGATATTTATATTTCTAGTGTCATTTTTTCTAACCTGGATAGTGATATAATATCGCTCATTTGGTTTTTCCATTGTTGATAAAATTATGAATCAATTGAAAATGTGTTGTAAGAAAGCCATCGGAATTGATCTTAATAAATTGATATTTGATATTTATGAATATAATTTTTCCGTTCATTTGCTAATTTTAAACCTGATCAGTTCACCGTTGGGAGACAAAATCAATACTCAATAGTAAATACAATGTTTTCTTTTCAGTCATCATATTTAGAAATGATTGATAATTCAGTATTATTTTGTGATTAGTTCTGATGATTGGATTGGTAATTCTGTTTTATAACAGTTGAAAAAAATGCCAATATTCATTTCTTTTTTTCCCGAGGTATGCTTGTCAGGTTCACATTTGCATCTAGAACGTTGAGGACAAACAAACAAACTATTGCTAAAGTTGTGACCGCAAAAGACAATTTTGTGTACATTGTTGATTGTTTTTCATCACACAAATTTGAAACATCTCTAAGGCCCAGTATTACCAAGGCCAGTTAGTATTTATCTGAGAGTTGGTGAAAACAAATAGCATAGGTAACCATGGTGATGACAAGTTTGAACTGTCAGATAAAGGCTAACTGGACTTGGTAATACCAGGCCTTAGAGGAATACCATGAAGTAAAAATAACAAATGTTTATATGCAAGTTAAATCAGAAAAAGGACTACTGAACAAAAACAGTACTCGCCTAGTTCTGCGATAATTAGCTTCTCATGTTGAGTTTAGATTAAGAAGTACTATTTTCATGTAATTGTATTACTTATTATTCCAGCACGGAACACGCTGGTATAAATACTCCATTATAATAATATAGAAACTAATAGAAGGCGTGTATGTGCCGCTGCTGTTCTAGAACTATATATAACTTCTATATCTCATATATCTCTAAGGTACTGTCAACTATGACCTACATAAGCTATATAAGGAAATATTATCAACTGAAGTGCAAACGAGTATATACGAGACATCGCTCGAGACATCCTACACTTCTAATCACTTATGTTACATCATTATTGTCCACAACTCCCTATAAAGGGAAGACTTCAATATTCAAGTCATTCAGTCAGTCATTTAATTAATTGCCAACTGAATATTACTAATCAATACTGGGCCACATATCGTAATTCAACCCTCGTTGCTTCTAATACCCAGCGTTTTGTTTCCTCATCTCTTTCATCTCAAAAACTGAAATGATTTAGATCAATAACTCAAATTTTAGCATGTAGGCCTACACTTTGGAAGTTCTTTTGGACACCAATTTCATCTGAAGAAGCTTGGGTTTAATTTTCATCTTGGGTTTAATTCAGCGTTAATTGGAAAACATTTCAACGCAATTTGAATTGTTTTGTATGTGTGCAATTTACTTACAGTCATCATAATGGAAATAAATCAATAAATTCCACGAAATCTCAGAGAAGTAAAATGGTATATTGCTAATAAGTCGTAAAGGTAAGCCCATACGTGACGATCGGGTGAGCCGTTTTTGCGCAATCGACAAAGAAAGGCAACCGCGTGTTGTAAATCAGATAGCCAAATTCATGAAGTAATTACGCCCCAAGCTCTAGGTGATAAAGAAAGCGCGTAATTAATTCAAGCTATTACAAAAAAACCCCAGTAATTATGGTAATATTTCAAGTTTCCTTGTTGGTAGTCAATTTAACAATCAATATTAGTGAACCATGAATCGAATTATACCTGAGAATTGTGAGTAGCCTGAAAACTGAATGATTGTACAAACTAAGGTACAATTTGTATAATTTGGTATGAGTTTTGTTCCTAATCTTAAATGTCGCCTCAAATATCGTCTCGAAAGTAAATGACCCTCAAAATACTACTGGTATAGCGGTGATATTCGTATTGAAACAGAAAATAATGCTGAGTTCATATTTAAGAGGAAGTTAGTTTTGTGGAAAAACTCGAAATTATTTTTTATATATAAATGTTACGTTTCAACACAAAGTAAATTTACGTCGTCTTTAGGCGAATTAATAGTGAAAACCAAACCAAAATTAAGATACAACAAAGAAAAAATGTTAACAACACTAATCAAATATTGAAATTTATGTTTGTTATGTTGATAGATATAGCCTCCAACTCTAGTGGAAGTATATTATTACTTTAAGAGATTGTTTTCTTGCATTATAATTTGAATCTGCATCCAGGAAAGATGAAGGATCCGATCGACCGTCCCTCCTATTCTATATCACTAACACAGGGTGGGTTGCGTCTTCATTTCTCATCGATACAGGTTTACTAGGATAGAATCACATTTCAATGCAGCCACTCTAGTGAATATTAAAATAAGAAGTTGCTTTTGTACGATCATACTTGTACAATATTATATTTCCTGTAATGTTTTTGCAAATCATAATCTTCTTCTCCATATCTATGCATAAAGTTATTTCTGTCGTGTGAATCTATCATCATATAGAATATTCCAGAAAATGTTATAATGTACTACAATGCACATTTATTACAATAAAAAGATAAGAACGGCTACACGACTCTACAGTCTACGTATTCCATAAACAAACTTGGGACTCGACGTCTATACAAATCTCTGGTTTCCATTATTTATTTCCATTTCACAATTCTAAGTACCGTAAGAATGAATGAATATATTTCCGTAGAAGAATTTTCAAGAAAAAGTGTAAGCATCTTCATGAAATATAGAGTAGATATTTTTCATATTATGTGTAGATGAAGACTCCTATTCATATTTACGTATACAGGCCTAATCTTGCTATAAAGTACCTTTACCTTGCAAAATGTTGCTGAAAAATGGTAAAGCATTTAATATGAAAACACATACCACTGAAATGAAGATGAATGGTCTCAATGGTTTATGCTTCATCAATGTAATTAGACATTGTGTTCATAAGGAAAAACATGGATAGCCTACGTACAAATATTAACATGAGCAAATGAGTAAGATATTTAATGATCATCACAGTGAAATATAAAATACCACATATTTATGAATAATTGTATCGATACACGAATAACTAGGATTAACGATAAGCCAATTCAGCTTTGAGATTCTCTGAGTAAATGAAATGATCAAATGCCCGACTTCAGTCTACATTTTCAGTAAGCTGGTTCTAAAAGAAGGGACGATCGATTTATTCATTTTTATTTATTGATTCATTGCACTCCATAAATAGATTGCACACAATTAGTATTGGATAAATTCAGGATGTCAATAATTATTCAAAAATTCATGCGTTGTAGGCCCATAAAAAACATTATCTATGAAAAATAGTTTAAATGCCCGTTGGAAGGATGACTTGGAATTATATTTCCGAATGTTATCAGGAATATGATTCCAAATCTTGGCACTGGTATGTGGAATGTGATTTCTACTAAATTAAGTATTGATTGTTCAATCAAACATTATTCAATACAACCATTGATTGTTGTTCCATATCAGTTGATTCGTAGATATTGTATCCACAAGAGTGGAAGTTTATCTTACATTCTGAGAGAACGAACAAGAATATCACCGGTATTTACATACTTCGGTAATTTGAGAATCTGTGATTTTTCACGATTATTTCACAAATAGAAACTCGAATACATATTTTATAAGCGTGCAGGTTTTGCAAGCTGCAATTATTTCTCTATGTAATTACCTAATGTTTTGCGGTCAGTTGGTTGGTGAACCACATTTTTTCTTGTGAGTACAATTACACTGGTATTAATAACCTTTTCAAAGTATATTCTCATCTAATCTTTTCGGAATATTTCTTACCTTGCTTGGATAGCCGCTATATCTCAACAGTTTCCTACAACATTTGCCTCGGTTCTCATAGTAGAACATCTGCACCATAGTGTTTGGTGAGGCGGGAGCCAGCGAGGTCGCGGGGGTGGACCTGTGCCGCCGCCTTAAGGGTAAACAAGCACAAGTCCAGCAGGAGACACGCCAGCCGGAGGCGGTAGAGGGGGCATACGCCTCCGGGGACCGACAATCCGACACTTCTCTCATGATGGCACGAGGTGACCGGCGAGTGTCATCAGGATGACCATGGTATTCTAACCGACTGAGCCAGCGAGATGCCGACGTCGGTCATGGTGCGTTACTGGACGTTTGCCAATTTTTGTTCCTTTGAATTCTGTGGACAATAGAAATGCCGATAAGCGAGATAACCGATTCGATTCTGGTGCCAAAAAAGATTTTTTCATTTATATCCCTATACTTTTCTTTTACTTTCTTTGTTCTTTCAGACTTTGGCTTTCACTTCTAAACTGATCAATCAATGTTATTGTATAAGACTTGATACACATGGACGCATTTCTTTGTGACACAATGAGAATGAACAAAACAAGGACACAAACGAACTTCTAGATCCAGATCCAGAGTTTTTTTTCTGTAAGTTGGAGCTTTGTATATGAACTTACGTGTTTTCATAACTGAGCAAAGAGCAAGATATATTGTAAAAAAAGTCAACATTTTATTGATAATTCATAATGTCTTGTGCCTGTTTCAATTGTATTTTCACATAAAGGACATAACCTACATCATTCAGTCTCTTAAGTGTTATGTATCATTGTATCATATCGATATTTTTATTCAGCTATTAGTAGTTCATAATCAATATTGTTATTCGCGATTCTATCTGTGAGGGATCGTAACCATTATTGATTGTTATGTTGATCATATTAGGATAATTCTCTCATGCAATACATTCACAAGTTACTGGAGATAAATTGTTCATTATTCACTGATGTTATTATTCGTTTTTTCATAAAAATAGCCAACATTTGTAAGTAGGCCTACTCAACACAAAGCTCTGGAATATATTTTTCAGATATCATTCACGAGAACTAGAAAAAATTGAGTTTATCAAATGCAAATACAAATTTCCTCAGAACTACCATTCAATGAACCACTTCAATGAGAAATTGAAGGATTGTTTTCTTTTCATCTCTGTGTCTATTTTTTATTCACCGATTGACCTTCCATATAAGTTACATTATGAACCATCAAATTTTCTATCGATAAATTTTATTTCATTTATATCAATAATAAGAATAATAAGAACACAGAATACTCAACATATAAATCCACTCTATAAACTATTTGTTGAATTCACTCACTAAGCAAGAAGATAAATTCAGATCTTTGTCCACGAGAGATTGCGGTTAACGAGTACGACAATAACGTGGTATTTACTTGTCCGGCCACTGGAAACGCTCTGCCACTACTACTACCCCTGGCATGTAGGCACCACCGCGTACAAGCTAGTCACCATGGTTACGCAACAGGGATGCTGTGTGCCGCGCGTGCGCGTTACAAGCCGACAAGACAACAGCTTGCGTGGGAGGGTGGGACGGTGTGAGGGAGAAGGAAGGGGTCATGCTAATATGGCTACCTTTTCATCAGCAATAGTTAGATTAGAATGCCTACATGTTACGTACAGTCAGAGGCAAGAGTGAATCGTTGTGTGAGTTGTTCCTGAGTGATTTGAATAGCTGGCTCGGAACTTTAAGCTGATATCAGATCCCGAGGGTACGTGAAATCGATGATGAGTGTATTATGTTTACGTGAAAAGGCTATTCATCATTGTGAAACGAATGATTTGAATTTTGTGACCACAGATTTTGGTTTACAAATGTGGTTTAATAGCAAATAAAAACTTCGAATAGATTCGAATATGTTCACATATTACGATGTATAATTCTCCACCAGTATGATCCTGCTTATTGTAGTCAACAGGTTGCAAGCTCTCATTTGCTAAAAATTTCGTGATTTTTTGCATTTGGTAATTTTATTGAGTTAGAATAAACGATGTACGTGGGCGAGCGAGCCAAATCGAACATTTAAGACACGTTGATTATCAATGTGAAGTTTTCCCAAAAGTATCTTAGATTATCGCGTATATAGTGGAGATTGGTCAATTCATGAGAAGATAATTCAAGTACGTAATATTTGCACAAGTATAGTTTGAATTATATTAAGTTCTACTCATGTCTACGTTTAAGTCATGTCTTATGTTTGTTTTGTGTTTTTTGTACCTCTAATTTCTAACTCGAGAGACTTGTCCAGTATCATTATATGATCAACCCAGATGAACGGAATTATTATCATTATTATTGTTATAATTATTATCATCATTATTTTCATCATGTACATCTTAAAAAAGTGGAAAAAACATGAATGAATAAAAAACCAAAACATTCTGATTGGTTTTTTAGTTGGCTTCGCTAAGATTTTTATCGATATATTGACTTGTTAATTTCTGACTCATATGATCTTGGAATCATTAGAGAATCAAAGTATCAGAGTACCACAGTAAAGAATAAGTCTACACCATCATAAAATCATCAATTTACGTGCTATTACATTTTGGTGGAAGGGCCGTGTTTGAAAAAATCGTCATATATCGTCATATATATATACATATATATATATATATATATACATATATATATATATATATATATATATATATATATATATATATATATATATATATATGTATATATATATATAATTATATATATATATATATATATATATATATATATATATATATATATATATATATATATATATTTATATATATATATATATATATATATATATATATATATATATATATATATATATATATATATATATATATATAAGTCGAGTGTTGAAATATTTCCACAGAGCTCACCAAATAATCCATGTTTTGTTTTCCCCAACACAAATCAATAATATATAGGAGAATGTGAGATTCGAAAGGAAGAAAAAGCAAAATTCAATATCATGATATGAGATAAAATATGGACACAAATGTCTACAATCTGCTAATATGTGAAGGAAGACAATCAATTATTCCATTTGGAGTGGTAAGTAACCTATCCTATAGCCTCCTATGTCTAGGAACAGTCAAGAATAGCTTTCTCAGCCTCAAAGCGAAAACCATGACTTTTCTTCCGATATTGATGAAGAAAGAATGTGAAAAACCTGTAACACATTTACATAGTTTAAGTGAAGAAAGTAAGTTCCATACTTTTATTACATAGAATAATGTGAGAATTTCAGCATTCCTCTCTCTCCCTCCTTCATAAATAAAAAACTAATTTCCTTTCATGATAGCATTTTTATAAGTTCGCTTCTGTTTTCCTCCCATTCACACTCACATACACACACCCACACACACACACCCACACACACACACACACCCATACATTTTAAAACACACACACACACACACACACACACACCGATGATTGAATATGTTCAGAGGGGAAGTGGAGTGGTTGGCACTCGTCCGACTCGCCATAGTTTCAGTCCGACTCGACCCTCTCTCTCTTTCACCTTCAGTCCTGCCTTGACCCCCTCCCTCTCTTCTGTGGCCCTGCTTGATAAATGAGGTGGATAAAGCGTTTAGGCATCAGGGATTAACGGGTTGAAGACAACTTGACTTCGCGGTGCTGAAAAAAAACCCAACAAATACGTCCAGATTGGAGAAAACGGCGACTATTTTCACGTTCACTTTGTTTCAATGAAAACCAAGCAATGCGTCATGATTTATCATTAAGCTCTATATGATTAAATCAAATGGTTTCAGAAATAATTATTGTATCTATTTATTTATTTGTGTATCAAAAAAGATTCCTTGACATATAGTGATTCTAATTAAAGTCGAGTATGGCAATAGGTAGGATCAATCAGTCGGGGCACCACAAGAGGGATATTTTCAATTTTCATCAATCATTAAAAATATTGATAATCCATTTTATTACTAAACAAAATCAATGGAATTAAAAAATCTCAAATGATCTAATTATTTTTGGATCCTGCCGCCTATAATCGAACTGAATCAGAATCAATGTTTGATACACAACAATATAGAATATGAATGTTTACTGGGGTTGCATTCGTTTCTTGTAGTCATATTTTGTAGTAAACATACAGAAAGAGTTCCAGTTCTCTTTCAGGTCATGTTTCATCATTGGAAAAAGCTTTAATATTATTCATCAATTCTATTTGAGCGATAAAAATGAATAAATTGAATAAATAAATGAGTTACTAATGATTCGATGCCATTCTATGCCTTTATTCTACGTCAATTTTATTACCAATGACAACGCATTAAGATGATTGGCTCATAAAGCGTTAAGATACATGTCATAACTGAACCAGTAAACACTGATTATAGTAGGTTCAAATAGAGCCATTTGTCTGCTGTGTGGCTTCCACACAACCTCCCTTATCAGCGCACACACACACATACACATACACATACACACACAGACCTCTTCCCGCTCCATGTCGGGTAGGGGCTGTTGGGGAGGAGAACCCCTCACTCCCACCCTACCACCTCTCACCCCTCACAAGACACGCCAATAAAACACCCGAGCGTTATCTTAAGGGGTGAAATACGTATTACCATAATAGAGATATGCTTCTGGTATTCAAGCCTTCAGGGTGCGTGTCTGTTTTACATTTTGTTCTTGAATGTGTGTTACACGGTTGTAAAAGGGTGGTTTAAACACATTCTAAAATATAGAATTAGTTGAAACAAAAATCTTGGAAAAAAATATTTACTACTTGGCATGCATGTTTTCGGACCAAGATGTTTGAGATCGGGAATAAGCAAGGAAATATATGACAACAAATTAGCGATCGTCTTTCCAAGTTTCGTTCGTGCAATTGAATCCCTCTGTACACGAATTGTGGCCCAAGGGCCGGTGTCGTGATGTATGTTGGTGGAAAATATTTCTGCTGGGCAACAGAACTAAATCCCTCTAGCAAAATAATATATTATATTCTGGGCCAAAAATGTTTCCTAATTTAAAAATCTTGATTTCCTGAAATTGAATGGCTCATATAGTCAGACGGTGATGGAAAAAGAGGTGATAAATGAATAATGTCATCGAAATCACTATATATATATATATATATATATATATATATATATATATATATATATATATATATATATATATATATATATATATATATGAGGTATGTAACTATTTAATTACCAAATTAGTATTATAGAATATATATAAATACTTCATTAAAAAAATTAAGTCTCTGCCTTACAAAAGGTTGCCCATTAGACACAGAATAATATAAAAATAGAAATAACATATTAATAAATAGAGAAAAATGACAATACAAAAGTGTTTGATGAAAAAATAAATAATAATATTGGGCCATAAACTAGTAAATTGAGTATCGAAATGGATTAATTTATTAGAATAAGGCCCGGTATTACCAAGTCCAGTTAGCCTTTATCTGACAGTTCAAACTTGTTATCACCATGGTTACCCATGCTATTTGTTTTCACCAACTGTCAGATAAATACTAACTGGCCGTGGTAATACCAGGCCTAAGAAGAGGAAAAAACGAAATATTAAAAAAAAGAGAGGAAAAAAAATATTCGAAAAAGTTATTTAAAAAAAAAAAAAAAGCGTGTGATATAAAAGCGATAAACTCAGGCACACACACACGATTTATTCAAACCATATAAATGGTTTGTAAAAATTGAAATTGAACCTTTCAAGGCAAGGAGGACTATACTATAAATAAAACTATTACTGAGGTTAAATCTTCTACAAAATACTATACTGTATTTCTGTATAGTATATAATTCTATACTGAGCGTGTAGTGTTCCGAAAAAGCAATTACTGGGATATATTTATTCATGCAAGAAAGTGCCAGAACTTTCGTAATGGTTAGGCATAGTATAAGCCTAATCGGTATAGGCCTAGTATAGGAAGCGTCTCATGGACAAGATGATGAACTAAATATTGAACTTTCATCTTGAGTCCCAATTCTGTCTCTTATTACTGAGTGAATTACTAATTCAGCACACATTATCACCTATTCTAATGAAGTTCGAAATATTTTGTTTATTATTCCGGTCGAGCCCGATGAAGGTTCATTCGTTACACGACAGCACGTACTGCATGTGTTGATTCACATAGCCACGAGGTAGACGGTATTATTTCGAATGCGCTTAGTTCAGTTAACGAAGGAAACCCCAGAGAATAACTCATATTAATCTCCAATAAAGAGAGAAAACGATTCTAACATGAACAAATGGATGTTGTGTTGCAAATTGTTGCTGCCACAAGGATACAGATGATTATATTTGAAAAGTATTAATTCGAATATAAGATATGGAGATTATAGAAAGATGACAACACAATATTAGAACAGCCAGTCCACTATCATATACGCTTCTTTCTTCCAAGTTACACTATAATATGACAATAGCAATAGTTACCACAGCAATAACTAAGCTGTAATAAAAAGACTAGAAATATTGCCATCGGTTGATATCGATTGAGGTAAATTGTTGTGTAGAGTGATATAAATATTTAAAAATATGGAATATGAAAATGTAGAAAAAATAAGAGCACGTCGATAGTTATAAATACTCAGGGTTGATGTTTCAAAAATTTAGTTTGAGATAAATGGATACACAGAGTGCCGAAGAGAGGTATAAATGCATTGCATTTTGTGATGAGGCAACTGGATGAAACCAGAATAGACACAAAAGACAAGACTTATTCAAGTTCATTCAGATCCATAGTTCAGTATGCGGAGTCAGTATGAGATCCAAGTTCGGAAAATAGATAAAGTTCCAAGAATAGCCGCTCATATGGTAAGAATTAAATAGAAGATGGGAAAGAGGGGTGAATAAAAGTGGAAAATATAGAACTTCATTGGAAAGCTCATGGAAAATGATAAAGAAGTTTGAATGGCAGACACTATAGAAACAAGAAAAAGGATTGACAGATTATATGTAGTTTTCTAGAGCATTTGTTGGTGAAGAAGGATGAAGAAAGTTAAAAGCATGATACAGTCGGATGAAATGAATATACGTATGGGGAATAGTCACAAAATGAAATTGATGATTGGCACATCGAGAACGGATGTCGGGAAGTTTTCTTTCCTCGCTAGAACTGGGAGAGGATCGAAAAGTTTTTGAGGTTGGGAAATTGAATGTCAGAGGATTAAGAAAAATTGAAGTTTTGTCTGAATTATTGGTTTTTGTCAATTGTTTTCAACCTATCGATGTATTCACGTTGCATAGTGATTTTATGAATAATATTTTCAATGTCATCCACTCCCAGATTCTTTGTCACCGTTACGTGTATCTACTTCTGGATGATCGGAATGAATGGATAAATAAATTAATGTTTCACCTCACTTCTGAAAAACCTGTAGAGTGGAGAGTGAAAAATAGGATGGTCATTTTGATTGAAATATTGATTTTGTATTCAATTTATTCATTACAGATTGTTCTTAAAACAGGTATGCCATATATGCCTCAGCTGTTGAAAGCAGCACTTTAAACAAGAAGCATAGAAGCACAGACTCACTTCAAAGTTCTAAGTAATAATAGTTACATACGAATTTTATATCAGGTCTATCATCTAATGTGCTCTTTGATTTGTTATTTCGAGAACTGATACAATTTGTTATATTCTACATAGATAACTTGGACTACTTACCGTGATTTGGATAGTACATTTTTTGAATATATTGGATTGAGGGTTATGTCAGGCATTTATATTTCATATTTTGATCGAATTAAATTCAATTGAAAACGTTTATGCATTTATAAACCATTCATTAACCAAGCTTGAAAAAAATGCGATATAAAACACTTTACAGTGTCGCTTTAAGAACCAGGTCTCTATTAGCGTATAAGTTAATATTAAGGTTGAGAAGAAAACAGTTAATTTCCGTACGCTATTGTTAACTGTACAATTGAATATTTCAATATACATGTGACCATGCAGTCACATGTTGTGACGGGGCTACAATTGTTCTCACTGTAGGCCTACTTATATTATATTCACTGCTGTATAAAAACAATGATGAATACATGAAAACAATATCGTATTTGGAAATATGACTTTTTTCTTCTAATGTGACTACATAAATATATTTGAATTTGTCCACATCTTGATGTTGATGTAGTCAACTGAAAATTGTAACAAATCAAAACTCATCCAACAACGCAAATGCTGCGTTTTGCAAATGCAAATGTTGTGCAAATGTTGCAAGTAATTTTGTACTCATTTTGTAACTTTTCATGATATTGTATATCTATGAAATCCCCCGAATTGGAACTTTTCAGTTCAGCATACGAGACACGACATAACTATAGTAAAATATCTGTAAAATCTGTGATCTGTAAAATATCACTTCCGAAGTTTTTTTGAATGACTTATTTCAGAACTTGAATGACGTTTTTTTAAATGCATGCCTTCAAGCAACCACGAGCCAGTTGTTGTTTCAGACTTCGTTGCCAAACCGAGATATGAAATTTTGAAAGGAGAAGGATCTGTCCAGCTCATGAAAGGTGCCGATGCCCCTTCTTGTCCTACTCGAATTAATCCGTTCGACCAGTTGATCCAAAAGCCTTTAAACTCGCTATTGCTCAGGATGTCAGGCGTGCTATGAGCCGGATAGATGATTGCGTTGTCCCGATAAAAAGCAGATATAGCATTATTCCATCCTCCTATGTGAATCTGGAAATATAAGAGCCGAGAAACATTATTATAGGGGGGTCACAGATTCTGTTTATCAAGAAATAATTCATTTCAATCAGATTCTAAAAAGTGAAAACTTAATTTTACCATACACGAAATGATTCAACATTTATTTTTTTGCGCTCCACAGGTATTTTGTATTTGTATTCAACTTACTCATTACAGATTGTTTTTAGAACAGGTGGTAATGATTACGATCATGAAATATAGGTCGAACGAGAGATGTTTCTGATGAAACTTGGCATGCACACGTATCATCATCCAATTAGATACTATTTTGAGCAGTGATAGGTGAATCCATTTATGAGAAAAAAATCGGTATTTTGAAAAACCCAGTAGCAGAGAAAAAGAAGAAAACAAATTCTCGCCAAATGAATGGAATTTCAAATTTGAGTACAATAATTATTTACATAACTTCGAAGTTTTACTCAAATCGGATGAGCTATATCAAACACAAAAATGAGTATTTTTTCACATCGATTGATAAGAACTATTAGGAGAACTATCAAGAAGATCAACAAGTAAAACCAATGGAATCATTGAACGATTGAATTAATAGTTTCGTATTCTCTCATTTCCCTCAAACTTTCGGTAATACCAATCGTTTGGGCTACTTCTGTGCTGGTTTGTGCCGTTAAAATATTTGGTTGGGCTACTCCTCTTCTATCCCGAAATTGCTTTCCAAGAAGGAATTGCTAAGGGTACGCCAGCATCCCTTTTCAACAAATTAGAAAATGTAACAGTGTAAATCGTTTGTGCTACGTTTGTACTGGTTTGTGTCAAAAAATGAGAGAGATATCAAGTCAAGAGCTGTTTTCTAATATATATTTCAAACATATTGTGAGTGTATAGTATCCTGAATGGCAACAGTATATATATATTGCAGAAACGATAAAAATACCACTCTTATTATCCACAAAATATCAAGAAATAATATGAAAGCTAATGTGACAAATATTCAAGAAAAAAAAGAATATTCATAGAATTTATAATTCTAACATACAGGAAGAAGCAGTCGATATGATAGATTACATTATTTACACTACAAATTGACGTTATAGTATATTATAAAATGTATTATAGCGTGTATGATAATACTAACATCAATTCTTGGAAGGCCTTTCTCAGGTGTTGATGTTAAGGCTACAACTGCTTCAATTGAGGTGCGAAGTTTAAAATGTATCTCTTCATTTTTCACTGGGAAATACTGGAACTGTAATCGTCCAGTGGTCTCCACTTCTGTTGAATGTTTTCAAAAAATGCATGAAAATGTGTGATGAAAAATGTGATGAAATAATACTTTTATTTTTGTGTTTTTGTATCACTAGTCAAACGCGAAATATGCGTTGTAAGATGAGCGAGATATCAGAATAAGGTATAAAAGTCGTTGAAGTAGTTCTACCCATGCTACTTTATCGACTCTGGTATTCTACACACCTTGATGTCTGAATAAGCTATAAGAGTCGTTTAAGTAGTTCTACCCTTGTCACTTCATTGACTCTAGTATTCTACACACCTTGATGCATATACAATTACTTCATTGTTGGGCAAATATTTAATCTAGAAGGCAGTGAATC
>OZ023328.1:24139788-24204788 GCA_964007535.1 Brachyptera risi
CATACTGAAAAAAATTGGTGTTCGTTTTTATGTTTTTTTTTTTTATGTTTTTTTGTCGGTTCTCCACAGGTCAAACGGCTACAGCTATCAACTTCAAACTTTTTTTCGTCATGGTTCCTCATCTAACTTAGATCTGTATAGTTTTGTGGCATTATCGGGTGGTAACTTTTTTTTTATGAATTTTAGAAATTTCAAAAATCCTCATTAGAATAACCCGGAGGAAAATACTTGAAAAATCAAAATTTTTCAAGACCTCTCAAATTTTCGCCGAATATAAAGGAAACTATTAAGCACATTTTGAGAGATTTTTCGCATCAATCGGATGAGAAATAACGAAGAAAACGCATTTATAAAGCATTTTCCCATCAATTTAGGCTATTACGGGAACCAATTAAATCTATACCAACAAGTGTCACCAATTGATTCAAAACGATTGAAATGAATGAAGAGGAAGGCCGTGACATAACTGATTCTCGTAAGGTTTTTGAACGTTTGGAGTGATCTAAGGTCTGTAGATGTAGATTGGGTTGACAAATCATTTTTCATTCTAGATTTCTATACCCCTAAGCTCGTCTAACAACGCGCATCCCGCGTTTTCCTGGTGTGTAAAATCCATTCATACACATTTAAAGAAAATTTCATCTCATTTGGAGAGATTTTATTTTTCAACATTTTCCGCCCAGCCAAATCTTATGAGGTTTTTAGAAACTTTGAGATGATTTCTCTTAAAATCAGTCTGACTGATTCATTCCAAAAACTGTACAGTTCTAAGTTGGATGAGTTTACGTGTACAAAAAAATTTTCATGTTGATCAGTCAACCCTTGCGGCCTGTGGAGTGCTTACAAAAAAATTAACACACAGACCTATAAGAGTAGGATGGAGACCTCGGTACGCTCATCAATCAAATATAATTGATCATTCACATATTGTCATGTTTAAATGATTGAGAATTTCATCAATAATGTGATCGGAGAATCGTGAGGTGATAAGACAGATGTTTTTTGATAAAATTGAATATTTGTGTCATTTAATTTTTTTCTCCAAAACAGCTGATTTGAATTGCATACACAATATGATAATGTGTAAAATCTATGTGTACACATTCAGAGAAAATTTCATCTCGTTTTGAGAGATTTTATTCTTAAACATTTTCCGCCCAGCCAAATCTCATGGGGTTTTTAGAAACTTTGAGATGATTTTTCTCAGAATCGGTCCGACCGATTCATTCCAAAAACTATACAGTCTCAAGTTGGATGACTTTCCGTTTATGAAAAAAGTTTCATGTTAATCTGTCAAACCTTGCAACCTGTGGAGTGCTTACAAAAAACACAAAAAAAAACACAGACAAACCCCTATAAGAGTGGGATGGAGACTTCGCTACGCTCATCTAACTAGTCAAATGCAAAATATGCGTTGTAAGATGATCGAGATATCCTAATAAGGTATAAAATTCGTTGAAGTAGTTCTACCCTTGCTACTTTATCGACTCTGGTATTCTACACACCTTGATATCTGAATAAGCTATAAAAGTCGTTAAAGTAGTTCTACTCTTGCCACTTCATTGACTCTGTTATTCTACACACCTTGACGCATATAAAAAATACATCATTGTTGGTCAACTCTTGAATCTTGAAAGCAGTGAATCTTGACAACTCAATTCTGTCACAATTTTTATAATTTATTTGATGAATATTATCAGTTATTTTATTTTTACTCCAAAACGGCTGATTGGAATTGCATACAGAATCGTGATAATGTGTAAAATCTATGTATACACATTTGGAGAAAATTTCATCCCATTTGGAGAGCTTTTATTTTTCAACATTTTCCGCCCAGCCAAATCTTATGGGGTTTTTAGAAACTTTGAGATGATTTTTCTCAAAATCGGTCCAACCGATTCATTCCAAAAACTATACAGTTCTAAGTTGGATGAGTTTGCGTGTATAAAATTTTTTTCATGTCGATCAGTCAACCCCTGCGACCTGTGGAGTGCTTACAAAAAAAAAACAAAAAAAAACACACCCACAGACAAAGCCATATAAGAGTGGGATGGGGACTTCGCTACGCTCATCTAATAACTTCATTTAATATGATGTTGTAGATATTTAAATGCATTCTTTTTTTTAACTGGAATGAAACATTGCTCATTCAAATCATTTTCATGCGGCATTGAAGTGTCAACTGATTTGGTGGCAATGTTTTATAATTTTCTTCTTCTCAATTGACTGAATAATCGCTTTCACATATAATTATAATTATATCACCTTATCAATATTGGATAATATTCAAAAAGCAAACTTGACTTTGAATACTAATTCCCACATAATATGCAATAATTCTTGCTTTTCTGAGGGCCTGTATACTGTACATTGCTTACTGGAAATTATTTGACGATTAATTGCGATTACGCAACTTTTGTGAATGAATTATTGAATTTAGAAAAATCTAGTACAATAACTGAATATCCATCACTGATCACGACGTATATTATGATCAAATTCATAATGTTTTCATAATTAGCATGATGTAAATTTGTCATTAATCATTAGTCGAGAACGCTTATTTCATATAATCGACGATCTTTCTAATCTCCGTTAATTTTTTCAAGTTCGAGTTTTTTATGCGTTATGTGACTCAACTATATTTAAGGAGTAAAACTACTTATTTGAATTTTTATCTGTCTTATTCCATTCCAAAATTGATTATTATTGCGTGTGATCAATTAAATACAGTACATGCTTCAAGTACAGTAAAAATGACTAAACATTGTGACCATAGCAATACAGCAACTTGTGAGCGAGATGATTGTAATCAATTGGTGAACAAAGTTGTCAATTTTTCAACAATAAGTGAATTTTTATTTGACAGTACGGAATTTATATTCCCCATCATAAGCAATCAAGCCTGGTGCAGTTCTTCTTACTCACCAACCATACTTGAAATGCGCTCGAAGAGTCACTTTTATCTTAAGTCGCAACCTGTACATAGGAAAGTAAGTAATTAAACAAAGATTAATAATCTCATTTTGGAAAACAATGGTTAGAAGTAAATATGCATGATATAGCATCATAACTGCAAGTTCTGATAATGCCTTGATGACATATCCAAGTTGAATCCAATAAAAAACGAATCACGCGCATTATTCACATCGAATAGTCGAATATTCGTTCCATGTAACAGTTTGATGGCCTCTTGATAGCATTCCTCCACGGCTCTATGATAATTTTTTTTTTCATTTTCATCCAATAAATTTACATCATTACAAGACATTTTTCACTCTTTAGTGTCCACATAACCCACTGAGGGTTTAACTGTGGAATAAACTAATAATACTCTCTAGAATATGATACAATAAGAATGAATAAATATAAACACAGTACAATACAAATACAACACAAGTGAACACGCTGCAATAAAAATAAATGTATTTGTGATAACAATGAATACACTAATACCTAAACAAAATACACACAAGGTTCACCTACAACTTCTACATACTAATTTTATAATTTTATGTTTCATAATTGAATCATTTAATGGTGCTTAGACCCGGTTTTACGAAACTGGATTAAGTAATAGTTAGTGGATTAACTTGTTATAACCATTGGTTACATATGTTATTTTCGTACCTTTGATTAATAGTTAATGGATTAGCACCCTAACTAAGATTGGTAGAACCGGGCCTTAGTAACCTAATATGTTCACTGTCCTCAGATTCATCACTTACATGATATTATTTTATGAATATTATTTTATTATATTTATATTATACTTCATTATTCTATTATATATTCTATTTTATTCTATGATATTATATTATATGAATTAATTCGCGTACCTTCAAATCATGAAAGTTTCAAGAAAGATGACGATGGTTTACTAGTTATTCATAATATCCCATGATAAACATGATATAATAGAAATTAAGTATAACAGATTATCAATTGAATTTGAATTAGAAGTTCAAATGTTTTTTAAAACGCCAGAAAGCGCAGAAATGTATTATTAGTTGATATAATTTACCTTGGAAGATGGATTCAAGCTTCACTCGTTTTGCTATCGTATACGTATACTGTAACTATGCTGTATGTCGCTATTCATTATCTGTTATTGAGTGCTGCGATATCTAATCTCTTGTCAATGAAATATCACGTGCAGTATCTTTGATAAATGAACACTTCATTTTTATGTTATGGTTTTATGTTTCGGATAACACCAATCATCAATGAAGAAATTGTATGGAATCTCTAGATTGCAAATGATTATTAATTGATATGATTAATCGTCTAAGATGAACAGTTACACTGACGAATCAAAATGTTCGTGAGAATAGCAAGTATGTTTCTAAATACTACCTTTTCATGTTTCAAATTTTCTGAAAAGCTGATCAACTTACATGTATTTGAATTAAACGTATCGAGATTAATCTTATCGTATATCTATGCAATACTGGCATATCGTTTTTGATATCACAAGTTATTCATGCATAGGCTTGATAATTTCGTAATTTTTGTTTGTTAAGCAACCCACTATACATTTTGAGAGTTTGTATTTTTGCGGAATGACAAGTGATGATAATTAGAAATATAGTTTCATTAATGATAACGGAATCAAGTAAATATGTGATTATCTAATCTGAAATTGAAAATAATACAAACCAATTTTGAATATATTCGAAAAGATGATTTGTATCATCGAGCTCAGCTAGCTTACATATTCACTATTACTAGAAGACATCATTATCAACATTGTATCTATTTTGAAATTATAATAATGAGGAGAATGGAAAAAAAAACTCATATATGTATTGTTATATTGGCACATTATAATATCATTGAAACTCGTATAATTCACAAAACTAAACACGCCATCACTATACCTGTATTAATTTTGTATCAGTTATGTTTTTCATGTGTTATAATTATAATGCAAACCACAGAAAAGCCTGTTTACAGGCTTTGTGGAATATTGTGAACTTTTCTGTATAATCTTGAATTGACAAATAAATAAATGAATACAAAAAAAAAAAATCACAAATTTAGCATACTCAAGGCCGGTATTACAATAGGTAATTAGAAGTGGAATGAAAATAAATTATTTTTTGATTCAACTTTAATTCATTTTCCGGTATTATACATACTTTAAAGTATATTAGCGTATGGCCTACGCGAAAGAAGTGCTAAATATCTTGATCATTATTCTGATCGTGCTAGATGTAGATGGAAGTTGAACCTTATTCTGCAGCACGTAATGATATAGGTATGTTGATTCACATAGCTGCTTAGTTGTTCATTTCAGCTGTTTAGTTGGTTAGTTGTTTGTGTACTTAGCTACATATTATATGGTATTCAGTTATAGTTATATATATCCAATTCAGCTCAGTTTTTGAAATCAATTCTTTTTCATTCACATCAAAATGGATTGATAGGGATTATCAATCTTAATTTACTCGCGAGCGCTTATGTCATTCAATGTTCACGATTTTTTCGAAATCAGCTTCATCATGGTTTATCAACTTTCTTCATGGAATTGGTATTATTATCATTTCCTAAATGTCACTCCCAATATTGTCCAATTGAACTTGAGAAATAATTGTATATCGTTTATCATCTATATATTTGTATCATTATGTACTATTCACCCCATCTTGAATTATTGGATGTATTCTTTCCGATAGCTTCTTTCCCACACACACGCCTTGGTTTTTGTGGATTTCATTATTCTCAATATTATTGCTTTCCAACTCCAATAATCTACCAATTACCGCACTAGATTATACTACATGTATACATGTGGAATTAATTACCATTTTTGCGAAGTATAAATGAAACTTATTGTGTATTATTAGAATTTATGTTTATGATTATAATTTGGTTGTAGCCAATTTATATTGTATTGATATTAATGATCGATGATAAAAATGAAAAAATGAATACCTGATGTGAAATTGGGTGTTAAACTCAAGGGTGACAAAAAAATTGAAAATTCGAGCAGTTTTTTCTTGGGGCCAGTTTTATGATACATCAATCAATATGTTAGGTGATATTTACATGACGAGTCGGTATCAATTCCTTGGTAACCAATGCTATAATTATTTCTCAACCCTGATCAATAATTATATTAATCAGCTGTCCTCAAATGTTCAGTAAAAAACTTAGCACTGGAATGATAAATCTGTCCCATATAAAATGTATTGAACACATTTTTCATTATTATTTTCACACTTTGCTTCTTCTCCACTGAAATATAGGAAGAGTAGTAATTTCGTGCATGATATATGAAAGATAAATTTCATGAGTTTGAATCTTGGATGAAACACTTCAATCAATTAGTTCTTTGCTCTCCACTTTTTTCCACACCGTTACGTTTCGTTAACAACGCCACGTAGCTCTGCGTGTGTTCTTTCTCTTATTAATGACAGCAGATAAAAGGATCACACTTTTATATACAAACTTTCAATGTAATTACAGCGCAATTAAAACTTTACGTTAGATTGCTATTAAGCTCGCTGAAGTGTGCATGCGGTGTTGTCATGGATGCTAGTTTATCATTGTCATAGAGCCCCATCATTTCATCGTTTATTGATATTTATCATTATCAGAGACGGCTACTTGAAATAGCATGAGTATGAAATGATGCGAATTGAGAATCGTATCTATTGAAACTACATTGAGATAGCGTGCCTAAAATGATGCGAGTTGAGAATCGTATCAGTTGAGAATTGTATCAGTTGAGACGATGTAGAAATAGTACAAGCCTGAAATGTTACGAGATGAGAATCGTATCAGTTGAGAATCGTATCAGTGGAGAATCGTATCAGTGGAGAATCGTATCACTTGAGAATCGTATCAGTTGAGAATCGTATCAGTGGAGAATCGTATCAGTGGAGAATCGTATCACTTGAGAATCGTATCAGTGGAGAATCGTATCAGTGGAGAATCGTATCAGTGGAGAATCGTATCAGTGGAGAATCGTATCAGTGGAGAATCGTATCACTTGAGAATCGTATCAGTTGAGAATTGTATCGATTTTGTTGAGACGATGTAGAAATAGTAAAAGCCTGAAATGTTACGAGATGAGAATCATACCAGTTGAGAATCGTATCAGTGGAGAATCGTATCAGTTGAGAATCGTATCAGTGGAGAATCGTATCAGTGGAGAATCGTATCACTTGAGAATCGTATCAGTTGAGAATTGTATCAGTTGAGACGATATAGAAATAGTACAAGCCTGAAATGTTACGAGATGAGAATCATACCAGTTCAGAATCGTATCAGTGGAGAATCGTATCAGTGGAAAATCGTATCAGTTGAGACGATATAGAAACAGTACAAGCCTGAAATGTTACGAGATGAGAATCATACCAGTTGAGAATCGTATCAGTGGAGAATCGTATCAGTTCAGAATCGTATCAGTTGAGAATCGTATCAGTTGAGAATTGTATCAGTTGAGACGATGTAGCAATAGTACAAGCCTGAAATGTTACGAGATGAGAATCATACCAGTTGAGAATCGTATCAGTGGAGAATCGTATCAGTGGAAAATCGTATCAGTTGAGACGATATAGAAACAGTACAAGCCTGAAATGTTACGAGATGAGAATGGTATCAGTTGAGACGGAAGCGAATTAAGAATATTATCAGTTAACCAGTAATGTTAGTTAGTACCAGATGATAATTCTACCGGTTGAGATATTCTTATTAGAGACCTTTCACTTCCAATTACATAAAAACTAACTGGTTGATTCTCACATCGGATCTAGTCGAGCGGCAGCTTGTTGGGAGAAACATCCCCGAAACTGAGAAACTTGGATTGCTCGCGTTTCTGGTTATATAATAAGGCGACATACACGCTACGGTATGTCAAACTATAGCTATATCGAATCAGAAATTTGGGAGTTATAACACTGTAAAAAACTTACATTTCCCGATCCTTCTTCTCTTTCTGCTACTCCTCTTTCTCTTCCTTCTCTCCCTCATCCGTTTACCCTTCTTACGTCAACACTAAAGAAAAAGCTACATGACAAACGAAAAGTCTGATTTGTCTTATATTTTCAGGAAATGTGTGAACCCATATGGAAACGTATTGTTTGTATGTTCCAACCGGAAGTCACTCTTGGAAACCCGAAGTAATACATACTAGGGGCTACACTCATTTTCACCTTTTTCCAAAATAATTTCTCAACGGATGTTGCTAAAATTTCAACGATATATCTTCGTTATGCTTGAAAATCATTGTGTGTGTGGGATCATGCAATTTATCAATAACAACCGGGAGTGACATACTTTCAGCTCAAGTATTACAATTGTATCAATTCAATTTATTTCACACGACCAATTCTAGAGCATAGATTTCCTTAAAGTTGGCTGCTCAGATATCAGAGTATTCAAATATTATTTCATCATTCATTAATGCTTTGTGAAAATGTGTTGTTACCCAAACATTTAAATATAGAAAGATGGAAGTGCCGCGTTTGGGAGAACTGGGCCCTACCACTAATATTGTAATACTTGACTATGTCCCTAATGAAAACTACAACTAAAATTGATAACTAATTGATAATCTGAAATGTGTTTGTTCAACTAAACTGTTTGTTCCAATTTAAATATGATCCATAGTCATATATAAAGTCGACGATCGATAACTCCGCAAATTATTAAATACAGTCAAGTCCCTTATCGATACGTTGTCTCGAGTATAAGGTGAGGACGTTCCTTTTGTTCTATAGTGGCGCATTAAAGAGAGAGTTTAATGATCATTGACATTAATCGGCATGAACTGTCATTAGTGACGTTTCAACTTTCCTCAACTCTTTTATCTTCCATCTTCTATTTTCACTTCCTCACCCCCCGTCATCCCTTTCAAGACCCTCGTTCAACAAAGCACAGCAGAAGAAAACGCCTCAGTTACTCGTCAGACGAACGACAAAGGGGACCAAAAGGATGAATCAGAATAAGAATCACTCACAGGTTCCATTTATGTAAAGGATACACTTTTTATATGAGTGTGCATATACTTCCTTTATGCAATTTATTCGCGTTTCTTTGTCCCAAATAATCTGCCAGCTTCAGTGTGATTGGCGTTGTGAAGAAATATATTCCAACAGCCGTTGAAACATAAGTTTCAACGTTCAAAGAGCAACAACTTGGTAATATAGTTGTATTCGAGAAGAACTCTCTGAACCTCCGAATATTTAACTTATTCTAAAAATGTAGTTGTTTTTATGAATATAAATCTCGTTCTCAAAAATAATTGACCCAATAACAACTCGTCTGTACAAAATATAGTGATGCTATTTGTGTTTGAATTGTTGTTTGACTATCGCTCTCTGATCGTGGATACAAGTACCATTCATGTTTTATTCAACTAGATTGTGAAATCAATGATTTATTGTGAAAATTCAACCAATGTGAAACAAATGATCCATTTTGTATATAATTGCCAAAGTGCTCGAAGTTATATAAGTTCCTCATAATAGTCTTCTGTGTAATTTCTATTCAACTCCACTCACACATTTGTTTTTTCCCACTTTATATCAAATGTACATCTTTTCGCGCTTTTTTAGATTCCAAAACATCGCTAGTGATTACAGATCAAACTCGACATGGAACCATTTGAAAGTTCTCATTGTTTTGTGCTCAACCATTGATACATAACACTTGAATATATTTCACGATTTGAGAAGTTAGTCTATAGTTCTTGATGAATAATAGTTGTTGATGCATTGTGAGAGTTCATGATTGGTTACCTGATTCTTTCGATTAATTGAACACGCTTTCTAAGTACACAGTTCTGTGATGTTAGTGAAGAGTTCGCTTTGATCTACTATGCTCCTATTGGTTCATTCCACAGCGCAAGCAAATGAACTCTGAACTTCCTAATGAAGTATAAGTGTAAGAAAAGACCTCGCAGCCCTTCTATTAAACTCAACTGCCTCTCGCTCACTCTGTTCTTGTGGCATGAGACTAATTAGGGATTGATGAATATTGAACAAAGAGAGAGAAATATATAGAGAGAGATAGATAGACAATGAGAGCGTAAGACAGAATAACGAACGGAAGCAGACTAATGATGACCGAATCGTGCTGAGAATTTCAACAGCTAATTTTACGGATTTCCATTTTGTATTTTTAATGACTCTTTTGACTCCATTTACAGCGTATCGTCTTGAATAACGAACTGTGAAATTGTCTGAAAAATTTCAAATCAATATTTATCAAGTATTTTCTCCATTTCAATGTACGTTTCTGAATGCTTGTGTACGAACGAATATGTGGAAAATGGTGAAATGTTATGACAAACTTTCTTTCATAGTTCATAATTCATAAAAATTAGAATTTAAACTATGTCTTCATGAAAATGTTTTCGGTCAACATACCTTAGAGTTCACGATGTGGAGCATTCCAAGATACTGCTGTATTCAAAGACTTTTATAATAATCGAGGAGTATATCAATAACTATCGCCCTAATATGAAAAATTTAGAATTGAAGAAACCATAGATCAAAGTCTCATTGTGAGAAGATAAACATGTGCGCTAAATGACCTCGCTGTCGATGCGCCTTAAAACTCTAATATTCATTCGTTCAGATAAACATGTACAGAAAAAAACAATTCGAAACGTTCAATACTAGAAATAACGATCAATGAATTGCATTTAAGTTCACATTTATGAGTATGAGTACATATATGACATGATATGATCATATATGACATGATATGAGTATGTCTACATCACAAGTTAATCACAAGCTACAAATAAGAAATACCGAAACCATCACGTTATGTTCATATGAATATACCAATAATCAAAATTTAACTGACCGATAAAATATTTCCAATTTCAATTCAAATATATACTCATTCTTACGTAATATGCTATACGATGAATTAAAATAGGACTCATTCGAATAATTGGTGTATCCTTAATTCACTTCACAGACTCCAAATATGATGAAGATCATATTATATAATCAAAAACAATTTCAGCATTGTGGAACGATGTGAGGTAAACATGCATTACTGTGTATCTAAGGCCCGGTTTTACGAAACTGGATTAAGCAATAGTTAGCGGATCAACTTGTTATCACCATTGGTTACATATGTTATTTTCGTACCTTAAATTAATAGTTGATTAGTACCCTAACTAAGATTGGTAAAACCGGGCCTTAGCCATCATTCTTGTAGATCATAAGCTCAAAGTTCAGATCGAAGCTTCAGGAGTTTCTAGAAATTTGATGATTTAATTCACTAGTTTTACCGACAATGTTGTGTACAAGAGTCTCACATTCACTGGAGATGAACATGACCCATCAACATAACAAAACATAATAATGTCTGTAATTACGGAAACTCGTCGAACATTCAAACAAAAGATAGATTCAAATGATTGAGTCGTGTTTGTAATTGTAAATCTCGTCGACATGTTGTACTCTCAAAATACAACATGAACAATATATATTACGCCCATTATGTTGGCAGACAACCCTCAACTCTCATGAATACAATACGTTCGAGGAAAACCCACAAACAGCGTACATTTCCAGAATCAACATAACATGTCAACATAACATATTCATATAACAGTATCAACATTACACATATTTTATATGTATTCTATAATATTTTGTATAACTTAAGACGGTGTGAATATCATGTACATGATCAATTTGCTTCAATAAACATTATTATTATCATCATTTTCATTTTCATTGAAATTGTTATTATTATTACTATCATTATTATTATTATGAAATCAACAGATCGATAATTTAATGAATCACCAGAGTGGATTGAAATGGATTGAATTATTATGTTGGAATTATAGGTAAAGCTTGCGTGTATTTTTTATGTGATTATTCGTTGTTGTTACATTTACATTTATATTTATTTCCATTGTAGCGTGTTTATTTGTATCGTATCTGTATTGTATCGTGTTTATTTTCTATTGTATTGTATTCCATTTTTAATTATTTGATGTGAGTTCGCTAGTTGAACATGCCTTTTAGATATTATTTATTCATGTAAAATAAGATGAGTTCTTTGGAGAGAGTATTATTACTCTATTCCACAGGCAAACCCTCGTTGGGTTTTGTGGACACTCAAGAGTGAAAAATATGTAATAATGTACAGTACATTTATTGGATGGGAAAAAATATTATCATCATTATTATTCATTTAAAAAATATTCAACCATTCATATATTCAACTATTCATTTCATATATCCAAATATAAATTATTGTTTATTGCTTACAACATAATTTTTCTATTTTACCATAATTCATCCCTTATGTACATTGTATTTTTTTGTACTTATACCACAGATAAGCCTGAATCAGGCTTTATGGATTTTTTGTGAACACTCATTGATGTATTTTACTATGCTGAAAAATTAAAGGAATTTCAACTTCAGAAAAATAAACGATAGCAGTAAATATCCGGATGAAGAATTGTAGTGAAACTGCTTCACAACATTCAAGAAAGTATCTTCTAATATAATGATGATCCAGAATAAACATTCACAATGTGTCACGTGTTATTTGTATATGTAAAGGTATACACGGGGAGGTAACAATCGATGGCAAACATATCGAGCGTTACTGTTACATATAAGTGATCTCTCCAACCTCTCTCATCATAAAATTTGACTTATTAGCATTTTCGAAAAATATTGCCTGCATCAGATAATTAATTTTTTGTTTTTGTATCTTGTATGATTCTGGTTTTGTGATTATTTGTGTCTGTGAAATCATCCTGGTGAGAACTTTTTGCCCTAAGGAGACTGTGAACGCATTAAGGCGAAAATCGATATGGAACCTCGTTTTATGGAGGGTGGTAACTGAGCACACTCTAGTAGTAAAACTGGGTACTAAATAAGTTTCATGAAGGATATCTTAGAATGAGTAAGCGTTCAGTGTTTCTCGTTATTCCTCACACTCTTCCTTTCACCACGGCAATAATTTTTACTTTTTTTTTCTCTGCTCTGGTTATAGTGACAACATATTGGATGACACACGAATAAACATAAGCGACAGTTTCATGCATGATATCTAACTATGAATAAAAATTCATACGAATATTATAACTGAAACAAAATTTGAAATCTTCATTGAATGAGCGAAGCGAAGATTCAATTTCACCATTCTCGGAAAAAAGTGTACGTTTTTTTCTTGTTCGCGCTCTACAGGTCAAAGAAAAGAAGATGCAAATCCAGTTGAAACTTGACATACACAAAAAGTGTCCTCATCTCATTTGATACTGTATAGCTTTGAGACGCAATCGGTTGCATCACTTCTGAGAAAACTCATTCAAATTTTCAAAAGTCTCATAAGAATAACCCAGAGAGCAAAATTCGTAAATTTTTTTTTCGGAAGAATTATTCAAATTTTCATGGAATTTCAATGTAACTATAGGCAAACGCAGCCTGCGTATGCGTTGTGAGATGAGCAAATTATCTGAATAAGTTGTAATCAGAGTCGTTTAAGTAGTTTTACCGTTGCTACTTTATCGACTCTGGTTTGATAAAAAAATCTACTCACTTTGATGCATATAAAATATACTTCATTGTTGAGCAAATATCGAATCTAGACAGCAGTGAATCTTGGCAACATAATTCTGGTATTATTTCCATCTGATAATAAAAACGATTGTTAAATTATCTTCTTCTAAACGGCTGGTCTGAAGTCCATACAAAACTGCAATAATGTGTATAACTCATGTATACACATTCAGAAAAAATTGTTTTTTTTTGGAGAGATTTCATTTTTCAAATTTTCTTGCCCGGCCCAATCTTATGGCTATTTTTAGAAACTTTGAGATGATATTTCTCAAAACTGATTCAACCGATTTAACTCATTAATCCAAAAACTTTACAGTTCTAAGTTGGATAAGTTTGAGTGTACAGAAAAAGTTTCATGTCGATCAGTCAAACCCTGCAATCTGTGCAGTGCCTACAAACAAACGGAAAAAATTCACAACGACAAAGCTTCATAAGAGTAAGATGGAGTCTTCGAATACGCTCATCTAACTAGGAAAACGTAACATATGCGTTGTAAGAGGAGCGAGATATCTGAATAAGGTATCTCATCGTTAAAGTATAGTTTCATCTGTGCCACTTAATCGATTTTGGTATAATTGAACACTTTACACACCTTGAATTCTATGAAAAATTGGCTGGATATCGAATCCAGAAAGCAGTGAAACACAATTATAGGCTTCTGTCATGTAACAAATGACAAACAATCGTTACCATAGCAATACAGCGAACTGGTGGACTACCAAATATTCTGATTGGTCAATTCCAACTGGTGGATATTGTTGTCTGTCTCTTTCAACAATGAGTGACGTCACTTGACAGGAGCCTATAGGGTATTCTCAACTGACGTCACACCTCTTTCAACGATGAGTGACATCACTTGACAGAAGCCTATGGTTCTGCAATAATTTCCGTCCATTTGTCGAATAAAACACATTTATTAAATTACTTTCTTCAGAACGGCTAGTTCGAATTGCATACAGAATTGTAATAATGTGTATTATTATTGTGTTCACATTCAGGGAAAATGTTATTTTTCAATTTTTCTTTACCCAGCCCAATCTTATGAGGTTTTCAGAAATTTTGAGATGATATTTCTAGAAATTGGTCAAACCGATTTATCTCAAAAACTATACAGTTCTAAGTTGGATTAGATGAGTTTCCGAGTACAAAAAAAATCATGTCGATCAGTCAAACCCTGCGACCTGTTGAGTGCTTACAAACAAACAAACAAACAAACAAAAAAACACACAGATAAAGCTCTATAAGAGTGGGATAGAGACTTCGCTACGCTCATCTAATTATTCGTATTGTGAGTAGGTATCATTTTCAAAAATGAAGTTATACTGTATTTTTATTCTCGCTACTAGTCCAACCACAGATACCAGAAACGAGAATGTATACACAGTCGAGGTTGCCGCATGCAGTCGCTTGGCGCGCGCGCGTATACTCTGCTGTCATTCTGCTAGCCTGATACTCGGCAGGAGACTGTTGGGGTAAAGTGTGGCTGGCCATCACTGCGCCAGCACCGAACCGTCACCGAACCGTCACCGAACCGTCACTCTCGATATCGCCATCTATTTCATAGATGCAAACGCAGCATATGCGTGTAAGATGAGCGAGAAAAAGTTAAAGTAGTTCTTCCCTTGTATTGCTACTGTATCGACTCTGGTATTCTACACACCTTGACGCATATAAAAAAAAATTACTTCATTGTTGGGCAAATATCGAATCTAGGAAGCAGTGAGTCTTGGCAACATAATTCTGCTATTATTTCTAAATAATATTTGATGAATGAAAACAGTTGATTGAATTTGTTTCTTCAAAACAGCTGGTTCGAATTGCATATAAAATCGTGATATAATGTATCATTCATGTGTAAACATTCACAGGAAATTGTATCCAATTTGTAGAGTTTTTATTTCTCGAATTTTAATGCTCAGCCCAATATTTTGGTTCTTTTTTTTAGAAATGTTGAGATGATATTTCTCAAAATAGGTCCGACCGATCTATTCCCAAAACTATACAGTTCTAAGTTGGATGAGTTTGCGTGTACACAAAAAGTTTCATGTCGATCAGTCAAACCCTGCGACCTGTGCAGAGCTTACAAAAAAAAAAAAACAGACAAAGCTCTATAAGAGTGTGATGGAGTCCAAGAATCGAGAAGTGGTTTTTCTACTAGGAAAACGCAACATATGCGTTGTAAGATGAGCGAGATATCTGAATAAGGTATCAGAGTCGTTAAAGTAGTTTTATCTTTGCTAATTCATCGAAAACACTTTCACGAACCTGCCCTCAAATATTCTTCAGTTCACTCAAGCCTCATTTCCACAAATGATCCCTTCTTTGATGAGCCTCAACATTAGAAAACCAACTACACAACAAGAATTTCCGAATTTATTCAAATTTCTAGAAGATGCAGAACTATATGGGACAAACTCGGATGCACGTGATCAGATGAAGAATGAAAACTTATACAAAGAAGGACGATCACATCGACAGAATAAAGAATCAGCCCAAGATCATGGGATTATTTTTCAAGCAAGAAGCTCTGCTCCTAATTCAAATAATATGCCCTCTGCTGATTTTTTATACCCTCGACCAAGTCCCAACCAACCCCCTTACTTCACGTCAACCAACCAGAGAACAAACACAGACCACTGAGGTCCGATTACAAGAATCAACCTAATATCCCTATCCCCTCAATCAAACAAACCCTAATCATGTCACTAAATATACAGTCTGCTAAAAATAAAATTGAGCAAATCGAACTTCTAACCGAAATACACTCCCCCGATATCCTTTGCCTCTCAGAACACTGGCTCCCTATTACTGATTCCACTTTCAATATTCCACTCTATTACAAGGCCAATATTTTCTACCGATCCTCTTCAGCACATGGTGGTGTAGCCATTTTCGCTAAACCTCATATTAGCTCCAACCCCATAGATCTTCTCTCCTATCCAAAAGATAAGGTATTGGAATGTACTGGCATCATATGGCACAGCGAGAGCTCTCCTGACTGCATTCTCCTTGCTGTATACCGCTCACCATCAGCCTGCATCAATACTTTTCTCAGACTACTGGAGAATATTGTCATCCACACCACTAAACTCCATCCCCATGCTGAGATCATACTATGTGGGGATTTCAATATTGATCTCCTGCAACCATCTTCATATAAAGTTAAATTCCTTGACCTACTTCACACATATAATCTTTTCGAAACGATATCTACACCAAGTCGAATAACTCTCACATCATCAACTCTCATCGACAATATATTCACCACGTTGCCACATACTCAATTTACTGCTGATACGCTCGACTGTAATGTTTCTGATCACCTTGCTCTCACAATGAATATCACCCCTACTCCACTTGCATTCATTAATACATCTTTCATAACTAAACGTATATTTTCTGAGGAAAACACCATCCACTTCATCTCTCTCCTCCGAGATGAAAATTGGATCAAAACAATAAATTCATTCGATACTGACTCCAAGTACGATTCCTTCTCCGATACCATCACTAACCATCTAAATACCGCCTTCCCTTTGCGTCAATACAAACAAGGTATTAAGCCAAAACGCAATAAATGGATAACACCCGAACTCCGCTCTTCCAGCAAAAGTCTAAAAACTCAACATGCCATTCTGAAAACGAATCAAAATGATCCTGATCTTAAATCACAATATCTGGAGAGGAAAAAATCCCACATTAAAGCCCTGCGCAACGCAAAACGCTTATACCACGATAACATGATAGCCAATTCAACAAATAAGTCTAAAACCTCTTGGAATATTATCAACTCCTCCTCCAAATCTGTCAAGCCTCCAGAATACCTCAAACTTAATGTCGACGGTCAAAACATCACAGACCCTTCTACTCTTTCTGAAAAACTCAATACTTTCTTCATCAGCTCAGGTGATGTTGCTGCTCCAATCCCTCTAAACCCCACCCTCCTGAATTACAATAATGAACCTATCCCATCAAATACCATTTTCTTGTTCCCCACAAACCCAATTGAATTAAGCCATGTCGCGCGTTCACTTAAATATAAAAATTCGAGTGGCTCTGACGAAATCCCTGGCTCACTACTTGCAAAATGCATAGAATATATATCGATACCTCTCACCGCGATCATAAATGATTCCTTCTCATCAGGAATCTTTCCCCATAAACTCAAACAAGCTTTAATTATTCCAATTCACAAAAAAGGCATCAAGACCGATATCAATAACTACAGACCCATCTCCCTCCTCTCCTCTTTCTCCAAATTGATAGAAAAAGTAATGCTTCTCCGTTTAACCTCATTTCTTGACTCAAATAATATCATTGCTGACTGTCAACATGGGTTTCAAAAACATAAATCTACATTCACAGCCATTTTTAACTTCCTCTCCACCCTCTATGCCGCTCTCGATAAGGGTGACCATGCCATAGGTATTTTTTATGATCTAAGTAAAGCTTTCGACACCATAGACCACAATCTTCTCCTTTATAAATTCAATTCCCTAGGAATTCGTGGCTGTGCCAATAAATGGATTGCATCTTTCCTATCCAATAGAACCCAAGTCGTTCGTATCAATTCCCCCAACTCTGCACCCTCCATTTCAAACCCACAATCCGTTAAACAAGGTGTACCTCAGGGCTCTGTCTTATCCCCTCTCTTATTTTTACTCTATGTTAACGACCTCCCTCAATTATTACATGCCGGACATCTCTTCCAATTTGCTGATGATACGAATCATTTATTAACCACACCAAGAATCAACTCTCTCATTTCCCTCATTCAAACTGCCAACTGTCAAACTTCACTAATATCCTCATATTGCTTAAATAACAAACTTGCACTGCAACCCACTAAATCAATTTTCATGAACTTCCACAATAAATCTAACCCACCCATCGTGTCCCCATTAATACGAGTTGATGGTAAAATCATCCCCAGTACTTCATCGACAAAATTTCTTGGAATTCATATAACCCCCAATCTAGACTGGTCCCAACATATTGAGAAAACCGCAGCTAAAATTAAAAGTGCTTCCTTCCTTCTTCGTCGACTCAAAAAAATTGTCAATCCTCATACCCTCTTACTTGTCTACCATGCCTATTTCCACTCTCATCTCTCTTATGGACTTCTCTTCTGGGGTTCCTCCCCAGGAGCTAAGCGAATATTCATTATGCAAAAACAGGCAATCCGCATCATTTCCGGTATTTCTCGCAGTTCCTCATGTAAATCACATTTCACAAAGCTAAAAATTCTCACCCTCACATGTACTCTTATTCAAATTGCCAGTTCTTATGTTCACTCCAACTCTAGCCTCTTTCCCAAAAATGCTTCTGTCCATAACTACCCTGTTGTATATGTTAGGTTGGTAGCACTGGTATGGGCAGATCATCTAAGATGGCTGACATAAGCAGTCACGGTATTGTATCTCCTTAATAATAATTAATAAATATTAACATACCTACACCTGTGTATTATTAATAAAATACCAACAAGTAAACATGGTGTCAGCAGTGAAAGTTTAAGAGCATCATCTAAGTGAGTTCCATAAAACAAAGTGTTTAAACAGCTAAAAACAAAGCCTACACAATGGAGGATCAGGGAGTAGAAGCCGCCGCAGTGCGCGTAGTGTGCAACCAACGCGTGCACAAGCTGCCATCAGAACTAAGTTTGATAGGCAACGTGTCGGAAAACTGGAGGAAGTTCAAACAAAGATTCGATATATACATGAAAGCAAGTAAGTCGTACCAAGAAGATGAAGACGTACAGGTAGCTTTATTATTGAGCTTTGTTGGGGAGGACGCATTAGACACCTATAATACTTTCAAGTTTCAAGATTCAAATGACGCAAATAATCTTAAAAAAGTCCTTGAACAATTTGAACACTATTGTTCACCTCGCAAGAATGTCGTCTACGAAAGCTTCCTATTTTTTAAAATATTTCAACAAGAAGGTGAAAATTTTGAACATTTCCTGACAGAACTAAAGAAGCAGGCTAAGCTGTGTGAATTCGGCGTTATAGAGGACAGACTTATACGTGATAGGATTGTTTCGGGCATACGTGATCCTCGTGTACAAGAGCGATTGCTAGGAGAACCAACCTTGACGTTGCTGAAGGCAGCTGATTATTGTAGGGCAGCTGAGGACAGCAAGCATAAAGCTAGAAATGTGCAAGAATGTAGTTCTACAGAAGTACACTCGGTTAAAAATAAATCAAAGCCTCTTAAGAGTGTAATCCAGAATAAGAATAAATTCAGGTCGAATCATCGGTCAAATGACTTTATATGTAAAAAGTGTGGGTATGAACATGGACCAAGAGCATGCCCGGCGTATGGAAAAAAATGTGGGCTGTGTGGACAGCTGAATCATTTCGTCGTTGGATGTCAGAAGAAGTCAGTCCATGAAGTTGAAGAGACGTCATCTGAAGGTGAAGAAGAAGAAGAGGATGAAAACAATATCCTGCATGTTGGTGTCATCAAGACTAGTTCTAGGTCTATAGTTAAAGACATAGGTCTAGAAGTTAGGCGTGATCCTAATAACAGGAAAGTAAATGTAGTTGACCTAGAAACTGTAAGTAGCAAACCTAGAGCTTGGATAGAAAAGCTAACCATAGGTAATGACATAATAAAGTGTAAACTTGACTCGGGTGCCGAAGTAAGCATCATGTCTAATGAGGTATTAGCCACAGTCATGCCTAATGCAGAAATAAGCAAAACAATGACTAGACTAGTTCCGTTTGCCAGTAAGGGGCAAGATGTAATTCCAGTAGGAACTGTCAGATTAGAATGCATGAATAAGAAAGGTTTCAAGCAGGAAGTAACATTCATGATAGTAAGCTGTAAAACAATAACTTTACTAGGCTTGAATGATTGTGTTGGTCTTAAGTTAATGTCTAGAATAGAATCAGTTGAACAAGCAGCAACAAAAGCTGAACTAATCAAACAGAATCGAGATGTATTCACAGGCTTTGGGAAGTTGCAGGAAGAGCATACCATAATACTCAAGGATGACGCGCAGCCTGTAATACATTCTCCTCGTAGAGTGCCTATCAGTCTTGAGAAAAAACTAAAGAAAGCCTTAGATGTCCTTGTAGAGAAAGACATAATTGATAGAGTAGATGGACCTACTGATTGGGTGAATAGTCTTGTAGTGTTTGAAAAACCAAATGGTGAGCTGCGTTTATGCCTAGATCCTAGTGACCTTAATAAGGCAATTAAGCGTGAGCATTATCTGATCCCTACCTCTAACGAGATCATTGCCCGTCTTAATAATAAGAATGTTTTTTCCGTGTTGGACATGAAACAAGGTTTCTGGCACATACCATTGTCAGACAAAAGTGCAGATCTTTGTACTTTTCAAGCTCCCTCAGGCAGGTTTAGATTTAAGCGACTTCCTTTTGGATTGGCATCAGCGCCAGAAGTCTTTCAGAAGACTAATGTCAAGTTGTTCGGTGATATCCCAGGAGTAGAGATTTACTTTGATGATATTATCATAGCTGGTCAGACAGAACAGGACCATGATGTCACCTTGAAGAAAGTACTAGAACGTGCTCGAGAAGTTGGAGTTAAATTCAATCCAGAGAAATTGCAATATCGAGTTGATGAAGTCAAATATGTGGGTCGCATAATTTCTAATAAAGGGGTATCGGTAGACAAAGAGTATATTAGAGCAGTAGTAGAAATGCCAACTCCAGAGTCTAAAGTAGAAGTACAGAGATTGTTAGGAATGTTAAAACACATTGCACAGTTTGTTCCAAATCTGTCACAGTTAACAACGCTACTACGTGAACTTACGAAAACCAATGTTCCGTGGCATTGGACAGCAAATCATGATGCTGCACTGAGTGTAATCAAAGAACAACTTGTAAGTTCCCCTGTATTGGCAATCTATGATAGTACAAAGCATTTAGTGCTAGAGACAGATGCTTCCAAAGACGGATTGGGTGCTTGCATACTTCAAAATAATCACCCGATAGCTTATGCATCTCGAGTATTGACAGAAAGTGAAAAAAATTATGCTCAAATAGAGAAGGAACTGCTTGCCATTGTGTTTGGACTAGAAAAGTTCAATCAATTTACGTACGGCAGATTAGTAAATGTATCAAGCGATCACAAACCCCTCTCTGTTATTTGTCATAGAGAGCTGTCAAAATCAACCGGACGAATCCAGAGATTATTGTTAAGATTATTAAAATATGACATAGTTGTGTCGTATGTCCCCGGTAAACTTTTGAATTTACCAGACACACTATCTAGGGCATATCTTCCAGACCCTGTAGTGGATGACCCTAGTCATACAGTAGTAGTTCATGTAGTTGAAAAGTACTTGTCAATGTCAGAACCTAGAAAAGTGCAGTTTCGTAAGGCAACACAGGAGGATGAAGCGTTATCAACTCTAATTGACTTCAATAAAAATGGGTGGCCTACTCATAAACATCAAGTTCCAAACAATGTTAGAAACTATTGGGGCATGAGCACAGATATTGACGTATCTGACGGATTAGTATTTGTTAATGACAAACTTTTAGTTCCAGGGAGCCTTCGCAAAGAAATGTTGCATGTTATACATGAAGGTCACATGGGTATGGAACGATGTAAGAATCGAGCAAGGGAAATGTTATTTTGGCCAGGGATGTCAAAAGACATAGAGTTGATGGTTTCACAGTGCCAAGTGTGTGAGATGTTCAGGAAGAAAAATGTAAAGGAACCAATGATTCCTCATCCTGTACCAGATCGAGCATGGCAAAAAGTGGGAACTGACATTCTAGAATTTGGGGGTAAATCATTCATCACAGTGATGGATTATTATAGCAAATGGCTTGAGCTATCAGAAATACCAGGGAAAACTGCACCAATAGTCGTGAAAGTCTTGAAATCCATTTTTGCTAGATTCGGTATACCGGAAGAAGTTTGCTCGGATAATATGCCTTTCAACAGCATTGAATTTCATGCTTTTGCCAAAGAGTGGGACTTTAAAATTGTAACCTCGAGTCCCCACTATGCCCAGTCTAATGGTCAGGCTGAGTCTGCTGTTGCTATTGCAAAGAGTATATTAAAAAAGTCAAATAAGGAAAATAAAGATCCTTATATTGCCTTAATGGAATACCGGAGTACTCCTCTGAAATACATTCAATTGTCTCCTGCCCAAATCTTATTGAATCATCGCATTCGTACAAAATTACCCATTCAGGTGAAATTGTTGAAACCTGATATTCCTCTGAATGTAAAAGCACAACTTTTAGATAAACAACAGAGGCAAAAAGAGTATTATGATAAAACAGCACACCATCGGCAGCCTCTACAGCCTAATGACAATGTACTCATTGATAAGGGAACTAGATGGGAAAGGGGAAAAGTGGTTGAAAAGCACAGTGCTCCTAGATCTTATATTGTAGAAGATTCTGATGGCCGATTACTCAGACGTAACAGTAGATATCTTAGAAAATCCATGAATAAACATGTACCACATGGAAATGTAGTTATTGATAATAATGATCAGTTTGAAGATGTAATCATCAATCAAAATGATGTTGTGCAACCTCCTCAAGGAAAATGTACTGTCGAGAAATCAATGGACCACGACCCGACAGTTGTAACCAGGGCAGGCAGAGTAGTTAAACGTCCTGCTAAGTTTGATGATTTTGTATAGTCATTGTATGGGTAGTGGTTGTGGTAATAAGGAGAATATCTATGTAAAAGTAATTCAAATTGTAAAAACCTCTTTAGTCACATGAGGTTTATATGTAATATTTTGGTATGATAAATACTCATCTTAGCATTAAGAGAAAGGATGTTGTATATGTTAGGTTGGTAGCACTGGTATGGGCAGATCATCTAAGATGGCTGACATAAGCAGTCACGGTATTGTATCTCCTTAATAATAATTAATAAATATTAACATACCTACACCTGTGTATTATTAATAAAATACCAACAAGTAAACACCCTACCAGTCACAGTAACTCTATCCGTTCTCTAACACACTCCCACGCTTTTTTCAGACACAGCCCTCTCCATCTTTGCACAACCATTTACAATAAACTACCTGCCCATATAACTAGCCTCACCAAACTCTCATCTTTCAAATACAAACTTAAATATTTCCTACTTCAGAACCCCTTCTATGACCTCAACGAATTCCTAACTTCAAAATCTCATTAGACCATCATTGCACTACTATATATATATCATTCTGTCTTTTTTTCAATCCATTCTTTTATCTACTAATTTTTATATCTAGTTGTTAGTTTTTATACCTCCTATATTTGTGCCATGTACAAATCTTTGGATTAAATAAATAAATAAATAGAGTCAGGTATAATTGAAAACTCCACACACCTTGACTCCGATGAAAAATTCTGTGGATAATGAATCTAAAAAGCAGTGAATCACAGCAATGGTTATTATCTCTTTGTTGAATAAGAAACATTTATTTGATGAGCGATAGCGAAGACTCCATTCCACTCTTATATAGCTTTGTCTGTGTGTTTTTTGTTTGTTTGCTCGTAAGCACTCCACAGGTTGCAGGATTTGATTGATCGTCATGAAACTTTTTTTTGTGTACGCAAAATAATCAACTTGAAACTGTATAGTTTCTCGAATGAATCGGTTGAACCTATTTTGAGAAAATGATCATCTCAAAATTTCTGAAAAACTTCATAAGATTAGTCTGGGCAAGAAAATTCATTAAATAAAATCTCGCCAAATGGAATAACATTTTCTGTGAATGTGTTAACATAAAACTAGTCAAACGCGAAATATGCGTTGTAAGATGAGCGAGATATCTGAATAAGGTATGAAAGTCCTTGAAATAGTTTTACCCTTGCTACTTTATCGACTTTGGTATTCTACACACCTTGATATCTGGATAAGCTATAAAAGTCGTTAAAGAAGTTCTACTCTTGCCACTTCATTGACACTGGTATTCTACACACCTTGACGCATATAAAAAATACTTCATTGTTGGTCAACTCTTGAATCTAGAAAGCAGTGAATCTCGACAACTTAATTCTGTCATAATTTTTATGATATATTTTATGAATATTATCAGTCATTTTATTTTTTTTCTTCAAAACGACTGATCAGAATTGCTTAAAAAATCGTAATAATGTGTAAAATCCATGTATACACAATTAGAGAAAATTTCATCCCATTTGGAGAGATTTTATTTTTCAACATTTTCCGCCCAGCCAAATCTCATGGGGTTTTTAGAAACTTTGAGATGATGATTCTCAAAATCGGTCCGACCGATTCATCCCAAAAACTATACAGTTCTAAGTTGGATGAGTTTGCGTGTGCAAAAAAAGTTTCATGTTGATCAGTCGACCCTTGCGACCTGTGGAGTGCTTACAAAAAAAAAAAAAAAAAAACACACACAGACAAAGCCCTATAAGAGTGGGATGGAGACTTCGCTACGCTCATCAATTAATGATCCACATTATCACCATTTTGAATGCGATTTTGAAGACAAAATTCAAGTAACTGTTTTATTAATCAAATGATCAAATATATAGAAATAGTAGCAGAATTATGTTGCCAAGATTCATTGCTTTCTAGATTCGATATTTTCCCAAACAGCCCAACAATGAAGTATTTTTTATATGCGTCAAGGTGAGTAGAATACCAGAGTTGATAAAGTAGCAAAGGTAGCCTATTATACTACTGGCCCGGCATTACCTACGTGGGAGTAGCTTCAACTGGCAGATGAAAGTTGTTATCACCATGGTTACCTGAGATATTTGTTTTCACCAACTCCCCAGATAACTGCTAACTGGACTTGGTAATACCGGGCATCATTATAAGATATAATTATTATCTTATTATACCTTATTCAGATATCTCGCTCATCTTACAACGCTTATGTTGCGTTTGCCTGATCGAATTATTTTTTTCAGAATGACCAATCCGAATTGTATAGGCTTCTGTCAATTGACGTCACTCATTGTTGAAAGAGACAACAATGTCCATCAGTTGGAATTGACCAATCAGAATGTTTGGTAGTCCACCAGTTCGCTGTATTGCTATTGTAAAGATTGTTTGTCATTTGTTACGTGACAGACGCCTATACAAAATTGTAATTATGTGTATCAGTATTGTGGTCACATTTCGGGAAATTTGTATTTCTTTTGGAGAGATTTAATTTTTTAAAATTTTCCACCCAACCAAATCTTATGAAGTTTTTAGAAACTTTGAGATGATATTTCTCAGAAATGGTCCATCCGATGTAACCTCAAAACTACATAATTCTAAGTTGGATAAATCTACGTGTACGGAAAAAATTGCATGTCGATCAGTCAAACCGTGCGACCTGCGCAGTACTTACAAAAAAAATCAAACAGACAAAGCTCTACAAGAGTGGGATGGAGTCTTCACTATCGTTCATCCATATGAATAATAGGCGATAGAACTACTTTATAGACTCAGGTATCATCGCTTGTGTTTTCATTTCATTTTTCATCGATGTTGCTGGGAATACAATCCATTCGCTTTTACCGCAATAATAATGACTTGCCGATTCACCCATTCAAATCATACGCTTCATTGATAACTTTTGCATGATTGTATACCATTTGTACGCCGTCTTGTTTATCTGTGAAATGAAACAAATTCATACTACATAATAATTGATATAATACTAAATAATATGATTTATAGGTATTACATAATGAATGCGATACAAAGATCCCACTGTTAAGCCCTATTTAAAAGCTATAAATTATGATCGTTCACAGTATTATCTTCAAGAAGCAGTTTTGAATGTGAATAAAAATATAAAATATTCCTGATTGAACATGAGTGTGGACTCCAGCATCACGAGGAGAGGTGAACAGAATTATCTTCATGAGTCGTTTACAGAATCTAACTAGGCCAAGATAGCTCGGACTTTATGAATGTCATATTGTACAATATATAGACATCAACAATAAAATTATATCATCCATAAATCAATTCGAAAACATTAAAAATTTTCTTCTCAAATCAATTGTAATCATTCATTATATATATAGAATGAAAAAATTGTACATTTTAATTCAAATACCGAATGAACATGAAACCAAAATTCGTTTTCGAAAACAATCCGAAGAGAAACCTGTAGTCTGGACAGGAAAATATAATTGACGGGGAAAACGATGAAAGTAATTTCCTTTCACTTTTGAGCTGGAGATACCGTCTTGTAGCATTTCTCCTCAGCTGTCCAGCCTTGTTATCACCAAGGTTGTCCTTGTTCACGCTATTTGTTTTCTTCACCTCTCAGATGAAGGTTTACTGAAATTGGTCATAAACGACCTCGGTTATATATATATATATATATATATATATATATATATATATATATATATATATATATATATATATATATATATGTATATATATATATATTATATATTATATATATTATTATTATTATTATATATATATATATATATATATATATATATATATATATATATATATATATATATATATATATATGATGGAATGATTCACGGGATCCATGTTAATAAATGTTCAATCTCAACGTTTCGAATTTATCACAAAATTTATTTTCAAGTGAATATAAACACAAATTCAAGATATCATAATTACAAAATCAATTCCCAATATAAAATACGATGTTAACAGATTGAATCCATATAACAGAAGTATTAAAAAATCCGATCCGTTAACATTGTATTTTATATTAGGAATTGATTCTGTAATTATGATATTTTGAATTTGTGTTTATATACTCTCTTGATGTTGAATTTTGTGATTAATTCGAAACGTCGAGATAACACGGATTTCGCAAATCATTCCATCAGAAATTCACCACATGAAAGCCCACAAGGAAAAAAAAAAAAAATGAAAAAAAATGGAAAAAAAAAAAAATATATATATATATATATATGTATATATATATATATATACATATATATATATATATATATATATATATATATATATATATATATATATATATATATATATATACATATGTATATATATATATATATATATATATATATATATATATATATATATATATATTCATATATATATATATATATATATATATATATATATATATATATATATATATATATATATATATATATACATATGTATATATATATATATATATATATATATATATATATATATATATATATATATATATATATCCATATATATATATATATATATATATATATATATATATATATATATATATATATATATATATATATATATATATGTAGTAGATCATCATCAAACATATTTATAATACCATGTATTTTAATTCAATCGTGCTTGTGTTCAGATGTTTCAAATGATCGAGTTGAAAATAATGAGTCTGATTAGATGAGCGTAGCGAAGATTTCATTTCACATACCGAAAAAAAATGAGCTGGTTTTTTATGTATTTTTTTTTCTTTTTGTAATTTTTACGCGGCATACAGGTCAGGAAAAATACCCATCGACTTCAAACTCTTCTTCACAGATTTCTGTCATACCAGAATAGGCTGGGATTATTATCCACAGAAATCGGTCGTAAGGTTCTTCCGGAAAATAATTGGAAAGTTTGAAAAATCCTTGTAAGAATAACCCGGAGGAAAAATACTTGAAAAACAAGAATTCTTTAAAAGCTCTCAAATTCTCATCGAATATGAACAATACTATTATACACCTTTCCAGAGATTTTTGCAACATCGAATGAGAAATAACGAAGAAAACGCAATACAAGTGTACATTTTATTGAATATTTGGATCAATTGGAATTGCATAGTGTTAATGCGACAGGTTGCAGGTTTCTATAAATATTAACAAGTTGTAGGTAAGATTTTTGAACGTTTGAAGTAATCCAAGGTCCGTAGATGTAAATTTTGCTGACAAGTTATTTTTCATTCTAGTTTCCCATTCTTCTAAGCTCATCTCACAACGCGCATCCCGCGTTTTCCTCGTATGATGTAATACAGCATCGCAAATGAACAAACAGAACATGTGTGAAAACTCGATAGTTTTTTTATTCCTCACTTACTCAGAATTTGAAATTGATTTCTTTCATATGCATATATGAATTTTTGTTTGTCTAAATCAACAATATATGAAATACTTCACAAACATGTGAAATTGGACCGCGATTGGAAGAAAATTTGACGTTTGACTTTCACTTACTGACATAAATGTTTCCAATGTCAATGGAATGAAGCTTCCAACAAGAAATTCGAGTGGATTGTCACAAGCTGCCATAATTATCCTCATTGAACGCTTAAAATCCTTCGAAGCATTGGACCAATCACTGCTGTAAGCGGCGGAACCAATCAGGTCGGGCTGAAACAAAATCATCAGATAAGCGTAGCGAAGATTCCATTTCACATGCCGAAAAAAATTGACTTCGTTTTTAGGTTTTTTTTGTAATCTTGTAAGCGACATACAGGTCAGGAAAAATACCTATCGACTCGAAACTTTTTCTAAATATCTCTGTTATACCAGAATATAGGCTGGGATTGTTTCTCAGAAAAATCGTTCAGAAAGTTATTCCGGAAAAAAATCGTCAAGTTTGAAAAAACCTTGTAAGAATAACCCAGAGGAAAAATACTTGAGAAACAAGAATTCTTCAAAAGCTCAAATTTTCTTCGAATATGAACAATACTATACACCTTTTCAGAGACTTTTGCAACAATCGGATGAGAAATCACAAATAATACGTAATGAAAGTGCACATTTTATTGAATATTTGGATCAATTGGTTTTGCAAAGTGTATATGCGACAGGTTGCAGCACCATAAATATCAACAAGTTGCAGGTAAGGTCTTTGAACGTTCGAAGTAATCCAAGGTCCGTATCTGTGTTTTGAGCTGACAGAATATTTTTCATTCTGGATTTCCATACTTCTGAGCTCATCTCACAACGCGCATCCTGCGTTTTCCTAGTTATGAAAAATACATGTTATACATTCATATAGAGCATGGACGATCAAGCTTGGTAATATACGATGCTATTCTGAAGGTTTGAAGTATGCACGTTGATATTCTCTCCGTCACTTATTAGCCAACAGCTGAATTGATTTCGAATGATTTTGTCAATTATTTTCAGGCCTGAATGCATCTTCTTGATTGAGGATATCAAGTCAAGTGTGAGAACAAAATTAGGTGAACAAATTCTGTAGATGACATATCCTTCAAATAATGACTTTATATATTCTCACTCATTTTTCAATCTCCAAATTTTAATTCATGAAATTAATCTATGTAAGTCTCTCATTTTTTCTCTCATTTCCATATTCATCAACATGAAGTTTCATGTCAAACAGTCCGATAATTATTCAAATAATAAACAGTTATATAATAGTCAACAAATTCTCAATATTGTCATAGTGCTGAAGAAATGAGGAAGTAGCAACCGGAAATGTGATATGTAACACTTAACTGGTCAAATATAAGTATACTCTGATTCTATCAATGTCATGATATTTCAGTACTGCTTCTTCTTGGTAATGGATTCACATTCCACTTTTTTTTTTAAAAGTAAGAGACAGAAAAAAATTAAATATAAAGAAAACTGCATTGCTTGTCCACATAGACTTATTAGGGCTTGACTGTGGTAATACAAAAAATGTCTCCAAATCATACACAAAGAAAAACGTAAGGAAGACAAGGAAAGTCTCATCATAAATTTACAGTTTGTCACTGAAAATGTATGCTATGATACCAAATTGAGAGAAGAATGGAGCTTACTATGAACTGAACTATTTCAGCTCCGACGAAGGTTACTATACTTATTTCCAAATCAGGAAACCAGATACAAAAGCTACGAATTAGGAGGAAATACCGTGGAAACGATAATACGAACAATTAAACAACACATACCATTGAAATCAAAAGAATGATCAAAACTTGATCGTGGTAATGTATTCTGTTAGAATAAGAGTGCAGGTGATGTTCGTTATGTGTTAGCTAGTTACCTGTTCGGATATCCAAGTGAATAAGACGGAAAATATCCAAAGTTGAATTACTCCGATTCCCATCAGTAACAGAAATGAGAATTGTTTCACGTCAAATCCTGGAGACTACAAAATAGTAATACATACATATTTGACTAGTAGGTACTACTATTCAGATGTATATATCATTCAATTTCACATGAACGAATACTTATGTACAGGACTATCATATTTGAAGGGAAATTTATCTGCAATGATACCATGTTATGATGTTATTGGATTCCGCCACTTTTTTCGAATGTTTTGTTGTATTAAAATAAGTATTTATTCACATGGTTATTCAATATCAAATTCATACAATATTTGTTCACCATTCTCATAAATGAATATACTACAACAATTTGTGTTACATACGATCACGATACAGTTCAATTCTGTTTTGTGATAACGTTACAAAAATCCCAAGTCAATTGATTTTACATGATTTTACCTTTTACATGAGGAGGAACCACAAACACTTCAGTAACAAACAAATCATTATTCTTTCAGTGTTGTAAGAAATTGAATTATTAGTCTTACATTATAATGAATGAGGGGCTACTCACCAAAGAAACGAATAGCGGGAAGGAACCGATGCCGCAAAGGTGCAATGCATATTGGTACACAAACCTTGGATTGTAAATCTTGAATATGATATTCACCAATCTAGAAGCAATTGAATCAACTTTGAAGAAATCAAAAAATATTGTCGTCACTATTCATAACAGAATAACAAATCTGGAGTATAATGAATAATCAATTGCCATTGAGCAATATTATTTTTGGGATGCATTTTTCGATAGGTAATATTCGTTCGATTTCTGTTAACACTTAGAAGGAATTTGGAGTAGGCGTAGCGCAGGTCTACTGATTTGATTGAGACATCCTCAACTTACAATAAACAATGAACCAAATATTCATTTTCTATTTGAGGTGTACAAAGTCTTTGTAGTTTTCAGCCAAGAAACCAAAATTTACCACACATCAGAACTTAAATGTGGAGGAATATATGTGGATAAGTGTAGTGTTAAGTACTGGTCATGGCTCATGGCCTTGCTCGATCCCCTCAAACTCATCATGCACCCAGCCAGCACCAACTTGTCTCATTCAAATCAATTTGAAAAGCAATATTTTCAAAATCTAGAGAAATGAGAACATCGATTTTTCATACTGATGTCGATTGATCAAATTTTTGTGTGTGATCGATTGAATTGAATTTTTGTCCACCTCCGAAATGTATATTTGAATGAACACCTGTGGAAAAGTATTGCTACTACTTTTTTTTAGTTTATCCTTCAAAGCGAGGAAAATGCATAACGTTTTCCTAGTCTTAAATACCTCAAAAGCTGATTGTGATGTTTTACGCAATCTTTCAGAAGTATTTCCATTTCTCTTCGAACAGCTTCTTCATGAGAATGTGAGATCAATTGATAACTTCTCTTCAGAGTACTCATATCGAACTCGTGTACATCCACATTCATTTCCAAGACAGTGTCTTTCGCACGATCGTGCTTCAACAATTCATTTCTTCTCAGTCCACCATTTCTGTATGAACGAGAGATCTTAAACAGTTCGGTATGACGTAAATTTTTTTTACTTGACATCCATGTTGCTGGCATTATGACGTCATAACACTGAATTATGCTGGATTGTGAAGGTGGTTGTCTCTGAGTCGTTCTTCTTTCATGCACACGTGACTCAGCGTGCGCGCGCACGTGTTCTAATTTGTGACGTAGTAGCTTAAATTGCACCAGGACGTGCACCGTTACTATGATGCTGATCAAGTCAAGGGTAGCAGCTAGTACTAATATCATAGTCAGTAGGAATATGGTTAGTATCATAGTCAGCTCGTAGTTAGGAGAAGTAGTGACATCGTACGGGAATTGGCCCCTGTTGAAACGACAATCAAGATGATTAGATGAGCGTGAGCGAAGAATTACTTTCGCTCCAAGACGCATCTTGCAATTGATTTATTGTGTATATGCTCCACAGGTTGGACAGTTGGTTCGATCAATATGATGTTTTTGTACACATGAATACCTATTCGATCAGAAACTGATTCCTTCTAGTGTGTTATCGATTATTTCACATTTGAAATAAACACATTTCTGAATTTAAAAAAATGAATTTGGGAAGAAATTCACTCAACAGTTCGGATTGTTTGCTTGATAGACCTGATTTGTTTTTGTGGGTACGCGCAGAGTTATACAACTCAGATATGTATAATGATTGTTACAGTGGGTTTCACAAGATTCAGGAAGAAACGTTATGTCGGTCAAAATGTTCGATTTGAAAAACTTGCAGAAATTTAATTTAATATATTTAATGAAAATGAAAATTTAATGAAAATTTTAATGAGCCCAAATGTATACACACCTTGAGGCTGAACCAATATGCTATGATATATCAACAATCAGCCACGAGTCATGGAACAGATTGATTTATTATATTATATAATATTTCAAGTAATGAGATTGATGACACGTTAGTAATACACTAGTGATAGTAGTACACTATTCTATTTTGACCACATTCAAAAATATAACTTTTGCTCATTTTTCATTCTATCCGTCAACGCTAGGAGAATGCTGTTTTCCCAGTATTATATATTATAACGGAATATAATGCATTGAATTTTCAGGAAGCTCACATAACTTACCTGTAAAGAAGCAGCCTGGGTGGATAAAAACCTAAATACACGGTCAAAAAATGCATTGCAGTCAACAACAATATTACAAATACAAATAACGGAGAAAGAATTCTTGAACATTTTTCTGCAAATTTCTGCACTTCAGTGGCCAAATTGTTCATATAATCATCCATTAATTTATCAGGCTCATACATTTCTTCTAGTGCTAGAATCAACGTCTTCACACTGTCGGAATAACAAATGAAGAATAAGATGATCGTGAAGGTTTCACCAATCACGAGTAATACCATTATTTCTTCTGTCACGAACAGTGGATTGTCTCTGATTAAGTACAAGTCGTATATTTGGATGCACAATGTGTAAACTGTTATCAATGCCAGCATGAAGCGAGGTTGCAAGTGACGGCAATAATAGGGACAGTCGCATATGTTGCCATAATGTGGCCACAATCCTGAGGGAACATAAAATAAGCAATAATATACAGGAGTGAATTGGTCATGATGATCTCCTTGTTTATTCAATCATAACAACGGAAGTTTAAGTTCATCAATCGAATAAATATCTCAAAAATATTCGGTCACTCTATATGGAAACTCTATACAGCTTTATACAATTGAAACTTCTGTATGATGTCTTGTTGTAATTTTAATCGCAAATATTGTCCTGCTTTTTTAAACATCAATATATCAGAGATATTGAAATTTAAAATGCAACATATTTGTGTTTATTGTGTTGGCATGGATGCCATACATTCCATAGAACTTTTTTATGTTTGTTATAAATAATATGTTCATATCAACATCTAGTACCGGTAACATATTTTCGAGTGGAAATATTTATTGAAACAAATCAACAGGAGTTAATTAACGTTGACGTTAACGTTAATTAATGGAAGTTTCATCGGTATGAATCGTGTAAAAAGCATTAATTTGAGAATGAATGTAATTGATTGAAATGAATTTCCAAATTCCAATATTCCATGTATTCCATTAACACCCTGACGATAACACTTGAAGGCACCCTCAAATGACACTCCAATGACACCTAATGATACCTCAATGAAATTCTGATTACACTACTCGTTTAATATGTATATCTATATACATCATATATATATACACACACACACACACACATATATATATATATATATATATATATATATATATATATATATATATATATATATATATATATATACATATATATATATATATATGTATATATATATATATATATATATATATATATATATATATATATATATACATATGTATATATATATATATATATATATATATATATATATATATATATATATATATATATATACATATGTATATATATATATATATATATATATATATATATATATATATATATATATATACATATATATATATATATATATATATATATATATATATATATATATATATTGATCATAGTTGTGGCTTCGCAGTGTGAGCATATTCCTGGAAAATTCGTCCACCTAACCGATATTCGAATAAATATCATTTTCCAACTTGAATGATTGATTCCTCTCAATCAATTCGTTCTGTTCTAAAAAAAGTCTCCCGTTCCCATCTGAGAAATTCACGGAATGAAATTCTTAATTTTAAAATTCATCTGTTGTAACTATGCTACCTAGATAGAACAACACTTTTCTATTGAACGCCATAAACTGCCCCGTAGTTTCAGTTTTCTCTTCTTTACTCTGCTCAACGTTTCGTTTGTTAAACATCGTTTCTCAAATTTATAGAGGTGAGTCGTTGGAAGCACCTATCTCAAGCTGACCGCGCATGTGTACTGAAGTCTCGATATTCTAGTTTGTGAGTGAATGTGAGTTTTCAGAATATTTTCAGGAAGAAATTGAAAGGAAATCCCCTTCATATAACATTTATTCACAAATATATACATGCCTATCATAGCTTGCTACTGATTGGACAGCAAGAATCCAATATCTATATCCATACACGAGGCATCAGTGAATAATTTATTCGAAACATTTTCCGGACAAAGCTGTACATGGCTTGGAATAAGAATTCTTTATCATCAAGTGTTCATAAAAAATCCATTTCCAGTGGCTTTTTTATTCGGCTATTATGATGGCTTATGTAGATAGCTTTTGATGGCTCAATTGATATACTAATTCATTCATTCACTGAGAATATTCATTCAATTGAACATGTGAGAATATTATATGATTTGATATAATCAATAAACTACTCAGAAATCACCCTCACTCCAAGAAAGAGTTTTATAATTACTTTGTTTTTAATATTGGGTTTTAATGACGCACTATATACTGATGGCTACGATCTATTGACGTCAGTGGATGATGAATGAGATGATGGGATGATGAGATGAAAGGTTATTTTATTAGGTGTTTTGGATGGTGGGAAGGAGTCGGTCGTGGCCTGTTGTTAAGGAACCATCCCAGTTTCAACCTGAACGACAGAGGAAAACCACGAAAAGCCCTGTCAGGATGGTCGACCATGGCGGGACTCGAACCCCGGTTCTCAAATGACGGTTAAGTGTGTTACCACTCGGCCACGCGTCTCGGTTTGTAATAACTTTCCAGTTATCTTCTGCAATGCTGTAATTCGCAAGGTCGGGAATACAATGAACAATTGCTTCTTCTCCGTTTCATCTATCTCGCGTGGATATTGCCTTCTCAAAACAAGAAGTGGAACCAAGAAACAAAACCCCTTCTTGTAACTCCTTTCACAATTTCACTAACAATAACCGCAGACAGAATTGCAATGCACCTTCCTGTGTGGATGCCTCCCAATTCCTCGCTCGGAATCGATATACTATCATCGTTCTGATGGTATTATAAGGTGTGTTGACGGCTGTTCTGCAACAATTTGACTTCGGCAAAAGATACTTTAGAACATGGAAAATAGTTATATCATATTATTATTCAGTGAAAATTTGACTTCATTCGGAGCAAATACTCAATTCTCAAATTTTTACCTCTGGCTTATTTTATAGGGGTTTCAAAAAATCGAAATCCCCCAGGAGTGGTGCAACCGGTTGCATCTTTCAAACCACACAGTATCGAGTTGGACAATGACACCTGTGTTTGCCAACTTTCAACTGAATTTTCACTTTTTTGGGACCTGTACAAAAAAGAGGAAAACCAATGTTCGTTCTTCCCGAGTACGGTGACATTGAGTTTTCGCTTCGCTCATCCAATTCTATCAGGACTTTCAGTCAAGGATTATGGGACAGCTTGTATTTTTGAACCACAAGTTCAGGACTGTTTTTGTCCAGATAATCCCATTTTTGCTTGGACCTTATTTGGAATCAGTAGCGTCTCTTATAACAATGTCATGGTCGCGGATTGTTGTCGGGACTGCTCTATCAGAATCAATCTGAAACCTCGTTTTCTTTTGATCTCAAAAGAAACGGTGACATGGAATTTTCATTGAATACACGTACCGAACTCAGCACTCGTGATCGAACAGGCGAACATGAATATATACAACGATATTACTATTTCATCCTGATCAAATAGGTCGTATTGCACCGATAAATTGCATCATTTGTAATTCTCACTGCAGTGATGGATACTATTTCATTTATTTGATTGTGATTTATATGACGGGGTAGCATGATGGTTACTATAGAGCCATTTAACATTTTCATATGCACTCTTTGGCCGACTTCAATTTATTAATTACATCAATTTAATAACCTATTACTAAATTCTACAACGTATGTATTGTATCGTCTCACTGTGGACACATACACGCCATAGACGGTAGATGTATCAGATGTATGTATAAGCGTTTTAAACTCGACAATATTGATTTTGAGTATGATATTCTTACGAGGTGACCTCTTGTGGAAAACACTTTGAATAAATTATGGACTGATTTCCTTCTTAACTCCCCCCCCCACCCAAAAATTGATTCAGTTCGACAGGCTATACATATACTCCACAAGTATAGACATTATTTATTGGATACCTCACAAGCGTGGTATATTAATACACCTCCAACGTGCCGTCCAAACGATCCTATCTTTCATCCATAGCCTTAATTGGGGAACAATGATTTTGTATCAAGTGTCGATGTTATTAAAACAAATATATATCAATATAATGATTGCAATAAATACACGAATATCAGTAATATACAATATCGCTGGAATTGCTAGTTCGAGCTCTGATCTTGACACCTCTACGATAATAAATACCCGATGATGTTGAATTGGCTCATAAGTCACAGAAAATATTGGAATTCAAACGAAAATTGCATTTGTTCGTGTATTTATTATTCGAAGTTTATTTTTCTGACCTCCAAAATATACTCATGAATAATTGCACTTTCAGAAGGACGTTGTGCACATTATATGCTATGCATGTCGATATTGTTATGCAGGAGATCAAATATTCATCATGTTCTTGTTTAAAGTTTGTCTTGTCTGCATCATACACTAGCTTAGAGTTTTCAGTCTATATTATATTCGGTTCGAGGTTGAGTGTGTGCAGTGAATTCATTCCGGTGAATTCGAGGTATAATATTCAGCACTCGAATCGACGTCGAACCTGGTGTTGAAATGAAAAATGGAGGCCCGGAGCAATTTATGGCGTTCAATAGAAAGGTGTTGTTATATCTAGGTGAGATAGTAAGGCTAGTTCAGAATGTACAGTTCTGTTTTATCACTTTCTCAGATTAGGCCAATATACGATAAAGACGGTAAACATCTTTCAGAAGAATATCTTTTCAGGAATCTTTCAGGTAGAAATGAGTGACAAATAGTTATTCATATTATGAAATTGGAACTGTGTATACCTACTTACATTTATTTTCACTGATTTCATGAAATTAGATGCAGCAAACTTCAATTGAAAATTCATATTTAGCAATTTTCTCCCGAGATTTATAAGCAAGATACATGAGCATTGAAGTGAACACTCGGGGGCGGAACAAATTATTTCAAACAAGTTTCATTATTATTATCTCTTTTATTGACATATTAAATAAAAACATACATACATTCCATACTGTGACTTACAAAGCCAAATTGGGCTTGTCTGTGGTATAAAACTCAATGATTATCGAACAAGAAACAGACGTGAACACATAATAAATGACAATTCTAGTTACACATCGTAATTTGGAACTTAAATAGACCTGAACAAAAAAACATAATATGCAACATAGAATATAACAGTGATGAAGATATATATGAAATGAGGAAAAAAATGGTGATAATAGTGAGAATGTATAATAAATACGTGAGTGCGAAATAAACCCTTCTCCACTTTGATGTCGAATTTAATTGTATGTCGTAGCGATAAATGTAGAAATAATGTGTATATGAGACGCACTCATGAACATTTTTATGCATTCGCAAATACAAGTTCGTATGTCCCATTATTCATTGTTTATAGTCCAGTGATATTCCATATATCCAATATTATCACTGTCATTTCATTCGAGTTTGAATATGAGCCATCGTGAGACAATTGCTACATATAGTTGACATTTTCAATACTTGAAACAGTTAGACTAGCGCCGGGGTTGACTTTGATTCGAGATGCTATAAATCGCGTATGAGCAATGATTTGCTCTACATAACAATGATTAGGGGTGTCAAATCAAGTTCATTTCCAATATTTTCAATTCTAATAGAACGTATACAGAAAGATTCATTCTAACAATCAAAGTATTGTAGTGATACAATATTTACCAGCTTTTTTGATATAATTGCTATACAATGTAGGCCTATAACTGATATTTATTTAATTGATGAAATATTCATTGTTATTATTAATAATGATAATGATAATAATTTGTATCATCGGAGACTGTACAAAGAGTATGATGTACGTCAAGAATTGCAGGAATTAAAAAAGTTAACGCGACTTCACGAAGGTTAGGCCCTGTCCTAGGAATGAAAAACTTGTACCATGTCAGTCACTAAGGACACCTCATCCAGGATAAAAAGTTCTCAACTGAACTTTGTATACTTCCCAGGGGACTATGAATTATACCAATATAATATCAAAATGATTTATATTAAATCTGAATTTCAAAAATAGCTTCTAGAATTTAGATGATTCGTACGAAACCCTAGTATTTATATTATATTAATACATAGAGTGTTTTTGTATTCAAATGAATAAAATTGTGAAATATAGCTCAAATAGATTGATTTACAATCTGTGTCTCTGTTCGATTTATTATTCTCACTGGAAAATGGCTACTCATCCACTGATGGTGGAAATATCATATGTGATGAATATAAAACATACCTGTATCGAAATGAGATTTGAGGTTGCCTACTGAAATAACAAACATAAAATTCACCTTCATATATTTTGTATATAGTGGAGGAATTTTAGGAGTAAATTATTTTTCCAAGGATGAGATTCATGATTGGATATAGGCCCTACAATATTCTACAATCACGTGAAATGTTCAAAACTGCAGAGAGTTTATATACAATTAACAATGCGTGAGATGTTTATAATTGTTTAGTAGGCGATCTTCTTCTTCTGTTGATAACAAGTGTAATTATAGAATTACCACTTTTATTGAATACGATTCAGTAATTTCAATTGTTTTCTTTTGATCATGTATGTATAGGACTATGGCCACATGATGGCAACATATGCGACTGTCCCTACTATTGCCGTCACTTGCAACCTCGCTTCATGCTGGCATTTATAACAGCTTACACATTGTGCATCCAAATATACGACTTGTACCTAATCAGAGACAATCCACTGTATGTGACAGAAGAAATAATGGTATTACTCGTGATTGGTGAAACCTTTACTCTCATCTTATTCTTCCTCTATTATTCGGACCAAGTGAAGACATTGATTCTAGCACTACAAGATATGTACAAGGCTGAAAGATTGATGGATGATCATATGAGAGAATTGGCCAATCGAGTGCAAAAATATGCTGAAATATTTTCAAAAATTATTTCTCCGTTGTCTTTATTTGGAATGATGTTGTTGACTGCAATGCACTTTTTGACCGTGTATCTCGGATTTTATCCACCCAGGTTGCTGCTTTTCAGGTAGGTTTATGTTTTTCACTGAATAATCATGAATGAATTGAATGGTCTAAATAACATGAATTACTCGATTTTCCGTTACTTTGAATTTTGACCATCTACCTCCAATTTCTGAAGTTGCTTAACGAACCCTAAAACATCAAGATTCCTCGGGGGTATGGATAAGCGGATGGTGAAGAAACGGTGATATTGTGGTAGGTGGAAGAACGTTAACAATAATCCACGCTCTATGCGGAACTCGTAACCACGTCCCACCTGACTTCAGTTTCTAACGTAGTTTTCTTTGACTGAGCCACGACAGCTGCTATATCTATCACAATTTTTTTTTCCAACAGAGGCTATTATCCTTACGATGTCACTACTTATCCAAACTACGAGCTGACTATGATATTCATGATAATCATGCTGTATGCAATATTAGTACTGGGGGTTACCCTTGATTTCATCAGCATCATATTGATGGTGCACGTCCTGGTGCAATTCAAGCTACTACGTCACAAATTAGAACACATGCGCGCGCACGCTGAGTCACGTGTGCATGAAAGAAGAACGACTCGGAGACAACCACCTTCACAATCCAGCATAATTCAGTGTTATGACGTCATAATGCCAGCAACATGGATGTCAAGTAAGAGAAAGGTACGTCACACCGAACTGTTTAAGATCTCTCGTTCATACAGAAATGGTGGACTGAGGAGAAATGCATTGTTGAAGTACGATCGTGCGGAAGACACTGTCTTGGAAATGAATGTGAATGTACACGAGTTCGATATTAGTACTCTGAAGAGAAGTTATCAATTGATCTCACATTCTCATGAAGACGCTGTTCGAAGAGAAATGGAAATACTTCTGAAAGATTGCGTGGAGCATCATAATCAACTTCTGAGGTATTTACTAACGCTTGAATCGATCATTGTATACTTCATTACATCGAACAATTTTCCAAATTGTATGCTTGCTCTCACAATTGGGGTAGTAAGATCTCCTTTGTGCGGTGTCCCTTTTAAACGTTCCTGAATCTTCATTCTTCGACTTTATTGCTGTACAATGGCTTCATATCAAGTTTCTGATGATCGAAAAATAAACACAATATCATTCAATCAGCAATGTGAACGAGAACGGTTAGTTGGTAACTGAATTGAAACTTATTTTTGAGGGACTGATGTAGTTTCTTGGGTAGGCCTATACATTTCAAACTGATCCACAAAACTGTCGGCCTATAATGAGTCTACATTTCTACTATATATATTTCTACTATTTATTTCTATTACCGTATACATATTCAGAGTAATTATTCTTACCTTCATATTAAAAGTTTTCCAAGTTGAGTTGGGTCATGTTTGGAAAGAGTGAGAAAGTATATGGAGTGAAACCATGGTGGGAAGTTTGTTGATGACAATCAATTCTCCTTGAAAATGATCAATCACGCATTCCAATAATTGTTCTAGTGTACCAGATATTTAGTCCTTTACGTAATTGAAAATGCGTGCAATTTGATTATAATGTGTCCTCAGTGTGATTCAAAGTCTCATGATACCTTATTTTCTGTTCAAACTTGCATTATAATCCACGGTTTGATGCCTACAAAATCTTCAATCACATCCAGCAGATTCAGATAATCTAATTTGGGGTTGATTTGGTGAGAGTTGGATTTATATAGATTAGGAAGAGCGAAATCTCTGCTAGTAGGTATGGTGGACAAGGTTTTTTCATTGCCTGAAATATTTCATGATTGTGTTTGATATAGATAACTTTGGTTGGTAGAGATGTTCCGGCTCTCAATGGCGTTAACACTTTGGGTATTTTGTAACATTATTCAAAGACAGGTTTGATGTTGGGATATTAGATCCCACATGTCGTATGCCTTTCTAGAAGTGATCTGACACTTGCACCAGCTATAGTGGTAGGCAACACTATCCAATATGTTCCGATAGCTGATATATTGTATTCGGGCTTTATCTTTGCTGGAAAAATTCCTTATATGAGATGATGAAGTGCAATGTGAACAGTCACTATCAGACTTTAAAGCCAGTTTGTAGTAAACTGGCAATATAATGATGGTTCTAATGATATGGCAAATAAAATTGTATAATATTTTAAGGATGCATTCTTTCATTCTCTCATGCAAGTTTCATGTTCTATTATTCCATATATTTATTCATCTATTATTCTACAACTTGAAGATATTCACTATAATGCATCATAAAGATGGCCAAAATGTTATCAGTATAGATGAGTGTGTGTACAATATACGCCTATTTGATAGATATAATAAAATAATGAGCAACATAAATGGCAATCATTTAAATAATCTATAATTATATATATTGGTGCACGAAATTTGTATTCCTTCAGTCATACCCTAATGATCTTATGTAATTGGATATTGAAATTTAGAATTATCGTTGTGTATCGTGAACATGAGTGATGAAATAATGGAATTCATACTTGATTTGAATACTTTTCAGAATTATGGATATCATATTCAAGATTTATAACCCACGGTTCGTTTACCAATACGCATTGCATCTTTGTGGGATCGGTTCCTTCCCGTTATTCGTTTATCTGGTGAGTTGGTACTATGGTACATGGGTGAGAAAAGAATAAATTCCACATGGAACGAAAAGAACTAGAAAGAAAGAAGAAAGATTCTGCTCGTATCTGTGATTGTTTTGAGGCTTCACTGTGAACGTCGCAAAAATCAATCACATTCAACTTTTACAAATCATTCAACACATAATAGAATTGATTTGTGGACGGATTCAATATATAGCAATTATTATTCAGTGGTTATTTTCAGATATAATACCTTCAAAAAATATATTCTTGAGAATAATATTGAAAAATGCACATATTGGCATTACAAATATCATTTGAAAAATCTGTTTCTGAATTATTTCGATCCACATTAACATCTCGTCTCGAATTGACAACTTGGATAGAATATTATTCATTTACGAACTTCATACAGTATATATGAATATTCATTCGAACAATTTTGATCTATGATAGTCCTTGCATACGAATATTCATTGCAATTCCGAAATGAATGTATATCAACAATGTTCAGTTTCGAACAATCTCGTATCTATAATTTATTTCAATCCCTTATTAATTCTGTATTGCTATGTATTTCAGTCCCCAGGATTTGATGTGAAACAATTCGCTTTTCTGCTACTAATGGGAATCGGAGTATTACAACTTGGGATATTTTCCATCTTATTCACGTGGATATCCGAACAGGTAACTCTCTTCAGAAATGAAAAAATCGTCTCCACAGTTCATGTTGTTATCGTTCTCCTTAATCATGACTATAATGATCGAGGATGCAGAGAGAGAAAATTTAAATTCATTGTCGGCTGTCTATATGTATATGGGATACTGAAAAATTACACCCTAATGAATTAATGTATATACAAATTAAATATGAAGACGATAAAGTTGGCCTATGTGGAGAAAAGAAGTAAGCTAGTGAATATAAGAACAGATAACATTCGAATTATGTTGATATCAAGAATTGATATTTGAATGAAGTGTATTGAAGAATTGACCACAATGATGGAAATCATAAGTATAAGTGAAAAAAAATAAGTATACAAAATTGATGTGATATGATGGAACCGTAATCACAAAATCAAAATATGATATAGTTCATTGATTTATTTAAAATTAACAGCTTTGAAACATCTACATCAATGAATACAGTGTTAAGGAGTACTATTAATGCTGTCTCACTCTTCCGTGGCTCATTTCTCTTCTTGATTGATTTCTTTCTTTTCTATCAATTTTAGTTGATTCTTTGATTTTCTAAAAAGGTTGTATCCTGAATTAACAAATATAAATCTGATAGCATTTTACTTAATCGGATTTTGCATATCGCGTTCTACAAGCGGATCAACCTTCCCAAGAGAGTTTGACATGCTGTATTCATCCGATATCTTGGGATTGAAGTATTGTGATTAAATTTAAATATATAGAGGAAGTATCACTACGGAGTATGAATGAAGTTGGATGTAAACACGGTTGATTTAGAAAGATTGTGTGAGAAATTATGTGTTATGTGGACGATCTTATAACTTGAACCTCCTGATATGATCTAGAAACATGATCCAAGCTATTATAGAATGAATCATCCAGCTTCCTGATCACAGTTGATCTTGGATATGTGATTGCTCATATCAAATTTTGAAGCATCCGCTACCCAAACATACGCTTTGCTTCATGAGTAAAAGTATTACCATCGTCCTTGGTCTTCCTCATATATATATGTATATATATATATATATATATATATATATATATATATATATATATATATATATATATATATATATATATATATATATATATATATATATATATATATATATATATGATAATTACTTTCAATGGTCCCTGGCGTAATAAAATACTCGCAAAATTCCAATCAATGTGGAACACCCATTACATGTTTCAATATTGAAAAAGTATGGATCATTCAAATATGTTCAACAATTGAAAATAGAAAATATGGAATATAACATCGAATAATAATTGTTGAATTGTTGAATTGGATAACATACAATTTGACACAATAAGAGATAGGCCTACTGCTTGGAAAATGACAGTCATTTGAATTGGGTTTCGAATTGAATGAGCCAATATCTGTGAAATATCGAGGAAGGCTATAGGCCTACATATTTGTGGTTAACGTACCTTTATTCGTTCCACTCATCGGACGCTTACAATCAGGATATAAAGCACGACATCAAATCCCGTGACAGTACAATGGACCAAATATAAGATCAGTCCTGAAAACTTGTGAAGTTCTGAGAAGCAGAAACTATATTTCTGCATATATTTTCTTATAGTTTGTTGTATTTTGTGTACGGTACTCCATGACCATTCCAAAATAGAATCGAATCAAATTTATTGTTCTCATTCATCATCTCATTCTTAAACATACTCATGTTCTTGAGTGAATTCGGAACATCATTTCGTCACTAAAAATAATTGCTCTCAATTAAAATTATAATTTAGATGGCAGATTTTCTGTAAGCTACATATCTTTATTGTTAATTATCTGTTGGATGAAGTGATCATCAAGAAACGTAATCATTATCTAATTGTTCTCTCTATATTCGATTCTTCTTTCGGATATTCATATTCAATCTTTCTATTGTCGCATTCAATGCACAGAGTTTGTTTCAGGACAACCATTTCGAGAACCAGCTGATGAGTGTTCTCCAATAAATTATCTTGCACAAATCAAAGCTTTCATCTTTGAAAACTTTAATCGAGTATAACATGAATATCTTCAAAATAGTCAGTATGTTTCAGCCCCCCCTGATCGGTGACGCCGCTTACAGCAGTGATTGGTACAACGCTTCGAATGGTTTTAAACGTTCAATAAGGATAATTATTGCAGCCAGTTGCAATCCACTCGAATTTCTTGTTGGAAGTTTGATTCCATTGACACTGACAACATTTATGTCAGTAAGTGAAGGTCAAACGTTCGTTTGATTACATTTTACTTCTTTACTTTGACATGTTTGTGTGGTAGTTACATATAGATTGTTGCATCAAAGTCACCATTCATAAAATGTTAATGGAATGATTATTGATTGCAAATAAATTATGTTCAACCAGTTATATCAATGTGAAGATGATTATAGATGATGATGTTATCCTGTAATGGAGAATGATGGTGAGGCTGCTTGGGCTCCTAGAATTGAGCCAAGAAACCAGAGGAGTACTAAAAAAACATCCACGATACTAAAATGAACTAACTAAACACCAACGATTGTCGTTGTAAATGTCAAGGTTGAACACATGTGAGAAGCTGCGTAAAGTTCGTGTGGTGAAATATAAAAAATATATCATAAAATAAATATATAATAAAATGTACTGCTTTAAAATCATGAATAACTTTGGAATATTGAGAAAAATGTATCGAGTATTAATTTTGTTTTCACAAATACTGTATTTCTTTCATCCCAATTTTTTATCATAATATTAGAAGCTTTTTATATATTTTCGATTCAACTTGAAATATTCGTGAGCATGTGCAAATTAAGTTTATCAATTACCAGGCAAACTTCACGCAGCCCCTCACATGTGTACAATCTTGAAATTTCTAACGACAATCGTTGGTGCTTCGTTAGTGCCCGTTAGTACCGTGGTTGTTTTTTCAGTACTCCTCTGGTTTCTTGACCTATTTCTGGGAGCCCAAACAGCCTCACCATCATTCTCCATTGACTCTCTTTAAAAATTCACATTGGGCCTACATCTTTCATTCGGGATAACATTATCATCTATAATCATCTCCATATTGATATAACTTGATTGAACATAATTTATTTTCAATCAATGATTCCGTTTCGTTTCATTTTCACTTGTTAAATTCTTGCAATTCAACATGTATTATTTCTGAATTCTCCTGATACTTACTGTATGTTTTGTATTGAGTAGCACGCTCGATCCTCGTGCTCACTCGTGTATGCATGCACAGTTGCCAGTAAAATCAATTTCTATCTATAATATCGATGATATGGCATCGTATTGTATGATATTGGAGAAATGTAATTGAGCATATGAGTTTGTTGACTCTGATTGGATCGATTGCCGAATTGCGAAACCACATACACAGTCGACAGCACCTTCCATTTTCAAATATTAATTCAGTAATCAGTGTCATGAATTTATATCTGCTACTGTACTTTTGTTCAATCAGCATATTATCATCACTTCAGTATTGTTTTTTTTCAATATATTATTTCCAGTTTTTTATATTTCGTTACTGAAATATTTTTTAAAATCATGTCCACTATATTTTTGTGAATTGAATTTCATTTTCTTGGAATAATGCATTGATTTCATACAAATTGTTGAACGGTGTTCAAAAGACAACCGCTTAGACGGCAGTGTTTCCAATAAAATTCTCTTTTCATCAAAATTAATATGTCTCATATTTCACAGATTAACAAGACGGCCTACCGTTGTTATACCGTCATGCGAGAACTGTCAATGAAGAAAGTGATTTGAATGCGCGAAATCCAAAGTAGTATGCAGTACGCTGAGAGTACAATATCATCAAAAGTGTTTGAAATGTGTTCATTTTGTGTTCAATAGGTTATATTTGTTCAATCATTTGTGTCCAATCGAAACATTCATTCTTGTCGAATTGGAATAATGGACCGAAAATCTTTTCTCCTCACCCCCCAAACATCCTTAGCCAAGAAATGAGTTTAATTTGGAATGATAAAAAGACTATATGAGTAAGGCCAAGTATCACCAAGTTCAGTTAGTATTTATCTGAGAGTTGGTGAAAACAAATAGCATAGGTAACCATGGTGATAACGAGTTTGAACTGTCAGATAAAGGCTAACTGGACTTGGTAATACCGGGCCTAAGCATCATTTATTATACCTCTCATCAGTCATGTTATTTGTTGAAACGAATAATGTCGCTGGAACTGCAAGATCGAATGTTATCGCCGCCCTCGGTAGCTTGGTCAGCTGAGGCACCGTTTCAGAAACTGAAGTCACCGTTGGGAGTGGGTTCGAGTCCCGCATAAGGCATGGGTTTTTGTAAACGTCCCATCACTTATCACCAAATCATAGTTTCATTATCACCTGCTCATTCGTACCCCCGTATAACCTAGCTGTTGGTGGGGTCGTTAAGCAAGCAGTAATCATCATCATCGAATGTTATCCTGGCACCTCCACGAATATACGATTTGACCAATCACAGAAAATATATTTTTACCAAAATTCGAATGAAATTCAAATGTATTTGTACCGTTGCTTTATTTATGCAAACTTTATTTTTTGGAGTTCCTGTATAACAACGGATAATTGCATGAACGTCATGTGAGTATTCATGATATGCGTGTCGATACATTTTTCGTTTAAGAAATTTATTATTCAATCTACTCTTGGATATGGGAATTCAAAATATCATGCCCGTATTATGATAATATATTCAACATGGTATAATATCATTATGATATTTTTTTTTTTTCATTTCCAACTACTTTTCCCAACAAAGTTAGGTACCGGTAAGTACACTTCACAAAATTATGAATTAATTAATTGAAAATTAATTATTTTTTCACCAATAATTCGATAATTGAATGAAAAGATATAGGAAATATAGGAAATCAAAATATCATGCCTGTATTGTAATTATATATTGAACATAATATAATTTTATAATAATATACATTTATAATTTTATTTTATAATTTTATAATTTTCATCCAATGAATGTACAGTACATTATTACAGGATATTTTTCACACCTACATGACCACAAACTCATTGAGGGTTTGCCTGTATAATAAAATATAATAATGAATATGATACAATATAATATTGATATTAAAATAATGGAATGTAATATTTGGAACTAGCTCATGAACTAGTATAGATTTTCAGTGTACAATGTACATCCACGTCCGGTTTTAGATAGCTGCATTCAGTGAATTTATTGCTGATTCCATTGCAAGATATAATATTCAGGAGACAAAAACAACTTCGAACCAAATATTCGAACGCTGATTGAAACTATCGAGCAGTTTATGACATCTAATGAGAAAACGTTTTACTATCCAGGTGGGATGGTTGGTCCAATTTTGAAAATCACATTTCCGTTTCAATATTTCTTAAGACGAGATCTGTTTGAAAATATCTGAAATTTCTTCCTCTCGTTATTTTCACGTTATTTGAATTATGAATTATGTTGCTTCATCAATTTGTGTGCATGATTGTACTGTGTGTACCAATGGTATTAAGTTAATACCAATGGAACCACTCTTCTTCATTAACATCGAATCTTGAAACAAAATCTAAGTTCCGATTTTTTCTAGAAACGCGTCGAATCGATTTTGAACAAAAGCTGTCCAAGTTCATTCTGGTCTGGCACCGTGTTCAGAAAAAGTTTCGAGTCTATTGGTAACTCTCCTAACCTGTATGTCACGTACAAATTAACAGAATTACTTAAAAAAACAAAACGGAGCCTTATTTTCTCTAAAAATTGAAATCTGATTAGTGGTAACACATAGTATTAAAAGTGTTTTGCACATTTGACAGATGAACAAGAGTGCCTACAAGTGGTACACAGTCATGCAATAAGTATATGTGGAGCGAGTGTTGCGGATGCCCGAAATTCGAAGCGTCTTTAAAACATTCCTCTTCAAACATTATTATCATGTATGTGTATACGTATTTTTATGTTGTATACATGCTGGCCAAAATGGATTTGTAAATATATTAGAGAAGAATCATATGTGAATAAGATGACAAAAAAAGTGTGCCACAGAAAAAAATGCACTCAACAAGTATTCAACAAACTTGTTCAATTCAATAGATATACAGAGATGATATACCAAAATAGATAGATTTGCTGAATGTATCAATACATTTTTTGAACTAGAAAAACGCAGAATATGCGTTGTGAGATGAGCTTGGAAGTATGGAAATCTATAGTGTTAAATATTCTGTCAGCTCAATTCACATCTAGGGACCTTGAATTAATTAATAAGATTAAATACCATACCTGCAGCTTGGTGACAATTATAGTGCTGCAACCTCTTGGCTGTCGCATAGATAATTTGCGAAACCAATTGATCCCAATATTCAATAAAATATACACTTTTAATGCGTTTTTTTGTGTTATTTTCCATCCTGTTGTGACAGTGACTGCGAATACGTATGATCGTGTTTTTAATATGCAGTGATAATTTTGAAGCTTTTGAAAAAATTTCATATTTCACATGTAATATGCACATGTAGCCGAGTGGTTAATGCACTGCTCCATGTGATCCGGGAGGTGTGTAGGGACATATCAGACCTGGTTCGATCCCCGCCACCTCCCATCTTTACAGGGGTTTTTCGTGGTTTCCCTCTGTAGTCTAGGCTAATGTCAAGATGGTTCCCACAATATAGGCCACGACCGCTTCCTTACCACTATCCTATCCCACCTCTTCACAATAAGAGTCATTAAGACACTTGTGAAACCCATGAAGTAAAAAAAGTATTTCACATAGGGGTTATTCTTGTGAGGATTTTCCAAACTTTCCGATTTTTTTCCGGAAAAATAGTACAATCGAATTGTTTGAAAAACAATCCCAACTTATTCTGGTGTGATATCAACATGAGGAAAAAGTTTCAAGACGACTGAAGTTTTTTTCTGACCCGTATACCGCGCACAAAATTACATACAAAAAAAATGTTCATAAGGGTTGGTTTGAATTGCATACAAAATGTTGATAATGTGTATCATCCATGTGTGAACATTCAGAATTATTTTTCTATGTTGGGTTTTAACGACGCACTATAATGATTACCAAGATCTATTGGTGTCGAGTGGACGAATGTTTGATGAGATGATAGGATGACGGATGTCGATCAGTCAAACCGTGCGACCTGTGCAGTGCTTAAAAAACACAGACAAAGATCTATAAGAGTGGGATGGAGTCTTCGCTATCGCTCTACTGATGAAATATGATCATTTTTTATTGACATAGTAGGGAAGAAATACTATACAGTTATACAATCGAGTGAGAGAACATTCGGTGTTGAAAGGTGAGAATTGTTGAACAAAATTGCAATGGACAAAAAATAGTGGCAGGACAGCAAAAAATGCAAAGACTTGAGAGGGCATAGAGGAAGATAAGAGATGAAAATGGAGTAAAATGATATCTATTGAGCCGGTGATGATTTGGATGAATAGTAGAAATGATTCTCACCATCGTTATTAATATGTTCAAAATACAAGAAAATAATTTGTTTGAATAACAAGAAAAATAATATTCAATCCTATTCACGCTATACCTGTGACGAGTACCAGCTGCATAATAATGAAAACTCAGGTAATGTAGAAAAATTATCTACAGTTCGAAACATTTAACGATTTTGAGAGTTGAAGTTTCGTTTTTATGAATTCCGTCCTGAAAAATCATTCACCCCAAAATAGTGCCGTTTCACGAATGTAACGATATTGGTAGACGACTTTCTCCGTTCAATACAGCATGTAAAGCTGGTGAAACGGGATGTGCTGAGCTCTAGAGACAGTTGTAATAACCACACGAGCTACTTGATCGACAATATTGAATTATACAGATGTCTGCATTTTATAGAAACATCACAACTACGTTTCGAATTATATTCGACTTCTTTCATCTAAAATGAATATCCGATAGATTTTGCTGGTGCGCATCTTTGAATCACTCTATGAAGGTGGTGCAAGAGATTTTTCTCTAACAACGAATCTCAACTGACAGTTCCATCTTGTTTGTAGCAAATTGTCACCCTCGTACTACTTGGGAATTGAAGTGCAAATTTCAATTCAATAAATACTTCATTAAATCAATATATAGTATTCCAAATCAATGAACATTGTTGAAGGAAATTACAGTAACAATATGCAGTAGGCCTACCAAGTACCATCAATTAATACAAGAGAAGAAAATCTCAGAAATGTAGACAATATAAAATAAGCAAAAACTCAAGTGAATACAATGCTTGTTATCAAAAGTCAATTAAATTCAGTTCAATTCAAGATCTCTCGATATAATTAATTCTCTGCATTGTTGTTGATTCCTCCTCACCAAAATATTATTTGAACATAATTTTCCTCAAATTTTCTCTGTTTCTATTATTCACTCCGATTATTCTCTTTATTTTTGGTAATTCTATATGCTTATATGGAACCTGTGTCCACACTAGTTGTAATGTATTTTATGTATTCATTTTTTTTACTATAATGTATTTTCAGCTCCTCGCACTCACACATTACCAGTTCTTTTATCTTATCCGATTAAAATCCACAGATAAGCCTGCTTCGTGCTTTGTTGAAATTGTGAATCATTATGTATTTTCGTTCTGAATAAAGTATGTTTGATTTGAAAAATACATTATGGTAATAATCATTATTATCACTGTCAATATTTTATTTTATGAATGATTATTCAAATGTCATGAAATTTCATCCTCTATCCATGTAATTATTTGTGTCGAGAGGACGTGAAAGTGATTTAGCAAAATGTCAGTTCTTTGATGAGTTTTGAACGACATGGGATTTCAAAATTTTGAAACGGGGGAAACTTGGATATTTTTATACCTTCTATATGGTAGAAGTAAAATTATCCTACTCATACCGCAGGATTTTCACGGGTGTATAGCTTAAAGAACACATTTTACTCAGCTGTATTCCTGCAGAAATGTCAACAAAAAAATCGTCAATTCATTTCAGAATCCATTTCAGATCATTTTGAGGGTATTTAAAATATCTGTATTTCTTCTCTATCACAATTTCGATATGCCATACCGTTAAAATGTTATCATGAAAAAACACGATATTTCACAATCGCAACAATTACAATTACTATTAAATCAATTACAACAAGATTTACCATTATTTATTCGATACTTCTTTTAGGATTATCATCTTCAAAACACTTTCATCAATTTATCCTTAGCCTCAGTTGGGGAACAATGATTGTTCATCAAGATTTCAAAGCTGATTATTTATTTATTTCAATCATCATTTTATTTTTGCGTTTATCATAAAGAGCATATAAATATAATTCATAGTAACAAAAACAATCATTACACAAGAAGCCCATGTTGGAAAAAGAGTCCTTGTGTATGGGCTGTGTTTTGTTAATCAACAGGCTTATTCAAGATGGCAAGAACATATTTAAATGATGAAGAAAATTGTATAGATGTAAATTCGGGAAACAAATAATTGGAGATATTGTGATAGGCTAGGTGATGCTCAAAATCCTGCAATTTCCCAGTAACAAAATGATAATATCGATGTGGTGGATTCATCAAATGTATCAATATACTCATATACTGTTGTCTGGGTATAGGTTCCGATAATTTTACATATTTTGAATAATATTGATAGGTACTACGCTAAAAACTTGGTGTATAAGTTACTTGATTTTGAATGAATATGTACATATTATGCATACACAATAGTGTAGGGGGAAACGGGGTTGGTTGTTACAAAATGAAGTATTTTCCATTTTATACAAGTTGGAAAGCAAAAATTCCAAATTAAACACGAGTGGATGATATATTGGGTTGTTGCAAATAACATAAAAGATCAGTTCGAACTTTTTGTTATTGAAATGTGGTTATAAAAAAAAAAGAAAAAAAAATGAATAAGAGACTGTAGCTTGTAACAACGTGCCTCAGTCAGGGGTTGGTGGTTACATTGGTAGTCAGTTGTTACAAACATATTGAAATACAGGCTATAGACTTGGATTATTTTGAAAATTAATTTGATACAGATAGTGTATTATTCTAAATACTTCTTTCTCTCTCTCTTGAGAGATGAAGAGAGATGAAAGAGAGAGAGAGAGAGAGAGAGAGAGAGAGAGAGAGAGAGAGAGAGAAAGAGAGAGAAAGAGAAAGGGAGAGAGAGAGAAGCCTCAAAGCGGTCAGTTTTTCTCGTACAGTTCCTCATAATTCGAACTTAAAATAGAGAAAACATTGGAATTAGATAATGTCAACTACTAGGCTTACAATTACAATAGGACGCTGTTGTAAAACAAAAGTTTTATCTCAAGATGAGAAATTGTCGTCATCCATAACCCAACTTTTAACATCAAAAAATTTGTAACAACCAGCCCCAAAACAAAAACCACTGATTTTCTTCATCTTTTAGGGGCATGGATCATAATACACGCTGAACACGAAACTTATCGTTCCCAAGGATACATTTAGAATACTCAGTAATCACTATACATCCACTTTGTGTTATATGACTTCCCTTAAAAACTATAATTATGGATTTGAAATATACTCATATTCCGTACGAAATTTCGATTGAATCCTCCACAGCCTGCTTTTGTCGTTCGATCTTCTTGAAACTTGACAGGGAGGTGGAGCAGTCTATGAGGCTGCAGTGTATACTAATTCGAACTCGCGAATGTCAAAAACCACTCGTTTAAAAGTAATGTACCAAACAACCTGCCCCTGTACCAACCAGCCCCGCTACCCCCTACTTATGACTAATTATTCATTCATTCAATCATGTGTGTGTAACACGAATGAGATGTGTGGGAAATTGATCAATTACTTCGTAGTTCTAATGAACAATAAGAGTGATATCGAATGGATTCAGAGAATAGAAAGATGTGAAATCTATATAGTCATAACAGTTTGGGAATTTAATTAATTAATGAACTTTTAATTGATTGATTCAATCATTTATCTATCAATTAATCAATAAAAATTGTTTGATTCATCAGAATTCAATCAGTTGAATAATTGAATCAATTAATAAATTAATAATAGAATAATTGATGATTCAATCAATTATTTAATTTTTATCAACTCCAATTTATTGGGGAATAATGATTCTTTATCAAGTTAAGATGTTGAAAAAATTGATCATTATATCCCAATTTACCTTATGAAATCAGAGACCGATGAAGATTTCATGAATAGTAACAATTACCCGATGTTTCAATGTTTTAACCCCAGTGGATGATAAAGCAGCATTACATAGTACTACCTCGAATCTACGGAAATATAACTACTTTATCGATTGTGCTTCAACTTGCTTTGCTATAGGAATGATACGACAAGGTCTTTGAACTAGCGCAAGAGTTGTAAAGTCGCTTTTTTTCATGATGATATGTTAATGAATATACTTGTTGTGTATCGTAACCGGTATCGCGTCACATCAACACCAGTTCAAGTGTGGAGTCTGTGTAGATCGATATATTCTTGTGGCTAGTTTCAGGGTAATAGTGATACTCGATAGCTATAGGCAGATATAACAGAAAAATTCGACAACATGACCCAGTGTATGACTATTGTAGGTATATCTGTCTTGGTGTCCATTCTAGCATCGACAAGTAAGTGGAAATGAGATTAGCTCATAGGCCTACATCAATGATAGAGATAGTGTGCCTGATCTTTGTTGTTCATTTGACGTAACCTTTAACCTCAAAATTCGAACTTTGATCAAACTGTTCCAAGTTGTATCGTGATATGTTACATTGTGTTTGGCGGTGAAATTTGAAGACAAACTCAAATCTCAATATATTTCGGTCGATTTTCCAACACAAACCATCTTTGACCGGCGTCCTTTCTTCCTGTTGGAATGAAGTTCTCATTCATTCATAACCTTGAATGCGCTAATCTAGTTGAAACGTGTCGCCAATAAAAGAGTATCACCAACAAGTTACGCCTTTTATTGGATGAGGGAGCGCAGACTCAATTTAACCGTACTTGAAAAACGAAAATGTGAACGAGAACGTTTTTTAAAAATATTTTTCGTTTGCGTTCCACAGGTCAAACGAAAGCACACATTTTGTTCAAACTTGACATTCATATTTGTTATCTTCCAGCTCGATACTGTATAGTTTTGATGCGCAATCGATCGCACAATTTCTGAGATCACTGACATTTTAAAAACCTACACAAGAATAACCAGGAAGAGAAAACTTGGGAATCATTTCTTCGGATAAATTCAAATTTCACGGAATTTAAACATAAGAATGATGCACCTGATTTAAAACTTTCACATATTCATTATGAGCTGTTTTGAAGAGAATAATTATAATGTTTATTTTATGGAGCAATTGAAAAGCGATAAAGAGGTGGTTGTACTAACTGTAACAAATTAACTTGTCATCTCCCTCGGTTACGCATGTTGTTTTTGTATTTATTTTAATATTCTTATAATTAAATTGATTCAGCTATCAGTTGTCGCAATTATCTCTAAGATGGTCAAAAGGTGGAATCGATCAGATCGTGAAACTTTTACAATAAGCAACCGGTAGATCAGAAAGACCTTGAGTCGATAGTTTCAAAATCGAGGTGTGCTGATATATTTCCATTCCATTTCATTTAAATGTATACCAATAGTCCCTATCGTTCATCTAACAGAGCATTAACAACATTTTCCTGGTGTGAATTGTATTCACATTCATGAACAGATTTCTTTACAGATGCGAACCCATCTGCTACTAGACAAGAAGCACAGATTAATTCAGAAGATTGTGGTATCTCAGGATCACAAAGAATATTCGGAGGAAATGCCACTAAAATAGCTGAATATCCATGGATGGCCCTTTTGAAATACAGACTACGTGAGTAATATGCGATAACATAAGTGTGAAATACTGGTTTGTGCTCTTGTTGGCGTATTTGAATTGGTTTTGTACGTTTCCACAGCTGATGGATTTATTTACGCCTGCGGAGGGACTCTTATCAACGACCGTTACGTATTAACGGCTGCACACTGCATCGTGGATTCTCTGTACGTAACCGCAGCCATGGTGATAAAATAATAATATCCTTATACAAAAAGGACTTTGGTGGAATCGGTTTGATTCTCGTTCTTGTCGTGCAACATGAAAAAAACGTATATTTTACGAAAACTTGTTAATTCATTAGTAACTAGCACGCTGAACTGTCATCAAGAGTAGGTCGAATGGTTTCAATCTCGTCAGGTTCTACAAACGTGACTGAGACTTAGTGGTTTCCGTCAGTTGTGAAAGTGTGACCGTGATGGTTCCTTGAGAGCAGGCCACGATCATCTCATTACCATAATACTACAACCAAAAGATTTAATACGGCTATTCACTGAACAGATTAGTCCCGTACCCTTACTGGTACTGGTCCGTACTGCATGGTGTATCAACTACAATAGTTGAACAAATGAAAGAACTCTTCGCATGTGTATAGAATTTACAGCGGTTAGATAAAGAATCTATTTTTGTATCTATTTTCCACCATAACTTGCGGCTCCGTTCTATGGAAAATGAAAATGTATTTACTACGCTAATTACTAATTTTGATTACTGATTAAGCATGAGTTTTAGTGAGCGTCCCTTCACTTATTATCACATTATAGTTTCATTATCACCTGCTCATTCGTACTCCCGTATAACCTAGCTGTTGGTGGGGTCGTTGAGCAAACAATAATCAAATTAAATAAGTATCATTGTCATTCAAAGTGCATGATCACTGACTTTGATGAGGTTCATAAGTGGTAGACCTTGAAGCTGGGTGACATCCTTCAACTGGTATGCGTGTTGTTAAGTATCATGTTGACACAGGAAAGCATTTAATCGACTCTTGCATTACATACGAAATATAATATATGAAGATCTTTGGACTCATGTACATCGTTGCATATTCACATGAAGTATACATGCGTACTTCAATTTCGAGACATGATCAGAATATCTAGCAATACATAAGGAAAGTGAAATTATATTATCATATTTTTTTATTATTCATTTCGGAAGCTTGATAAATCATAACAAACATTACATACAATAATTAAATTTACATAACAATCATTGTTTATTAATTAAGGCTTGTCACCAATATGAATAACTCGGCCCATCTCTGGACTATTTTGAATCATAAGCAATAAACTTCGACACCAGGTATGCACTGTCTGTGACAATACATTTTCGCTGCAGATGAAATTATTTCCGTTTACAAAAGTACGGAACACATTATGAGCATCAACCGTTCGTGTAATGTATCCGGTCATTAAACCGGCATTAGTATTGAGAGTAAACCAAACACATGAATGTTGATATATTCCTCTCTGAACTGAGTCTCTTATGAGCAATGTTCTGTTAATTCTTGTGAAGTTCATCATTATTCTATGAAAAAAAGGCGCATCTATATGATTAGGCCCATCACTCCACTAATTGAAAATTGTGGCCTATTGGTAGTAGTTCAACCCAGTATTTGTTTCGTAGACTGGGGAAAACCACGAAAAACAGGTCAGAATGGATAAAAAGGGTGTACGTTTGTCTTGAATGATACATTTCCCTCTTTTTTTCAATCTTCTTCTCTCCTGTTATTTCATGAAATGTTTGATTTTTTTACATATTAAATGGTCCTGAATCAAACACTTCCACGATTAAAATCTTTGTATCTTCTTTTCTTTGAGTCCTTGATAGTTTTGATCACATGCATGCAAGAGCTTCAAAGTGGCAGATACATTTCTTGATCCTTCATAGCTCTCTTGACGTTGATGACATCCTGATTCGTGATTAAAAGCTAACCAGGTGGCAGCACTGTCGAAGTGGGCGATTGGCCGTCGGGAGGCAGTTAGGCCAAGATGTCGTGTTGTTGTATGCTTACACACATTATATTTGTAATTAATATTGTAATTTTGATAATTAATAATTTTGATAATTTCAATTTTGTATTTTATATTGTAATTACGCATTAATTAATTTGCATATAATTTGAAAGTATCTGCCTCCGCCCAGTTCACTAAAACATCCCCAGATGTCAGCCACTTTGCTTTTAATCGCGAAAAGTCGTGAAAAAAATGTTTCTTCCAAGGTTCCTATAACCTGTTGTTCATTGAAGTGATTTTTGGAACATCCTGAAATAAGTTATGTGCTCACAGAAATATATACCAAATCTCTAGAATCATAGCTATCTACGAGCTATCTTGAGCCATTCTGAGTAAACGTAGATAGCTATAATCCCAGCGAATCTCCATATACTGAAACGAAAATATCGAAATTTCATCCAAAAGTTGTCAAAACTCTGTGTGATCACTGAATTTCCAATCAGCTGTGTGTCAGCCTTCCGTTTGGCAAGCCCAGTTGTCAAAATAGTATATCGTGAATATTTCAGGAAATAACTGGAACTATTTCTTTCCTTCATGTACACTCATAAAATGTTGCTCAAGATCAAGTTGACATCACCGAAAATCAAAATTTCCCACTTCACATACCTGAAAAATTATTCATATACGGACAGATCAAATTACGGGCACTTTTGTTATCCATGGGTGCCAGGGAACCAAATACTTGGAATAATATTGAGATGAAAACTGCCACAATAAAACCCATGAACGAACGGATTTCGTCATCACAGCAGATGCACACCAATCCGATTTATTTGAATAAAACTTGCTAAAAATATGTACCAATCGTATTCACATATCGATTTTTAAACCTTTGGCTGAGTGCATTTGCTCTGTGGTCATCCTAATAAAAATAGAACAAACTACCTATCGATTTTGCTTACTGAACGTATTGAGATAAAACTTTGATGTGGTACAAATACAATGAATCATTGATTATTCTCATTTCCATCATTTTCTTAAAATTGAAAAATCCCCCTTGGCCATAGCAATAACTAAAATATGATCAAACCGAGACGCGTGGCCGAGTGGTAACACATTGAACCGTCATCCGGAAGACCGGGGTTCGATTCCCGCCATGGCCGACCATCCTGACAAGTTTTTTTTCGTGGTTTCCCTTTGTCGTTCAGGTCAATACTGGGATGGTTCCTTAACAACAGGCCATGACCGACTTCTTACCACCATCCAAAACACCTACTAGGAGGCATAATGAAGCCTCGACAAGTATTTTTTGTTGAATATCTCTGTTGAGATACCGCAAGCCTCCGCCAGAAGTGTAGGCCTACACGTCGTGTCTCAGAACCGTACAGTTCAACCACAATGCACCTATTTTATCATGATATGAAGAAGGTGTCCCAACTCGGGTTTTGAAAGTGAAATATTACCGGGGTCAGTTCCCAAGCCCAAGGTCCCGATTGCCTGTGGCGCCACTATCGCTCTTACATCGAACTATACGAAACAACAATGCTATACAATGTTATACACGGCTCAGTAGAATTGTTATGTTAGCAGTTGCATTTGTTTTTGACGGAAATTATAAATTTTGAAAGTACAACAATTACAATACCACCGGTACCGTAGCCATTCTTATCTACATCTAGTTCACAAGGGAATCCGCTAAATCGTGACAGGCAATCGATACCTTTAGGTCTGAACTGACCACAAGAAACCACAAATGCCTTCCATATTATCAGTGTGGGAGTTGGGACACCTTCTTTATATTATCAATGTGGGAGTTGGGACTTCTTCTTTATTGATGAGCGTAGCGAAGTCTCCATCCCACTCTTATAGGGCTTTGTCTGTGTGTTTTTTTTTTTTTTGTAAGCACTCCACAGGTCGCAAGGGTTGACTGATCAACATGAAACTTTTTTTGTACACGCAAACTCATCCAACTTAGAACTGTATAGTTTTTGGGATGAATCGGTCGGACCGATTTTGAGAATCATCATCTCAAAGTTTCTAAAAACCCTATAAGATTTGGCTGGGCAGAAAATGTTGAAAAATAAAATCTCTCCAAATGGAATGAAATTCTCTCTAAATGTGTATACATGGATTTTACACATTATTACGATTTTTTAAGCAATTCTGATCAGTCGTTTTGAAGAAAAAAAATGAAATGACTGATAATATTCATAAAATATATCATAAAAGTTGTGACAGAATTAAGTTGTCAAGATTCACTGCTTTCTAGATTCAAGAGTTGACCAACAATGAAGTATTTTTTATATGCGTCAAGGTGTGTAGAACACCAGAGTCAATGAAGTGGCAAGAGTAGAACTACTTTAACGACTTTAATAGCTTATTCAGATATCAAGGTGTGTAGAATACCAGAGTCGATAAAGTAGCAAGGGTAGAACTACTTTAAGGACTTTCATACCTTATTGAGATATCTCGCTCATCTTACAACGCATATTTCGCGTTTGACTAGTATTAGAATACGATAGGTTGGTATCACTACATCGTGGTTCAACTATCAAACTTGTATCAAACTATCAACTCGATTTTTGTTGAATTTTGTTATTATATTGAAAGAACAAGCTTAGCTTCCACCAATACACAATTTTGATAGTTGAATTTCGATCAAAATCTCTCTCTGCTAATCTTATGAGCTATGATATGCATGATCGAGAGAGATAAAACCTCTCAAAAGCACGTATTTTGATCAAACCAACAGTTTTTGAATTATTTATAGTTTTTCAATGCCGTTTCAAGCCCTCTGTTGATTTTTGAAAACATTTTTTACTGAGATTTCACTGAATCTGTTGAGAAGATCATTGATTTCATGTAGATTCGAAATGGATCTGAACCGCATGTATGTTGCTTATTGGTTTAGCAATGCAACGAAAATAATGTGAACATCTGTCAAATGTTTTAGTGTCAGTGTTCGATTGGGTGAACATGACCTAAGAACTGACCCGGACTGCGAGCCAACTCCATCGTTTGGAAAGCAAGAATGTGCACCAAAACCACAAGACTTTGGCATCGAGAATAGAATAAAACATAAGGGTTATTCATCGACGACATTCAAAAATGACATAGCTCTCATTCGACTTGATAGAGCAGTGGATTTGAGTACAGGCAAGTCACTGAGTTTTTGTAACTAGTTCAGTGTTTTGAGATATTCGAAAATGAGTTATAGTCAGTTGTAATAATAAGTCTCCAGTGAGATTTTTTTCCATTTGGTTAATAATAATAATTTCAATATCATTAAATCTCAGAATAATTGAACTATTGACTTAATTATATAATATTCAACATTCTGCAATATCTTGTTCAATAATATTCCATAAATTTCCCACACTGTGTTCTACATATTGATTACGTCTTGATTACTTCGTTCTTATGTTTGATTATTGATGATTCATAATATAGTTTTGCAATGTGGTTTTCACTGAATGTTCAATAGAATTGAACCACTGAGCAGTAAATATGTTTTTCCAAGGACTACCAACAAGAATGCTTGAAAAATATGTGAATATATTTCTCAAATACATGAATAATAAGCATTTTATTTTCAACAGATGACTGTAGTGCACAAAATAGAATTATCGAGATAAAAATAAACGTGAAATATGCTCCATAGGTAGGGTAAAAGCATGTTTGTCAGGTTACTGTGCAGCAACTGGAAAAGTTGTGAGCAAAAAAACTGAGTTGTGATTGAAGAACACAGTCTCGAGGACATTGTTGTCCACTCATTACAACAATGTGTGACGTCACTTGAAATTAGGCAATAGTCATAACATATCATTCACCGTGATGAAAGAAGACATAATGATAACAACATTGAAATGAAACTATGAAATTTATTATTGTTAACTTTGAGCGATTTTCTTTGATATAATTCAATAATGGAATTCAGATTGTCCAAACTTGATGTTATGACCTGAACATATAAGTTCACCGACCATGATTATTGAAAACTGATTATGGTAGTGATAAAAAAAAATCAATATCCTAGATGAGAAAAGTATTTTTGTCATTTTTTGTTTTCAGTTTTGATGGTTCAGATGAAACATCTCGATAGGAATTCATTTCGAGTATTCAGTGAATTATTTTTGAATTCATGGCAATAATTTTTCGAAATCACTGAAAACATTTTTAAATATCTGAAAACATTTTAAAATTTCTTGGAAGCTTTTAATAATTCCTTGAAAACATCTCAAATTTCCTCACCAAATTCTTCACAGAGATTCATTTTCATTGATTGATTTGAATGATATTGTTTAATTTAAAACAAATTGTTTCATCATTGCAGCTTACGTGCAGACAATATGCTTACCAGACAGTGGAGATTTGCAGAAGAATCTGGCGGGAAAGAACTTAACGGTGACAGGATGGGGTACTACTGAACATAGTAATGGTCAGTTAGTTAATGGTGGGTTAATGATATGATGTACTTTGATAACCAACTGATACCTATCATGAGCTGATAAGAAAACTATTCAAGCTCACCAAAATGTCCTCATTTTATATTAGGTGGAAGGGTGTGTCTTCGATCCGATAGATTTTTGTAAATGGATATATCATCATTACCCTGATGAAAAATGAAATATCGCATTTGATTTTTCCAAGCCATCTCTGAGTTGGAGCATTTACCGCAAAACCTAAAAAAAACTAGAAAGGTATTTTTAACAAATTTTGAGTGATCGTAACTCATGAATCAATAACTCGAGTGTAGACTCAAATTAAAATACACATCACAACAGTATCAAGATATAAAATATTAAGACACACTCAAAATTTTCATAACATGATGAAAATTAAAAAAATATAGCGGAGCTACAATCACACTCGGCTGGATTCTGGTGGAATTACCCGCATATGAACTAGGTTCATTTAAGTTGTATCATAATTCTCACAGTTTTTTCATATTCTCATATTTCTGTGAAGTAAGAAGATCGCCCTTGTGGTTCTCCATCCGAACGATCCCACTTTCATCCATGGACTTAATTGAAATACAATGATTTTGTATCAAGTTCCTCGGAAGACAATCAACAATCAATACTTGTTTTATGTTCGCGTACCGTCGTTCATCTTCGTTACTATGATGTAGTTTTGTTTTTCAGGTACAACAGGTAGCACTTTATTGATGCAAGTAAGTGTACTGGCCATAAGTACCTCACAGTGCTCCAAGGTTACACCATTTGCTAAGTACCAAATATCTGACGATCAGCTTTGCGCTGGCGGCAGTGATACCAACCAAGACTCTTGCTCTGGTGACAGCGGCGGACCTCTGCAGATGGTGTCGGTCGTTGGCGAAGAATCGAAATACGTGCAGTTCGGCGTCGTTTCGTTTGGAATTCAAATGTGCGGAACTCCTGGAGTTCCTGGTGTCTACACGCGTGTTTCGAAATACATGACTTGGATCAGACAAAATATAAAACCTTAAAATCAATCAGAGGTTTTCCAAATTATTAATATCATTAATTATTTTCATAATTTTGTATGTAATCGGAATGTATTCTTACTACCCTCAAATATATTTGTATATTAATATACTTCTGATGCTGACAATATCGAATGTATTTGATCAACCTGTTAAAATAAAATATAATTATCATCATAATTATTATTGTTGTTTCAGTTCTATTTAAATTTTAATTCATGTCAGTATTCATTTATATGATTCGTTAAATCTCATTTTTCAATGTTTATTCTATAATGATAACTATTTGATGTACGTTTTGAAATCAGGGACAGATAAAGGTGTGATAACTATAACCGTGAAATAGCAGTTTGGGGTAAGATTAGATGTTGGAGTTTATGTGGAGAAACATGTTTCATGTTTCATACGATAATTTAATATTTTCTGGAGGACGGATATACGCGTAATGAGAGTGATAATCAAATGATTAAAATATGAAACGGTTAAATTGCCGATTATCAACTCAACTTATGAGTAAAAGTGATCAACTAATTATTAATTACGATTGATAATTATTCGATATCCACTTCCACTTGAATAGAACTGAAATAAGATGAATCATTTTCCTTTTGAGTGGTATAATCAACTCGAAATTAGAACTCGATAAGAGTTTTTCGCGACGAAATGTAAAAGAAAGATTATTTCGAAATATCATACATGTGAACTGAGCTAACCTCCGACATATTGTTACATTTGATTATCCGCATGAAGGTACGGTATGCAAGAAGTGATGTGATTGAATCATTGTCAGATCATAAAATCGGACTACGTGATGAAAAATTATGTTTATTAGATGAGCGTAGCGAAGTCTCCATCCCACTCTTATAGGGCTTTGTCTGTGTTTTTTTTTCTGTAAGCACTCCATAGATCGCAGGGGTTGACTGATCAACATGAAACTCTTTTTGTAGACGAAAACTCATCCAACTTAGAGCTGTAAAGTTTTTGGAATGAATTGGTCAGACCGATTCTGAGAAAAATCATCTCAAAGTTCCTAAGAACCCCGTAAGATTTGACTGGGCGGAAAATGTTGAAAAATAAAATCTCTCCAAATGGAATGAAATTTTCTCTAAATGTGTATTCATGGATTTTACACATTTTCACGATTTTGTGTGCAATTCCAATCAGCTGTTTTGAAGAAAAAAAAATACTGATAATACTCATCAAATATCATAAAAATTGTGACAGAATTAAGTTGTCGAGATTCACTGCTTTCTGGATTCAAGATGTTGACCAC
>OZ023328.1:24209788-24273381 GCA_964007535.1 Brachyptera risi
ACATAACTTGTTTGCCTAGTACTAATTCAATGTATTGACCATTGATTATTGAATCAGCGAAGCGAAGACTCAATTTCACCATAACCGAAAAAAAAGTGCCTGTTTTTTTTTCGCGCTCCACAGGTGAAACGAAAATTTAAAATCAGTTGAAACTTGGCACACACAAGTGTCTTCATCTAATTCGATACTGTATAGTTTCGAGGCACAATCGGTTGGACCACTTCTGAGAAACATCATTTCCAATTTAAAAAAAATCTGATAAGAATAACCCAGAGGAAAAAGTTCGTCAAAAATATTTCTTTCTAGAGAATTCAAATTCTCTCGGAATTTCAATATCATAATTATACACCTCATTCCGAACTTTCAGTCCAATCAAATCAGCCGTTACGATGTAAAAAAATATATAATCTAATTTTTTGAAATAACTCAAAGCCATTAAGAAACCAATTGAATCCAAGCAACAAGTGTCACCGTCAATTGGAAACGATTAAAACAAAGCTTTCTTCATTATCATAGAAATTGACAAGGTCTGCTCTATCTCCGCCTAGCGGACAGACGGTAAACCGCCAAATACTTGTGTGTATATTGACGATTCACCGTCTGTCCGCTAGGCGGAGATTTTGCAGACCTTGATAAATTGATTTGGAAATATGATGGCAGTGACATAATTGACCACTAGTGATAGGCGTGGCTAATCGTCAGGGTTACCTTGATCTATACTTCATGTGGGAATTCAGAGATACTCTGATAGGTCAATGTGAAATTTTCCCACATAACTAAGCTCATGTGATTGGATGTTTTGTTTTGTGACGTTTATGGGCGGGTCAATCACTAGTCGTCAATTGTTTGGATCTCAAGGTGTATATATATATATAAATGACCAACCCGAAGATATACGTTGATATAAGTAGCTCATCCATCAACGCGGAAACACATGACGCGTTTGGCTAGGTTTCAATAATATGAGTCAGTGTCATAATCCTAATAGAAAAACATTACAAGTCATTACAGAATAAAATGAAACTTCTTACAGAGTAACAACTTCCTTCTAAAAAAAATTGGTGTATACCTCTTTCAAAAGAAAATACACCTTTTTTCTTAGATTTTTGATACCAATCGGTAGATGATTATACAAAAAGCGCGCAGAAAATAACGGGCTCATTTTGCAGGCAATATGTGTTGGAAATACCAATGATCGAGTCCAATTCGATAATAAGAAGCGTGGAAAGATAGATTGTATGGAATATTTGATATTTTATTTTGATATTTTTGCACCTGATATTTTCGTTAACTATTACACCTCACCACGGTCCGTTCCGAGTAAATAACATTTAACTCATTGTGAATGTCAACATAAGTTCACTAAGCAAACGCGTTATGTGTTGCCGCGTTGATTGATGGGATGGAACATCAACTTATCTTTGGATTGGCTATTATATATACACCTTGAGATCCAAACCATTACGTCACTGCCACCCTATTTTTCCTTCTTAATTTATATTATAATGAAGGAGGCTTTGTTTTAATCGTTTACAATTAAGTGGTGACACCCGTTGCTTGGATTTAATTGGTTTCTTAATAGCTCTTTAGTGATTTAAAAAAATGACATTATATATTTTTTCACATCATAACGGCTGATCCGATTTGAGTGAAAGTTCGGAATAATGTGTATCATTATCAAATTAAAATTCCCTGGAAATTTTGAATTCTCTCAGATGAAATTTTCACGTATTTTTTCCTCTGGGTTAGTCTTGCGGGATTTTTGAAAACTTTGGAATGAGGTCTCTCAGAAGTGGTTTAACCGATTGCGCCTCAAAACTATACAGTATCGAATCAGATAAGGACACTTGTGTATGCCAAGTTCCAACTGATTTTGATTCTTCGTTTGACCTGTGGATCGCAAAAAAAAGCACTTTTTTCGAGTATGATGAAATTGAGTCTTCGCTTCGCTCATCCAATTAAAAGTGTTTTCAGAACATATGTCTCTGTATTGGATGATGCGACTTCACTACAATATGTTTGAACGAAAAGTCATTGCGTTTGATTACGTGTTACGTTTAAACCGAAAATATTACGCTGTGTTACGCTGTATGTCTTTTAAAGTAGGCAAACGCATTATAAGTTTCCGTGTTGATGGATGAGCTAGAACATATCAATTTGTATCTTTGGATTGATTATTATATATAAACACCTTGAGATCCAAACAATTATATCACTGTCATCTTATTTCCAATCAATTTCTATGATAATGATGGCTTTATATTAATCGTTTCCACACCTGTTGCTTGGATTTAAATGGTTTCTTAATAGCTTTGAGTGATTCAAAAAAATTGAATTATATATCTTTTTACATAAAAACGGCAGATCTGATTGGACTGAGAGTTCGGAATAAGGTGTATAATTATCATATTGAAATTCCTTGAAGATTTATATTCTCTCGAAGGAAATATTTTTGACGATTTTTTTCTCTAGGTTATTCTTATGGGATTTTTGAAAATTTTGAAATGAGTTTTCTCCGAAGTGATTCAATCGATTGCGCCTCAAAACTATACAGTATCGAGTTAGATAAGGGCACTTGTGTTTGACAAGTAGTTTCAACTGATTTTGAATAAACGTTTGACCTGTGGAGCGCGAAAAAAAACAGGTACTTTTTTTTCGGGTATGGTGAAATTGAGTCTCCACTTCGCTTATCCCTTTAATGCAAGCTTTAAGTACAAATACTGGTAATTCCACATAGTTCAGTAGGAACTTGATCAAACAATCGACGTGTTTTGTTTCAGATGCGGATATTGGCGATTCATGTATGACACCAGATAATTTGAATGGCACTTGTAGGAGTTATGAAGAATGTATTCATCTTCAAAACTTGTTAGCAGAAGGAACCCGAGACAATATAAACTATTTGCAACGATGCCAATGTGGCAATTTGTTCATTGGCATTATTCCGGTTGTTTGTTGTCCTTCTCCACCGAAGATAGATCCTAGGACACTTATCAATGCTGACATTTGCGGCATCTCAACGACCGATCGAATCTACGGAGGTAAAGCTGCGCAGATCTCAGAGTTTCCGTGGATGGCTCTCCTGAGTTATATAGATAAAACAAGTATGTACAATCATCATAGAAAATCAATACTTTGGTAAAGCCATGATTAATGTAATAACCGTCACCGTCAGATGACTTTGAAAAATAGGAATTAATAATTGGTTTGGAAGACGGCCGATTGGACGCAATGTGAATTTTCACTGCCGATAATTCATCAGTTGAACGAGTCAAACTTGGTTCACAGCAGTGGGAAGTGTAGGGACTTCATACCTACAATGTCAATTGACAAATCATTTTCGTAGTGCGATAAGACCAATGCTAATTGACTTGGAAGAAATTCGTGTCAGAGCACCACCATCACCCTCGGACATTGTGGTGACCTGACCGGATTTTCTTCAGAGTCATTTAAAGTAGGTATAGAGGTTGAAAACAACTTTTCATTCCATCTTCTACGGTGTATTGTTTTTGCAACGATATCGGTGGCATTTATGAACTCACAATATCTATGATTTTCGTAAAATACAGATGTCACTGATAACCTATAGATGTCTATAGTTTGATATGAAAGCGATAGTTGCACTAGCAGCAAGTCACTGTGGGCGAATATTTTGTGCTCGGAAATACTACACTTGGAAGAAGCGAGTGGGTAAGCCTTCTTTATGAAATGATCAAGTCACCGGCACAGTAGCTGAGTGATTAACTCACTTGCTTCGTGATCCGGGAGGTGAAGGGACATATCGGACCCGGTTCGATCCCCGCCACCGTCCATCTTTAAAGGGTTTTTTCGTGGTTTCCCTTTGTAGTCCAGGCTAATGCCGGGATGGTTCCTACAATATAAGCCACGACCGATTCCTTCCCACTATCCTTCCCACTACCCATAAAAAACCTTCATCTCATCATCCCATCATCTCATTAATCCTTCATCCGACGACAATAGATCTTAGTAATCATTACAGTGCGTCGTTAAAACCCAATAAAAAAAATTAAAAAAATGATCAAGTCTGTTGGTATCACCACATTATGATGCAATAACAAAAAAAACGAAAAGAACAACAAAATCAATTGGAATTTGAATAATAAATGACAATAGTATATATGCAATACATTGTCAAGCTATAACGTAACAGAACGGAAAAAGATGGTTTATATTAGTGTCAGCCAAGATCGGGAAACATCGATCTCGGGCGACTAAAATCTGATCCAAGACCTGAGATAAGATCTGAGTTGTTCATATGTTCATTTTTGTTTACAATAATCTTGTATAATTCCTCAATTAACTTCTTCTGAGTACTTAAAATTGATTGTAAAATGATTCATATCATGAAGTATATAACCACTTCTTATAGCAAATATATTTCCCACTTCTCCACCCTAACCTCTCCTCTTTCTCTTTCCCTCTTCCTATCACAAAGATAGATATGCAAATCCTTCTCGTTTTATATTATATAATCATTATATTTTCTTGTTGTTAACATTGTAGGTGGAAAAATAGAATACCGGTGTGGAGGAAGCCTAATAAACAACCGATATGTACTTACTGCATCCCATTGCATAATTGACGAATTGTAAGTCCAGTCATACGCTATGACTCATTAATAATGTATGCATTGTAAAATGAGTAAGATATTCATAAAAAAATTACTTTGAAATAAGACACACCGACTGTGTGACTATACTTGTATCCACAAGAGAGGAAGGACGTCTGACCCCAAAAATAATGGGATGAATAAATTCTGAGGCTAGGAGACGGGGCATCGTCAGCGAGGTCATTTTGCGCTGAGAAATAATTGTATACACTTTGGTCATTATACCTGAATTCGCTGAATTTTATAGGGCTTGAATGCTTCCGAGAGATGTTTTAGCCATCGTCAAATGTTCTGAAAATTCATATCACTTTGAAAATATCACGGCCATGAAAATATTAGGGTGATATTTGTGTTTCTTCTTTTGGTAAACGACCTTCTTCTCACGAGGATTCAACTAGACCAAGTCACTCGCTGCCTTCGTTATGCAACTCTAATTGATTGGACTTTGTTTATGCGAGTTTCTCACATTAACATCTATCACAGTTTCAAATTTGATTTTAAATTTGATTCTCATTTGACGACTCGAAATAGGCGTGGCTTTACCAGTCGGCCAGTTGGATCTATATCATTTGTGGTCATTTGAAGATACCTCGATTGGATATTTGAATTTCACTACAGTTCTAACAGCCCTGTTGATTGGACGGTACGATTTATGACGTTACGGGGGTGAAGACTGCGAGTCGTCAATTTTGAATCTTCATCAGTGAAAATACTATTATGTCAACATCATCATTACACAAAACATATCAAAATTAAAGCTGGTTATATGAGCTGATAATTAGCTAATTGAATAGGCCTAAAGATTGGCGAATTGAATTTGTTTTCATGAATTTGGTTCATGTATGCTATTTTTTTACCTTGGATAATGATCAACCTGATTTATATCTGATCATCTCTTGGTACATCTGGCTTTTAATTTGATCACCTATTGAGTCATCTGAATTGGAAATCTATAATATTCTTGAAACATTTGTTTAGGCGTTTCTTTCTGCATGAACTCACCAACAATCTACTTATACATTCATATGAGTGAATTGAATGATATTAGAAATCTAAAATTGCACTGTTTATCTGTATTTCTAGCAATTTATCATGCATTTGGGGCGAATTTTGGCGAATCATGTAGAAAGCACGGCCCTTCCACAAAAAAAAAGGTTGAAGATAAATTTCATACAGAAAGTAGGGAAAGTGAATTTCAAATCAAATTGAACACACGTGCACTACCTGATTTTGAGTGTGGTTTTTTGTGAGCTCTGAAAATGATAGACAATCTGGCGAATACGACTCAGCTTGGGTTTTCTTACGGGTCCCAGAGATTGGTCCAGAACTAATACGATGACGAAAGATCTTTCATTTGTATTTCATTTTGAAAATTTCAGATTTATATATATGAGATTGATATCACTCGTGCAATTTGACATGTAGGAGGTTATTATCGAGGTCATGTGAGGCATAAGAGGTCTACATGATCTCACATTTCAGGTTATGTTAGGTGGCACATTTTATTATGATGAATGTTATATTACCATTGCTTAGAAGGTGCATTAAATTGAGTAATTAAAATAATACTACTCAATTTAAATAAATCTAATGCTGGGCTTCCATACCTGCGTTATTCGGATTGCGAATTCAGTGAGCAGTTTTTTAAGCCACCATGATGATAAAACGACCAATCAGTGACGAAAGTTATGCGATTTCTGATTGTTCTGATCCTACCGCCTTGCGAAACCAAAAAGCAAATCGCATTCATGGAAGGCCAGCATTAGTCGTTGTCGATACATTTTGATTGGGCATTCATTAAAACAATTTTGAGAGTCATCCCTATACTCAATTAATAAGTCGATCCATAAAGTGTTTTTCGTTTACAACACGAAACATGAATTACTTCTTTTTAAAAGCTCAGATTCGCATAACAATCATTTGTAGGATTGGAGTCCGACTGGGTGAGCACGATTTGAGGACGGAAATAGACTGTGAAGTTCATCCGATAACTGGTAAAGATATTTGTGCACCTTCGCCACAAGACTTTGGGATTGAGACGAAAACAATTCATGATCACTATTCGTTTACCAGAAAAAGAATAATAAACGATATTGCTCTGATCCGACTTGATCGCCCTGTTGAATTTACAAGTAAGTATCTTTCACTCATATCCTCCTGGTTTCAGGTACTCTCAGATTCATAAGTTCCAGAAATGTTTTCAGTCTATATATAGTTCAACCTGGTTAATCTTGAGTGTAATTTTCTGATCAAGGGACTGATTACCACGGTGTTCCTGTGTGTGTTTCAAATTCCAAGGGTTTTCTGTTATTCACAAGCTATGTTCATGAATAAATGATAAGTTGTGCCCTTGTTATAGAACTTTGATTTCACTCTCTTTATATAGAGAAGTTTTTCATCAGGACGGTAAAATACGAATTGAATTTGTCAATTGTTACACCATATCGTCGTGAATGTAGGAGTTATGTGAAGGCACAAGTTATTTCATGACATGTCATTCTTTGCGGGCAGACCCTGCTACTTGGCATTCACACCGTGCTTGCGACAGTTGAATTTTTTAATTTGTTGATCAGTTTGCTGCAAAATCGTATGGTTTTTAGAAGACTATGCGGAACTGGTGATGTGTCAGTCATTGGAGCAATTTCCCTTCTAGAGAAAGGTGATTTCAGGTGCAGATATATGTAACCATCTAATGTTGTGATACGAAAACTAGCCTATTCCATATTTGGAAGCGGAATAGAACCAAGCAATCTCAAAAACGGTATCTTATTCAATGGTCTGACAAGTGAATTAGCTTCAACACAGATGTAAGCCAGGAACAAATGGATGATAGAGGTTGAAAATCTTTGGTCATCATATTTTTGCATGGGAAATCGAACTGAGAAGTTCAATGTTCTGTACCAAAGAATTTTTGGGTCAAAAATGGCATCGGAAACAGCATTCCTGGACCTGAATTACTTCTAATCACCTGTATGACCCGCTAAATACTACATTCTAAGAATATGACATTGAAAATATGTACCGTATGGGACAATTTTAAAATTGGATCCTGAACAATAGGATTGAGTCATCGAAATTAGAAAATTGTTTCCAATTATGACTGATATACCACATATAGCTCCACATATGTATTCTTAAAATTTCACGACGTGGATTCAAAACTGATTCCAAATTCGAAAATTTAACTGTGGTAAGCATGATATGAATTGCTCGTTGGTCTGGAAGGAGTGAGATGGAATGATATATTAACTCATATCCATCAAACGTGTTCATTGCCTATGACATGGAGTGGTTACATTGACATGCATAATCTGTATGATATCACTTCAATTCTAGATAATATCCAATCTGGAGAGGCTGTAGTTAACGCACATACCATAAACTACAAACTGATCCGTACGCTTCTAGGTTCACCTGTAAATCATGAACTATTATTATGTCATTCGTCATGCGATTGCGCGACTGCTCACTGTTTTGTCAAAAGTTTATGAAAAGGTTATAAAAAATAGGATTAATGTATTCATCGAAAGAAACAAGGTATTGGAAAGCAATCAATTTGGGTTCAGAAACAACAGCTCTACCATAGATGCTATAAATGACAGTATTTCATATATCCTGGGGGAGCTAGATGAAAATAAGAGACCTTTGGGACTGTATTGCGATTTGAGCAAGCTGCCTTCGACTGTTTAGATCACAAGATGTTATTACTAAAACTGGAAAAATATGGAATGAGGGGAGTGGCAGGTAGCTTGATTAAGTCGTATCTTGAGAATAGACGTCAAATAGTTGACATTATGCATAAATATGATGATGGCTCCACCAAATCGATAAAGTCCGAAAGCGGTGTTATACAGTGTGATGTACCACAGGGGACTGTTCTTGGTCCCCTGTTATTCATATTGTACATGAATGATTCACCTGAATTCGTACCAATTTCTGAAGTGACTATTTTTGCCGACGATACAACTATAGTAGTAACAGGAACACATTCATTAGAATCAGAATTAAACATGAGCACGTCGATATCAAACCCAAACGAATAGTTTTCAATGAATGAATTAGTTCTAAATATTAGTAAAACCAAGCTTATCACTTTCGCGAATCAGCATGGTCACTTGAAGGGTAAGGTGAGTGATACAATGATGAATAACAATACAACACTAAACGTTGACTAAGTAAGTAATCTAACTTTTCTTGGGGTGCAAATCGACGAGAACCTCAGATGGAAATGTCATGTATGTTATCTACTCAATAAATTATCCAAAGCTTGTTATGCATTGAGGATAGTCAAAACGCGGAAACACATAACACGTTTGCCTAGTGGGCCTAATAATAAAATGATGAATATATGACAGTATCAAAGTATATATCGAAGTAAGGATCAAAGTGAGTAAGACAGTATAGTATGCATCGAATAAGATAATATTCGTTTTTTCAGAATTCTCGAAACATATTGATAAGTGAACAATAGTGGATAAGAATATCGTGAATTTTTGAAAAGCGGATATTATTTTATTCGATGCATACATGGATTATTCTCAATACTAGGCAAACGCGTTATGTGTTGCTGCGTTGATGGATGAGCTGGAACATAATTATCAACTTATCTTTTGATTGGTTATTATATATATGTATATATATATATATGAATATATATATATATATATATATATATATATATATATATATATATATATATATATATATATATATATATGGATATATATATATATATATATATATATATATATATATATATATATATATATATATGAATATATATATATATGTATATATATATATATATATATATATATATATATATATATATATATATATATATATATATATACACCTTGAGATCCAAACCATTGTCACTTTCATCTTGTTTTTCCTTATTAATTTATATGATAATAATAAAGAAGGCTTTGTTTCAATCGTTCACAATTAAGTGGTGACACTTGTTGCTTGAATTTAATTGGTATCTTAATAGCTTTGAATGATTTACAAAAATCACATTATATTTTCTCTTACATCAAAAAAGCTGATCCGATTTTAGTGAAAGTTCGGAATAATGTGTATCATTATTATATTGAAATTCCCTGTGAATTTGAATTCTCTCAGATAAAATATTTTTCACGAATTTTTTTCTCCTTGGTTATTCTCACAGGATTTTTGAAAACTTTGAAATGAGTTTTCTCAAAAGTGGTTTGACCAATTGGTTTGGCCTCAAAACTATACTGTATCGAATTAGATTAGGACACTTGTGTATGCCAAGTTTCACCTGATTTTGGATTTTTGTTTGACTTGTGGAGCGCAAAAAAACAAAAAGTACTTTTTTTCGGGTATGGTAAAATCGAGTCTGCGCTTCGCTCATCCAATAGAAAAAGTGAGGTAGTTACTTAGATACTGTCATATAATTATGTAGCTGACTTGATCAAAGATTTGACCTTAATTGACATTGGGTGATTAGTATTGCAGGAGATATTATTAGAATACTATTACATTTATCGTGATGTTATAAGCTTCCATTTGAATATACACTCGACAAGTGTGAAGAAATGTCATATTTATAATGTGTAATCGAATCATGTTGAGTTTTAATTTTAATTTCAATCAAATCACTAAATAAAAATACAAGTGAGCAGATTTCTGCAAACCGGTATTTGCAATAATGTTCCAATGCTGTAATTTACCCCAGTTATGAACCCTCCTCAATGTAGCAACTTTTTTTACAGGACCCCAATTGCCCTAGATCGATTTTATATGCAATATTGTAAAAAAAGGCTTTCTGTTCACCGAGAATGTGTTTTTATGATGCATAGCATGCTTTACATGGATACCAATTCTGTATCATCACTTTAACTGTATTTCATCATGGTATCACATTGACAATCATCGTGAATATGTGTTAGATAGTCTTCGTTAGTTGAATAAATGAACGACACAATTCATTCACGCATTTACCGGGACACTTATTCTGTAACTCCAAAATGTTATGAAAGTGTTCACCTTTGTTTCATCAGAACGTTTTCCTAAATGAGCTCTGACACTTTCGTTTCCCTTTCATCTCATTAACAATTATATGATAAGGGCTCTGTACCTATTGTTTTTATTCATTTGATAATGATAACAGAATAATATTAAGATAGAATAAATGTATTCTGAAACGAATAGTGGAATCAAATATTATGTAAATTGAGCATGCAGCAAGTTCCGGCGTCGTTCAACCAACAACCTGAATAATCATATGAACATTTTTCATAGCAGATCAAAATTGAGGGTGTGAGCTCCAAAATGGCCCAACCCACTATTCTCTCATTTCGAGCTTGATCGATAATCTTTATCACAATATATATTTTTATGAGTTCCAAAGTGACCCATCCAAAGTGTCATCATTATGGAAGGCAGCACTTGTTTGTTTTGGCACTGTGAGGATGGTTCCATTTCACGGATTCCAAACTGCTCAAACCACAAATGTAGGCTTGGGCTTGGGCCATTTTGGAGCTCACCGCCTCAATTATCATAGAATCTGTGATTCCACTCTAAATCTCCTCCACTATATTGGAAGCCAAATTTATTCATTTGCAATACGCGTACAGCACACAGATGTACAACTTTTCTTTCATCTCACTCGTAGCATATTTTTTCAACCCTCAAATTTAAAACTGAGATAACGTCACTGTAACATGAACAAAACACAATATGCATGACACATACATATATGAAAAACACATGAGTAATGTTTGTATATTCACTTATTTTCAGGAAAGAGATATGTAGGGCCCATAGCTTTTTCTCATTGTAGGATATTTTTTATTTCAGGTGCCATAAAACCCATTTGTCTGCCAGAGAATAATGCAGAGGATAATCTTGAGGACAAGAAATTAATTGTTGCTGGATGGGGTAAAACTGAGAATGGTATGATTCAAAGAAACTGTAACTTGAAATTTGGAAATGATAGCAGAAGTATATTTATTTATATGAGGTTTAATCTCAATATCAATGTTGGTAATATCCGGATATCACAAAAACGGTTCATAATATGTTCCAGATTGTTTGGAAACTGGAATATTTTCATATGTGCTGAATAGGTATGTTATTGACAGCACAGTTCTGATTTCAAAATTTATTTTTTTGATTCGAAATATTCCTTGTAACATAACTAATTTCATTTGGTGACGACACCATACTGAAATTTTGAACAACCATGAAGTGCCTCTTCTGAACTGGCTCATTCACTCGTCCCTTGCTCTAACTGAGAAACAATGTTTGTATATCAGAATGTCGATATCATAAAACAGAAATTATTCTGTTTTGCGACGCATTAGGATTATAACTGAGATTTTCTGGTGCCTTATGAACTGTTGATGAGATGTTGGGATTATAATATGAAGGTAGGCAATGTAGTAATATTAGGTAATGGAAAGTGAATACTGATAGTAGATAGTTGAACAGAATCAGTTGTGGCCTACATTGTAGGAATCATCAGCGCATTAGCCCAGGTACAGATGGAAACCACTTGAAATCTTTGTGAAGATGGTGGGTGGGGGGGGGGGGGGGGAATCGAAGTGAGCCCCGATGTTCCCTCATCTTCCGGGTCACAAGGAGCAACCACCTTGATGAAAAACAGTTGGAAATAACGCATACTCTTGGCAGATTCACCTCTCATCTATCACAATTCGAAACACACTAACCAGTTTGGATTGATATATATATATATATATATATACATATATATATATATATATATATATATATATATATATATATATATATATATATATATATATATATATATATATATATATACATTTATTCTTATATATGAACACTATTTCTCTCCTTTTGAATTTGAATTATTGATAAAAACAATGTAATAATTATAAGCCACTATATTTTCGCCATTAATGTACCATGATTCTTTGCGCGCGCATTAGACTAGCTTAGATTAGATTACATTAGATTAGATTAATGAGGTGTAGAAGTAGTCAACAAACGTCAGTTTGTTGACAAAGCCAATATGGCGGCGCCCATGAATGAGCGCGTAAAATCCCGTATAGCGTGAAACAAGAAAAATTCGAAACAATCAAATCTTTTCCACAAACCAGAAGCGGAGATGACTATTGTTCACCGCAAATACCAGTGACCAATGTATGACGAACCTATATGCAATCAATAGAAAAAAAGTTCCGTCAGGGTGATTTTCTTCACATAAATGATGATACATCGATGGCAGTGTAATCAATGAACACTTCATAATACATTCACAATTATGGAGGAACATACTAATGATACCATTTTTCATAAAATCACATTGGGAAGCAAATTCTCTTTCATCTCACCATCACAGATCTTATGAGCTGAAAAAACATGCAAGCAAAATGAATAGAAAAGTGTTCAGAAAGTTACTTCTCTGAATGGTATGAGTCAATTTCACTACAATATGTACAAACAAAACCGCACTACAATTATGATTATAATACTGTTTGCTTGACGACCCCATCGACATCCAGGTTATTTGTGGGTAGGCCTACGAACGAGCAGGCGATGAAGAAGTTTTGAGTGAGAAGACATTAAAAAAAAAAAAGCTCGATGCGGGACTCGAACCCACGTCCAACGGTGACTTCAGTTTATACAGGCTGTGTCTTGGTAGACTGAGCTACGGAGGGCGTATACTACGATATCTTAAATATCTCTTGAACGCTGAAAATGGCATGTAAAATATATAGAATCCCAAGGTGCTATGTGCTTCCTGATTGAATCGTGATGGTATTATGGTATCATGAAAGAGAATGTGTTTATTGTGTCAAGAAAAGGGAGAGGAAAGGGGGAGATAAAAATAACTGACGCAATGTAAATATGGTGAAAAATAATAATCACAATATTATGAAAAAGAAGTATTGTCTATTATCAACGTAATTCTAGAATTTACACAAGAAATACTTTGATTCATTTCATTTTCAGGTACGAATTCCGATGTTTTATTAAAAGTAAAAGTCCCGGTGGTGACCAACTCTCGTTGTTCAGAGATCAATGCCTACGCTCGAAGCATCACTGAGCGAACACTGTGCGCCGGCGGTACCAACAAGGCACAAGATTCTTGCAATGGTGACAGCGGAGGCCCTCTAATACTAATGATCAAAGTTGGGAATACCGCGAAGTATGTTCAGTTTGGTATCGTCTCGTTTGGGATTATTAGTTGCGGTTTGGAGGGATATCCAGGCGTATATACAAGGGTATCTAGCTACAGGTCATGGATTCTTGAAAATATTGAACCGTGAAACAATTCAAACGTCATCCATTCCATATTTTTAATATGGATTCAAATAATTTCAGCACATTCCGAATTGCGTTTTAATGGAGTTGACCAGACGCAACAAGATTGATCATTATAGTATCTTAATATTCTCATAACGATCATAATGATAGAGATCATGAACATAATGATAATAATTCTTATGATCATGATGACAAACATGAGGACAATAATGATAATGATGATGATAATGATAATCATGATAATAATAGGTTATATAGGTTGTTTATTATTATCATCATTCATTTACATAAAACATTTGGTTCACTTGTCCACAAAGCCTAGCACAAGGCTTATCTGTGGATTATACAGAGAATAATAAAACGAAGAAAGAAAACACTACATTTGTACATAAAAAATAACATTGCGCTTAATAAATTCGAAAGATAGAATAATGGGAGAAAATAGTTTAATGGTGGATACGAATAAATGATGATAATAATAATAATGATAAAAATAACATTTTTATTTTATTCTTGATTAATCATATGATATAAGAAGCGTCAGTGTCACAGTATATACATATAAAAGTAAACATTCCAACATTTTGAATATAAAAGAAGAAAAAAAAACAACATCATGGAAATACAATACTCATATGAGATGACCATTACCACAATAGCACATATTAAAAATTTTATCCTAGTATATATTTTATTTATTATTTTCAATTAGACTCAGTCCTTGTCATTCATGTACTCCTTGATGGAGTAAAAACACTTTTGAATAAAATATTCCTTTAGTTTAATCTTGAAATGATTTTGTTCCTTGATCAATTTTAGACTCTTAGGAAGTGCATTATACAGTTTAATGCCTCGAACAATTGGGCTCAAGTCTCCTTTGAGGTTTTTTAATGTCCTCAGATCTCTATTGGTTTCACTTTGGTGATCGTGTATTCTGTTTTTTTTTCATGGACATGTGATTATTTTCTATGACAAACAATATTGTTTTGAACATATACAAACTAGGAAGGGTCAGAATTTTAAAAGAAATAAAAAAAGGTCTACATGAATCTTTAAAATACATTCCTGGTGTAGTTGGGTCGTGACTATAGCTTCAGCAAGGTATCTAATATCTCGCTTCTGTGAAGTAAACAGTTTTTTGATTTAGGTGGCATATGGCCCCATAAGACTATACCATACTCCATTGTCGACCGTATATATGCGTAGTAGATTAATTTAGCGATATTGAAGTTACATATTTTCATTATACGATTTACCATAAAACAACCAGTGGCTACTGTCGTGCACTTTTTTTGTATATGTGATTCCCAAGTCAATCCTTATCTATATATAGTCTATATATTGTGTTTAGTGCTGAGGCTAACTCATTAACAAAACTAGTTACAGCAGTAATGGTATTATAATTCTTCCTAAAACCATGTTGGTTAACATTGATTAGTGAATGTTGACTGTGGAATGACATCAATCTAGAACAAAATGCATTTTCCAGTATTTTCGAAAATACTGAGAGCATGGCAATGGGCCTGTAATTGCCAACCATGGCTTTATCACCTTTTTTGTGGATTGGACTAATCACTGTTTTTTCCAATGACTTTGGGAATGTTCCCTGTGAGAATGTTTCATTTATCAAATACATTAACGGCTTTCCAATATATACTGCTGCATATTTTATGATGTTGCATATTTTAAAATAATAGTGATGATCACGATGATTATATTATATAAGTATGTAAATTTTTTGTATTTGTTTGTTCGTTTACCTACTTATGGCTTAATTGATGAGTTTGAGTGTCGGATTTACACTGATTATATTTTTTTCAAGCAAGACAAGATTTAACTTATGCGGGCTTGGCACTTACAGAATATTATTCCTAAATTTATAAATTTTATATCAAAACTTTATATCAAATTATTTATCTTTATTGCTTTAATATGTTTATAATTGTTAACTTTTGATTTTGTTATTGTCTATTTGTTCATTTGTACCTTTCTGTCTACTACTTGTATGCAATTGTTGTAGTAATTGATATGTAAGCGTTGAGTGTGAATAAAATGGTTTCAAAATTTAAAAAGAATGAAAATTATTAGATGAGCCGAGCGAGAATTCAATCTTATCGTACGGTACTAAAAAAACGAACGTTTCTATTTTTTGGGGCACTCCACAGGTCGAACAAAAGTACGAAAACAGTTTGAACTTGACCAATGGCAATAATCCATTACGATATTGTACACTTTTGGGGCGCAATCGTGAGTCTTTAAAAACCTCGTGAGAATAGCCCAGAGTAAGAAATCGAGAACAAAAACTCTTGAATAGACTCGGATTTTCACAGATTGCAATTGAATATATTTTTTCTATTGTCACAAAAAAAGAATAACAAATACATGAACATTCTCAAAAAAATCTACAGCCTTCAAAACGCTTGTCTGTAGTATAATAAAATAATACACCGAATTAAACGAGTATGAATCACAAAATGATATACACACCATTCCAAAATTTCCCAATCATGAAATGTATTTTCATCCTCCCAATCATTTTCTCTTTCTTCTTTTTTCAAATTTTTTTCTTCCTAATTTTGCTTTGCTATATGATTTTTCATTTTTTTCATTCCATTCATATATATTTTGGTGTCATGATTTTTTATATCAAGGCTTTTTCGATCGATGTGAAAAGATATTTCAAATGCTTTGTCTTCATTATTTTCCATCCAATTGTTGAAAATATCTCTTAAAATCTGTATACTAGTTCTTTTCATGTTCGATGAAAGTTTGAGAGCTTTTGAAAAATTTGTTTTTCAAAAATTCTTATGTTAATTTTTTTTTTTTTTTTAGAAAAACTGATGAATTGATTTTTCTGAAGAACAATCCCAACCTATTCTGGTATGACACAAATATTCAGAAAAGTTTCGAGTTTGTTGAGTCTTTTTCCTGACCCATATCCGGCGCATAAAATCACAAAAAAAAACATAAAATCGAAGCCAATTTTTTTCGGCAAATGAAATGGAAATCTTAGCAATGCTCATTTAATGAACCTGATCTTCAATATGATCAGATATATTTCAGCTTGAAATTGTTTCCGATAATCTCATGCAATATGGAACCGTTAAATTTGATATTATATTCCATCTGCATATTAATCTTATTTATTCTTTGTCTACACCTCAAAAATGTATTATTCTACTTGGACACGGAAAAATCCTCTCCGAGTTATCTCCATGGTAATTAAGCAATTATCAGCTATCGTAATCATAATTCATGCGCCCCATCAAGCTCCACGCATGCGTCTCACACTACCCCGCACCCCACCCACCAACCCCTTGTGACGGGGTGACCGCGTGATGTGGGCGGCAAGACGCTCAGTACGCTCATAGCGACGTCGACACACGGTCTTTGAAGCGTCGCGACGCTGCGGTCGAAACGAAACCAATCACGCGGTATATCGTGTATTCGTCATGTCAAGTAATTGTTATTGTTTTTTATTTTGATGAATAATTATAATTAAAATTCAAGACAATTAAAAAACATTGTTTTTTGTATAACTTTTTCGTTGTATTTTCCTCCGATAAAACTAGGATGAATATTCCAGAATTCTTAGAGAAATGTTTATAATTGAAAAAAAAGTTCGTTCATAGTTTTTCGTAAGTAATATTGCCACTGACAGTGTCCTCGAGTTATGACTTCCATCTGAACGTAGAATTGTTTTCGCGGGCTTAAAACTATGTCGGTTATGATTGCAAGAATGCTACTGTGTGCGCTCTGCTGTTCTACAGGTGGGTAAACATGTATTATTAATTCATACAGCTTGTTTAGTACGTTTATAAACCTGATCGCTGTCAGATATGAGAGAGAAGTGCAGCGTGGCCTTACGAACTCATAATTAATTGGATGAGCGTGAACGAAGTTTCAGTTTCACTGTACTTGAAAATACTCTATCTTTCATTTTATCTTTTCGCATTTTACAGGTCAAACGGAAAAACAAATTTTAATGAAACTTTGCTTGCACATGTCGTTATCATTCGTTATGCAGACTAGTTTGTGGGTGCAATCGGTTGATTAAACCTCTTCCGAGCAAAACAATTCAAATTTCTAATGATTGAAATATCCCATAAAAACAACATGAAAGGGAAATTTGATGAACATATTCAATTCGAATTGATCAAACTTTTTTTCAGGCACAAGAAGTTTGACCATTATTTCAAAGTTATGAATAGATTGCACAAGCTATAAATCGCTGTGAAGAAAACAATTGAAATATAGTTTTCTCAGAAAGATTAAGCCTTTCGAAAAGATCAACTAGTATAACCAATTAGAGCGCACAACACTATCAACATAATCCTAGGTGGATCATGAGAGCATCGAGACGCGTGGCCGAGTGGTAACACACTGAACTGTCATTCGGGAGACCGGGGTTCGATTCCCTCGATGGTCGACCATCCGACAGGGGTTTTTCGTCGTTTCCCTCTATCGTTCAGGTTGATACTGGGATGGTTTGTTAACAACAGGCCACGTCCAACTCCTTCCCACCATCCAAAACATCTGATGAAGTAACCTTTCATCTTATCATTCCACACTCTCATTCATCATCCACCGACGCCAATAGATAGTAGACATCAGTATAGTGCGTCGTTAAAACCCAATATGATCATAAGAGCTGCGTAAAGACAGCAGTGATCTTATAGTGTCTCAATCAAGGTGAGTATATAGTTTTCGACTACATTTCATATGAAATTCTCGCTCATCTTACAACGTATATGCTGCGTTTTCCTATTCAACTTGATCCTTGATTCAAGTTCATGCATCAAGTCGATAGCATTTTGTATTTTCATTTCACTCATCACAGAATAATAATTTCCTATCACAGGTACATGTCTGCAATGAATAATTTGAGCAATAATCTATAATTATACTCTTTGCGTGTAAGGGTGAATAGAAAGTAGTGTATATAATAACTCGCATCGATCAAATCTTGCATTTAATCTCACCTATAATGAAAGACGCAAGTTTCGTACATGAAACTTGAATTTATGGAAACCAGTATTACATATCTGATCATTTTACTGACTTATTTGACTATTTCGATAATGTTTTAATGTATGGGCTTGGGTTACAGCAGCCGAGCTAGCCAAACGAGTTTGACACACGTTAAGTTAGGTTACATATGTAAATAGGGCGATGCTTGTATATTGTATATTGTGAGCAGTACATTTTAAACGATCCTTTTTACTCAATTGACGAATTTTTATCTAGCTGCACATCTGAACAGTAATCGTTTTATGCAATAAGTTATATCTTAACTTCTAAGGCCCAGTATTACCAAGTCCAGTTAGTATTTATCTGAGAGTTGGTGAAAACAAATAGCACAGGTAACTATGGTGATAACAAGTTTGAACTGTCAGATAAAGACTAACTAGACTTGGTAATACCGGGCCTAAGTCAATAATTTCTTATTCATTGGACAATATTTTAATGTGGTATGTATACAGGTGTTTGTCTGGTTTTGTATTCAATCCAATGTTTGTCGTAGGTCTAAAATGCTTGGTACCGGTATGTTTGTATGTATTTTTTAAATATTAATTAATGACTTCCATATAATCGCATATGTAATGCCAATTCTCATGGATGAATTAAAATATCGATATCAATATCAATATATTTACACTCAAATGTTTCTTCATTCAGATATTTGATAAGTTATAAAAATCACGTGATAGAATATAGCGATCACTACGATTTCTGCAGAAGTGGCAATAACAGCTCAAATGCAGAATAAAATGCCATCGTTTGTTCGCCCAATACCTGTTGTTGTTGTGATCCTATGTAATATCACAAAGCTCATTGGTTTAGCCAGGCAGAAAAGTTACTTTTATTTTCATTCAAGTTTACATGTAACTTGAACATGTAACTCATGTCCTCTTGGTCATGTTTCTTTGTCCGTTGTATCAACGGATCAATGCGATGCGTATCTTAAGATACGCGGGCTCGTTTTCCGGTAGGTAGTATACGATGTTTCAGTATGAAGTCGTTTCACTTGACTGTCCGAACTCATGATCTCCTGAGGACTTTGAGTTCTTTCTTTCCAAGTTGCTCACAAAACCCATCATCTCTGACGAGACAGACAGCTTGCCGTTACACTTGGCTGACTGCATCTTGGTGGATATGACTAGTATCGTTTCGACATCATGGAGTGATCCTTGGATGCCAGATGTGCCAATATGACTATCATATGTCTTATGAGATGCCACAGCCAAGTCATATGAAGGTGACGAGACAATAATGGAGGGTTATTATTTACTGACATGATTTTGATGAGATTTTTTTTTATACATTGACAACGAACATCTATCTAATTCTATGAGATTAGTGTAACATTACTGATGTAACCGTTTTGATATCGATGAACTTTTCTTATGTGACCATTCATGCTATTTTGCATTTCCTTCTCATAGTCTTTGTCTAGTATCGTATACAAAGAATGCTATTTCAATTTTCATTTTCGGCATTTAGTCGTAAGTAAATTATATACAAGTAAATGAATTTTAAACCATTAAAAAAAATTAATTCAGGTCATAAATTATTATGTTATGAATGATAAGAGAATATATTTTCTGAGTTGAAACGTGGACAAATTGAAATTAAGCCAACAGTAATATATAAACGTAATCATGTTTCGTTTAATCATATTCCCTGTGGATTGTGAACAGTTAAAAGCTATTTTGAAACTGACAGATAGAATGAGATGGAAGACATAACATAAAAGATAGAACATATAAAGCTGCACATAGATGTGTATCTGGAGAGAGAGAGAGAGAGAGAGAGAGAGAGAGAGAGAGAGAGAGAGAGTTAATTTCGGACATAGAATAGGGAAATTAAATGGTCTGTTTAATTTTCTTTAAAATTAGCTTCTTACAAGCGGAGTAGATCATATGGCACGCAATGGTCTGGCATGCATTGTATTCAAGACTTATACAAGATTATCGTACATATTTATAACATCTTCCTCCAAGACTTATTACTTCTTTGTTAGCATGCATGTCACTAGAAGAAAATTTTCAGTTGTCACGCATCATTAATTTATTATAGTTCATTAAATACTAAACGTTGAACTCACATTTCCGAAGAATGAGGATCTGTTGAATTTTTACATTTTCTTCATTCAAACGCAAATGTGCACGTTTGAAATTTTACAACTTTACAAAACTGAACGCAGTTTAGGTTGCCTCATCGGGATGAATCAAGATCGAGTTCAGCTTTCAAATGATGATAAAAAAAACAGTTTGTACAAATTGAACGAAATAATTGTGGAAGGTACTTCAGTATATTTGCATTCAGAAAGTTTGTAATCTGAATATAACATTATAACGGATTCAAATTTATTCACTGATGAAATCTGCAGCAGCATGATGGAACTTTGTGAATTACTTGCCCGGAAAATATATATTTCATGCATAATACTCTACTGCATTACAGTCAATCTCACAGTACCATACATAAAGTGGAGGACGAACAAGACATACAAAAATTAATCGAATTTTGAATATATAATCAAAAATAAATGTCTCTATTCGAGTGTAGTCTACTGACTTCCATTGCAATTGCTCTATTTCATGAATTAATATGAATCGATTGATCATAATATAGAATCGTGACTTGATCGGAGAGATTGAAACATGAAAAACGTGATATACGAAGATTGACATTATAATCATTGAAATGTGATCACATGGAGATTTCAAAATTTCAAAATTTCAACGAATATAAATGAAGATTGACACATATAACCACACATTTTGTTTATTCCTCAATTCTTATTCAAATCCTTCTGAAATGTTTTCCACAGTGATCATCTTGAGGCATACGATCATTTATGAGTACTAATTTTCTCAAAAATCATATCATACAGTTCTGTTCTTGAGACTTGATAATTAAATCGATTCTTTTTTATGAAAACCTTCTAGCTGATCATCTATTTCGTAATATATGAAGAGCTCGTAGGCCCAGGAAAACCATACGCTTGTTAATTCCATACGATTCAGCGTGGAGGCAATTCATTCATCAATCTAAATGATCTTGTTTTGATCATACATTCAATTTGGGTTAAAAATGAATGAATTCAATTTCATATTAGGTTGACCAGATGACCCATTGTGATGTAAGTATCATCAGTATTATCTGTATCTATCTACTCTTGTACGTTCCTACTATTATAATACATCCATTTCAATCAGCCTTGAGAAATGTCAATAAACTAACAGTTATATGCATCGGTACCTTGACCTGGAGCCCAAAGCTGTGAAATCAGGGGAGATTTTCCAATCACTGCCAGTACTGAGTCAACACGCCACTCCATTAACACCTCCCCCAACCTCTCTCCCCCTTCCTCCCCTTGATGTTGACACTAGCTAGATCTTATTACACTAGGGTGTGGATACTATGTGGGCGTGTGCTGCTTAGAAATAAAGATTGGTCGAGAATACATTTGAATGCATACACTTGAATCTACTCACCAGTGATGAATCTTCGATGATACAGAGTGCATGCTGTTCTCATGTCATGGTCATCAAATTTATTTAGGAAATACCATGTTGTTTTACGCTATACGAACAAATAGAACCCTGGGCTCAGATTAAGACCCCGGAAATACTTCACTTTGAAGACGCGTGTCGGTAAACCTTCGTTATGCTATGATACATTATGTTGGTATCACTACATCGTGGAAATAGTAGCAGCAAAATGTTGCCGAAATTCATGGTTCTCTAGATTCGATAGTAACCGAATGAAGTATATTTTATGTGTCAATGTGTGCAGGGTTTTTTATCATACTTTATATAGATATGTCGCTCATATAACAACGCATGCTACGTTTGTCTAGTCTATACTAATCACTGGTAAACGTTCGTAAGATCCGAACTTGGCGTGTCTGATTGGTGTGGTACATCTGAAACCACAAGAAAACTAGTTGAATAAATAAATAGTTTTCATTTTCGTTCCGTGTCGTTGTGACACCAATGGCATTATCTAACCATTCCGTGTTAATGAAACGTCAACAAAAGCGAACTCACAAACCAACAACCGGTAAACCAATTAAAGTTAAACTTTGTTTAGTTGACTCGTGTGTGGTAGAACCTCTCAACTTGAAAACTGCTACGCAATGACTTACAAGCAGCTTCCGATGCAGAACTCTTCTCTTCTTGTCGACTGTTTCTTCAGAATATAGAAAAGTTTCATGACGTGTCTGCGAATATTGATGACAAGTTATCTTTGAAGGGACCCGGTCCTGGCTATGCTGACTGTGTCAATGTTCATGTCCTATTTTTCTTAGTAATGGTATTCCAATGTACAGTACATATCGATTGTTTCACATATCGTTTATGACTTTAGACACTCGATCCGCGTCAACAAAATTATTTGATACTTTCCATGATTTGTATTCGAAAAATTGCAAATTTCGAGGATCTATGACATTTTATTGGTCACATGTATAATTTTCCATCTCTGATGTTTTGTCCAATGATTCATTTCTTTGCCTGACGTTTGTATAACACATGAATTAATTTTCTGTAAAATTTTGAACAAATTTGGCCGGAGCAATCCCGAAATAAATGTACATTTATACTAAAAATTAATTTACCGAAATACAGGACATTGTAACCATAGTTATATTTGGACTAGCAGGCATGTGCCCATGAAAATAGCAATGCGCATTCAATTGAAAATAATTTCTGAGACCAATATAATATGATTGTGTGCAAACATATCATATAAATATATTTGCCACTTGAAAATAAAATGCAAGGTCTGGGTCGCATCAATGTGAAGTGGCATTGCTTCATTGTATACCATTCATACCAATGTATGAAATATACCAACCACATCAATACCTATTTACCTGTGCTGTATTTACGTTCTATGGGTGGAAGTGCCACGTTCGATTTCACTTACGCATCTACTTTTATGTTTCAACGGTAGTGGAGTACTTAATTACGCATTCTGGTAGCTGAACCAAGATCATAATCAAGTGTATACTAAACTCTGGCTATCTGTTGTTTTCTGAGGGTCATCATGGTTCCCGCGAGTACAATCAACGAACTTTTATGATACACTGCCATCTAGACATTTGTTGCGCTTTTTTTCAACATTAGAATAATTATAAAAAATGAATTATATAATGATGTGAAAATGCTGGATGACCAAATATATTATTTATTCCACAAAAACGCCCAATTATTTCGAAATTCTCAAAATTTCATGATAATAATCATTATTCACCTTTTTTCTGGTTGTAAATGCTATTTAGCCCTATTACAAAGGTCAAATCCGCTCTTACAAAGCCATAAAAATAAATGTGCATTTCATTAACCAAACGATCCAATATAACTGAATCGGACGAGCCGTTAACTCTTAACGGCGGGTCGTTATGGGTTTGATTACCCAGTTGTGCATCATACTTTGAATGGCATCAATATTATTCATCACAATGATTATAACGTATGAACGTGGGATGAAAGAGGTGTCGATCGGTGACCATAACTGTTGATGATGTTTTGTATATTCTTGTTCATGGATCAATATAAATACATGGATTACACATAAAATAGGTACCAGAAAGCATGTTGAAGTCATTAAGAGGACTGGGGTTCGATTCCAGCCATACACGTAGTTTCGTGATTTATATCTGTAGTGTAGCCCAATTTGATGGAAACTGGACTGGCTCTGCGATAATAGGTCTCGATTGGTTTCTTTTAACACATCCAAAAACATCCAATAGAACAATTTTTCATCTCCGAATTCTTCCTTTCATCAGACAAAGAGAACATTTTTCACTGAGGAATTCATATTTGTATAACTTATATTGACTGTATCACATGTAGGGAACAAATGAATGAACAAAGATGAAGAAACAATTCCAATATATCTTGGTCATCAGTACAGTATGTCGTTTAACCAACATGGATAAAACAATGAGTATACCTCACCATTAGAGATATATCATGAGAGAGTATTCTGTCATATATTGTTGACTTTTTGACAAAAACATGGCCGACTCTTTGATGTCCAATCTTTCATATAGGTAGGTGATATGTTATGCAAGTGGCAATAGTTTTTTTATTCATTCAATCATTATGAACTAAGAATGAGCCGTCTTCCCAAGTAATAACTTGTTGGCAAAAACATGGCTGCCACCCACTACATGGCTGCTTTCTTCCATATGTAGGTTCTCAACTCACAATTGACGACTATATGACGACTCGCAGTCTCCAGCCCCATGACGTCAGAAATCATACCGTCCAATCAACAGGGCTGTTAGAACTGTAGTCAAATTCAAATATCCAATTGGGGTATCTTGACATGACTACAAATTATATGGATCCAACTGGCTGGCTGTTACAGTCACGCCTATTTCGAGTCGTCAATTGGCGTCTCTTATTATTGTTTGACATCGACAACAATGCTGTAAAAACCTGCAGTGCCCGCAACATTGAAAAGAACAAATTAACCTTCATATAAATAAATCCATTTACAAATAAATCCATCATATTTCTTCATTATTTGAGTCTTTACCGATAAAATTCAGTTGGGTCTGTATACAAAAACGCAATGATGAGATATGATATGTAATGTCACTAACGATTGCATTCTGTCCACTATCAACTTCACACAATACAATATTTCAGTTCCTCTTCTATGATCTGTATTAATCAAAACTGCATTCAAAAAAATATGATAATTCTATCTCCGAAAGTGGTGCAAGAAGACAGTATATGTTATATTTTATCCACTTCAATGTTAACCTTATCACTAGATGGCAGCGATGTAACTTCATTCATTGCAGCGTCGATAATGGAATTGGGAATGGTGACTTGGTGATAGAATTACGGCTTGAGAACTGATAGAATAGACGTTTTCATTTCATTGTTATATTCTTAGACTTTCCTTCAAGTTGTTTCATCGGAATCAAATCCACAGTATAGGTACATTTAAAATTAAGAACACAAACTTCTTTGATTTTTCCATCATTATACTAAGGAGAGTAAGTTTAAGCACTCATAATCAGTAGAAATTAATGTGTGTGTCCTACCAACAGGTTCCGATGTCTCTAATCATCTATGCCTACGATTCGATCATTTATTCAATATTTATCCATATTTTTACTAGCCTTCGTTGACGATCATCTATTATTCATCACAATTAATCACTGTGCAGTTGCCTTTCAACAGTCAACCGAATGTATTATTAATGCACACGATTTACACGTCTCATTGCTATTTTCATGATCTGTAAAAATAGTTTATAAACACTTTTTTTTTCACTCTCATTGCTATTTTCATGATCTGTAAAAATAGTTTATAAACACTTTTAATCAAATTACTTTCCCTGCAGATGATTATTGACATATTCCGCTGGCTACAATCACTCTGTTGAATTACATTCTTCAACTGTACAAAATGTTTTGTCCAAATATCGATCTTGAAGAAATGAACTACCTCATAGGTAGTTAATTTAATTGTATGACGTAGCATAACATCATAGCACGCCATTTGGTTGGCTGAAAGAGTTTTGATAAACGTTTTTATAAAATGTGTCAAGTTTTATTAGGCGATCCATTAACTACAGCAATCTCATCTGTTAGTTCTGAAAGCATTTTGTCCGCTTTTATAACGTGGAATTGGAAGCATTCAGGTACATATGAAAATGTATCCAAATGAACCAACAGTAGATAAATTAGTGCTGGAATTAGCAACGTGGGAGTAGCTCTGACTGGAAGTTTAAAATTGTAATCACCATGGTTACTCATACTATTTCGTTTCACCAACTCCCAGAAAAAGACTTACTGGACTGGTTAATAGCTGGCTTTGGTATAGTGTCTGCTTTCCCAGAGTTGACTGGATAATGATTATAATATTCTATTATGCTGTTGCTATGGGCCTACTATGTTCATACTATTAAATTACTATTTGAATGATTGGAGGGATAGTTCTCATATTCTTATCAGTTTTATTAGTCCTACAGTATTATATATTATCGACGAATAATGTTTTAATTTTGAACTTAGATTGGATTAGATTGCTTGATCGATGGTGCTATTGATGAGTGTCAATAAGACAGGATCCCAAAATGATAGAATGCAAAATGAAATCAATACGTAATGTATGCAATGGTGAATATTTGAGTGTAGGCCATTAGTGTACACACATGCATGTATACGTACATATGTAGTGAATTCATATGAACCTAGAGTGTGAATAGTAATTTATAATTAGTGTGGAGAAATAAATTCTGTGAATATTAATAAACTATATCAACTATAATACAACAAAGCTAGTTACGTCCATTGTCAAAGTGAAGTTTTTAACAATATTCGTGAAGCTGAAGACGTGAGGAGAACCTGATACAAATCTGAATAAATGGGATACAGTATTGTTATTGGAATTAAAAATCATCAACACAATTATACAAGTATATTGTGAAATTACTACCAAGCTGAATCTTGTATTGAGGAGTTGAAATTTGCCATTAACGATGTCATCTCTGAGATTTTTCAAACGTGATGATTTGAATCTTTGCATCCCTTCGAATTTCTGAATCGTATCTTTCTCAAGAATAATAATTTGACGAGTGAATTGGCTCATAATGTTAAATTCACCATGAATATATATACGTTCAACGAAGATAAGTCTATGCATGATAATTCTCCACCAATGCGTTTCTATACCAAGCAATAAATTAGTAAGATACGGTCGTTTCACTGAATCGGTCACTAAATAGTTATCGGGCTGACGCTTGTATCATTCAAACAGGAGAATACTGTCTAGACTTCAGATATAGAGCCATCTGATGAAAAGTATTCCAAGTGCCATGTTTCACTCAGAACTCTTTCCATTTTCTATATTCAACGCTGAGTTTTAATTTGCCAGTAAATATTAAAGCAGTCCCGTCAGTTGATGAAATTCTATATACTTGCAATTATGAGAGATGAAAATCATTCACAAACTTGAACAATGATAGATTCCTACTGTGGTGTGTTTTCAAGGTGGCAAGATTTTTACAAATTTTTACAAGAATTTTTAATTTTTTACAATTAGAAACACAACTACATCTCTCAACAACGTTGAATCCTCGAAGTTGCAGCGAGATTATGTAATTACCGAAGATTTTTCAATTATATAGTTGGTTGACAACCTTCATCTTTCGTGAATATGAAGTTCATCTCTGGTTGAACTGATGATGAAGTGTGTGGTGGTGGGGGGAGGTGGGAGGAGGTGGGAGGAGGGAGGAAAGATGGTCTTGCTTGGCTTACTTTGGTATATGATATTATGATGATTACATATGAGCAAGGGTGTAGTTAATGTACCAAGGAAAGCAATGATATGTCGTACCGGTCAAGGTTTTCTGGCGTATTCTGCGTCGATAATAAACCAAACTTGGCGAACACTTAACGGTAACATGATGACCTTTTGTTCGTGATGAGAACTGGATATTATTAAACTATAAGGACAAATGAGAGTCGATTTAGCGAAACATCATTATTTTGATAAGACCTTCGAACGATTCATGAAGTATCGAAGGAATAATTTTATTGAATACATACAGGTCTATTTAGTATTTTAAAAATTATTCCAACTGGAATTATTAGCCTTTTGAAAAATGTACAACTGATTATTCAACAACTTCTATCGATTATCAATGATTATATTGTCAAATATCAAGATTTATACATTTATGAATTGGAAAAATCATGTTTACTCATGTTTACAAGGAATGGTTAGGCCAACCGTAGGTTATATATTAAGGTCTTTGGTTAGGTCTATGTGATAAAAATTGAATAGTTATCACGTTCATTATTGTGTGGGTATTTGAATGATCTGTGTCATTGTCTGTGTGTGTGTGTAAACTAGGCAAACGCGAAATATGCGTTGTAAGATGAGCGAGATATCTGAATAAGGTATAGTAACAGTCCTACATTTGCTACTTTATCGACTCTGGTATTCTACACACTTTGTCCTTCATTTAATTCCTACTTTATCTTCTCTGGTATTCCACACACCTTGACGAATATGGAGAATATTTAATGCTTGGGCAAATATCGAATCTAGGAAGCAGTGAATCTTGGCTCATTTCCATACATTTGATGTATAAAAACAGTTATTTGAATTTTTTTCTTCGAAACGGCTGGTTCGAATTGCTTACAAAATGATGGTTATGTGTATCATTTATGTTTGAACACTCAGAGAAATTTTTTTTTTTGGAGAGGTTTCATTTTTTCAAATTTTCTCACTCAGCCTAATCTTATGAGGTTTTTAAAAACTTTGACATGATATTTCTCGAATTTTAATCGACCGATTCATTCCAAAAACTATACAGTTCTAAGTTGTAAAAGTTGGCGCGTACAAAAAAAGTTTCATGTTGATCAGTCAAACCCTGCGACCTGTGCAGTGCCCACAAACAAACAAACAAAAAAACGAAAACACACAGACAAAGCCCCATAAGAGTGAGATGGAGACTTCGCTACGCTCATCTAACAATTATTATTTCACTTTGGTTGCCATTGAACATATTCTCTATCTTACATCACTGTTTAGACTTGAATAGTATTTTTTTTGTATTCTTCTCATTATTAGTATTTCTCTTCACACTCATTACAGTGATGTGATACTATATTACCATTATTACTTGAATAACGTTCGCTATATTTTTACTGCCATTATTACTGAATAACTATTGTATCCTTATCATTATATCTTATAATATATCATAATATATACTCAACCTGGCTTACACATATTCATATGTTTTCCTATCAAAAACCACGGAAATGAAAATGATATAAAATAAATAATAAGCATTAGCATAGCATTATCATCATATATTCCCATTTTATAAACTAATTGTTATATGGGAGATCATTAGGGCAGTGACCCAGTCCTGCCAAAAAATATTGAATATCGCTTTTTTGTACAAAATATCATAGTATTTCACTTCCTGTGTATTTGTATCTTAAAAAATGAAGAAAAATTGAATTAAATTGAATTATGAAGCATAAAATGCAATTTTCAAACGAACAAATCCGATTGAATGTAACCCGTTAACATTGCCGTATCAATGATGTAATTAGGTGAGTAATGAACGTACTCGTTACGTATGTCAAATGGGTTGATATATATATATATATATGTATATATATATATATATATATATATATATATATATATATATATATATATATATATATATATATATATATATATATATATATATATATATATACGTATAAATATATATATATATATATATATATATATATATATATATATATATATATATATATATATATATATATACGTATATATTTATATATATATATATATATATATATATATATATATATATATATATATATATATTCATTTATTTATATATATATATAATACTTGAGAAGTCAAATGAATTATAAAATAAACATGAGGTATTACAGTGACATATTCTAGCGCCGGTGCCAACGGTTGGTCGTTAAACTGATAATGTGCGACGTCGTATGTCCTCTAGACAGTAATATGCAGACCTTGATACAACGATGAGATATGACCACACCCTTTGAATATAGGTTATACGCTACAATCCTAGTGTACTATTAACCGGCCATTTCGTACGACCTACGAGCTACGCCTATGCACACCACAGAATCAATCCGATACGCGACAGTTCGCCTGACGCACTAACAGCGCTGCAATATTTATCACGAGGCTATCAAATGGGGAAAAGGATAATGCTCACTATCATTGTCTGAATATGTTCGTTCATATATATATATATATATATATATATATATATATATATATATATATATATATATATATATATATATATATATATATATATATATATATATATATTTGTATATATATATATATATATATATATATATATATATATATATATATATATATTTATCACGAGGCTGTCAAATGGGGAAAAGGATAATGCCCACTATCATTGTCTGAATATGTTCGTTCATATATATATATATATATATATATATATATATATATATATATATATATATATATATATATATATATATAAATATATGTATATGTATATATTTATATGTATATATATATATATATATATATATATATATATATATATATATATATATATATATATATATAAATATATATATATATATTTATATATATATATATATATATATATATATATATATATATATATATTTATACTTTTTTAAGAATTTCAATGCTGCTTAACGACTCCACTAACAGCTAGGTTTTACTGGGGTATGCATGGGTTGGTGATAATTAAACATTGAAGGGATGATAGGTGAAAGGACGATTACTGATACTCTTGTCTTATGCAGGACTCGAACACACGCCCGACCCGACTTCACTTTCTACCGCATGTAGTGTGTAATAGTAGACTGAGCAACTGATCCAAATTTTGAGCCAAATTTCGAATACAATCACTATATCACTAGATATTTCACTATAAGTTCAATGAGAAATTAATAAGCGAGTTTAAAATCGGCACCTCTAACTTGTTTTGAAAATTCAAGGCAATTATCTCACCACGTTCTCCCATTATTTCGCAATACAGTTGCATATTTAAGTGATGAATTACAGTTCAACAGTAACATGACATCACCATATGTATGAATTTTCTTGCATACAAGTCTTGAAATATATCGTGATGCCTGTAATTGCTCATTATAATTGCTCATATAATAATTGCTTCATATAGTGGTACAGTCTTGTGACTGACACAAAATAATGGCAATCCAAAAACCAGGCCCGTATTACAATAGGAAATTTGAATTGGGTGACGATGTGAGCATATAAGCCCTGATGATAGTGTTTAAATCATTTTTATTTCAACGTACTCAACATATTCTGATTTCACGATTTGATATATGCATAGTTTTTACTCATCATTTCATGTTTCTGATCAATGAAACTAGTTCAGCTTTTTAAATTGTGTTTCAACATTCTTATATCAATGAAATATTGACCATTATTATGGTTTCGAACCTGAAATTAGTTGTGATTGAAGTTCTCTTCTAACCGCGTGAATACAAAATACCAATGGAATACAGAAATCCACATCAATTCTCATGCTTGGATATCAGTTAAATATTTCTATTTCTGTTCTATCTGTTTCTATTTCTATATCAGCTATATATCTGTGAATATTTATGTGAAATAGAACATTTATTTCATTTCAAATCATACAAAATATAAAAATATTTAATTTTTTGAGGATGTCGCTTCAATGACGTGCACTCATCACATTCTCAAATATAAGTAGTAAAATCTTTATTTAGATTTCTGCCCATATTTGGGTTGCCGATACGACACAATAATGAAAAAACAACAAGATACAAAACATATTATAACAGATAAGAAGATGAAAGAATGGGTAATGATAAACATTGGAATATGAAGAATGAAATTATGAGAGAAAATAATAATAATAATGAATGATAATAATTAAATCTAAATCGATTCAAACACAAACAAAATTACTGGTAAAATAGAAAAAAAATAAGAAAATATGTACCTACTCTAACTGATTGAATATAAATGATTCCTAAAAATGGACACTGAACCTTTTAAAGCAAGGAGTGTAATACTATATATGAAACTACTGCTAAGGTTAAATCTCTTACAAAAATGTACAAAAAATGTTGGGATGGTGCCCCTCGCTCCAACCAAAAGTCCGATCACCTCAATATTTATATTAATCACTACATAATAAACTATGAATAATCATGCTATATCCACACAAATAATCTAGAAGTATTCCACGTCTACGAAGAATCTATATTCCAGTTGGAATAAGAACTCTGTCGAGAGAGGTACTGGAAAATCTGCCCTGAGTTTGAACTTTCTAGAGAATAGAAATCTAAATGTAAACGGAAAAAAATAATTCACTACGAAAATGTCTTGAATGATTCAGGCGAGTTATATATGTGGATATCTCAGCCCACGTATAAAAGTATTAGCCATCACTTTCCAAACCACTAAATCTTCAGTTTGTGGTCCTTAAAACTTTGGAAGTTGACATCCGGTTCTGAAAAACGCGGTCGTAACAACATGATATTTCACGTGAATAAACCAGAATCGAAAAAAAAGATATATGGAAATGTATGGCAATAATAACAGAATAGAATAGAATATTTCTTTTAATGGTTTTCTCACATACCATTGAACAATGTAGTGAAGAAGGTTGTTCATACAGTGAATGTCATGAAAAAACTGGCTCCTCCACCAATTTGTTTTGATCAGTAATATTGAATAATGCAATTGCTATTTTTTGATTATTATTTCAGCCTAAATTATTCATTCACTCATGAGCATTGAAATGTGATGTCATATTTGATCTCCTACCGGTTAAATAAATGAAGGATCGAAGTTCCTGACAAGTGAGCATGAATATAAATAAGACAAGACATTTCACTCAAGTTTTGTATTTGTTCAACGTCAGTGTATTCAGCGTGTTCAGCGTATTGAGTTACTACAATTTGAATGAAATATTTTGTCTCACACATTTCGTTTTCCTAATCAATTCTAAGATAGTCCTGATATATTAAATTGACAATTTATCAGGGGGCAGATGTCTCATCTTGCTTCCTCTGCATATTTAATTAGTATAGGCCTATATGTTTGTGTATCGGTGAAACCTTTTTTGTTCAGAATTCATTTCTCGAGAACAATGAGTGTCTTATATTAATTGAGGTACAAAAACACTAGTAATAAACAACGGTGTTGACAAATTAATTTGTTAATTATCGCTTAATCAACAAATTAATCATTTTTGAATCCGTACCTTGGTTGGTGCGATTCATGAGCATCAACTGATGTCAATGATCTAAAAGGCCTATATTTCTGATTTGTGATTTGTGATAATTGAACGTGCACATCGATATTGGTCAATATTAAGTTTTAACATTTCAACTCCTTTCAATTGTTTAGTGATATAAGGTCAATATCCGTCAGTTTGGTATATTTGCGTGCTTATATACAAGGCCGACTATACGCACGGCACCGTATTGCGATATTCGTGCGCATATTGCGTGCTAGAACGCAGTATAGGGTGCACGCGGTGTGACTAGGGTTAAGAGCGTATGCATAAGAATTGATTTAGCGAAATATCAGTTTTGGATAGTTTTGTCACCGTGCGAGATATACAAAAAAAATACAAGATAATTTGCACATCAATTTTGTGATGACTTCAGAATGAGATATTTGTCTTCGAGTGATTTCGCCGCGTTGTGTGAGATGAAGAGGAAATACTTCACGTTCTGGTTTCCAAGTTGGGACATATTTCAAGAGTTTCAGTTCAGTTCAGAAGGACCGTCTAAGAAGAAGAGGAACGATAACGACTCATCATTATGTCGTTTTCTTCGATCTGAAACGGTTCTTTCTTCTTGAATGAATGAATATTAGAGTTTTAAGGCGCATCGACAGCGAGGTCATTTAGCGCCTGTTCAAATATACTGTATACTGAATACAAATATATAAATATAATAAATATATATATATATTAATATATATATATATATATATATATATATATATATATATATATATATATATATATATATATATATATATATATATATATATAAATATAAATATACAAATATACTGAACTGGCACTTTTGAAAAAGTCTCAGTAATGGAGTCTAAAGAGTCTAGGACTTCTTATGTTCATCAGGTGTTTTATCTCTGTACATGTGTTGGTTATTAATTCTTTCGAAACTCAAATTATGATCACAATTATGATTTCAAATTACACTATTCATATTTTTTTCAAGCAAGACAGCCCGCGCACAAGATTCAACTTATGCGGGCTTCGCACTTACAAAATATCATTCCCATAAATTTCTAAATTTTATATCAAAATTTTATATCAAATTATTCATCACTATTGCTGATTAATATGTTTATAATTGTTGACTTTTGATTTTATTATTTATCTATTTGTTAATTTGTACCTTTCTGTCTACTACCTGTATGCAATTGTTTTAGTACTTGATATGTGAACGTTGAGTGTGAATAAAATGGTTTCAAAATGAAAACAAAAATAAGATGAAATCCAATAGATATCAAAATAATATATATTCAATCATCAATAACGATGATTATGATGTTTCGACTTTTCAATACATGACTCTTTCGAAAAGATCCGTATTCTTGTACTAATAGATTTCCATATCTCAAACTGTTTGAAAGTCAATATAGACAAGACTGATGACACACTAAATGAACTCTCATGCACTCTTAAGTTGAGAAGAGAGCTGATTGTTGGTTCTGAGACGCGCAAGGCCCGACCTCGGCGGCATGTCTTGTAGAAACGCCCGTGGCGACAGAAAGTCTCGCACAGCAATCAACATACTTTGTGTTTTGAAACAACAATCGCGGTAATTGTTCAAAACTTTATGATCCGAGTGGCAAACATTATAGAAACCATAGGTTTCAACTTTGGTGAATATTTTAAATCAAGTCGAAAATCGACGAAATTAAATTATAATCTCACCGTCTGGTGTTGGAGAAATTCGTAAGAGAAGACGTCATGCAATTTTTTCAAATTGAGAATTTCATCAAAAATGTTTTGAAGAAATCCAAGATCTCATTTCAGTCATAATTGAGTCTTCCATATCGTATAACAGGTCCTTAATTCGTCCTTATTTCATCTTCACGAAGACGTCATTAATATGATTTATTCAATCACACTTCCATTAGTGATTCTATATGAAGTCATTTGAGCACGGTTTTGATATCGTTTGTTCAGCTAAAAGCATATCCGTTTGTTCACATATGATATTAATCTATATTTTACTCGGCTTATAAGCTGAATTACAAAGAGGCAATGATTCAAGACGAGCTCAATTGTTTGCAGGGTAAATCGCTCACCAAGTTCAGTATGAATATTTTATGAACATTGTGTATTGGCGTATACTTTTTTTTTTCAGTAACATAATGGAGATACATCGTACTGATATTTCAATACGTATGGTGTTAAAGTCGACTGTGTGAAAGTTTACACGCCTGACATATGCCATAGCAATATAGGGAAGACAGAATATAACAATATTCAAGAATAAAATCATCGAAAATGATTCCTCTTAATGTCAATAACAATTATTGAGATAATTGATAATCAACAAATGATTCAAAGTTAAGATGTTTATAACCCTCTGTTTCATAAGGAGTAAAGTTTCAATGTTATTTGGGGCTTATGAAATTTACGTCAAATTGGCAATTAGAACACATGTTTTGTACATGTTTTAGAACATGTAGCTTCGGTTACAACAGCTCCTGGCTAGCCACTTATCAACGTCTTACTTCTATCAATTACTGATCGTATATATATATATATATATATATATATATATATATATATATATATATATATATATATATATATATATATATATATATATATATATATATATTATATATATATATATATATATTTATATATATAGGAAGTTCGTAAAAATATTTGTAAAAAAAATGTGTACTCATTTATACTTCTACGTCGTGTGGCTAATCAATTCCATTTTTGTCATTCACATTGAATTGAAATGGAATCAACCTCACACCCCCTTCATGATACTCTCAGTCCTCTCTCTTTCTCTTTCTACCTCATCAACTTAAATCTTGACACCCCCGCCACCCCAGCCCCAACCTAACAGCAATTAATTCAGCGCTTTCCCTTTCTTCCTCATGCCCTGAAATCAGAAGTGACGTTTATCCGCCGCGCCCTTTGTCAGAAGTAAGTAGGCCTACAAGGGTTCAAACTACAGAAAGGATATCTTTTGTTCCTTGAGGGTTAACTGTGGGTTTTGAGAGATTCGTGAAGGTGTCGCATATACTTCGTAAGTTGGTAGTCCCGATTCTATCACCTATCAGTAAGAACTAACGGCCGGGAGTTTAGACGGAGCAATACTTGTTAAATTAAAATGAACTGGAACATGCTACATACGTGATCTCACGTTTTTGTTTTAAATGAGGGATGTTCTTGTCAAATATCAACAATTCAGATTCAGAAAACGAGAATTTTTGAGGTGGTGGTGCCAGGTTTTCTCACGTCGAAGTCAGATAAGTCAAAAGATGATGTCTGGATGAGTTGACTCCACATTAATTATCCAGCTACCAAACAACAACAATATATTCTGAATTGATTGTTGTTTCTGTCGTTGTTGTGTCTTGGAATGTCACAATGATTAGATTAGTTAATAAATTACTTTCGATCATTTTGATAATTTCAAATATTCATTAATAACTCCATCAAAATGTTTCATTCATAATATTGATGGTTTTGTGGCTCTGCTTTATTCTGCAGCATTTGATGACATTATTGAATTTCCTATATATACGAGCAAAGATTCATAGAAGTAAGAAGTAGATGAATGACTAGCCAGGAGCTGTTTTAACCGAAGCTGCATGTTCCAAAACATGTACAAAACATGTGTTCTAATTGCCAATTTGACGTAACTTTCATAAGCCCCAAATAACATTGAAACTTTGCTTCTTATGAAATAGAGGGTTATAAACATCTGAACTTAATTGAATCATTTGTTGATTATTAATTATCTCAATAATTGATATTGACATTAAGAGGAATCATTTTCGATGTCTTCATTCTTGAATATTGTTATATTCTGTCTTCCGTGTATTGCTATGGCATATGTCAGGCGTGTAAACTTTCACACAGTCGACTTTAACACCATACGTATCAAAATATCAGTACGATGTATGTTCCATTATTTTACTGAAGGAAAACAAAGTATACGCCAATACATAATGTTCATAAAATATGCATACTGACCTTGGTGAGCGATTTACCCCGCAAACAATTGAGCTCGTCTTGAATGCCTGCTTCCTCGTAATCCAGCTTATAAGCCGAGTGAAATATAGATTAATATCCTATGTGAGCAAATGGATATGCTTTTAGCAGAACAAACGATATCAAAACCGTGCTCAAATGACTTCATATAGAATCATAAATGGATATGTGATTGAATAAATCATATTCAATCTTCGTTATATGAAAATATGCATATGAAATTACCAAGATTCACTTATTCATACTTACTAATATTGATATTGGAACAATGTCAGAATTTGTTATAACTATATTTGGTTCTCGCCATTGGCGACCAATCTGACAGAGATTTTTGGTGGTTCACATCCGAATTGTCAAGAGAATTACGATGTTTTTTTCATAGAAGTTCACGAACAATTCCTGCAATGATGTCAACAAATATAATATGATAATCTCTCATCACATCACTTCATTCATTATTCACCCATGTTGAAAGCTCTTGGAATGTGTCTTCAAACACAATATGAATAAATATAAATGCATATAAAAATCATTATGGCCTACTACACCATTTTCATTCCGATATAGCGTAGTTGTTTAAACATATTTTGTTGAATAAGGAGAATTGAATCTGACAATCTATTGAATGTCACTTGGTCGTCAGCACAATTGACTCAAGATGACAATCACTATCGTGTTGACATTAGCCATGAAAGCAAGGTGAGGGTCAGAGACGAAGGCCTGTGTATCCTGTGACCTCTGACACCACCTGGCATCGATCCTGGGACCAACACACTGCATGCCTTCTATTAATTGTACGCTCGGCCTTGTGTACCGTCACGCACATGGCCACAGGAAGGGTTGTAACGTGTAGTAACATTGAAATATACACTCATGGACATAAGTGTCATTTATATTAGGTTGTATAATAATGAAAAGAAACGAGACTTTGGTAACAATATGGAAAATGTGATGGAATAATTTGACTGGGTGTGATTGTAAATTCGTGGAAATATTCGATTCCATATGCATACATAAATTCGAACAGTTAACTTTTTGTATGTTTGTGTTCTGTATATAGCACCGACTATACATGGAATTGAACGTGTAGATACGCGGGTGAATATGAACCCATGCAGTGATTTAATGCGGCTAAAACATTGCAAGTGCCAAGTAAAACAAGAACCTATTAGAATGTGGTGAATGATGAAGAGGTAGTTTGCTCTTGCTGAAAGTTCTGTTTGATGATTTTGTGGTCTTTTTCTCGTGTTTCAGAATAGTTGGAACCTATCAATGTCATGAAAAGATTCAAATTCTAGAATTGATCAATCACACAAAAGTTTAGGTTCCCATATTTATACATGTTTCCAAAATATTGTATCATATTTTTGATTTCATACAAGTTCTCCTCACAACATTTTATAATTTAAAGTGTATTGATTGTGAATTATGATACACAGGCCATAATTTGATGAATCGGAATATTATACAGTATCAAAGTTCAATCAGAATATGAGAACAATGTAGGGACAAGGTACTAGAAGTGGATGCGAATACTGCAAACAATCACCGAACATTTTGAAAATGTCTGTATGGAAGAAACACAAGTAAATAATTGTTGCATCGTTCGTTTCTCATGAAGAAAAACAACGATCAATAATTTTCATACCTTAACTCATTCATCGTGTGAACATAACAATCGTGTTCAATTTTTCCAACGTCTATAACTGCACATTTTTCTCTCAAATGATATATTATTTTTTCTTGCTATCATTATCATTGCATTATAATCTACGACAATAATATGAAAATATTAAGTTTTGGTGATGGTTTCCCATAATTTTTCATTTTAATAATGTCGCGATCTCACAAATAGGAATTGTTATTCTAGAATCACATACTTCCGACATTTGAATAAAACCATCATGTACTGCGTATACACTGAAGTATTCTCGCAACGAATAACATTCAGATTGATTGAACCAACTTGCTCGAGGATACGGATAATTAATTAAGCTACATCTGAATTAAGAACTTCTGAAATAGTCACCAGAGCATCGAGTCGAATCCTAGCGAAACAAATTGTCTGTACTTTATACAGAATTGCTTTCAACTTGTTTTGTACCATTTAATTTGAAATTCTAAAAATAATTGTCCAATCAAGTATTTAAATCCATCGAATAGATTAAGAAGTTCAACATCAGGAAAAGTTGAGAATCTTTGCGATTTCGAATAATAATAATAATAATGATAATAATAATAATGAAAATAATATTGAATGCTATACTTGTTTATTGGGGAAAACATATTTTTATATAAATACACTCTAAATGTCCGATCAAATAAAATAAATATATTTTGAATTTTATTAAATATTTTATTGATTAATTAGTGTTATTTTAAAAATCATCTGTTTCATAGATCGATGGCATTGATCGATGGTTATTGACTTCAACAAATGGTCCATTCTGAGGGTACGAATGACGGAATAAGAAAATGAGGGATGAATTGCGTTCCCAAAAACCCATTCATTATTTGGGATTCGAAACAAAGCCTAACTCGACTTGATTTTCAAGTCATCTCCGTTTTCTAGATTGTGACATTCACATTTTCTATTCAAGTTTAATTGGACTTCAAGTTTCAATAAAATCATTGATATGACTGGATTCAAGATCAACGCGTGATACCTAGCTGTATTGGTGCGTGATTTACTGATTGCATTACACTAAGAAATAGTCACGTGCTTATTTTAATTATACTTTCGGCAGGATGCGGATGAAAGGGATGAAGGGGGTGATGTGGTATGACTGGGGTGGAAGGAGGTTATTGAGTAGACGTGAGACGACACGAACGGGCGACGTCTAATACACGATGCTGATGGATGGGAGGTGGAGGAAGGAGGGAAGGAGGGAAGGAGGAGACGTCCATTGCATTGCGGCGTTGATTACTGAAAGCACTGTAATTTATTACAAGAAGGTTCACCAACCTACAAAATCGGGAATGCGTCATCAGAAGTATAAAAAAAGTCAACGATATTATGGTGAAATTTTGCATATTTTTCGTGAAAAATTATTTTGACAGTTATGATAAATTCAATTGACATTAGTATGAAATATCAATCGGTGATGAACTGATGACGTATACGTTGTGAGACTTCACCATTGACTCTGTCCATAAGGACAAAAGAGATCATAATATTGATAATACATCGAGCTAATTGAAACTAACAGAAAAGTTTAACTTCTTCATTGTGCAATATAGATTTTGTGACTAAAATCATGAGTAGTTTCACGAAGAACAAACCCTTACATTACTTCACGTTATTTTCTAAAAAATCTTCGCAGAATAGTCCTCAACAAAAAGTAGTTGGTTTGGCGTGACCAAAATCAGGGAATAATGAAAAAATCGGATATGTCACAACTTGTATATCATAATATATTCACAGATTCCTTTTCGTGATTTGGGGGCGTATGGAGGTGAATAAAAAAACAGGATTTTTTCGAGACGTTCTTTACGTCCATCTGTGTTTAAACTCGTCAATATGTTGTAATTTTCAACACCTCGTAGTGAACAGACATATATTCTCTTATTCTCAAGAATTGACGGCTGTCTACCATAATGTCAATAAGGTATATCACCGTTATACTATTCACTGTTACAGTATTCTGAGAGTCCCTCATTCTACAATAAAGATCACCGATATAATTATATACTGGATAGATATTTTAAAAGATCACTTCATTTTTATCACGTTAACAGTTGGCTTCTTATATTATTATTGGTAATTTGGCATAGTATGGCAGAACATATTATATTTTGTTAGAATAGACCACTATCTCAACCCGTGAATACAAGAATATTCGGTTCACGAATTAATTTGTCATTGTCACCCTGCATTTGATATGGATAATCCACCAACCCTCTCTCCTTTCCCTCCTCTTATACCAGCCAGACTGTGGTATTAGCATATAATACTTCTGTCGAGAAAAACAATGAGGGTATATACATCATTTTCTTTCGGACATGTTCGTACGTGAGTACATTGCAACACTGGTGGATCCTTTCACTGGTGGAACCCTCATAATATGTTTTGTGATAAAAAAAATGAATTTTGTCGGATGAAAACTGATTTTTTTCAAAAATTTCACTGAAAATATTGCACATATTCATCCTAATTGTTCAAAGTATCAATTATCGTGAAAACCTTCATATATATATATATATATATATATATATATATATATATATATATATATATATATATATATATATATATATAAGACTGTGAGAAGTATATATATATATATATATATATATATATATATATATATATATATATATATATATTTATATATGACACTGTGGGAACTATATATATATATATATATATATATATATATATATATATATATATATATATATATATATATATATATATATATTTATATATATATATATAGGCCTATGCGCGAAATAGTTATCAGCCTGTGAATCACGCGCCCTCGCTCACATAAGAAATGTACGGACTTCTAATCCACTTATTTCTCATTTCCATTTATTTATCATATTAGAGGACTTCTCTCGTGTAATTGTTGGTGACTTGACGGAAGTTGATTCGCCATTAAAAGCGAGAATGTAAGTACTATTGGTAATTGGTTAGTAAGAGGAACGTGATAATGGGCTATCACACAGTCCCATCAGTGTCACCCCGAAATGATACTAAATCATAAATTATATAAATTTGCATGTCACAAAATAAGTAGCTCAATTTGGTCCATCTCTTGGGCCTATTTGTCATGTATACATTGTCAAAATATTCTATACTCATTGCTCCTACAACTTATACTCTTACTCACAAATGGATAGCTTCTTATAATGTGATGTTGATTAAATATTTTTCTCTATATCAGAGTGCTTAGACCCATTTTCCACGTAAGTCATTTTAGCTCACCAATATTCTTCGATTCGAAAGTCGCGAAGAGAAAAAGTCGATCTTGCACGTATGTGAATTGAGCAAATTCATTGCTCACGCATGCCTTTCTGTTTACACCAGAAAATATTATTTCTCTTTGCGACACATGTGATGAGGTGTTGATCATGAAATGTATATTATTAGAATGTACTAAATATAACAATATGAGACAACAGCTAGCAATGGAAGATTCAATTTCCAAAGTTTTGGCCGATAATAATAATGCTATTAACAAAGTATTCGTTTTGCCGAAACAATCTGAATTGATAGATGAAGTTTATTTGACCCATATGATTATATATCAACATTTCTTTCGAAAATGAGAAAGCGGACTATTGGTATGAAAACGGGTGACGAAATGACCATGCTGTCAGTATCACTAGAAAAAATAGTAAGCCAATTGATATTGAACAGAGAAATAAGTAAAATATTCCACAGTTTTATTAAATTAAGAAAATGGCCAATCGTCCTCCAAATTCCGGCAACCATTACCAATTATTGTCAACGTAGAAATAGTCCCGTCTTAGGCATCCTATTTTCAGCAGTGTTGTATTTTTCATAATGTTCCAGTATCAAATAGAATCTCAGATTTCATTTGATAATATTCATATGAAATAATATGCATTTCCGTATAATTCAAGTAAGCCATTTCATCGTTCTCTAGTATAAAAGTTTGCTTCATCTCTTAGATTTCCCAAATCCTTGCTGACTTATTTGAGTTGTTCGACCTTCGACGACCCCCATCGCTTTTCTTTCCTCATCCTTGTCCAGTATGACGTCATCAACCAGACAAGTTGTCCGATTATACCACCAGACACCGCGTTAATCATGACAGAAACATTGGACGACGAATGGATGAATAAAATATGATGAGATTTCTTCTGTTTGTGGTCGTACGTGTAGGCGGACCACCACGGTCCCCAAGATCTGATGACGTAGTTTTACGAGTACCCACGAGAGCGACGCTTAGCTCGTGAAACGACTTTCGTTTTACGACGAAAGCTTGGAACACTCTCATAACACTGACTTCGTTAAAAGCTGGTAATAACATGCAAGGGACTTTTATGCACACGTTTTTTTTTTTGTGAGAAGGAAACTATATTATAGGACAACGAAGAGGGACATTTATTTTCTAGTTGGGTAACGCTGAATATTTTATATCTCGTAGATGGATGAGTGAGAAGATTTTATGTTTTTGAAGAATATTTCATCTGACATTACTCTACAGAAAGGTTTAATGGTTGAGGTGACATCGTCTTTGACGAAAACTCTTAGTTTATAGGAATAGGAATAGGTTTCCAAACATTTCCTAGTTTCCTTCCAACCGAGTGTAGGCCTACTCTCAGACGTCCACTTACATAATCTGAAATACATTTTTTCAAGATTCAAGGTTCATATGATATGTTTCATTCAATTGTCATATATTATTGCATTATTTATTACTCATCGCTTGGAATTTTCATTAGGATTTTTTTTAGTCTGAAACATAGTTTATTATTCGAATTGGTCAAGGTACTTCAACCAACATTGAATGTATCTTGACAGATATGTTAAGATGAAAAAAGAAAATTACCTGGACTCATTGTCTATCTCTGGATTAGAGTAGATTGGCCTATAAATAGGCATATGGTACCAAAACAGTGAGCACATCAATAATTAATTGTATTCAGAGTATGTATATTGTATCTAACCTCAAGTAAACGAACTGTAATTTGGTTCACTAGAACGATTTCAACCAACAACAAATTTTGAGGAAGAAGCTTTCGTCAAAATACTTGCATTGAAGCTGCTCTCCAACATTTGGGTTTTGAACATGAGAAAACATTGGGGAATTGTACATTTTCTAATCATACTCAATGATCTATATTTCTTAGAAAGGTATTTTCAGCAACATGCAATATGGGAAAGATTGATGGAAAATAGAGAAGTGCTAGTACTTTAGTTCCAGACCAGAAAAACCTCATGAACATACAATTCATTTTTGTGTATATGATCACTATCTTTCATTCACTTTTTTCGAAATTTTGAGAAGCATCAATCACAAAAATGCCAAGTATTTCAATGTTTTCAATATTGAAAGTAATGGAATATGAAAATTATCTCATTCCATTCTTGAAGCCTAGATTACCATAACTTTCAAATTATTTTTGTTTTGTTCAATTCAGTACCGTTTATATGGAGTATACGCCTTCAATGAGAAAATTACACAAATAAGTTTTCGAGGATATGCAAGAACCGCTTGGGCGGATAGAACGAAGTGTCGCAAGAGCAACTGTGACGACAGCAAGTTTTTCCACTCTGGTACCGAGTCAGAAACTTGCTGGAAAGCAAATTCACGATCAAGTTTGTGCGATGTCTAGCTGCCATTCGCCAATTGCATCACATCTTTTCCATGTTGTCGTGGCAATATAAATATGTTCGTAAAAATTATCACCATCACGCATCCGGAACAGCGAATTTACGGACGTTTTTTTCCATATCACAATTCAAGCACTGTACCTTGCTGTAATCCTAAGACGATGGTTCTGAAAGGTTATGGATGAAGAGGTGCATTAATTTGACACCAATATTTGAAGTTTAACTTCCTATGAAGGCATTGAAATTTGCTCGTTTCGTGCTGAAATATATATATATATTTTTTAATAGCATCGAAAGTTGATACAAAATCATTGTTCCCCAATTAAGGCTATGGATGAAAGATAGGATCGTTTGGACGGGGCACCACAAGGGCGATCTTACCACCTCATTTTGATTATTTAAAACTAATGGTCTTCAACCCCAGGACTGCGCTGTCTGTGACCATAATTTTTCGCCGTAGATAAAAGTCTTTCAGTATAAACACACGAATGTTGATATAGTTATAATGATAATGGATGCGTGATAATGTTGATAAATGTTGATATGCTGCAAGAAATTCGTTTTGTGCTGCTACCGTTTTTCAACTATTCTCATTTCAATGTAGGAGAGAGGTGGAGGGGGAGAGGGAGAAAGTTAATGGTCAGCCCTTCTCAAAATTGAAAATAATACTTTTCATTTATTTTTTGTGAATTGTGCTCGTTTTGTGCTGAATTGAGCTGTTGAGAAATTGTTTTGTGCTGCTACCGTGTTGAAGTTATTCCACATTCAATGTGGGGGGAAAGTTAATGCCAGCCCCCCACACACATTCAAAATATGTATTTTTGATGATGTTTTCAAACGTGCTAGTTTTGTGCTGAGATGTGCTGCTGAAATGTTGTTTTGTGCTGCTACCGATTATTTTGTATGGCACATTTTTATGTGGTCGCCCCCTCTCACCCCTCTCAATGCCTTTGAAGAAAATTCAAATTTCAAATGTGAGTGAGCCAATTGTTAATGCACCATGGATAAAGCTGTATGATTTAAAGTAACACTGTTGAACGGTTGCACGGATATTTCGTCCCGGTAAGTCACGTGATCCGTCAGAAACTCCACAGATAGTTTCTTACTGCGGTTGATTGGTTTCTGACTGAGTAAATGGTTTCTTAGTGGTTGGCTGGTTTCTGACCGGACATAATTTACCGGGACGGAAAATCCCGCTACCAGGAAGACTCAATAAATGGATCCCAATTAAAGCAAATAATATAAATGTAACTTCAATGAAATGTTTTTATATCCATAAACTAATATCTCGTTTCACTGGCAAGCAAAAGGCAAAACATGATGACCCGAATGTGAGATTTTGAGAACACAAACATACTCATGCTATATGTTATCAGAATGTGACATTTCGACATTTATTCAACAAAAACACATTACATTGAACCGTGAATAGAAAACGAGAGTGGAGTGAAGCTTGTCCAAGTGAACGGGTATAGCTTTCAACAATATCTACATAACCAAAGTCAACTTCAGAATACGAGTGAAAGTATCCCATTGGTGGTGATATCACAATTTGGAATCAGACTCCGGAACTTCCATGAAATAAAGCTCTGATTTTAATGCCACTCTCATAAAGTGACTGATGTGATTTCAGATCGTATTGCCTTGGATCTCTGGAATATCCACTCAAATGACGGGTTGGCATATGCTTCTTTTAAAGTACTGTATGATTAGTGAAGCCCCCATACTGACATCTGACGATGTAGATTTGTATGTAGAAATTGGGAACATTTTTCATCTTTTCAACTCGAGTCGTTGTCAAGATATGAACACAAAAATGTGGGAAAACACAGCTAGAGAAATAGATCATGCACTGTTTTTTATTTTATTTGATTTATTTATTTCTACAAGTAGTTGGGAACAGGTGGTGGATTGATGATGAAATATGTACAATATGAACTTAAGAATGAATAAAACTAATAGAACATACTGAATAATGGAACAGATGAGAATAATGAAAATATAATAAAATAAAAATAGTGAATTATGCAAACCAATATTCAATCTTTCTCTCTAAATCTTTCTCTAAACTTTTTTAATTCTATCTCTTCTCCATTTTCATAAAATATTGTGCCATCCAAGTCATTCCACTCCCTTCCGGTTCTGTTCAAAAAGCAAACTTGCCTATGTCCCTCTTCACAATTCTACCTTGTACTCTTTTGCAATGCGATGTTCTGTAATTGTAATGTGTTTTTTCTTTAACTATTCTACCATGTATTTCTCTCCACCCATCTTCACTTTGCCAAGCTCTATGAAAATTACAAAGTCTATCAATTTTTTCTTCTTTCTTCCAACGTTTTCCATCCCAATTCTTTGATCATTTCTGAAGGTCTTTCTATAATATTCTCTTATCGTCTCCATTTCTGCTGAGATCTATTTTCCAATTCCGTACTCTCTCCGTCACTATCCTTGCTGCTAGCCTCTGTACTTTTTTGATTTCCTCGATTTCTTCTATCTCATAGGGGTCCCAGACAGACGATGCAAACTTGACCATAGGTCTTATTAAAGATACATATGCCTCTTCCTTCACTTCTTCTGTAACCCCTAATAATTGTCCCATGACAAAGTTCAAACTATTCATTCCTCTCTTGGATACTCTTGCAACTTGGTCTTCCCACCCTAATTTATTGTTAAACATGATACCCAGATATTTGTAATTTCTCACGTTTTCGAGATTTTCAGTTTCAATGATGTATTCCATCTGATCATTTCTTATTCCCCCATTCAAACTGATGTCAATAATGTCTATCAATAATAAGATATTCAATTGTTGTCAGAAGATAATCCATTTTGAATGGAATTTCAGATAGTGCTTTTTGATGACTTTTCTTGTTGTTTATTTATATTCGATGGACATTTCTAAAGATCGTATTGCACGCATCCTGAATCAACCTGAATTAGACTCAATCTAACCCGCAATCCTTCACTAAACTCATCTAATCTAACCAAGTATTCCCAGTGCGACAAATAGCCAGCACGGTATTTCCAACGAATGAGTATCTTTTCTCTGTAATTTTACGACGTACACAAGTTGTCGTTATACTGTAGAAGTGTATACGCAAAGGATTTTCTCTCTGGAGAAGCTTATAGTGACAGTATTTAGTGTTGTTAAGACAAGAGGCTGTAGTCAGAGCACGCAGCCCACGTTTCTTACTGACTTTTAGTTGGATAGAAGTCACGATAGTCATAGAACGAAACAAAAAATAAGTCTTCAGAAGTGGCTTTTACTAGCGTACACAATTAGTGAGCTGAAGAGCAATGGTTCTACTTTTAATTTCCAGTACTCTTTGTTTAATTCACGACCATTTGTTTATGGCAAGGCAAAAATTTCACCTTTTTTATGATGTCAATATTTTGGGTATTACTCTTCAAAGCTCTAAAAAATGGTGACGTTAGAAAAAAATTGTCCAATAGAGAGATATTCAGATATTTTAGAAAACTTGCTGACGCTTCGAACAATGAATACTTTTAAAGATACCCACTTTCCGTGTCCGGCAAACACAATCCGGAAAAGATGTTCTTGTGTTCTTAATCTCAATTCTCGTGTTGGAAAATTACCCATTCTCTGAAAAGAGCAAAAATACAATTATAACCGTGAAATTTGTTCTTGTCAAATGAGTTGACGACCTTCGTCATACATGTATGCATTTCAGAGCAGAGCAATACAGAGCATTTCTACATTTGATTTTGAAATACAAGAATGTTTTCATATAGATATGCGCAATCATTTCAGATTTCAGATATGCCAATTCATAGGCCTACTTCAAAGTATGAAAAATTTGTTATTTTTCGATTATATTTTGTTATTATTTGGCATTTATCACTGAATAATTACCGAATGCAAGTAACTGAAGTCACGTGTCAACAAACAACTTGGGACCGATATTATCAGGGTAGCCCACGGATGTTGGCCCTTCATTCTGAAAGTTTATTAAAACAATTGGAATTGAGAACCATGGTGATAAAAGCACTTCACTGCCGGTTAGAGCTCTTCTCACGTTAGTAATTATGGATATGAAATGGCAATCTTATGTGTTGAAAATGTCAATGGTTCATGATTCTAATCATAGATAATCAATGCAAATATCAAAATTGTCGGTTCAGTGGTTTTATTGATTGAGTTGTTGGGTTTATCGCAACTCTTATCTCACAGCTGAGTGGCTTAGTTAATCAAGTGATTAAAATGGTGAAACAGGTTATCAAAAATCAACCTAAAACTACTAACAACAAGATGGAATAAGATTTCATTTCATTTCATTTCATTTTATTTTCGTCCAATGAAGGATTTACAAGCATATTATCGATATATTCCATCGATCTTTTCCTCAATAATATCATAGGATGCAATATTATATAATGGTATATCATCATTTATGAAAACATTTGTACAGCGTGGGATGGCAATGATGATTTGAACAATGAACCAGATAGATAAACGGAAAGCATATTTTAATGAAAATATTGCTAGTTTCATTTTTTCATTTTTTCCATTTTTTTCGACCATCGGTGTGAATGTTTTACATATTTTTCGGATAGAAAACTATTCAATTAAGTTGAACCGAAAATTGATAACACAAAGTTTTCTGTCATAATTGATATTCTACACATGTGGGATGTTACGATTCGTGGAGTTATTTACAGTAACTAGAACGCCGAGCCGATTCATTTTGCCGTTATCCGCTATGTAAAGCGCGTTCGTGGAATGAATGCCATAATGAATACATATTCATACTTTATACACAATATATAAATGAAATTCAATTAAACGAATTAAAATCAGTAACCGCACTCCTATGAATAGATCACAATCAAGATATAAGGATGTTCTTTCGCGAAAGCTGTATGAATTACAGTGAATAATTAAAAGACTTTGCATTACCTGTGCAGTATTACTGGAATGTTTAGGATATGAGGACTTGTACAAATATTTTGAAATATTGAAACGTCAAATTTAGTTTAAACCTTGTATCTGGGTAAACATAAATATATCTCTGATTATACTTATCTTAATTTTCAGTTTCTTTTCATTTCCTGAGCGTTGCAGGTCAATTTAACCAACTGTAAACTTGATCAACCCCAAAGAAGTATTTATGCAAATTATTATTCAGTCACACTGTGCAGTAAACTCCTAAGTCTCAAACTGAAACTCAGTCGAAACTTCTTGAAACAAAACAGTGAGTTTAGAACCACTAAAGCCACTAGCGTTTCTTGCGCTAGAGTTGGAAATATATATTACTAATTATTGTGTAGGTCTTCAAACCATCAAAAACATAATAATCCAGAACTAAGGGCTTCACTTTCCTTCTTCTATCATACTCAACAATAATGCTTATATAAAGCGCATGTATTAAAAGTTGTAATAGCACTATATCAGAGAATGTATAAACCATAATACCGGTATCCATGAGAGATGTAGGCTTGAACCACCAGTGCGGTAGTGTTGTGGGATAGAGGAGACGGTCGATCGGAATCTTCATCACTCGTGGATAGAAGTTTATGAATTTATTTGGTGGATCGACTCGACCGACCGTTAATGCTAATTGATAAGAAAGACGGTCAATCACGAGTGCCAGATTACTATACTTCCGTCGCCAACTGACGATGCTTTGTAGCGGTGGCCAGCTGCCAATGATACAAGTGAATACTTGTTTTCACAAAAGAAGAAGGTTGAAAATCGCTAATAATCTAGATGTTGTGCGCCCATAAACAACACTAAAGAAGGTTGAACGTAAACAAAATCAATGGTATATTTGTACCTTATGAGTCCACGGGAGTCGATTTAGTGAAATATCGTTTTTTTGGCGATAACTTTTGAACGGTATGAGATATCAAAATTCGAACACGCGAGAAACACAGATAATTGAAATAGCTTCAAGATGATGTTAGTATTGACTATTTGAGTCATGTCACATAACTGGCAAGCGTATACAGCTACGAAAACACATTCTTCAGCTGTATACGCTTGACAGTTGCGACATGACTTTAATAGTCAACTTATATCATCTTGAAACTATTGTTATTATCTGTGTTTCTCGCGTATCAAAATTTTGGTATCTCATACCGTTCAAAAGTTATCACCAAAAAACTGATATTTCGCTAAATCGACTTCTATGGACTCTTAAGAGTCCATAGAAGTCGATTTAGCGAAACATCAGTGTTGTGGTGACAACTTTCGAATTACATGAGTAGCCTAATCGTAATTTTAATACGTAGGAAACACAGATATTTGTAATAACTTCAAGATGGCATAATTGAAATATCCATTCAACTCATATAGCATAATTGTCAAGCGTATAGCCTTTCAAAAACATATTATTCAGCCATATAGGCCTATATACGCTTGACAATTCTACGATATAAGATGAATGGGTTTCATTTATACCATCTTGAAGGTATCGGAAATATTCGTTTTTCCTCCGCATTAGAATTATGATCTCTCAACAAGTTGAAAAAAGTATCAAAGAAAACTGGTCTTTGGTGAATTGACTTCCACGGACTCTCATTTTGAAAGTCAATGTTCCAAAATAAGTATTCAGTGTTTAAAGTTATAAAATTAGTTTCTCTGAAATTACCAAAATATTTATAATTATTCAGTATGGTAGGCCACCGTCATCTCTCGTGGATACGAGCATAGGCCTATATATCAGCTAGCCGGGGACGAATAAAGACCCATTTGACAGTTTGATAGTTGGGGTAGTTAATAGTTATACTGCCAAGTAGTTTCCCAACAGCGATAAATTATAGCATTATCACAACAGTAACTATCGTATGAAATGACAGCGCCACAATAGTTACTCATATTTGAAAACAGAAATGAAAGGCAAGTCATTTGGAGTAAATAACCAGGCAGTTTGATTGAGAAAAGTTCTTATTTGGGTGATTTACTTTCTGTGCGTTTCTCCAAGATTTCATTTCAGTTACACGAGAATAATTTTCATTGATTTGAGGGTCAAACGAGATAAAAAAATCGAATGATTTATTTCATGACATTACTTCTCTGTTTCAGAGAGATAAAACGATTGAGCTTATTGATTTGATTTTGAGGCTCAACCTCTTTGGTCATCACGTGTCTTCTCTTTGGCACATGTTACCATCGGTTTCGAAATCTATTGTTGTTACGGATAATGAATTAAAATTGAATGAATAACAACAATGATTGAAGTTTTATCATTTCAACACAATAATTATGAAGTAATTTATTTGTCGATCATCGAATTGAACTTGAAGTACAACACTCATGGAAAAAAGGTTGATTATTCTGAAAACACTCATATTGAACGGTGCAAAATCATCATAGGTTTGAAGTTTTCAACACATTTCAGAAATATTTTTCAAACAAAATTTATATTTGAAAAAAATTAAACATTCTCAACTAAAAGTTTGTCATATTGCTGAATAAAGTCTTTGAAACTGGATCATGATTTGTCGACAGTCGTGAAACATTTCCAACCAGTTTTTTAATCAACAATAAGAATTGAAAAAGTGTTATAATGAATCATGTTCGATTAATATATAAACAAACACTTTGGAACATCAAATTGAATAACTTTCTTGAAAAACTGTCTTATATGAATCACTTTTGACAGTGAGTATATGAATGTTTCAAGCACATAATTTAGAAATTTATGGATGAAAGTTCTTCCGAATTCAGATTGAAATAATGCACAGAGTCCGTTAGACGGTTGATCATTGTTACTATGTGTTAATAAGTATGAATTCAAAGGTTGAATTTCTCAGTGGAAATAAGTTTTATTATGGATCAATTGAATTATAGTTGGACATGAATTTAATTGTTTTGGATTATTCGTAGTATCATTCACTTTATTTTGAACAATATCGAAACTTGATGCAAAATCAATATTTCTCAATTAAGACGTAGTTAGGTTCGTTCAGACGGGCACCACAGGGGTGATCTGCACATCCTGCATGAAGAATGATTGATAATATTAATATATTATATAAATATATCATATTATTATATCACGATACATGATATTATACAATTTTATATTATATTCAATTACATATCATATAATTAATATATTCATAATATTGCAATCATTAAGTTTGTGATATCAATATTAGTAGAGAAGCACAAAATTGATATTCCTTGCATCTCGCATTTTGGGTTACAAGCAGGACACATACCTCATTTTCTTCAGTAAAGTGCGCCAAAAACGAATATGCCGGTGTCCAAGCTGGCAAATGACCCAGGCTCTTTTGGTGGGAGGTCAAAGGTCAAGCGCGCAATTTTGCATTGAAACGTTGATAACTCGGTAGTGATTCGTCCTAATGCCTTACGGTTTTCTCTATTTTGTTGCTTATAATATTTTCTCATAGTGTGATCAAAAAGTTTCACCATATTTGTGACACAATAATTCTTGACGCCATCTTGAAAATGAAATACTGATTTTGATGCGTAGTTTATCTCAGATATTCTGAAAAGTTCATCGATATGCGTAAAATAATTCAAACAAATATTGTGCACAATTTAGTTGTTAATCGGTGACAGCTTATTTCATACGATTATCACAATATTCACGCATTTCAGAGCCATAAACGTGAGCGCGAGTGCGGAAGTTTTATACACATTATAAGCCTGCTGAATGCATAATTGTAAGCCTGGCTACGATGCGCTTCGAGTTTTTGATTTCAATTGATATTAGGTTCACCAAACTTGATGGCATTATTGTATTGATACAATTATAACGAATGCCAATATATATTTGTACTATATTTGTTATATATAACCGTCTGGTCGTATCGTCAAGGTATGCCTACATCAGTTTGGTGTTTTATTAGTGTCAAAGTGCTGAATCCCATACTGATTGAGAATAATATGGACATGCCTGCAAAAAACCCAGTTTATTCATTTCACATAAATCATGTTCGTCATTTAATGAAATGCCTGGAAAATATTCAGAAGAAGATATATCATCACGATTTTTGACCAATTTGCATTGAAATTTCAAATTGATCGATGTAGACCCTACATGAGTGATTAAAATACAAGACTTCAAGTTGAATTTGAAGTTAGGAATTGTATCACGTTATCTATGTCATACTTTGATTACATACATTGATGTTGATTCGTGATCTAGTCGAGTGGTAGCTCTATGTGAGCCAAGTCCCGCGAGCATCCAGCTCACCCTGTTAAGCTCTTACCCCGACTGTGTGTTGCTATTGTGATACCAGTCCCCACAGTTGCATGCTGGCATGCATCTGAAATCTTGTGATGTATCATCATTTGTTGTATTATTTGTTTGATATACTATGATTACTAATTTGCTGACAAATCATAAATGATGACTTACTGCCATACTCAATTGTGATGCTATTTAAGCTATAAGTTATATTGTGAAATATGTAAATTGTGTACCGATTTCTTCGAGAGAGGGTTAAAGGAATGAACACCACTACTAATACTACTACTACATGTCATGGTAGGTTTGTTTTGAAGCATACGCACTGCCGAGTACAATAATGGTTCTTCTTTTCTTTGCAGTCACATGATATCACCTCCAACATTTTTCAGGATATGGGATCTTGAATCATGAGAACAGGTTCAAGATGTCCATCTTGCAGAAACCACCCACTGTCTGTATACAGTGGAATTGTAGGAAAGGCTTCCGTTGATTTCCACCAAACATACTATTGATATGTAGCTCGTCTTATGTGCTGGATCAGTGCAACTCTTGTAGGAGGGACTTTCACGAAGTCTTTCTCTGAAATTCTGAAGAGAGAACAGCTGACTTCTCATATAGAACTGGGAACTCGTTCGTGGATCGTAAAGTTTGCAGACGGAGGCTTCTGCACTCGCGATGCCCTCTTGACTCATGGAGTTGTCTTGGCAAAATTCGCGGAGAGTTGCATTCTGCTGAAATACGTTTTTATTTTGCTGTGCCTGATCTCATCCAACATTCTTGTGGCAAAGATTTCACTAGTGCTACCAGAAGCACTCAAACGTCAGTGTCGCGGCAGTGCACAATGAGCCTCATGAACCCACAAGAAGTTGCGTCTTAAGAAGAAGAGGCATACCTTGACGATACGACCAGACGGTTATATATAACAAATACAGTACAAATATATATTGGCATTCGTTATAATTGTATCAATACAATAATTCCATCAATTTTGGTGAACCTAATATCAATTGAAATCAAAAACTCGAAGCGCATCGTAGCCAGGCTTACAATTATGCATTCAGCAGGCTTATAATGTGTATAAAACTTCCGCACTCGCGCTCACGTTTATGGCTCTGAAATACGTGAATATTGTGATAATCGTATGAAATAAGCTGTCACCGATCAACAACTAAATTGTGCACAATATTTGTTTGAACTATTTTACGCATATCGATGAACTTTTCAGAATATCTGAGATAAACTACGCATCAAAATCAGTATTTCATTTTCAAGATGGCGTCAAGAATTATTGTGTCACAAATATGGTGAAACTTTTTGATCACACTATGAGAAAATATTATAAGCAACAAAATAGAGAAAACCGTAAGGCATTAGGACGAATCACTACCGAGTTATTAACGTTTCAATGCAAAATTGCGCGCTTGACCTTTGACCTCCCACCAAAAGAGCCTGGGTCATTTGCCAGCTTGGACACCAGCATATTCGTTTTCGGCGCACTTTACTGAAGAAAATGAGGTATGTGTCCTGCTTGTAACCCAAAATGCGAGATGTTTGTGTTCTAGAAGGCTTTCTCATTTCTGCTTCTCTACTATATCACTTACATTTCATAAATATATTGAAAGATAGTCTCATTTTACTGTACATTTGAATATACAATACTGATACAAGAACTGCATAAAAGCCTATTATTTGACGTTAAATCAAAGGTAACGTCTTCACTACGCACATCTTAACTTATCGCAGATGCTATTTCGATTTACCAGTTTCTCTTTTGATTCTATATTAATTAATCGAACGAGGAAGCTAGCTGTAAGTAGATGAAGAATAGTTGGAAAGATAATTAATTGTTGCATTGAATGGGATAGAGCAGGGTAAGATTGGGAAATGCACAACAAGCCAAGTGAGTAACAATGAAGTTGATGAGGGTGACAATGGAGATAGAAATGATGAGACAGAGCAAATGATGTTGCCCTCCTACAAGAAGAGAATATCTTCAATGCATTTTGCTATTAACAACAGCTATTGTCTTGTACCAATTCATACTTGACTGTTCGACTAACTTACTTCGAGAATATTCTAGATTTTTTTATTCTAAAGAATAATTGCTTCATTCTGGTATATCTTCAAATGTAGATGTCTACCGAAGATACCCATCTATGACTACTTTGATCACAAAGTTATTGAACTGTTTAGAAAAACCAATTTAACCTAAACCATCAGTTCAAACATCGTCGATTTTCGGCAAGAACGATCGTGTTATTCCTTACGGATCTCAAAGCGATTTGGCATTTTCGAAATTTGTGATGAACAGGCCAAACGATTCAAGAAGGCGTGCACCAAAGACATTAATATATATATACCTGCGTGCACGCTACTAACAATGCGATGAGAATACACAAAAAATTGTGATGAAACATCAAATGTATGAACCAGTTCAGAGTTCAGACTGAATCGTTTTGACTACAATGTTCCCCAGCTTTATTATATGAACAAGCATTGTTGCCAACAATAGTTTTCAGTTAAAACTGCATCCACAATACAAATTACATTATGCACTGCCATCTAGAATCAATATAGCAGACATGTAGCTAGTTCTAGCGAGGCTAGATACTGGGGATATCTAGCCTCTCTAGCTAGTCCTACTGCATAATGTTTAGTGCGCCTGTATCCAACTGTTGGGAATAAGCGCCTGGAAGTCTCACCGCCACCCTTAATTCTCACAAGCAGCCACAGCCCTCTATTTACTGGGCAGCTTGACATGAAACGCGGATCATAACAAACACATAACCGAGCGACATACTTTGTTGAGATCATGTTACATATTTTCAGTAATTAATATCTGGACTATAGCAGTAACGCAACGCATGGCTTTTTACTACACCACTTCCATGATTTATAATGCATCTACAACTCGAGTTCATGATAAACACATTAATACTATTTTAATCACATTAGCGGTGTTTAACAAAGGGTAGATCTCGTTTAATGAGGATGAGACAGGAAGGAGGAAGTAAATATGAGATGGCACGTTGATCGATCATTAACGTTTGTGTCAATAATACATTGAAGGGGATTACTTCATTTGTGATATTCTTCTGAATTTAGTTTTAAAATCATTATAAGAATATAATAGAGCAACAATGAATTGGAAATAAATAATATTTGATTTTCTTGATCGATCTTTTGCAGAGATTTTCCATTCAATAGGTATGTAGAATTGATGGAACAACATCACAGGAATATAAGGATCTCTTGGTCTCATATATATAAATATATATATATATATATATATATATATATATATATATATATATATATATATATAGGCTATATATATATATATATATATATATATATATATATATATATATATACATATATATATATATATATATATATATATATATATATATATATATACATATATATATATATATATATATATATATATATATATATATATATATATATATATATGTATATATATATATATATATATATATATATATATATATATATAGGCCTATATATATATATATATATATATATATATATATATATATATATATATATATATATATATATATATATATGTATATATATATATATATATATATATATATATATATATATGTATATATGTATATATATATATATATATATATATATATATATATATATATATATATATATATATATATATATATATATATATATATATATATATATATATATATATATATATAGGGGCCTATAGTGTGTGTTTTATTTTGGGAAGAGTGCTGGAATATGTCTGAAAAACTAAAATTATATTTTATGTCAAATAGAGTAAAATACTCCTATAGTGAGTCTTATTGTCATTAAGTAGCAACTTTCCCCATGAGTCGCACGATTCATTCACATGAAATAGATCCAAATGTTTAGAATTCCTACGCTACAGAATTTTAATAAAATGCTTCCGCCTAATATATTTTCAGTCGAGTGTATTTCATTCATTCGTAATCCATCATCGTTAGTCTGCATATGACAAGCGTGAGATTCAAAATTGACACTTTTCTCGTTTCAAAAAATAAGTTTTTCAATCTTGTGAATTATTTTGTGAGATTATTTTTTGAAGATCATGCAAAGGTTTCACTAGATCGATCATCTGCTCAATCTGTCTCCATCAACATCTTGTCCAGTTGATAGTGGAGGATCTCTCGATATGCAGCCATATGAACAGCAAACAAACTACAAAACGCAAAAACACTCTCATCAGATAATGAATAAATTGATATGAACGAATGCTGGCCGAGAGTCAGCGAGAAATATTGAATGATTCTGCAAATAGAAGTTCATTGTAGGTCCTGGTACATTCTGGTGTTAGCAAAACGATGGTACAAACATCAATAAAGTTGATACAAAGTCAATGATTACAGTTAATTAAATATAGATCAAAGTTCTATAACATTTCAACAGACTCTAAATCCTATATATGGTATTATCCAGCTGATGTCCTGAAATAAACAATTCACTTGAATATAGTAGTAATTATTGTACATATAGTGCTTCGTCTAGAAAATCGATATTATGTCACAATTTTATGAATGATCCTCAAATACCGTCAACGGAATAAAAACTTTTCAAGAAAGTGAAACAATTTCTGATCTAAATCATCTCCTAATTGAATTGATAGTCCGGAATTATGTTCACATAGATTGACTTTCGCTTAAATATACTTTCTTTGTTTTTTCCGATGTAGAAGATCTATATCAACAATGATAGAATAAAACATTAATTTGACGTGCCTTGGCGCTTGGCGAACGAATTAACGCTATAGTATGGTGATTTTACAAACTGTGGATCGACTGATTCGAAATGGAATTACCGAGATGAAGTTGAAGTGAGATTACTGAGGCATCCGATAACAAATAAGATTCTAAAACAAAGCCAGGTTTGGGTAATAGTTCGGCTGATAAATTGAGCACGTGCTTATAACAAACAGTGTAAGGGCGTGTCAAAATTATATTTTCATGATATTTTACTACATATTCCACGATTATTCTTGGAGAAAATCTTCAATATCTGCGCACGCATGCTTCCTTTAATGACTATGTATTGAAAATAGCCTGGAACCCTTAAGGACAGAGTTGTTAAAATGGTAGCATACGAGTTACGACTAACATAAGTTTATTATTCTCTTCTTAAAGTTGTGTATTCAATTGTGACATGCTGAGGAGTTACCGAAACTTTGAATCTGTACTTCTATTGTTGAAATTTCAAAACATTATAATTTGTGAAATTCACGAGAGCAGTTTTGCTCTAATTATCTCAATGAAAATGCATCGCAAATATTTTACAAGTAAAAAGTGGGCTCATAATACGCGACCTCTCAGAATTTTTTCAACCTCAATTAAGGTTCGAAGTTTCATATTAGCTCATAGTTAAACTATGATCTTACTTCGATTCAATAATCATGGAATTAACTCTCATCCTTGCTTCAACACTTAAATGAATCTTAACCAAAGTCTATAAGTACACTTGCGGTCACATAAAATGGTTTAATCCTAAATTAAAATGGTAATTTAAATTAAATCTATACACATGCAACTGCTAATGTTTTCATACACCAGCTATGAGTAGAGGTGGAGTGAGTATGAACATTGTCTTCCGAGTTTTATATAGTGCTTGAAATAATATAATATTTTCTTCAGAATGCATTTCATTGTATCTTGCTTTATGTGACCACAACCGTGCATGAAAAAGAGGAGAATTATAATTATGTTCTCACATTTTCCCTTGAACTCTCGCAATACAACATCTTAGCCGTATTTAATCGGTATTAAATTGTTTCCGAAATGTTTTTATGGCAATATTTCCTCTAGATTAATAGTGTTACCCAACTAAGTTTGTAAACACGCAATAATCGTGTCACGTGACATAATGTTATTCGAGAAATTGTGTCGTGTTGACTAATGTCGAATGTTCTGGTCTCTTACGTCGACATCTTACATCGCGATGTGAAGGAGTAGATATGCAGCACGGCAGGCATGAACTGTGACATTAGGTCACGTCGACGTCTACTCGACGTAAACTTCTTTCAAGAGATGCTACCCATTCTTTTATAAGTGAACAACAATGTCCCTCAAATTGTGTTTTTCAATCATAACTTCATTATTCGTTTGTTTGCTACCCACTTTTCCAGTGCTGAGAAGTGTGGCCGAGTGGCTATTACACTGAACCGTAATTCAGGTGACCGGGATTCGATTCCCGCCATGGTCGACCATCCTGACCGAGTAGTTTCCTTCTGTCGTTCAGGTTAATACGGAGATGGTTCCTCAACTAAAGGACACGACAGAAGGAAACCTATTATCCAAAAAACCTGATGAAATAACCTTTTATCTCATCATCCCATCATCTCATATATCATTCACCGACGCTAATAGATCTTAGTCATCAGAAGAATGGGTAGGTCAACCCAATATAAATGGAAACAAGATATTTCAGTAGCCACATGATAATTTGACAAACGTGATAACGTATATCCAATCACAGTCAATAGTTAAATAGTAGGCAGAAACACAACCCGGGATTATATCCGAGCAGCGTCATCGTCAGAACTTCGGGAAGGTCGGTGACGTTAGCGTACTTATATTTTTTCGCCCCTGGAAAAGGATGCACAAGATGCTTCGAGATCTTGTTGCGTAGAGATGGGACGAAATCGGTTTATTTTGATAGTACGGAACCAATTCAGATGGTATTTGAACGACGTGGAAAGCACGAAAACATGGGAAACCAGCGGGTATTGAACCGCGGACGAAACCAGAGAGCGCTTCAAGCTAATTCACTCATCACGTGTCAAAACCACTTATTATTTTGAGTTCAGAATAATTAGTGCTCAATCGGTGCCTTTGAATGAACGCCATACTTTCCGAGAAATATGTATTCAATTGCGGGGTATGCTAGCACCACCGCCTTCACCACCATCGGACCGGAGTTATAGTTCTGGCATATGTCCCGAACTCGATCACTCTAGTAGTCGTTATTGTTGGGAAGAAATACGCAACTTCGATTGAAAGCTTGATGATTTCCAATGAAATCTCAATGAATAATTTTCAGTCAAATTCTTCGTAATTTCAAGAGAGAATCTCACAGAAAGTGTAATTCAATTAATAACTTGATTTCAGCATTGATGAAACGTATTTAATGAAACTATGAGTAACATACTATATGCAAAACAATTGTGTACTTGCATGAAAAATTTGATGAACTGAATGTAAAGCAAGATGGAATGTTGAGAATATTCCAATGAGAAATGGAAAACGATTTGAGTACAATCTTTTTATTTTTTTAAAAAGTTCGTATTCCGTGATTTTTAATGTGTGAAATAAGTAAAAAGAGTGAAAATTAAAACACAAAGTGCGAATTTGCTTACCTTTCCATGCAGCTCGTCGACTTCCACTAATTACTCTAGTGTTATTGAAATGCAAATGTCGGAGAAAAATGAAATCAACATGAACCAAAAAAACATGCACTGACTTTACCGACGTATACCATACTTTTTATATTCATTATATTACCAACTGAAGGATCCACTAATTATTATCTCTTTGAAGTATTTATATTTCCCAATTCGATAGACTAAGACGAAGATAGAAAAATATCGACTACCACCTGTATAATTGAAGTTGAACAGCGGGAATTGTAAAATCTCAGCTTTGATCATAATTGTGAAAGATGTATTTGTATTCATTATTGTAATTCTCTAACTGAAAAATCACCAATCATCCCAATTCTATAGCTTGACAAATAAAACGATTATGTTTGCTATGGTGATTGACAACCTTCTTCTATGACGGATATAGGCCTACTGGTAGAACTAACTATAACTGACTAACTAACTAACTAGTAATACTTACTCTCTATGCTAGAAAAATATATCAACAATGATTCGAGAATTATTTTACTCGAAAAATTAGATAAATGCACGTTGTATTTGTTTGAGAATATACCCCCTGGATATTTGATCTCAAAATATATTCCTTGAATTAATCACTGCTTGAATAATCATTACCATTTTATTTCGTATTTTTCTGCAATTAAATTGACGATACACGTGATGAAAATTCATTGAAAAAATAGCCAGATAGACCTATGAGTTATGAATTAAATAATTGAACGTAAATAGTAGGCCTACTATCGATATCATATTATTCCTCTTTGTTTATCATCTATAATAACTGATACTAACTCGATCAAAACTTCCTCCGCATTCTTTCCTGATGTGCTTCTATTTATTCCATCAAGAATATGTTTCATTTCCACATCAAGAGTGAATGGTCTCCATGACTCGCCATCTGTGTATATGAAAACAACATACCAAGTGTTTAATAAAATATCATCTTTCAGATAGCTCAGTGAAGAATATTGCAATATTTTATCTCAATATTGAAATGAGGTCGTTTTTTGCAACTGCCTTATAATTAAAATCCCAAGCACGTAGTATATGGATTTCAGAGCTAGACCTCGTAGTCCGCTTAGGTCTATATATTGAATCTATGTCATTCAATCTGAAATTTGAATAACTTGTATATTTCCGATCAATTTAGTTAAATCTGTATTTTCATCAAATCCACATACAAGCTTATGTATTCTCAATTATACGGGTCCACTCAATAGATATACGTTCCAGTTTTAATCAAATGGGACATTATTGTATAATATTCAAACGATGAGTTCATTTTTCTGAACTAATTTCACATTCTGACGTATTGTTTTCTCCGTCTGGTAGAAACAAATGGAACCATAAGATTCCATAGAAAAAATGTTTCCTCCGGATTTTAATTTTATTTTTCATAATAAATACTCCCACATAGCTTATTATATATCTCAAACATATTCCCCATTCAATTTTTCTATGGCTCCAAGTTTCAAATTCTTGTATCCTCTTTTTATTTCCCCAGTTATATTTAATTTATCACCAATACACTATAATTTAAATTATTCGTTGTTAATTACGGCAACCATTGCATTGGGTGGTAGAGTCTTAATGAAGATAATGATAACTAAGAAAATTGAGATATCATAATTTAATCGAATATGATATATTCAATTTTGCTATACCCAACAAAACTTTAATTGAATGATATAAATAAATAGTTGCTCCAAGCGGTAGCTTCTTTTTCATTTCCCGGCCGAATACTTATTACATTCTTCATGCATTCAATTTCCGCTGCTTCAGGAAATATAAGCTTTGCTCTGTTGAGAATATTGAGGAACGAACAGTTCATTTCGATAATCACTGTAAGTTTGATCTCAAACAAGCAATTACTTATACAAA
>OZ023328.1:24273581-24486081 GCA_964007535.1 Brachyptera risi
AGTCGGCTCTATCGCATCTCTTCGCTCCATCACATAACGCCGTCAACGTGATCAACAACACGTTTCACAGAGCGTTTCGTTAGTAATTTTTCTACAAAATATAGCGATTTCACACAAATATTTCCATATTTTTTATCACTTTCATAATGTGATTATATGATGATTTTTGCAGCTTCGGATCAACAAATATGCGGCTCCGATTGCCTTCTGGCCGGCAGCTTGGGAATAAGCTGTGTCGTGGTTCTAGTTCTGCTTTGCTGCATATGGAGATACAGGTAAGCATCACTCATAATGAATACTTCCATACCTGAACTATTAATCAACCAATGAATCTCACCAAGCATATTTCTCACTCCGACTTTTGCCTTGTCGTAAGTTACGATTTTGGATCGAAATTTGAAGACAAGTGCTCACTTCGATTTTCATCACGAGTTTTTTTATTCATGGTCCTCATACCTAGTACCTTCTGGAATGATCGGAATGTTGTGGCCAGAAGTCAGTTGATAGTTGACAAAAATCGCATTCACCGAATTTTGTGTCATTTCATTGAAGTTGAACCAACTCTCCCGAAACAATTTCGGTCATCCCCAAAAGACGCATGTGGGTGACGTTCTGAACTATGATTAGACAGAGGTGAATTTTGAAATGAAACTTCATCAGACGATAAGAGAACATTTGGAGTGAGATCCTTGCTTCATAAGTCATTGCCCGGCTGCAATCTTCATTGCTGTCAACAAATAACCGATTGAATAGACTTCTTCATACGTGGTACTCACTTGGAAATACACATACCAAATATCAATACATATTTCTTGACTGAATGCTCATTGTATAACTAATCAATTAATAGCCATGTGTAATGAAGTACAGTTGAAAAGTTATGCCGATTGGATCTTGTTGGAATAAGTCATTCGTTGAATAACCATCTCAATCTTTAAACCATTTAGCTGCACTTTATTAGTTTCAACCGCTATAAAGTTTGCCTCACAATGTTAAGAGTTGACAGCACAGCCTTCTCTATTCAAATAATTCATTTCTGTATGAAGAATATGTATGAAGAAGGCGTGGTTGATAAATATACTTTCATTGCTAACAATTCAGTAGTATCTATGACTATCAATAACGTAACGGGATAAGCAACATGGCGCTTTCCTTTCGCACCATGCGTATATCAAAGGGATGCCGCCTCACAAGTGTTATGATGATTTGCTGGTATTATTGTGTGTTGATCTATACAAGTAATAGATGTAATGCAATCTGTGAATCCAGCTCTTTCCAACTTCATTAAACAATATTGGGATAAATTTCATTTGAATTGGCCAATCTAAATTTAAAATACGTCTGTAAAAGCATTTAGTCCCCTGGTCAAAAGCCCTACTGCTATATTTACCATTTGATAACTGGACAATTACTCACCATCTACGAGAAAGATTAAAATCAATGCAATTGTACAACTATGTACTATATATTGAAATACGAGCCTAAAACGTACGATTTGATTTGAAATTGCGAATCTCACAAATGTACACGAAAGCGCGCTGATTCCACCATGGTGAAAACGGCCTAATGTTGAAAGGATAGGACTTACGCCATGTTGCTTATCCCGTTACGTTATTGATAGTCATAGGTAGTATAGATGGCCTTGAAATGTTGACCAACTTTCAACTTCAGTCTTATCTTAGCTCTTAGCTATTAGCCAATCCAATCAATTCATTGAATCACCCGCAACTAGCCAGATAATAAGTATCCAAATAACTAGCAGTATTCGGAGCTTGGATTTAACCTAAATCTTAACCCTTATAAGTAACGATGTCATTGTGAGGCCGCCTCAACCGAGTGAATAACGTTGTACTCTACTATTCTATTACGCTTTATGTATAACACTGCTGGCTTTGTTTAAAGGGAATATAGTATTACACCCCCCCCCCTCTCATCCTTTAACACCTCTCTCAATACACCAACCTCTATCTGTAATACGGTCTAATCTGATTACGTGTGCAAATTACCTGTGGTAAAGCACCGCTAGGATGCGATGTGAATACAATCAAGCCCTCGCTCTCGCAAGCATTAAGACGACACATGTTATCATTGCGTTGGGTTAGTCCGCTAGTAGTACGGACTGTTAAAATTAAGCAGCGACAGAAAAGATGTACAGGCCCTATAAGTTCATTAGATGTTGATAGAATAACAAAAGAGTTCGTTTATTGATTTGTTTTTTGTTTCGAGAGTGAATATTTCAATACAATGACTCTCAAACTTTCATAACTTTCTCGTAATTTTTATATATACGACTCTACATAAAAAAAAAGAATATTAATTATTAAATCACTTCTATAAAACAGATCATTTACGAGAATGTAGAATGCATTTATCTTTTTTGCCTCTCTATTTTGAAGATGTTGTGTACGTACATGCAAATATTCAAGTTCTTACATATTATGCAAATAATATTCCCAATATTCACCGCCGTTATCTCCCATTGATTTATATGAACAAGTATGTTATATTATTCACATCTGAATCTTGACATACGATAATCATTTCTCAATCAATGGCTATAAGCATGAATTGATAAGAGTAGAATCTCTTCGTTGTTTCAAGACGTCTAGGCGGTCACGACACCAAATACAAATAATAGTCAACAGATTATTTCAAATTATTTCAAATCCCAGGACATTTTCCTTGATACACAACTGCTCTTCCCATTTGTGTGTAATCGAACAGATCGAGGTTAAGGGGTAGATTCGTTCTACCTATTCAAGAACTCAGTCACCACGTGATGAACGTACGCGTGATGTACGTGATGTTGATAGGATGAATATTATATATATATATATATATATATATATATATATATATATATATATATATATATATATATATATATATATATGTATGTATATATATATATATATATATATATATATATATATAATAGTATGATGAGGTAATGTAATATATGACACCTGTGGCTGCTTTGTTATGTTTGGTTATATTGTCACGCAGTAAAAACGCCAAGGACCGTCGCGAAAGGAAGTACGTCGGGAGCGTCGCGTCCTTATCAGGTGTCCAATCTGACTACGTGGCCAGATCGTTACAGGGGAGCCAACTGCTGAACTTTGACCCAGCGGTAGCTCCGACAGCATCACCAAACCCACGGCATCTGGTGAGTTCTAGAATTAACGAAATAACTGTTTGTTTGGTAATAAGCTAATTGGAAATGTATGTGATATTGAAACTCTACAGTACAACAGAAATATCGATCTATCTCAAACCTTCGAAATGATACATAAAAATTATTAACCTCGGATTAAAATATTTTCACAGGTAAGGCTAACAGGTATGGCTATACACCTACTGCTGAAAACTATGTGTCTTTCGGCTGTATGTGAAAATTGTATGATATGAGTCAAGTAGTTATTACATGTACCGTCTTGAGATCATTGATCGAATTTTGATATCTTACATTTACCATTTCACAGTTTTCACCAAGTATGTCTTGGAACAGTGTGATCAATTCCTCATGGTGTTTGAGCTCTCCATGAATGATTTGTTCAATGCTGATAACTGAAAAAATGGAAACCTTTCCAAAGAAATTAAATACATTTTTCTTCTAATGTTGCCGTCCGACAAAATTTCGAACTGGAATTATGTTGTGTTCAGTCACAAATCAGGACGCCACCGAAATAAGATGGCGTATTTTGGTTCCGAACACGGTTCCAATCATTCAAGGCCTTCTACATACATATAGAAGGCCTTGAATCACTCCGGTAAAGTTGATTTTCTGATTCAAAGAAGCCGTAGGTATGAAAAATGCTGAGAAATGAAAAAACGGTCGTGATGAAAAATTTTACTGGCGACCAGTGTCCGAAATTCTGTGCGAAATAATTTCGGACGATAAGGAAAAAGTTGGAGTGGGAACTATGGCTTCAATATCTTATCTTATTTTCTGATATTTTCAGTTTTTCAAATAGAATCAAAGACTGTGACAAATTCATCACGGTGTTTAAATAGAGGTCTAAAATGGCCTAATTATCATTCTTAATAATCTCAATCTCACCTGCGTTTGTGAATAGAAAATATCCATTCGTGCTCGATGATTAGATGAGCGAAGCGACGACTTAATTTGACCCTATTTGAAAAAAAAATGTTTGCTCTCCACAGATCAATCGGGAAAAATGTGATGAAGCTCGGATTACACATCCGTCATCATCTACTCTATACCATATATAACTTAGTTCTGAATAGCTTCGATGTAATCGGAAAAGGGAATATGTTCGAGTTTGATATCAACGTGCTTTCGGTGAATGGGGCTATAGATAATTCAATATTCAAATCTCAATTTCCCTACGCTGTCTGTACCATTCATTCCAATATTCTACGAGAGGACGCAATCGGATGAAGGAACCAATAAATCGCGTCGAAGGCTACACTGAATAATTGGCAATGTGGATCACGTCCGACTGTGTGATATAAAGTGAACAATTCGCATCAATTCGATTTGCAAGAAAAACACTTAAATAACACATTGCAAAGCTAAAAACAACACGAAAGTAATCGCAACGAATGTTGATAGGGTGGTTGAACTGTGTTTAATGTCGAGGACGAACTCTCACCCTGACATATTATGTCTACACCCACCACCCACTCACACACAGGCTTTCGTGACATTAGCGATATATCTCCATGTGGCCATGGACAACAACCATGTTTTAATTTCAAGACTGTGGAAAGCTTTTATCTGAACATGCATTGGTTTTCTTCTCCAGTTCAATATATGTGCTATTTATTTATTCATGCAGTGAATGGGAAGTGATACCGAGATTGATGCCATTTATAGGCAAAGAGAGTTTGTACATTGAATCGGAACTTATTAGATTACTATTTACACAGTTGTTATACGAGTTATATTATGATCAATTGGATGAGCGAAGAGACTCAATTTGAAGACTCAAGTTGACCGTACTAGGAGAAATTAAAGATTTTTTTTCACGTTCCACATGTTGAACGAATGAAATTTTTTGATGAACTTGGCCTGCACTTATGTCACCATCCAACTCGACACTATGTAGTTTTTAAACTTTGAGAAAATAATTCCGGAATTTCGGAAACCCCAAAGAATAATCCAGATGGAAAATTATGCAAAAAATATTTTCGACAAATAAATTCAAATTTCTACGGAATTTGAGCACTCAAATGATACACATTCTTTCAGAGTTTCACATAAATAGAAGGAAACGTTTCAGAGATGAAAATCACCATGTATTTAAAAAAGATATAATGCAATTGGGCTTCCATACCTGCGTTATTCGGATTGCGAATTTGCTAAGCGTTTTTCTAAGCCACTTTGATGGTAAAACGACCAATCAGTGACGAAAACTACGCGATTTCTGATTGTTGAGCTCGCCTCAATTCCACCGCCTTGCGAAAGCGAAACGCAAATCGTGTTCATGGAATAAGAAAGCTATTAAAAGATGATCAACAGGTAAAATCAATCATACCGTGGAACGATTGGAATTGTAAATGGTTAATCAGGTAGGCAGTGAGTTGGTAGATTCAAAATCGAAGTGTGTGTAAAGTATTCCATGCAGTACATTTTATATAGAATTCTTACAATTACGAATTTGCTATTTTCTTACTAAGTTCCTTCGTGGTGGTAAGATCGCCTTGGTGGTGTCCCGTACGAGCGATCCTACCTTATTATTCTTAGCCCTAATTGGGACACAATTACTTCGTGTAAAGGTATGATGTTAACTGAAGTGATATTTATAGTCTTGTAGAGAAGAAATGAATATTCATGAAAGAACAAAGTCGTATAGTATGAACATTATAAATCAAAATAAATCAATTGGAAATTTATTTTCATCCAAAACTGACGAAATCAACTTCGAAAGAGGAATATAAGGCCTTACAAAGTTGAGAATGTAAAACATAAATGCTCAATGATTCAGTTTCGTTGCTTGGTTCATTTGCTGAATATTATCAAAATACTGTTGATCTGAATAATTTATCTGTCAACATGGGACAATCAATTGTCTGGCAGAATTAATAGGCCTATTTATAAGATCATTACAATACAACTGATTAAAATTAATTTTATCCTCAGAAATCCCCTCTTATTATATTGATCACAGAAATTACCACCTTAAAACAGCATTAAGCAAACCATGTAATGCCCCCTCAGAGGCCACTTGAACACCATAGTTAATGCAAAGTAACGTCTCCTGTATGACCTGTTTAAGACGTGTTACGTCATATATAAGGTATATAATAACTCCTCAAGGGAGTCTATAATTAGCAATATAATACAAGGCAAGATTGCTTCTCATGTGGATGCGTTGGATTATTCGGACGTTGTGATAAGTGCTTTGTAAACTTGAGTGCCGCAGGAGAACTAAGGTATTTGGAGTCGAGTGGAGTGTATCTTGGTCATAATTTCAAGATCCTTGAGAAGATAGATATATTCATAGAGATACGTGACCTACTTTAAATCAGATTTGATGGCATGAATCATGAAGGATACTTAATTGAATGGAGCTGGATGATAACTTGACCCATCGGATTTATAACTAGGAAAATGTGTCAAACGTGCTTCCGCGTTGATGGATGAGCTATATCAATATATCTTTGGTTAGTATATATATATATATATATATATATATATATATATATATATATATATATATATATATATATATATCCACCTTGAGATCCAAATAATTATGTCACTGCCCTCCTGTTTTATTCATTACTAATTTCAATTAATTTCTTCAATGATAAAGAAGGTCTTATTTTGATCGTGTTCAATTAATTGTTGACGCCTGTTGCTTGAATTCAATTGGTGATATTTAAACGGGACATTATATATTTTATCACATCGAAACGGCTGATCCGATTTGAGTCAACTATCGGAACGATGTGTATCATTATCATATTGAAATGTCGTTAAAAATTTAATTCTTTCGAAGAAAACATTTCTTGAAAATATAAGAATATAAGAGAAAAAAAACCTCTGGGTTATTCTCATGAGATTTTTGAAAACTTTGAAATAAGTTTTCTCAGAAGTGGTGCAACCGATTGCGCCTCAAACTTCACAGTATCGAATCATTTAAGTAGGCATACACGTTTCTGTGCCAAGTTTAAATTGAATTTGAATTTTCGTTCGACGTGTGGAGCGCGAAAAAAAAAAAATTTCGAGTATGGTGAAATTGAATCTTAGCTTCGCTCATCTAATAATACTTCTCATTTTTCTTCCTCAGTCATTAGGAAACGCAACAAGTATCTGGATGGCAATGAAACATGAAGTTACAGTGATCACATATGCTCGGTGAACACAATGACCCTCATAAAAACACAATAGTCAAGTTTCATTATTACACCCAAGCCATGGATTGAGCCTATAGCTATCGTACCAATGGATTGCATTTAAGGTCATTCCAGAGCTATGTATCTGTTATATTCTAAAATAAGCCATATAACAAGCCATAGATAATTCGAAACATATCTTGTTGCTCGTTGTGACAATTTGGGTCTGGCTCTAAACCAAGATATCTATATACTACAGTATCGGCTATGCTTGAAAACCAAAAATGTCATTTGCTTCGTTACAAATTTCCCCAGTTCATCAAGAGTCTAACATCTAGTTTCATCAGATATTCTTTTTTCGTCCATAAAAATAAAAATGCAAAAATACATGATCACGTCACTTTTAATTGTACAAGCAATTCTTCTACATCTATGAAGTTTGTAGAACATCTCTTCACATGAATCGAAAAAAACAGTAACATACTAATAAAGTCAATAGTAAGGAATAGTAAAAGTCGAAGATCGTGATGATCTCATTTTCAATATAATTTGAGCTTCAAACATCATAAAAAAACTGAAAGATCAACCATTCACCGTCTCCATTACATAGCTATGGAGATCTGCATCAGAAACCGCATGGGTGCTGTCTGACGTCACAATTGTGGGAAGGATCTCCAAACTCCAATCTATACTTCTCAAATTATCTACCAGACCCTTATTACCACGACTGTCAGATAAAATAACGTCCTATGCCTAGTTAGCTTCAAAGAACTAGGTCTTTGATCTGTGATTATTCATCAGAATACCTGAATACTATGAACACGATGAAGTGATACCAACACACTTTATAGTCCACGTTTTTATGAGGAAGGTGTACCCACTCCCATACTGGAAACATGGCCGATATTTTTTCTTCCTTGTGGTCAAATCAGAGTCAAACGTCCCATTTGCCTTTCACGATTCAGCGGATTTAGCAGAACTATATATGTAGATTAGAGTGGCAAGGTTACCGGTGGCATTGGATAGCATTGTTGATCGCGTATAGTTCGATATAAAAGCTATAGTTGCGCTTCAAGCAAATGAGACCCTGGATTCAGATTCTGACTCTGGAAGTACTTCACTTTGCGACGCGAGTCGGTACATCTTATTTATATTATGATATGGTATCACTGCATCGTGCTATGTCAATGCTATATGTCTTGGACCGCAAAACTTGTATGTTGTAGCCCATCTCATAAGCAGTGTTGGGATTTGGTGCCAAGAACAATAGAAATACGCAAAGACTGGACATGTTGCCATAGTACTTGAGTGTTCTAGTCACCATTAGGCAATCAAGGTTCTTGGAGCTAGCTAGGCCCCGCGGACATTATTTTAAGTGACATTCGCGGTACAGATGCAGAACACGTATAGTGCTGCATCTTCCATTCCTCCCAATACATGGTTATATTTATTCGAATGAGTGACATCCCTGCTTGACAATTCCTACACTGGTAGGTGTATCATTTAGACACATTCAGCTGTTCATCTCGACTTTTGTGTCACTTATCTCCTTTGAACAATCTGAAGTTACTGAACTCGCCGTCAACCTACAAGTCCTACATGATATTTTCAACAGTTTGTGTACGTTCATTCAGCTGTTCATCTCGACTTTTGTGTCACTTATCCCCTTTGAACAATCTAAAGTTACTGAACTCGCCGTCAACCTACAAGTCCTACATGATATTTTCAACAGTTTGTGTATGTTCAATCATAGAGTGAAGTGCTCTTTAATCTATGATTCAGCCTAAAAACAGTCCTTATCAGATGGGGAAACCTTACTCTCAGCTGAGTTCACGGATTAACGTATACGACAGTTTTGGTGATATTTGATAGAGTAGTCGTTCGATGGATCAGCCAAATTAGCTGGCGGAAACTATATTCGCTCTCAGTGCAAACACTCTCCACAAGCAAATCCTTTAAGAGTTGATGAATTGAAAGCATTAAATTATATTCTAACTTTGAAGACTCATAATATATAACTTACATCTGTGAAGGAAAATCTCACAAAGAATTGTCTACGCTGTTTTAGGATTCTGAATAGATAGTTGTGTATGAACTTCAAAGGAAATATTTTAATTGAATTAAATTTGATAGTCCAAGCTGTAAAAATCGTATGTATTATTCAAAGTATACACAGTGAGGCGAGGGGAGTCAAGAGTGGGAGGATGATGCAAGAATGAGTTTGTGAGAGCGATAGACTTATGGGTTGGGGAGGAAGCTAGAGTAAGTACACTATAAAAGAAGAAATATACCCCGTGGAACAAACAGAAACACTTGGTTTCAAAATTCATTGGCAGTTCTAAGGTATACGGTGAAATGCGAAAGGCATCCTGTATGCGGCGTGCCTATACGTCGCAGGCAAACTGCATACTAAAAAACTACCCCGATTTAATTACTATTCTCAACAGTTAACGCTGACTGACATTTAAACAGCAACACCACCCTCTCCAGAATCTCCCCCCCCCCCCCGTCCACTCCATTCTACCCACTCAGCTTCATGGTACCGAGCATATCGTTAAACAAGACTTGAGATAAATGCAATTACGTTTTCAAGTTCGAATAAACGTCATTGCAGTAAACTTGAGATGACTGCTTCAACAACATTGCGTTTATTCCGTATTCCAGTAATAACAGATAATTACGTCATAACGGGGAAATGAATTGTAACAGCACGTAATAATGTAAAATATACAGACTCACCTAAGTAATGTTGTGTTTCCAACAGCTTTGTTGATTGTATACACTTAGAAATTATGTTATTGTTCATTATAACGTATGTCCTAGACTCGTCAACCATTAGGTAAATTAGATATGTTCCATTAATTATCTTGAAAATTTCACTCCGTTAAAGACATAGTCTATTACACATAAGTAAGTATGACATATGTTTCATTCGTATATGTCTCATATATTTATATATATATATATATATATATATATATATATATATATATATATATATATTCATATATTGGACATGTTCCATTAATTATCTTGAAAATTTCATTCCGTTCAACATATAGTCTATTACACATAAGGAAGTATGACATCTGTTTCATTCGTATATGTCTCATATATTTATATATATATATATATATATATATATATATATATATATATATATATATATATATATATATATATATATATATATATATATATATATATATATATATATATATATATATATATATATATATATATATATATATATATATATATATATATATATATATATATATATATATATATATATATATATATATATATATATATATATATATATATATATATATATATATATATATATATATATATATATATATATAGAGAGAGATAGATATATATGTATATATACAGATGCCATACTTGTTTATATGTAATAGACTGTGTTAAATGGAATGAAATGTTCAAATGATTGATGGAACTTGTCCAATATATATATATATTTTTATTTTTTTTATCTAGGTGACCCATCACCTATATCACAACATTAAATTGCAATTAATGACTCGAATTAAGCGTGGCTTCACTAGTAGACCAGTTGAATCTATATAATTTGTGGTCATTTGAAGATACCCCGATTGGATATTTGAATGTCACCACAGTTCTAACAGCCCTGTTGATTGGACGGTATGACTTGTGATGTCAAGGGGGCGGATTCTGCCAGTCGTCAATTGTTTTACTGTCTCAAGTGTAGCAACCTTCTTCATTGAATGCTACCTGATTGTTGCAGCCGGATCCCAAGTGGGAGTTCCCCCGAGCCCAACTGGTAATCGAGCAGGCACTGGGCGAGGGAGAGTTTGGACGCGTCCTGCGAGCAAGGGCTACGCTCATTGGAGGACACTCAGGTATGATAACTGGAGCAGTAATTAGTAGCAGGGTTTGGTAGCACAATGAAACGGAGCAGAATTCGGAAAAAATTGTATACAGAATCAAAAACCAATCTTATACGTTCATCTTACGAATTCACAACATACACAAGTATTGTGTAGATATAGAATACTCATAATGCTGTACGGTATAATAAGTTTGATTTCATTTTACTGTCATGTTATAGGGAAGAATGAATGAAATAAAATGTGAGAGAAATTAAAAAAAACCGACACATTGCGCTTATGAAGGTAAAAGTTTAGTGAAAGAGAATAATTTATTTTAAAAATATTTCAATAATAAAAGAAGATTTTGAGATGAATAAAATAGTTCAGACGAGTACGCAATCCATATTGTGATGACATAGAACTTTTTCATGGATGTTTCTGTTGGGTCACTTGAGTAGATCTTCACGTCAAATGAAGCATTTGCAGAATGATAAACATACCATATACTTTGTCTAAACATTTCCAACTGTTAATTTAAATTGTCAATTACGTTCATCTTTCAGCCCGACTTGCTTAGAATAGAGTGTTTCTTATGTCTTAGTTCCTCTGAACTTTTTGCCATTTGCGCGACCAACTCTATTGAAACTTTAGAGTTGAGTTGCGCTTCAAAAAAATATCTTTACGTCAATAAAACCAGCACGAATGTTTTTGCCAACTTCAGCACGAAGGATAAGTCCACAAGTAAATATAAGAAAGAGATCGAAAATAACTCACCCATTTTATGATTGAAGTTGAAGTAGGACCTGAACTTGTGTTTGCTAAGCGCCATATTTGTGTAAGTAGACCTGTTAGACAAGCAATCTCAAGTCCGACGTCACAACTATGCAAAACTCTTCATGAGTTGCAATTGGCTGAAATGAATGATACGGAGATGTCAATTTAGAGGTATTTGACACCATGTCCCACATTGGATTGATTGAGAGAATGTTTAATTTTTTTCATGCTTTTTCAACAGCAAATATAGGCTGAAAATGGTCAGCATAATCATATAGATTTATGCTTGGAAAATTTAAATCGGCTCAAAGTTATCTATTTTTGTTATATTTCTCCAAATCTGATTTGGATTTACGAATTTTTTTATTTTGAGGTATGTATTGTGCTATAAGTATGTATAGACATGAGGGTAAATTATATTTCTGGACGCTCATTCTGGATCTGAATTTCGATCAAATGGAAATGAAAGCGACCGATTTGAAAGCGATTCGGCTGTATTCGTATTACCGTATGAATGATATCTGTTTCCGGCCCATAGCCATCGAATCCGTTTCGGTCGTCATGGAAATCGACGGATATATAGTGAACTCGGATATATATACATATATAATAAAGCGAAATAGAAACGGATTCGATTGCATGGAAATCGACGGATATTTTCAGAATAAGCCTCCTGGGTGTTTTAATTGTTTTTTTCTGAGAATGATCTTAATTTCTGCTCGATATTTCAACAACTCTATCACGATGTAGTGATGCCAAGCTATTTCATCATAATATAAAGAAGGTGCTACAACTCGGGTCTTGAAAATGAAATATTGCCGGGATCAGTTCCCAAGTCCAGGATCCCAATTGCCTGTGGCACAACTATCGCTTTTATATCGAACTATATGAAACAACAATACTCAACAATGACATACACGGCTCAGTAGAATTATAATGTTAGTATAGTTGCATCTGTTTTTTACGGAAATTATAGATTCTGTAAGTTCAACTATGCCACCGGTACCGTAGCCACTCGTATCTACATCAAGTTCACAAGAGAATGCGCTAAATTGTAACAGGCAGTCGGGACCCTTGGCTCTGAAATGACCGCAAGAAACCACAAATGCCTTCAATGTTATCAGAATGGGAGTTGGGTCACCTTCTTCATATTTGATGAAATAGGTTGGTATCACTACATCGTGGCTCTATGGCTGCCTTCCTCAAGAGCCAAATTTTTTGAACTGACAACAATAATACAAAACAAAAATATAAAGACAACACAACTTTATAGATATAGAATTCTCTGATCGAGGTTTTAGAATGGGAGGCTCTTGTTTGAGTAAAATGAAAAATTGGATTCAGGTCAGGTCTATATAGTCTGGATGCAAAATAATAATAATAATAAATAAATATAAGAACAATGAAAAAGAGAGAGAGAAGAGAAGAAGAAAAAGAAAAAGTGAAATATATCATAGTATAAAGAGAACTAGTACCGTCACTCCTATACTTACTCAATGGGACTCAATGGGACATGCGCGGTCATGTTTTTACTGCAGAAACGGCTACCTAAGTGACCCTACTGAAGCATAGCGTAGCTATGCTATATATACTGTGAATATATGGAGGGAAATTAATAATGAAAACCAGAGTCTATGGAGGTTTTACATGTTATAACTTTGATTTTTTTGACCCAAAGTTATATGGGATGTACTGATAAGAATTTTTGAAATTTGGATTTGTGGTTCAATAATGTCCCTCTTCTCTCCTATTCGATGTATTGATCAATCAAAATCATTTTGTGACAAAATGACTAAAACACCCAGAAGTATAATTTATTCTCATAAATATGAGTCGTTAATTTAAGCTTACGTTATTTTTTTACAAACCACAGATAAAGCAAATTTGGCTTTTAGAAGACTATCCCTCAAACAAAGATGATAGAACAATCTGAATAAGTTATAAGGTATAACATTAAAGACTTTTATCTACTGCGAAAAATTATGGTCACAGACAGCTCAGTCCTGGTGTTGAAGACCATTAGTTTTAAATAATCAAAATGGGGTGGTAAGATCGCCCTTGTGGTGCCCCGTCCAAACGATCCTATCTTTCATCCATAGCCTTAATTGGGGAACAATGATTTTGTATCAAGTTTCGATGTTATTAAAAAAAAAAAATATGTACAATAATAAAACAAAATCACTTCTTTCTCAACAGAATTTAGAACTTGTAATATAAAGAAATATAGATGATATGAAGGTCATCTCATGAATATAGTAACTGTTGTTGACGATACATTTTCGATCAGAATTGTGTTTTTGTTTGACCATGTGATATTCAAAAGTAACTCATATAACAAACTGACATATCAATATCTCTGAAAGCGACTGAAATGTAATAAAATTTTCCTGTCGTTTCCACTGACATACGAATTGCCGAAGCGCTAGTAAACAACTAGACGAAAACAAACTTATTATTTGTTTGTGCCAACTCGATTCGACCTCGTCAAAGCTATCTGACTTGTTATGAGAAAAACTTGACCTCTTCAATAGCCATCTGACTCATAATGAGGAAACTTTCAGATAATAATTTGATTTTTTCAATCGAGACTTACCGATAAAGTTTCAAGTTTCAAGCTGATAGATCAAGTTGTTTTAATATTCAAATTGTTTGAGAACATCTCCACGGATAACAGATGATGGGATATATGCGTAAAAAGTGGGAACGCTTGAATCTTATATTTGAAAACATTTTCCGATGTTATTATAAATATGGTTTCTATTGTTAATCGAAAATTACTCCTGAAAGGAAAATTAGGTTTTCATTTTTGAATCACATTCGATCACGCGTCCTTCATGCTGACGTTCGAGAGTATATAGAATGTGAATCATCTTCTAAAAATACTATTTATAGGTTCTTATTGAAGATCATTGTCTATATCTTCATGATTCAATCTTACAAAATTCAATTTAAATGACAAAAATATTTTTGAATCATGTTCTTTGACAAATTAGAATCTGTATAGTATAGTTAGGCCCGGTATTACCACGGCCAGTTAGTATTTATCTGAGAGTTGGTGAAAACAAATAGCATAGGTAACCATGGTGATAACAAATTTGAACTGTCAGATAAAGGCTAACTGGTCTTGGTAATACCGGGCCTGAGTGATACAATAGTGAAGTATTTAGTTGGTGTCACTAGCTTTATACCGCTACATTGTAGTTTGAAAAATACATATCCATTTGTGGAGTATATAAATAATTCACGAGTGAGGTGAATTATATAATCGTATTTCACATATATATGTGTCACCACACTGTTATTGTTATTGCTTATGTTTCTATTATTATTATTTCACCCCATACAATTTGAAATATGCGAAAAAAACATAAGAGTATATTGCATTGTGACTATCCCATGTTATGGGGAGAAAATTTCAAAATCGTATCCTCATTTTTGTGATTTCAAGTTACGGTAATTGGATGAGCGAAGCGAAGATTCAATTTCGCCATACCCGAAGAAAAAGTACCTGTTTTTTTTTTTGTTTGCTTGTTTGTTTGTTTGTTTTTGTTCGCGCTCCACAGGTCAGAAGAAAATTCAAAATCAGTTGAAACTTGGCACACACAAGTATCCTTATCCAATCGATACTGTATAGTTTTGAGGCGCGATCGGTTAAACCACTTCTAAGAAAACTCATTCCAAAGTTTTCAAAAATCCCATTAGAATAACCCGGAGGAAAACATTCGTGAAAAATATTTCATCTGAGAGGATTCAAATTCTCAGAGAATTTTAATCTAATAATGATACACATTATTCCGAACTTTCACGTGAATCGGATCAGCCGTTCCGATGTAAAAAAATATATAATGTAATTTGTGTTAATTATTCAAAGCTATTGAGATACCTGTTAAATCAAAGCAGCAAGTGTCACCACTTGATTGTAAACGATTAAAACAAAGCCTTCTTTATTATCATATAAATTAATAATGGAAAATAAGATGGCAGTGATGTAATGGTTTGGATCTCAAGGTGTATATATATATATATATATATATATATATATATATATATATATATATATATATATATATATATATATATATATATATATAATAACCAATCCAAAGATAAGTTGATATGTTCAAGCTCATCCATCAACGCGGAAACACAAAACGCGTTTTCCTAGTTGTATGGAAACATGGAAAATTAAAATGCTCGAGATAAATGTAATTATCCGTCCAAACTATAATTTTTTGACATTAAATCGTATGTATTCTGATATTTTCAATGAAGTTACAGAACGGGATGATCGTGCAATAGTCTATTCAGAAAAACACTCCTAATAAAATGAAGCGTGTAGGTTTCTCTCATTGAATATAGAACAATAGAAGAAAACCAAAACGGATGAACAAAATATTTGTATCTCCATACGATAAAAAGCTGAGATGTATGAAATATTTCTCCAAATTCTAGCTTTGTAATGATAAATTCCTTTCTATAGAATCACCAGCTGTCATTGCTCGATAAAGAGATTCCTCCACATGGAATCTTAGAGAGGGTTTAATGAAACGGAACGAAATGGAATGAAATACTGACCTCTGTAGTCAGCTCGTTAGAGTTGAGCAGTGGCTGAGTAGAAGCGGGTGATATAGGGGCTTTAAAGAAACAGAAAAAAACAGTCGAATTGCTCAATAATACAGTAATTGTTTAAGAGCGAACAAGAATGATCAGATTAGACTTCCATTTCACATAACGAAAAAAATTGGACCTTGTTTTTTTTGTCTGTACGCAAAATACAGGCCAGGAAAGAAGACCAATCGACTCGAAACTTTTTCTACATATCAGTGTCATATCAGTTTAGGTTGAGATTGTTTTTTTTTTAAAAGATCGAACGGTTCTTCCGGTAAGAATTGAAAAGCTTGGAAAATCCTCATAACTGAATATGACAATAACTATCACATTTTGAGTGGGTTTTAAAACAATTGGATGAGAAATAACGAAGAATACTTATTCATGATTTTTCACATCAAACAAAGCTATTAGGAAACCTATAATGTATATGTAGTTTTCTCACATCAATCAGAATTATCAAGATAGCTATCAAGAATAGCAACGGGTTGCATCAATCAAATCGTAAAACGATTGAAATATGCAATGAATAAAACAGGAAAGCTGTGAAATAGTTTTGACATGAAAATATATGTATAGCTATCCATCACATTTGATATGAATGTGCCTATATTGCCCACCCTACAACACAAATGTTACGTTATGGGCCCAAGTTCTTGACAAAATTAAATGAAATTGGAAATGAACAACTTCTCGAATGAAATATTCGAAAAATTGAATAAAAGTTTACATTGATAACAATGGTTAGAAAACTCGTTTTTCATTCACATCCACCATTATTTTGTATTTATGTTTTAATAACATCGAAACTTGATACAAAATCATTGTTCTCCAATTAAGGCTATAGATGAAAGATGGGATCGTTTGAACGGGGCACCACAATGGCGATCTTCCCATTTTAATTATTCAAACTTCAAAACCAGGACTGCGCTGTCTATGACCATTATCATTACGGATTTTTTTAACTGTTCCATACATTCTGGCATATCCATCATATTTTATTCAAATGAGATTATTCGATAAAGTTATCGAATATATAGACACTATGCCTTCAGTTAGTTGTTCAATCATTTAAAAAACATGACACTAAAGGTCCGGTATTACCAAGTCTAGTCAGCAGTTATCTGACAGTTGGTGAAAACAAATATCACAGGTAACCATGGTGATAACAACTTTTATCTGCCAGTTGGGGCTACTCCCACGATGGTAATACCAATCTTAAAATTGAATTGGAAGTTTGTCGTCTTCATGCTTATAGTTTCGTGTTTTCTTTCTATCGTGGGCTCACATTCTTATATCAACACTTGTATCTACTACGGTTGTTCCTTTACATCACGAGGACAGACCGAATTATAACTCGAATCAATCATCTGAATCAGAACTAGCAAAATGATATCATAGAGAATGATATGAATCATATGATAATTATGATAGAGAATAATAATCGATCTGACAATTTCGATTTATACTATTTCAATTATTATTCATGAGCATTGAATTGAGCATTGAAATCAGTATGGATATTCTAATTCATTTCCATTGTTCATTAAAATATGATTTTTTTTCACAAAACATAATATATCACGTTACTTCAATAATGGGACAACATTTCATGCTTGTTGAATGGTAATTTAAATGTTATAAACATTCTTATTACATTCATTTTCACGGTGTTTTTACAAAGATAGTTTTCAAGTTGACGTATAGTTTTTGAGAAGAGTCGATTACTTTCAAAAATAAATCATATGACTGGAGAAAAAAATGGAACATTTTTTAATAGACATAGTTTTTTGTCGGAGAAATCATTTACATATTAAATTATACCGTACGCAAACACAGCGACATTCATAAAGATATATCGTTTTGAAGGAAAACATCAAAGTGCTAGCCTATAGTCAATTTCATTGTATGCATTGCCAACGACCAAATTCAATATTTTTAATTATACGATGCTTTGGGCATTATTCATGCACTTGATTCAACAAATCGTAGAAAAAACGCTCTTTCATCCCTTAAACTCAGTCCGTGAGCTTAATCCATGAGGGTCGTTGAAAACCATAGGCAGTAATTCAATACGACGGATGAATAGACGATTAATTGGATGAGCGTAGCGAAGACTCAATTACACTGTACTTGAAAAATCGAAGGTGTTTTTTTTTTTGTTTTTTTGTTTTTTTTTTCGCGCTCTACAGGCCAAACAGAAATTCAGATCATGATGAAACTTGGCACACACATGAACCCCTATCTGACTTGATGCTGTATAGTTTTGAGGCAAAATCGGTTTAACAATTCTTGAGATAAATCATTTTGAAGTTTTCAAAAAACCCATATGAATAAGCCAGGCGGAAAAAATGACAAAGTGAATGTTCTCCGAAATTTTTCAAATTTTCACAGAACTCGAACAACATAATAATACACATTATTTCGAACTTTTATTCAAATCGGATCAGCCGTTTTGATGTAAAAAAATATATAATGTTATTTGTGTCAATTATTCAAAGCTATTAAGATACCTATCAAATCAAAGCAACAAGTGTCACCACTTGATTGTAAACGATTAAAACAAAGCCTTCTTTATTATCATATGAATTATTAATGGCAAATAAGATGGCAGTGATGTAATGGTTTGGATCTCAAGGTGTGTATATATATATATATAATAACCAATCCAAAGATAGGTTGATATGTTCCAGCTCATCCATCAACGCGGCAACACATAACGCGTTTGCCTAGTTAAATACACGTGAACGAGTACGAACAATAGAGTGAGAACCAATCACAGATTAAATACAACAGTAAGATGGTCCAGTCGTCTGTGCAAGCTGATCCGTTATCGACTGATAATTACACGGTGTCCTATTCTTCAACTTCGTTATAAAACAGATTGAATAGAACAGAGCATCCCGTATCATAACATCGTAGGTCTATTCACAGACGGAAATAAAACCCTCGGCTTTGTCTCACTTAATTTAAGTTGAATGACAGCCACAGGAGGCGAACAATTGATGTATTTGCATGGTAAATGGTAATAAATTACGTTCCCAAAGTTATTTGTTTAGTTTGTTTTATTGTTTGATGATAATGATTATTGTTTGCTCAACGACCCCACCAGCAGCTAGGTTATACGGGGGTTCAAATGAGCAAGTGATCATGAAACTATGATGTTATGATAAGTGAAAGGACGTTTACAAAAACCCTTATGAGTCCCTTATGAGGGACTCGAACCCACGCCCAACAGTGACTTCAGTTTCTGAAGCGGTGCCTCAGCTGACCGAGCTACCGGAGGTGGCGTTTTATTGTTTTCTTGATTGGAAACAAAAGAGTGGAACTATGTGTGGGTCTTGTCTTGTACACTACAAAGAGATAAGATGTAGACTATCAGGTGAAAGTTTCTTTAATTTTCGAATCATTCTGAAGAGACAAGTAGAGGACGAGAGCCCTCACTTCAGACAAATACCAATTAGATGTGCGTTACTAGGTACAATTAGATACTAAACAGTAATTTCGACTAAATAATATTATGTAAATGTACTCACATTACTTCGTGTCATCCACCAGGTGTAACAACTGTAGCTGTTAAGACGCTCAAGGAAGGCGCTAGCTCTGTTGACTTAGCTGACTTGCTATCCGAATACCAACTGTTGAAAGAAGTCTCTCACCCGAACGTCGTTAAACTGCTTGGCGCGTGTACAATACCAGCAGCACAGCCTGTGTATATTATCATCGAATACGCTCAGCACGGTTCACTCAGGTATGTACACTTCTTACAATATCACTCATTGGATAAAACAGTTAATTAAAGATAATTTGCTATATTACTTGAAAGAATATTTCAAGAATATCTTGTAAGGAAGGTATGTATTTGTTGGATTCTGACAGAACGCTGATACACTAATATAGAAAAATTCACTCCTATTGAAAAAGAAAATTATTGATTTGTTGCCAAGCAAAAGATGTTACATGCAACAATTAGATAACATATCATGTTCTGTTGCTTGGTGACGAATGGAGAATAAAGTAACCGATCAAGTCTTATCGTTACGGCAGTAATTATGCATCATCAATGATTCAAAACTATAACAATAATCAAGGGAATTCTATGGAATAACCAAGGAAAATCATGATAGAGTGAAATGAAGTAATGTGTCGAATAATTCATTATTCAATTTAATACTTCCACTTCTTTTGAACCATTCTTATGAAAAGTTTTGAATCAAGTTTTATTTCGCGTTTACTTTATTACATTTTTGTGTGTTGACTTTGCATTATAAGTTTTGGGTAACTTATAAACTAGGCACCAACTAGGCCCTATGCCCCAAACCGAATGAACCAAGATCACATAAAGAAATGAAGCCTGGACCTACATTTCACAAAAAAAAAAGATGTATCACAAAATGACCCATCATTTATGTGCTTTACTTGGAATATATTCAAGTTTCCAACAGAATTACAGTCCTTTGTATTCATATCGACCCTTCAAAAATAACGCTTCCTGAATCTTGACATCAGTTTCGTTCGTTAGATAAAAACATCACACAATTTTCTGAAATATTTGAAATAAAAAATTATATGACTGTATTATATTTCTCACCTTTAGTCAGTTTTATCTCCGTAATTGAATCCTGTCACGCAAGATTTGTTTTCATCTGGTTTTCTGTACAAAATGAAAAAAGTTCAAGAGAATCAGCATTGAAAACTTGTACATCTACCCTAATCAGAATAATGTATGTAAATGACTTTCGTTGAAATATATACAAGTAACATAGCAATAGCACACATTTTAGCCAACAATAATGTTGTGGCATTTGCCTTTCTACAATGATAATAGTATTGAAGGATATTGTGCAACTTAACAATTGAAATGAAACAATAAACTTTCTGGTATACTTTGTATTATCTCGAATAAATTGAACATTAATGCTATATCCAGTATGTAATTTAAGGTTCACGCCAGCCCAACTGATTGATATTGTATTTTTCGTGTCCAATCTCAGGAACTACTTACGCAGAAGTCGGCACCTGGAGTCGGACAGTCGCATCCCGTGCTCGTTCGAGTCCGCCTCCACCTCAGCAGCCTCCAGTTCGACGCCCGGCGATGTCGAGGAGACTATCGCCTCTCCCTGCACACCACGTGACATTCTCTCGTTCGCCTGGCAAATATCAAAGGTAAACACTAAACCATATCTTGGTTGTAACCCTAACTTAGAACTGTAGTAGCGTTGGCTGAATTGGAGGTTGCGGGGATGTCAACACCCTTAGAGAAATTGTCGCGTGTACACTGTCATTCCCTCATTTAAAAAAAAGGTTCAGTTCCGCATTCCCCCATGATTAATGCACTATTTATCATGAATAGAACACCAGCTTTCTCAGAATACTTTCAATTTTCAGAATATTTTCAGGTTAAATTTGTACTATGATGATTTTTTTCAACCAAGGAAAATTATGTTTGAATGAAATGAAGTAATGTGTCAAATAATTCATTATTAAATTTAATACTTTCAGTTCTTTCAAACCATTCTTATGAAAAGTTTTTAATCGAGTTTTATTTCGCGTTTACTCACTACATTTGTGTGTATTGACTTTGAATTATAAGTTTTGGCCTTTGAGTAACTCATAAACTAGGGCATATGCATTGAACCAAAATCACATAAAGTAATGAAGCCTGTGATAAAGTATATAGAACACAATAAAATAGCTTAATATCAGCGTATATTTTACGTCATTAAACACAATGAGAGACCAGGTCCAAGTAAAGTTCCCAGTACTGAACTGAATCATTGGATACTCTCAAAACTCGGAAATACGCATGTGGAATTATGATTTCTTTTTTCTGTGACGTCATGTGCTAAATCATGAAACTAAATTGCATGGTTATGTATGGCAAAGCACTAAATCTGTTGGCAGATCACTAAGATGTACCAATCCTTAAGTATTTCCCGATTTTTTGTTCACCATCCAGGGCATGGCCTATCTAAGTGACATCAAGTTGGTACACCGCGACCTGGCAGCCAGGAACGTGCTTGTAGCAACAGGTGGCGTGTGCAAAGTGTCCGACTTCGGACTGACGAGAGACGTGTACGAAGATGACGCCTACCTCAAGAGGAGCAAGGGCAGAGGTGAACTATATTATCCAGCTTAATAATGTAAAATACTGAATAATCCAAGATGGACCAAGATTAAATAAATAGTCGAGATGGATTAAGTCAATCAGTCTCAACGCAACCCTAAATACATCTTCATCTAGTCACAATGACTATATATATATATAGATGGTATCAAATACTATATTTACCACACAATCACAAGAACCCTAAGGAGTTCATGAATGGCCATTATTATATGAGCCGCTTTTGTACATGTGGTGGACTATAAGTAGAGCCATGCTTTTTCACGGCCTCAATGTCTCAAACGAAACAGGTGAAGGTGACCATAATAGCAACATACGACTGTAACAGGTATACACTGAACAGTTATAGTTTTCAATTAGCAACCAGTGTTAGCTAATATACCAGGTAGATGGGACAGCGATGATGGTAGGCTACTTCCAAATCTGTCCGTAAGCAAGATGTCAAATTAATTAACTTTTCCTTCTTGGCGAAGTTTTTGAGCGGATCTTTGTTAAATCTTCATTGTGAGCTATCATCAAGTTATGATTTCTACGTGACATGGTGTGGTCACGTTGTCTCAAGTGTCACTGTGTACAGATAACAAACAACACGATCGGTGGCAACTGGTTTCTATCATCATGTTCTCACATTAGAAATTAGCCAATGAGAAGCTGAAAAAAAAGAATATACAAAAATTGGCAGAAGTAGACTGAAAACCTATTGAGAAACGAATTAATTGAATTATCTAACTCAAAAATTATATATAATCGAAGACTTATTCCTTCTCCATTTACATATCATCCACTGGTAGGCCCTACCAGTGGATGCATATGCATGTTTGCAGATGCAAATAAAATAGTTCATTCCGTTTTTTTTCAACATAATATAATGTGTTTTCATCTTTTTTTCGAGGATTCTTCAATATCTATACGTACTATAGGCCAATAATTATCGTTAAGTTATCTCCAACAGAAATCGGGCCAGCAGGTATTGGATACTTCGAGCGTGAGGATCATATTGATCGTATAATAATGCCACACGTTTGCTTCTAGTTCCAGTAAAGTGGATGGCTCTCGAGTCACTGGCTGACCACATGTACACCAGCAAGTCTGACGTCTGGAGTTACGGGGTACTGATGTGGGAGTTGGTAACACTGGGAGCGTCGCCTTACCCTGGCGTCGCGGTGCACAACCTGTTTCACCTGTTACGCGCCGGTTACCGCATGGAACGGCCGGAGAACTGTTCACCTCAGCTGTGAGTAGTGGAGGAAAAGCTCAGGTAGAAAAAGAAAGCTAGGAGAGCTAAGAGAGCTGAAAGCCATGAAAGCTGAGTGAGATGATAGCTAGTAGAGCTAGAAATCTGTTTTCGTAATTATGAGGTAGGAATAGGGTGAGAGGAAAGCATAGAGCATAATGATTCTCTTTGCAGACACCACCATTGAATGACATAAATATCCTGCAGAATTATTTTTTTGCATGCTTTTTTCTTATAATAATTTGATCATGAGTGCTATTTATCCTAATTCATCACTGTTTTTTTTCTCAAAAAATAGAAATATATACACAATAGTTTGACTATTTGTCTTCATCGGAAGAACGAAGCTTTTTCTGGTTATTCTCGTGATTTTAATTTTTTTGACAATTATCAGTGTTAAAAATCCACTTGGCCACATATCCAAGTTGTAAACTCTTGTATAGTATCATGTATAGGATCATTGCAGTATCATGCAATGTCATCCTCGCGTACATATAAAACAATACTTTTCATTTCATTCCATTCTCTTGATATTTTTCTGACAATACTCACAAATAACATTTTAATGTAAAATTAGTACATATTTTCGTGATAATATATGCGTGTAGACAACATAAGTGTCTTTTCACTTTACGAGCTAGTTGTTTTACTCAATTCAGAGGTTCTAGCTTGATATTATCAATTATGAATCGACTGAAGATCAATCATTATTGACGTTAGTGATGATAACACGGTTTGATTTCAGGTACGACGTCATGCACGGATGCTGGCAAGAGGACCCATGCACTCGTCCGACTTTCCACGATCTCACCTTGATCTTCGAGCGTATGCTAGAGGAAGGCGTCGAGTACCTTGACCTCAACCCACGCATCGTTCACAACCGCACCTACTTTGCATCATCCTCCGACCCTACACCACTCTGGACCAATCCACTGCTCTACAACCTCAACAACCGAGACGTCGAACCAATCACAGGCGAGGCACTGACAACAATCTCTGAAGAGCAACCACTTCTCATTCAATACTCTACCATAATGACATCATGTGACGAGACACAACAACAAGACTCAACGATAATGCCAGAAACGTTACAACTCATCCAGAACACGGCCCGAAGAAGTCCGGATAGTCCACGAACTGTGGCAAACCCAACAGAAAAGCCGTTGAAGACAGCGGGAGCACCCGAGAGACAGAAACTGTTACCGAGACAAAAAAGAGTTCAGGAGGAAGTCACGTGCTTGGATAGTAAGGAACATGAATATCAGAACGATGAAAAGGAAGTGCTACGTCATAATGAAGGAAATATATCGAAAGTGACGCTTTATGCCGAGGTAAGGAAACCAGAAGTGAAGCGTGATAGTGAGAAGATACTGGAAGTGACGTGTGATAATGAGGAAAAGGACACGGAATCGAAGCGAAACCCCTATTTGAGTCCGATTAAATCGACTGTACGGACACATAATGTTGAAGGTTATTCTTATGTTGCTATGCGCAGTGATGAGGGTGGTGATAGTAGGTATCAGGACTTGGTAGCGTTGAGCGAAGAGGAGCCGGGTTCGAGTCCTGCACAGGCTAGTGTCACTAGGTTTTAAAATACTGATCTAAGGGGTCTCAGACATGATCTAGAGATCTGAATTTTTGAGTCGCAAAGCCAAGCTAGGTTGTAAGTGTGTGAGTATTAGACAAGTACAGTAAGCAACAAAAATCAAACATATAGGCCGCTTCCTTCCCACTACGTAAGATACCTTCATTTCATCATCCCATCATATCATTAATCATTCATTCGACGTCAAAAAATATGAAAAAGTTCGACTTGAGCGTAGCAGGTGTTGAATAGATTCAGTTGAATTTCTCTTAGTCCCAAGTCTATGAAATATCCATCACAACACATCATCTCATTATAACAATAGAATTTAGGACAATTGGGACAAAAAAATATCAAACCAATCGAGCATTATGTTTTCGTGTAATTTTATCAAGAATGGTTCAAGTGGATAAACACAAACGTCGATGGTACAAAAGACATGAAAAGGACGTTACGAAGAACTCCAACCCAATTCAATGGTCTGTACTAATCTGAACAATCCGAATATGTTAAATTCTGCTCTTGCGAGTTAATTATACTCATCAATTGATTGTTTATCGAGTAGATGGAGAACGGATTTCATCAAATATCATGTATTGATTAGAATATGAATGGCTTATTCGAAATGGTAATTGATATGTGAAACCTTGACCCGTTTTATGAGTGACTGACCGAGCGTCCCGGCTCCAAAACGTTGCCGCCCGCCAGTGAATAATCAGATCAACTTTTGTGAACACAGTTTCATCTAAATATAAAGAGTGTGTCAGAGTACACTGTGAGCCATGTGAGAATGAACAGAGGCAAGTGCCAAAAGAGTTCAATCGAGTCGCTCGCTCTACTTCTACTTATATTCCCTTATTCATTTCTTGACAGAAATATCCAGATGGACGTAACAATATTGAATTCAATATGCATAGCTGAAATTGCATGATTATTACAATTTTCAATAAATTATTGATATGTATTGATTATTGATACGTTGTGCTTGATATGTTAGCTCGAGGTATCCATCATTCCGATGTTATTTGATCATACCTTGATCAAAAAAAAAGTCAACTCTATGAAAAATGTGTATTTCGTTTACAATAGGCTTACCATAATTTATATTGAACACATTATGACAGCATTTATAGTCCTGTCGTAAGTACACTTGAAATCTCATGTTTGATATAAATCGAGACTCAAGAAAATGCATAGAATGAAGAAAACAACTTCAATATATTTTTTATTTTGAATAGTTTTTGTGATAAAAAATAATTCTATACTGTTCTTATCACAATTTTAATCACCAATCACAATGTCGTGTATACCAATATCCACGAAAAAGGAAAAAGATTCACCAAATGAATTATTGTAAGTACTTTATGTGTCATTTCATAATCTCGCTGCAATCATTAAAATTTATTACGCTTTTGAAACAAGCAGTTGCGTTTCTTATTGTGAACTTCGTTCTGAAAAATCATAACACCCTAAAGGCCCGTTTTCATGGCTCGCGGCATGCGGCAGGCGGCAGGCGTTTTTTCTCCTGGCCAATCAGAATGAATGAAATCCCTACCGCTTGCACTTGTTGCTCTCTACCGTGAGACATGGAATAAATTTAACTTTGGAAAAAAACGCCGCGGTTAAATACCCTCACTCATACATCTGGTCATACAAGTGGTAGGGTTATGTCGGAATATTACTTCCAAAACAGTACTTTTCAGATATACACCATGATGGTTCTTGCGTGCCACGTAATACGATACTAAAAATCACTTGACCGCCTGAATTGAACAAGAATTACATATTTAAATAAATTGGACAAATCTCGAAGTGAGTGTGAAGAAACGCGACTATGTGAACAGGACAGACGGCAGGCGTTTTTTTAAAAAACTGCCATATGCTACACAAATATAAAATGCTATCTGTGCTCTTCATATTGGTGAACAACCTTCTTCTTTCGTGGATATAAGTATACATGCATGTGTAATAGACTATTTGCTCTGAATGAAGTTTTAAAATATATTGTACGAAGCTATAGGTGCATACACATTTAGAGGGTGAATTGTTTGACGTAAACTCTGCAATGAACTCTTGAATCTCTTAGAAAAGCGTTATCTCAATATTCGCAACGTGCGTAAAGTTATAATAATGATATATGAAAATATTCGATAAGATGACGTATCTTACTACAATAAGTCAATGACGTCAGTAGCCTAACGCCATGTAATGATTGGTAGAGTGATTAATGTTCTAGACATAGATATTTTTATCCATCAAGGTAATATTTTTGCATCTATACAGCCCTGTCCTGCCAATGGATTTATATTTCGATAATAGCCCGGCACCTCCACTAGTGGTTTGCTTCAGTAGCTTGAATCCGTAAACATTGAATAACGTGAACGTAAACGTCATTCTATTTCAAATCATTATAATTCGAATTAGTGAGTGAGTGATTCTTATCTGAAACGTTTCTACCTCGGTTTTTGTTCGACATATTAAATATTGTAATCCCTAGCGAATATTTTCAAACTCTATTCGAGCAGCTTTGGGGGTAATGTAATTTCGAAATCTCCAAATCAAGCCCAGGGATAAAAAAAGATGCTCATATTTTTACTATAAATAATTCGATACAAAATGTTCAAACTCTATTCGAGCAGCTTTGGGGGTAATGTAATTTCGATATCTCCCAATCAAGCCCAGGGATAAAAAAAAAGATGTTTATATTTTGATTATAAATAATTCGATACAGAATGTTACATAACATAATCAATTATCTGCCGGTTCTGCTATTTTCAAATGAGTATTGTGATGTCGTAATTGTCAGCTATAGCGTAATGAAGAGTAGAAAATTTTTAATCACATCATAGTCAAAAAAGTAATGCTTCAGTACTATTTCAAACTATTGCCACTGCCTATAAATAATTATTCTTCTCTTAAAATAATTATCTACTATCTATCATCTTAAGACGCTTATTGTTGCTTGAATTTGACAACAATTCAATATATTAGTTGAATCATTTGATTTCACATTGTTCTGCTTTTTGTATGAAAATCATAACTATGGTACAATTGAGATTTGTTCATATATATAATTATAGCTGTTATATTTATATATTATTATATATAGATTATTAATTTAATACATTTCAATCTAGTCAATAATTTTCTGTTTGATAATTTATTTCACCTTCTCTTCTTCGTTGTAATCTCTCCACCTATATTTAAACATGATGACATACACATTTTTAATTTGAAATCTAAAACAATACATTCCTTTTTTGAAATCTCCCGAATTGATTGCATTGCTCAATGCTTTTAAAGTGGTCATTGTGTAAGTAGCACAGTATTCTATTTAGTGCCGTTATTGTCAGCATTATATTCCAGAACAGTTTGAAATAGCCACGTTCCATTTTGTATAATTACAAGAGGCGTAAGATTTTAATTGAATTGTCTGTCAAACAATAATATTCACATAATTCACATGGATTTTTTGGGGGAAATAACAAAATCATACCAACAGCTATGGAATGCTGCTCTCTATTTAAAAAAAAACAGTTGTCGGATATTTTTATGAGATAATGATATATGTACAATTCAGTTGAAAAAAGATCTGAAATTTCCGGATGAATTCAAGTTCCAAATAAACCTGAAATTGTATTTATTAAATAATGCTCATTTCGATTCATGAGACTCAATTATCATCTCATGTGGAGTTACATTATCCACCTTACATTTGTATAGGAAATTCGGAGATACTTAAACAATTTGATGAACACATGATACATGAGAAATACCACACGCAGTCCCCATACACATGAGAATGTATATATAGGACTACCATATGAATTATCATCACTTTAGTAGTTATCAGTGGAATTATTTTGAAAAAAATATTACATTCTCTCATTTTTTTCAATTCATTTGGTGTTCAATTTGTTGTAATGAGGAACTAGATAAGTAAACTATGAAGCGATGTCCTGTTGGTAAAATACATCATGTATGGAGTCTAATTATTTTTTCATGAACTTAGATCTTGTAGTTTTTTTTTACTTTCATGTTATATTCGACAACTCCAAAAAGCAGTTTGTATTCAAATCATCTATTGATTATTTAGTTCTACATTAAATTATTTAGCCTGTATTATGAAACTACGTAATTTCATTGTAGTGTCATTACATTGTAATTTATTCTAGACTGATTCAGGTGTAATTATTGTATCAATTATGAGTTGGGTCTGCACGGCCTTCCATGTGTATGTCCAATATGTCTGTCCATGTAATATGTTGTCGCCAAACATAGGCCTATTATATGTATAAGTTTATGTATTAAAAAAATCATGAATAGATGATATATTAAATTTGCAATAAAAACCAATAGTATTCGTTATAATTATTCTGAATGAAAATTGAAAAGTGAAACAAATCCACTTTTTCTACAGGCACGAACTTACGTTGATACAGTGCATGTTATATAGGACAGTTTTCATTGATTCTCTATTTCAATGTGATCACTTAATCAAGGAAGAACCTTTTAAGAGAATATCAAGAGTTTTACGTACATGAATGTGAAACTTTGGAATATTTGATCAAATATTATGATCAAATATATAGCCTTAATTGGGGAACAATGATTTTGTATCAAGTTTCGATGTTATTAAAAAAAAAAATATATATATATATATATATATATATATATATATATATATATATATATATATATATATATGAACCTTTCATATATATATATATATATATATATATATATTATGTAGAGCCTAGTAAATTATGAATATGATCTTCAAATCTAAATAAACGTATACAGCATAGTAGATATTAATTTATAGCAATGGATGCTATTTTCAAAATAAATGTTACCAGTACAATTTCTTAAAACAGAAACAAAGGTGATATCTTGGCAATCAACAACAAAATAGTCACAAAACAAACAAAACAGTCTAATATACAACACTGCACAAAACTACACAAAATACATTGTATTATGATCATACATAATTCCACCTAAAGACATGAGTTTTAGTAATCAAACAAGTCCCAGAAAAGCAGATTTTTATTCGGATTCGGGCACACCATTACTTATATTTTGATCTAAATACAATATTTTCTGCCAAACTTCGACTCTGAACCACTGTTTCTTAGTCTTTACAATAATTAGTATTGCACTGAACAATCTCACCACTGTAATAAATAAAATATATAGAATTATCTTGAAATGTATTCACAATTCGTTCTAAGAACACATTATTTTGGTTTCTTAGATTATGAATTTGTGTTTCACAACCATATTTACAATTTATACATAATATATAATTAGGAGCCAAGTTATTTGAGATCTTGAAAATGAAACAGAGGGTACTAAATACAATCCTTTGTTCAAGAGTTAACACGATAATGATATAATATACATCTTCTTTATTAATGTTTTTTTCTCACTTTCAGAATACTTTTTATGGCTTTTTTTCGAAGTTTTTGATAAGCATCAATTTGATTTTTGTTCAAAAGAAAAAGAACAGAACTGTACAGTTTGTATGAGGACCAATAGTAGACTGATATAAATTGTTATAATAATATTATCTGTATCATATTAATACTAACGTGGAGCAATATATATCTAAATAGTCGTCTCAATCCAGAGACCCCAACTCGAAATTGAATACACGATAGCCATAACGACAATGCGAATTGTCAAAAACGAGAAAATTGCTTTACAGAGTAGATGGTACCGTTCAAGGTAAGCTGGTGGTAAGCTGTTCTTACCGACAGATCGATCGAATGTGGAAGTAGTTCAAGAGTGTGAACAAAGAGGGATCTACCTCTCGAAACATATCAAACTAAAAACACTCCAACATTCACCATCACTTCGGTTTGTTCTGTTGGAGTGGAAAATTCTACATGTAACCATCATTTGTATCTCCATTTTTTTAGCTCAACCACAATTTTTATCATAGTAGCTAGAAATTGTATGACTATTTGATGAGTTGAATCGTATTGTATGACAAATTTGATAAAATACTGGGATAAGATTATTCAATTCACACTTATTTGGCCTAGATGATGAACACTGTCACTTGTCAGTTGTCACGCATCTATCCAGGTCAATCAGAAGACCAATTATTTTTAACTCATTAAAAATAAATAACATTTTTCTGATTCACGGACTATTGAAGAATTTCTAGAATCATAAAATAGACCTATAGAACTATTTTTTTTAAAGTATTGTTATTATTAGGCCTGGATGATATTTAAGCATTGTATTATGGAAAGAATAATTTTAAAAAACGTTACATGTATTTCAAATATATCAGTATTTTTTGTGAAAAAAAAAGTTTATTCGAATTCTTCAAATTTGTTGTTTGGTATGTCTGGGGTATTAATATGTGAACAGTGATGGTCTGAGTTTAGAAGTAATATTAAACTCTAGTTTGAATAGAGACGTGATATGCCAGCCATTGCTCTCTCCGAAAGACCTGTTCGATCCCCGCCACCGTCCATCTTTACAAGGGATTTTTATTATTTCCCTCTGTAGTCTATAGGCTATTGCTGGCTAGGATGGTTCCTACAATATAGGCCACGGCTGCTTCCTTTCCACTATCCTTCCCATTACCTAAGAAACGTTCATCCCATCATCTCATTAATCATTCATTAAACGTCATTGAATCTTAGTTATCGTTATGGTGCGTCGTTAAGCCCAATATGCAAATAAAACACTTACTGACGAATTATGTAGGCATATCATGTAACTCAAGCAAGATAGAGAAAAAATGGCTCAAAAACATTATTCTCCTCAATATGATCGTCAAAATGTGACACGTTTCTCCATGCATTTTTATTATATTAACATTAATATATTGATATATCATAATTATATATTTTTCTCTATTGTGAAGTAAATATTATAGGGAAGATCATCAATGAATTCATTTTCCAATTGGCAACTACCAGATTGAATTGGGGAATAATATTTCATTTCAAGCACAACACTGAAAAAACTCGTGCATATCACGTGATGTCGAGTATTTACAGCATGCCTGAAGTTTGGAGTTACAGATAATAAATTAAGTAGGCCCTAATGCAAAAATATTCTATCCGAATTTTTCATATTGACCTTTGAAATTTTGTGTCCAGCAAAAATGTTCAGTTGGTGCGATAGTTCAGACATATTGTTTGAAATCATATCAACAGTTTATTTATTTATTTATTTAAAAACTCGTGCAATTGCACATGAATGCGCGGTGGCAAGTTCCTTAACTATCCCTATTTCACCGCCTACCTAACCCTCTGACGGAATAACTTGAAAGGTCCATACATATTTTCAGAAATATTCACAGAATGTTTTTATTCATGTTGGATAATCAGATATTTTTCAATGGAAATCACAAAGCTCGAGATAATTTGCTTGTTCTGTGGTTATTATAAACAGTCCTTGAGACACACATTTTCTGTTCTCCTCATATCTTCCATGATATTTACTCTCGTATCGTGTATAAGTGTGATTCAATAATACTCTTTCAATAGAACTTTTTCACCATCAATGAACACTGAATTTGTATCAGGGTATTACAAATCTTTCAGTTTTGAATTTACTTTTCAAGTAGGCCTATTTATCTCTTATTTTCGTCCATGGTGGATTTACGTTCTTGTTCATTAATCGTTATATGCATTATTATATAATATCTGCTTCAATGAACTTTAATGGCATTAATTGACACAATTTTTTTCATTTTCATTCTTGACTCGATGTATACATATTGTATACGTTTTTCTATAGATAACCATGAATACATACAAATACATTCAACAATAAATAACTCACCCACAAAAGAGAATAACAATGTAAAAGAACAGTGAATATCATCTTCACACCAACATTGTTTCAACGAACCAAATAAAACAATACCATTCATCCATTCTCAGTTTAAAAGTTGAAATCCCCCCACCCCCATCCCTCCGCAAAAAAAAAACTTGTCCTCGCCCCTCACCATAAACCTGCACTGATGGCATATTTTCGCGGTTTAAATATAGCTCGACTTAATCCCAGGTGTTCTGGTTCTTGGTCCATCGTGTCCAGGTGCATAATGGCCTGTGGTTATATCGAATACTGACCACTCGACTGACCGTCTCGACATATTTAGAAGCACTGTCGGTCGAAAGTTCCGCACTGTCCGCTGAACACATCGGAGAGGACCGCAGACTCCATCGAGCCCGAGATAAACAAGATTTGCATAGAAGTTATGTGGTTAAAAGTGGTGATAAATCAACTTCCTGTTAACGTCTTATCTCTGGATAAAAGCAATATAATATATGCATTGTGGATTAATTTGAGGACGAATGAGAGGGCATGCATGTAGAATTCAATTAATATTGAACTGGGCTCACAATTTGAATGTGGTTTTCGACGTGTTAAAGAATTTGTGAGTCTTGTTTAGGCCTCCATTATACCACTGAATTGGTTTAATTTGATGTTTGTAACTCGCGTATATTCGGGTTTGTCTTTACTCACGTGCATTCAAGTTTGTCCTGGGCCAATCGAACAAAGAATATCATTATGTAAATGAAAATAAGAGTTGATTGCCAGTGAAAACAATAACCAAACGCTAACTATTATTGTTGACGAAACCGAATGATAAAAAAAACGTAATTGTACAGAAAATAATGGAGTTTTGAACTAGTGATTTCAAATGATCGCTCAGATGACTCGCACTCTCATACTTTTTATGTTGTAGTTAATGTGAAATTGGAGTCAAATTTTTTTCACATTGACTACAACATGAGAAGTTTGAGAGTGGAATATGTGTACGAAACTTTTTATATTTTTCGGGTATTATATAGTCGTGTACAATTAGAGACTCACGTAATATAGATGTTGTGAATATTGTCATTTATAGAGTTCACTCGAGGTTTCAGTGGCCGTTTCGCTACCTTCATCAAGAGATAACAGAATGAGAAGAATAACAATAACAGTCAAGAATAATCGAGAAAAACAGTCATGAAGGCTTTAAAAACTACATACATATACATACATATAAATATATGAAACATATATGATTTTTGTACAGGAAAAAAACTTGGTATCGCTTTTAATTTTAGCTGACCATACACCCTATCCTGTCAACATGTACCCCGCAAAGTGCCCCAAACCCAAACCACACTAAAACAAAGATAATATTTCCCCGTAAAAATATTAATGACCAAGCTTCATCGAGGTTCCCATGGCGATCTAATGGACCAGGTGGAAGCACATGGGATCTAATGGGTTGGGAGGCACGCCCCAATACCAGGTACATGTAGAGATACTCGTGACGACTTCATTGCGGTGACATCAGAGGGGGTGCTTCAAGGATGCGTTCTTGCGCCCAAGTGGGGGGTCAAGCGTTATGATTATGATGTTTGATTATGTCATTTACTTTTATTTGATATTCTAGTTTTTATGGTCCAGACGTTATTTTATATAGAGTGGTTTCTTGACTGGCAAGATTCTTTTACAAATTCAAGTTATATGAAAATGTAAATTGGTGTATGTTTCATACAATAAACATATGAATTGTACCTCAGACTAGGAAAAGTGACGCAAATGAATTCTGAGGAATTTCACGAAATGGTGCTTAACGCCTCAAATTGTATCGTATAGTCATATGAGTTGAGAATTGTCCACCAATGTATCATGAAAAAATGACTTTTATTTTTTTAAGGCTCTGTTCTTCTGAAGGTGTATGATTCTTTTTAAGACTAGTTCTAAGATGAGAAACAAAACTGCAACTTTCAGAAGCGTTATGTGTTTCGAATTCGATTGAACGTTTGTATTTACTCATGTTTGTATATTCATTTTGCCGATTACATGTAGATAACCTTAACCTGCATCTATCCCAAATAAAATCATTAAAATTCGATTTTCGACAGCTCATAGGCGATATAAAACCATAAATAGTAGTCTTAGAATATTATACAATAAGTGTAATAACTTTTGGTCATAGTCGTGGAAGTAATTCCGTTTTAACCTTATTGGGTCACAATGAGTTTTGTGTAATAGTTTCTACAGTAATAATATAAGTGTTATGGTTATAGCAGATGCGGTCACTGTATATTCCCAATGTTTTAGACGTTATTAGGCAATAAGCTTACAATACATCTGCATGTAATGTCAGAGACGCTCAGTCAGAGTATATAGCCCGGTTGCACATACCAAAAGTTTGCGCGTGTGTTTGGCCTATATAAACGTAAACACGAGAGTATATCCATATATTAAAGAGGTTTGGTATAATGGTCAACGGTCTTTGGTATATGGTGAACGCTAGAAATGAACAGCATGAATGCTGTAAAGTATATTTAAACATGTATTCAAGTCCCTGTCTGACTTTCCAATAATTATTTTCTTATTTTGTGAGGAGTAATGTTCACGTAATCATCATTGTGAAATTATTTATTCTCTATTACTATTAAGTTATAGTAGTAATGGATGTTTTCATAAATGTCCGTCTCCTCAGCCTGCAACGGTATTGGGTTTATGATAAGCGACCAATGTCGTATCGTAAAGTCACTGAGCGGGCTAGCTAGATATACACCCTTTAAATTATCCTATTACAGACCGTGCGTACGCAGTAAGACGTCAAAAACAAAGATTGTTAAAATCATACGCATTGTTCATGTACCAACCCCAGCATCAAATCTGGATTTCCTAGTACTACAAACTATAATGAGAAATTCATATATTTTCACATGTACTTTTCTAAATATAACACCATTCCATACTAAACAGCACGACTGTATCTTCAAACATATTTGTTATAAGGATGGTTGAGTAGCTATACCACCAGTGACGTCACGAACGGTCGAGAGTCAGGTTTTCGAAATTCAGACCGCGTTTACCACGACCAAGTTATATATCCGATTGACTTCACATTTTGTTTACATGCTTTGGATTGCTATGTGCCATTTTTATTTCTAGAAGAGAGATTGACGATAAGAAACTCAACTGCATCCTACACTTTGGTTAGTGAGATTATGGAAATACCGAAGTAATCACAATTATTTGGTTGTTATAGGCAACCTTCTTCTTTTGTGGATAGTGGTATATGTACCCGGGATCGATTCCTGTCTGGAACTAAGAATATATGCAGGTTGAGAGTAGGAAGCTAGTAACTCGGAAGTCTGGATATAGTTGGGCTTATACTATAGCGTGGTTTGAATATTTCATCCTATATTCAACAACTTGAAAAACGCGAAAATTAAAAATAGAAAATGCGTTGTAAATGAGCATAGATTCAATATGAAATGTCTTTTAACTCTCTGCCTTCCTCATGAATCTATTGATTACCGATATTTCGATCGGTTCATGATCCAATTGGTTTTACTTATTCTATTAAATAGTTTTCTCAATAGCTTTCATCAATTGATGTATCAAAAAAATACATAATCATTTTCATATTCAATACGACCAATCTAATTCATGTTCAACTTTGGAATTGTACGTATTTATGTATCAAAACTCCAAGAAAAGTTAAAATCATTCATGGATTTTTTTTCAATATTTCTTCTTCATTGTCATTTGTGGGGTTTTCCCCAAAAAAATTTTAATTATTTTCCTCATAAGAAATTTAACCGATTTTGTCTCAAAACATACAATGAAAAGCCAGAACTCACTTTATATCCAGATTCTTATTTTATTATCGAAAGGTGAAGAGAGAACACTCAATCAATTATTTTTGAATATCATCCATATAATGAAAAGCATATATGACTGGCATAAATGAAATATTAATATTTGTATGGTACCCCAATTTTGGCATGAGCCCAAGGAAGTACTTATTGTATACATCAAACTTTATGATTTATAAGTTTCATTCACTCTAATGAAAACAGTGTCTAGTGTAAGAGAGTTGACATAAAACTTATGACGTCCAAGACTGAATTGATTGGTTGGCTGGCTCGTCGGATGGCCTCATGTGGTGACGTAAAGGGGCGTGTTGAAAAAACACTGACTGTGAAATGTCTTCTGGGCCACCCGACTGCATGTTTATGGTTTATAGCTCGCCGATATGAATAATTACCTGGGGCAAAGAAGAGGGGTGGATACAGGAAGGCTATAAATGGGAGAACGCAGTTATTCGTGATAATAATAGTGTGTGAAATCGTTACTGAGTACTGTGTAATTAAATCAATGATGAATGAAAATGAAAAGAAATATTAAAATATCAAATGTTCTACGTCTTCAGTTATTATAATGGTTGTTCAACTTGAATCATAGCTATGGTACCGATAAGTATAGCCTATACGATAGGTACGGTAGCTATAATTCAAAGTTGTACGAGTAAACATTATCATTTCGCCACGATTAGGAAGCACAACATAGCCCTAAATCTAGATGGCATTGATAATAAAGTTTAAATGATAAAAAGCAAGGTAACTATTGTGATATAATGAAACAGCCAATAGATAACTATCATACAGAGCCTAAAGTATAGGCTTATTAATTTTGTAACTAAACAATTTGCGTTTTTGAACGCTGCTGCTGCTTCCCATGAATACATTCACAGAATTTTACAGTTTCAACGTGAAATATTTTAAAATATTTGAATGCGTTAATATTCAAATTCTATTTCAAGAACAATGTGATTTATTGTTGACACAAGATAAAAAAAAGAAAATGTGAAAGTTATCACATCTAAGAAATCAACCAAATGTTAGCTGATGTAGCTGGAAGATCCAGCTGGAAGAAAGTCCCCTGTACATTGGCCATCCTTTTTTCCATTCCCCCCACATTGCCAATGGTCCGGACACCCCTTTTCGTTGACAACACTATTATTAAAACATACGGGACTACAACGAACACATGCAGTTTCAGAATGCAACCTTGTCTCAATTACATATATAGCTTTTCCACAGTCGTCGTACCACACAAACAAGTACACAATACGATTTAATTGAATTTAACATTTCATCCGACAGTTGCACCAACTACGTCATGAATATAGAGAGATGTACTTGTGGTTTCCACGCGGTGATATCTCCCCTGAGGACAGTTTTTCATGTTGTCATGGTGGGTCGGTATAGAAGATCTCTACTGTGTACGACTATTAGCAAGTTCCGCTTTTTATATTGTTGTGATGCGTCGATCACAGGCGAGTACGACTATAAACAACTGATTTGAATCGAACTATTTCCGAATGTGAATGGTGAAGTTTCGTATTTGCATCAAAAGAAAAGTGCTCGGGTCAACGACTGATGAGTCTTGAGAAGCTACTGAATGATAGAATCTGTATAATGGATCATATCATTATTATTGAATTGAAATCTAGTTTCGTCATGAATAATTCCATAACTAAGATATTAAAGACCTCCAAAACCCGAATGGAAGGTATTTTGGAGACGTTTTTAAAGAGTGTTAGTCTTCAGTTCAGGAGAAAGAACCGTCTTAGAATGGAGACAGAACGTTGAGGACTCTACTTCATCTCACATGACACGACAAAATCACCCAAAAACAAATACCTCCTTCATTTTTACAACTATTGAAATATCCTTCATAGTTCAACATCAACCAGTCACCGTTTCTTTTTGATAAAATGTATACTTTACTGTGTTGAGTGGAAAGTCTTCTCGTCACTTTCTCTCTATTCTCGAAAAGACCGTCTTCTTATCACATGATTGTAGAAACTTACTGCAGCTTTGAATATTTAACGCTTTTGAAAGATGAAGTTGTGTTGCTATTCGTAACAGTTGTCCAGAAAATTCATCAGAACTCAAATCGCTGTAGCTATATGCAAAAAAAACATTTATTTTGTGTTCAAAATGTTATCAGTACGACACTCTTCTTCGTGGATGCAAATATAGAGCCACCTGGAACTAGGAGCTGAAATCTACCATTTTTTTATATTGGGTTTTAACGACGAACTATACTGATGGCTACGATCTATTGGCGTCGGTGGATGATGAATGAGATGATGGGATGATGAGATGAAAGATTATTTTATTAGATGTTTTTGGATGGTGGGAAGGAGTCGGTCGTGGCCTGTTATTAAGGAAACATCCCAGTATCAACCTGAACGACAGAGGGAAACCACGAAAAACCCCTGTCAGGATGGTCGATCATGGCGCGAATCGAACCCCAGTCTCCCGAATGACGGAATCTACTATTTTCCTTATGCATACATTTTTCTTGTTATGAGTGAGATTTATAATCTCATTCATTCAGTTTATTTATATCAGTATTATACAGGAGAAAACTATCATCAGATGGCCCAAGTAACGGTTGAGTGTGACGACCCTCCGATAGTTACGGAGAGAAAGATACTATATACTCTGACCGGGGGCAAGTATTGTTTTAGCAAACAGCTCGACAATTATAACATGTTTGGCAATAAACATTTGAATAAAACAACTATTTTGTATTTAAATTGTGTTTCTTAGCACGAAAGGTAATGGAGAAGTTGATTTCTGTATATCAGATCACAGAAACCGAAATATCAACATGAAAATCCTAATGTTCACTTTCCTGAAATAACAAATGCATTTAGACTCCTCTACCCTCTATTTGATACATATCCATTGGTTTTTGGAGTTCAATAAGGCAGAAATCCAACATTTACCATAACACTTTGCTTGAGACGGCATGTACAGCTTGAAGCCGAAGTAAAAGTATCCTACCTCTTTACTGCTACTCTTTGCATAGAATTTAACAGGTATCAAACGACATAAACAGACTCTCACTTATGCTTCAAACAGTACGATATACTTATTAGCTACTTCATTCGTATTTATTTTCGAACACAGTACTTTAGCTGTAAGAGTAAAACACCGCTCGCCTACCGGACGGATCACATCTAAATTACTAATACCCAGAATGGGGGAAAACGGACCACCGTAACCGTCAACATCCGTGAATTGAAGTGTATATAATACTGAAATATACACCATGCTATTACTGCCCCACACATATAACATACGCTGCATATAATAGGTGTTAACATTCCCCCAACTCCTTGGTCATCAATTATTTTATTCCGGAGAAATACAATCTAATTCCACTGCCACATTGTATAACTGCTAACCCTTTATTCGGGAATGTGTGGGATAGGAGGGGTGGGTGGAGGGAGGCTTGTTAAACTCGTATAAATCTTGCTGGTCTATGCGCCTGTTTGACACCCGACAAGGGTTCGAACCCCGCCCCCCGAGCCCGCTGTGCCTGCCAGTCTTATTCTGAGTCATTGCGGTGCCCCAGACGAGCAAGGCTATACACATTAGTGTTGTACAGTAATTAATAAGGTAAGTTGGCAATGGAGGAAAACTATGGTTAATGTCAGTTTGTGAAGATACTGAAATAAATAATTTTAATTATATAGGAAAGTTTAATTTCGCACGTTCACATTTAGAAAAGTACTGGAGGAAAACCTGTGCACTATAATATGAATATTCTTTCATTTTTTTTCAAAGACATCGATTTTATTTTGTATATATTTCCCTATATTTTATTTTCATACATTTTCACTTTTCTTGGAGAGGGGGGTGGTAATGTCACTCATATTGTTCCCCATTGAAACGATCCTGAACTTGCATCATTTTCCTTCATAAGGAAACAATGGCTTTGTATCAAGTTTTTAATGTTGATGTAAAAAAACAACATATATTTCCCTTGTATCCCCGGAAGAAAAAGTTCGCTACGAACCAAAGATAGTGAGAATTAACTTCATTACTTGAAAGCAATTCGCTGCAGCTATAATATTTCAACTCTTTTGAACGATGTAGTGGTATTTTCAATTGTATTTCCTGAATAACATTTGATTCTCAGAATATCACAGCTGTACAAATAAAACAGTGATGTCTGTATTTGTTATATTGACATACAAAACCATCTTCTATCGTCGATGTAAGTATTATTATAACTAGGCTAAGCAACATAAGCGTTGTAAGATGAGCGAGATATCTGATCAGGTATAGGTTGTTTATTATCATCATCATTCATTTACATAAAACATTAGGTTCACTTGTCCACAAAACCTAGCACAAGGCTTATCTGTGGATTATACAGAGAATAATAAAACGAGAAAGAAAACACTACATTTGTATATAAAAAATAACATCGCACTTAATTATCATATATTTATGTGATATATTAAAATCATAATTATAATAGCGGTTAAAGTAGTTTTACCCTTGCTACTTTATGAACTCTGGTATTCTACACACCTTGATGCATATAAAGGAGACTTCATTGTTGGGCAAATATCGAATCTTGGCAACCTGAATCTGCTTCAATTTCTATAACAATATTTGATGAATAAAAACAGATAATTTAATTATTTTCTTCAAAACGGCTGGTACGAATTGGATACAAAATCGTTATAATGTGTACCATTCATGTATACACATTCACAGAAAATTTCATTCCATTTGAAGAGATTTTATTTTTCAACATTTTCCACCCAGCCAAATCTTATGGGGTTTTTAGAAACTTTTATATTATATTTCTCAAAATTGGTCCAACCGATTCATTCCAAAAACTATACAGTTCCAAGTTGGATGATTTTGCGTGTACAAAATGAAATCATATCGATCAGTCAAACCCTGCGACCTGTGGAGTGCCTACAAACAAACAAACAAACAAAAAAACACACAGACAAAACCCTATAAGAGTGGGATGGAGACTTCGCTACGCTCATCTAATTATATATTTCATTATTCTCACTCTCATCTCACGCTCACTTTGAGTTTAATTTCAATATTGATGATACGGAGATGTGAATAAGAATACTTCCAAAAACTTACTCCTACCGAATGAGAACGTATTCTTAAAACTACAGTACTTTGAAAAAAAATGTCTTTCAATATCGTAACAAAAGTTGAAATTTTGAAATTTTATCAAAAATTAATTTTTCTCATCTTTAACCAAACATTTTATTATCAAATCACTACCAGAAAAAAAAATGATTGTCGAGATTGCAGATAGGCCTAAGCCTAGTCTGAAAGTTGACTCATGCAGACCTGAAGAAGGCTTCAGGTTCAAGAATGTGCTACAATCTCACCGGCTGCCAAGCTCCACTGATAATTATTATTGAATGCCTGGTTGCATTGTATATTAGGTAGTTTAACATGGTTTCCCTTTCAACTACACGACGGTATAGCATGGCAAGATACACAAACTACTGGCTAATTAGCACAACATGGGTTACTCACAGTGGATATTCATCGCAGAAATGATGGCGAAGGCAAGTTAAATACAAATCACACGATCTATCTCAAAACAAAGATGTATGGAGGGTTGCGTTGGTTAACTTTTGCCTTTGGTCAACTTCCTCTCCTATCAATGTTTGAAATATGTACCAATTTATTGTCCAAACCAATCAAACGTTCGTGAGTAATCTAGTAGTGATACAAGGAACTAATTTTGTTTACAAATACAAACAAAATTACGTATACGTTTGCTCAGATGTTTACAGCAGTCTCTTATAACATGAAATGGATAATGGTGGGATTGAATTTAGCATTAATAAATGTGAAAAGTGATTCATAAAACGCAAGTTATTGCGAGGAACTTACATCCAGATGATTGAGATACGTAATCGAAATTGTGTGAAAAGTTCGCGTGGCCCAAACAAATAAGTAATCATCACTCATTATTATTAATTGTTCACCATTATTCAATTTCACTGTCAGTTGATATACCCTTTCATAAGCCTAGAGCACGGATAGTTGCAATTTGTTCACTAGGTATAGAGACGCGATCGGTGGGTTCAAGAACAGTATTCATAAGAAATGACAAAATTGAGAGTCTAGGGAAACCACCATGTAAGCTCGATACATCTTGCTCAAAACATTATTAATCTCAAAATAGATGGCCAAATATATATTGAACAGCGCCCCGCTAAACCTTAATATTCATTATATTCATCATTCATCCATTCATGAATTTCATTCACTCATTTCACTCACTTTCACTCACCCATTCACAGATTTACTAATTCACGACATATTATTGATTGATTAATTCATTCCATTTATTCCATCATTAATTTATTCGTCCACTTATTCATCATTTCATTCAATCAGGTAATAACTAGCAAATACACGACTTCTTTTTTGCACTCACCAACATATTTTTCGTTACAATATGGATCTTCTTCGAACGGAATTCTTCTGTCATGAATTCTGTCATTCGAGTACCGGGAAATGAAAACCCAGTGTTTATTCTTGCCTTTCTCTTTGGCTTTCTCGTTCAAATGTGACCAAGCTCCAATTAAAAGTTCTTCACTTAAAATAAGAATAATATGTATAGGCAAAAGTAGTTATTATCAAGGAAATATACATTAAACTCAATTCAATATAACTCATCAGTTCACACTCCATCAACGATATATTTTATTTGATACCAGTATTTTGATGAGATCTCCTTATTTTTTAAAACTCAAACAATGATTCTAAAATTAATTCACGAAAATTGTGCAATGAACATACGTTTATATCAAATATGAAGTGTCCTTCACTGGATTCAGTCACCAACTAACTATGAACAATGGATAAACTTTTTAAATAATTGAAATAATGGAGAAACAGGACTTCATGATTCTATTTCAGAGCATCTTCTTCGTATTCTATGCAATTTATATAAAGATAATTTTTTCCATGAAATTGATATTATCTTTCAATTTCAAATGTAATCTGTTTTGTTCTGCTATTCGTCCAATCATCACATCTTTGATAACAGTTAGACTGTTTTAGTCTATGGTAATTCTTATCAACCTGTGATGACTACGAAGGGTTAGAAGATGGTAGAGAAGAGTACTCCACGTACGCGAAGACACAGCACTTAAAAACATCTCCGGATTGCACATAACAACAACAGTTATTGTGGAGTGAGGCCGTTACTGATTCATCAAGCAGTTATAACGAGCGAAGACGTGGAGGGTGGAGATGGAGATGGAGGGGACAGAAGTTGAGAAAGGGAGTGATAAAATTGGTCGAATTAATCGTTGAACACGCAATAAGCTCACTTTCCTAACCAATTTAATTACCTTCATTGTCCGCCAGAAAAGCTGATAGTACATTTAACAAGATAATAATTCAGTAAATTTGAACAAGGTTACGTAAAAAATGTTCAATTTGAATGGTCTTACTTGTTGTCTACCTCTTCATTAATATAATCTCATTTAAATTTACAAGATAATAATTCAGTACCCAAAAATGAATCATTCGAATTGACTCACTTCTCTACTCCTTTGTTGATACAATTTCATTCAGCAATGTTTTATCACTTTCCTAGAATAGTTTTAAGAATTTTGATAGCAGTGAGTATAAAATGGATATGTAGAATTTAAAATCCTTTCGTATTGAAAATGAATGCATAAAATAGCCAACTCATACAACAACTAACTATCAAATTCATATTACAAAGGCCAATTTATAGAATCGAATTAATATTTGTTATTTATATACATTGAATTTAAATTTTTGAATTAATTTTTTAGTTTTATGACCAAATGATTATTCAATGATAATTTCAGTGAATAAGAAAAGTTTATTAAAAAAAAAAGTTGTTATTATAAAGAATAAATTGAATTGAATTGAAGAATTCATTTCTCATATCAGTAGGCACGGATCATTATGGCCAATCATCTTGCTGACGAACAGTCAAAAAATCAATGGATCAATATATTGATTGATGAATAAATTGATCGATACAATTATTCAATTCTATTATTTCTTCATTATTTAGTCAAATAGATCTATGGAATTTCGATCAAAACATTTCAATCGAAAAAATACTGTATAATTCCGAAATTAGCCCTTCCCCAGCTAATCGATGAATATACAACTTCCTTTCTGAGGCCCTACATACTTTGGTATCACTATTTTCCAGCGGTTTATTCCAAAAAATCATGTTTACAAAAAAAACTCCCCCATTAAACGAGAAATTATTCTACGCGATCTTCTCTCTCTGAAAAAAAGACAGCAAAAAAACTCTACCAACACGATGCACGTACGTTTTATGTCCCGAGTGACAATTAATGTCAGTGCCACGTCCAGTTGTTAGCAGGTCGTGACGTCACTCTCAGCTTAAAGGTAATGTCTCCAGCAGACTCTCTGAAACATGGCGCTATCATGTGGTGACGTAATTGCCACCTGATTCTGACGACGTCACTAACAAGCAGGACGAGTCGAGCGTGTGAGATTAATTCCAGGCATTATCTTCGTACATGTAATAGAATAGTAGAATACAGACAGGGCATTCAGAATGCAAAAGTCAACAAATATAAGTAATTGATTTGGTGAATTGTCATACTGGTCAATGTCATACTGCCCTCATGTCAAAATGGTCTACAATGTGTCTGAAGTTCGCCAGAAAGAAATGTCAGATCAGGTTCATAGGTTAGGTTTTGCTAATTTTATAACTTCGAAAGGTGGACAATTTGGCTGTTGTTAGTGCGCGAGGTCGAAATTTCTTTTTCAACCATTCGAATTACTTTCATCGTTATGTATATTCTATTTGAAAATGTAATCACACAAATGAAATGGAAACAATTTTGTAAACCAACTTTTGTTCATTCTCTATCATCATTCAATTCTTATTCTCTTCATTTTATTCTTATTTTCTCATTTTCTTTATTGACAGTATAATCTGTATGATTTTAGTGTGTTTTTTATATTGTTATCAATTTTTACATAAATAATAAATACACTAAACAGTAAAAAAAAATCCACAAAGTCTCCAAGGAAGACTTGACTGTGGAAGAAAGAAGAATATTGTGGTATGTATATTATTTCAATTTTAGATTTTATAAATCAATTTAGACCTATGTAAGTCGATTAAGAAAATGTAAATGAAGTATTTTCAATATAATTTCCAATGTAATTTGAATGATGATGATGAATGAAAAACACATCCGAAATTGAATTGAAATTTGGATTTATTAATGAATTCCCTGTGTGTTTGATTTTGGACTGAAAATTAGCTATTAGTATACGTGATTAATTGAGAATCAAATGCTGAATTGAAAATAACATGGCCGCCATAGTCCCCATGATCACTCTCTTACATATAGGCTACTTACTATTAAACCAGGTAAGGTCTCCATAATTATCGCTTTAACCACACAATGTCACGTCAACATCGACTCTATTACTGCATTTAAACCTTGTCCATTATGCCTGTTGTCGACATTACAGACGGCCGTGATAGATGTCAACATATCACAGATGTCAACATCAACGTGTTACCCTCCCTTTGACACCCCCCCCCCCTCTCTGAGAATCAATTGTACGCTTTAAAATCAATTATCCCTACAATGAGTGTGAAGTTGAGAAATTGCTATAATCACTTCACAAGAATTGCCATCAATGCTAATGTGCGTTTATACACCAAAGCTGAGACGGGTGGATAAGTAACTGCAGTAAAACCGGCATGCAGGTGATCGGTGTTCGATTCCAGTCATGGACGACCAGCCTGGCCGAGTTTTACGTAGTGTTCACTGCACATCCATGGTTAAAGTTAATACTGAAAGTTACTTCATATTAGATCACGACCGTGGCCTTCCCACCATTGTAACAGAATAGAGAGCTACTAACTAAACAAACTACCCCAACACAGGTGTACAAAATAATTGAAAATGAATCTTCTCAAAAATCATTCAAAAACTTATTATTCTCTTGATGATATCTAATTTTCCGGTGATTTTATTATTCAGTTGATTTTACAGCTTGAACAGAAGTTCTCTGTCTACCTAGATTGGGTTGACGCACTTTACTGATTACTACGGTATATTGGCGTCGGTGAATGACATTATGATATGATGGGAAGATGAGATGGAGGGTTATTTCATTGGGCGTCTTTGGATAGTGGGAAGGAGTCGGTTTTTTAAAGCACCATTCCATGAATCGAACCCAGGGCATGATGGTTCAATGTGCTAGTCACTCGACCACTCGTCTCAGTGTGATAGATGATAGTACAATTACATAGGTGATTAAAAAAGTATCATACGAACAGATAACAAAGTTTTATATTTTTTGGTTCGAGTTCTTCAGCTCTTCAAGATCCATAGCTGGTAAAATGTGAATTTGTTCAAATGGATAGTCGTTTTGTGATCGATGTGGTTAAAATGGGAAGGTTACGCCAACGAAATATTTGAAGCCATGCCGAATATTCATTTTGAATACTATTTCATATTCCTGATTTTTTTCGCGTTTTTTTTTTTTTCATTTTTTATCTCATAGTTACATTTTGATGTTGTCATGCTCGAGATAGCTGTTCTCCGTTATAACGATCGTATTGTGAGATAGGTAAAGATGGAATAGGAATCAATTCAAAACAATCACATGGATACTCTAATATTACAATATTTATTAAGTTAATTCTACTTCAAATGTTGGCACGTCATAGCTACATATAACAATCTATCTATTGTAGTACGACACAGAACATATAATGTTTCATCATCTCATATATCATTCAATACTACAGTTTATTATAGAATATAAAACATTAAAGATCGTTATATCTACCACTTAACTATTTTACACCTAACGTTCTGCATGGAGACAAAATATCCTGAATAATTTCAAATAATTTAATATGTGATTTCAACTAATTAAGTACTTCTATATTATCTACACAAACATTATAAATATAAACATTTATACAACAATACATTCGAATAATTAATATAATTATAACGTTCTAATTGATACCGTATTTATATCAATAAATATGTGATCCCTACAATTTTACTATGTGTTATTTATACGTTTCATATTTATGTATTGTATACCGTACATCTCAAATTACACATAAAACACTTAATTGATGCATATTGCACTAACTTGATTGTTTACTTTGGTTTGCAACACATAAGTATGATTCATGCACGATATTATAGGTTGATAAAAGTAAATTTACTATGCGACATCAAATATAGTCGTTTATTGGCCATTTCAATTGTAGTAACTCTAGTTTTATTCAAAATCGATGCACAAATGATGCATCGAGTTTAAATGAAAAAACAACAATAATTTAAAGTAGATGTCTCACGTAATTCATTTGGAAATTGACAGAATTCAGCAGGATTGAAAAAAAAATCAAGGTGAATGAAAATATCAGCTGTCAATGACAGCATAAGCAAAAATACATTCCAATTACATACCAAAATTGCACTGTGATGTGACAAATATGTAACGCTCATTGAGAAACATGAGCATGCATTGTATAAATTGTTTTGGAAATTTGATATTGAAATTATATTCAGACGATCATATTCACAAATATATATTTATTTGTGAACGAAGATTAGAAAATAAGAACAACAAAATATAAGATATATTCCAGCAAAATATTAAAAAATAAATTTGAATGAGAGTTTCCATGTAGAAGATTCAATCTATAACTTTTTGCAAGTTGAAACAAGCATTTGATTAAAATAACTGATGAGAAACTTCGAATGTAATATCTTAACTAAAATTCGTTTCCTGTGATACTTGACACGTTGAAAATCAACACTGAAACTTCATGTACAAGTGTTCATCTACATGTACTGTATAATCGAATTAAAAAGATGATGAGGACGAGTTTGTTGTATTACATCAATTCACTACACATATGTTCCTAGGCCACATTCTTAGTAGCTAATTAAATGGAAATATACTTGTATTCACGAAAGAAGGAGTTTGTCTACCTACATAATAAGCACGAATATAGTCACTATATAGGCCTATAAATGTGGTATTTTTATGGTAATTAAACATTTTCAGGGCAGGTTTACGACAAGAAACGCAATTGCTTCTTTGAAAAAAGTTGAATCTTGACCATTTCAGCGAAATTTTGTAATAACCGTAGCTTTTGCAATAACTTATTTGGCACAGGATCTTCTATTTGGTGAATACAAGTACTTCATGTCTCTGAACGCTGAAACACGACAACAACCGTAGAAATGTTTTCTCCTCACCTTCTCGTGATATGAAATAATAAACGAAATTAATGTTAAATCACGAGATATTAATCTTGGATATTAAACACTGTCATGTTAGAAGATTATTTCTAGTGTTTCCATTGGCGATTTCACGTCATAACTTCAGTCTTCTATTGGCACCTTTGAGTTGGTCTATTTCCGGTTTTATACGACGCATTTTGATGACGCAGTGCGTGATACCTCTTCAATTTCTCAACTCAATGCACTTGGAGTAGTATGAATCTTTCAATTACACGCCTGCCATCAAAATAATATGTATGAACATAATTTGAAAGTGAATGTTCCTTTTTTTGTCGTTTTTAAAGGATCTGTGAATTATCTACAGAAGCTTGAGAAATGATAACCAATTTCAATATCATACGAATCATTATATTTTATTACACCCCGTTTTCATTACTGCTCAACCATTAGCGTAATCCCATCCAAGATTGTAAGTGGCCGTGTGTGATTAGCAATACGTTAGTCGTTACTATAGGCTTCTGTCACGTAACAAATGACTAACAATCGTTAACATAGCAATACAGAGAACTAGTGGACTACCAAATATTCTGATTGGTCAATTCCAACTGTTAGACATTGTTGTCTGTCTTTTTCAATAGTGGGTGAGGTCACTTGACAGAGGCCTATACGCTAGTATCAAAAGCTACTATCGTAAACTTACTACCATGAGTAAGGTGACTGCATAGTAAGAGTACTAGCGTGAATGGGAACAAGTTGGTACCACAGTAAGATTATAGTTGCCACTGCCTTCTCAAACCCTCAATGAGTACGTTCGCGTCCAACTTCACTGGTTTCATCGATGATTAGAGAATGCTGTATTCAGATTTTATGCCATCGCGAGAAAAAAAAATGATACTCTTACCAAACTAGGGATACTTTAATGTCAGTGTGAACGAAATTTGGTCTACCATTATTATTGACTAGTTACTATATTATCGTGAGATGGTAGTAATGAAAACGGGGTATAAACATGGAGTTGTATATAGTACTGTCGTACTGGAGGTATAACTACGTGCTAAAAAGTCACACCAGTTGATGACAGTAAATAGTAGGTAAAGGCGGCCATGTTCGCTGTTCAAACTGATTATTGTCAGGTGTATGCCTACAGAAATTTATTTTATATTCGTTGCTTGACTTCAAAGCCTTCTATAACTCATCATTACATGGTATATAATGATAAAGAAGGCCATGCTGAATTACCAACGTAGGAGTAACTCCAACTGGCAGTTGAAACAAGAACATGGCCTCCGTTTGGAAGTAACCGGAAGTACGCAATCTGATACACGGTTTGTCGCTGAGTTGGACGTCATATATACAACTTCATGGTATACGTTACGATAGAGTTATGGAAGGAGACGACTATCATCAACCGAAATCATTTATTCAGGAGACGAGTCACTCTCAGGTGTCTTCTTCTAGTTGAAATAATAACGGCAGGAACGAATGGGCAATGGCAGTTCTATAGTTATCTCAGCGACCCCACCATCGACTAGTTTCAATGGGAGTGTCACAATATGACGTTACCAGCTGTGCGCAGCAGAGAGACTATTTAACGGCATGCGCAGGTCTCCACAATCATGTCGTGATAGCTGCGCAGCACCACGTTGTTGTTGTCGTCCAAGTAGAGGAGGCTCATCGCACTCAGTTTGTCGGGCACGCAACAGGGATCGGGCACTTCGTCTTGCTGTCCGAGGGCATGGACTAGGCTCTGAATCGTTGCGTGGTTAGTGGGTTTCATGGCCTGAAAAGCATAGTATATGTGATTATTGAAATCAAGGGAAAAAGGGAAGTGAAATGAGATGAATATTGTTACATTTAGTTGAATATATATATATATATATATATATATATATATATATATATATATATATATATATATATATATATATATATATATATATATATATATATACATACATATGATATATATATATATATATATATATATATATATATATATATATATATATATATATATAAATAAATATATATATATATATTGTCACGGCCATGCCTAACCCAGCTGTCATCTCACATGTTATGACAACAACCACGACCTTGAGTGATAGTCGTCACTTGGCATAGCAAGACTATGCGACACGTTATCAGAGTGAGAACTAGAGTAATCACACCTCAGAGAGAGTGTACTTACACTCGGGGTCAATTCCACCTATAACATCCGACGATCTACATCTATGTGTATGAGTGTGCAACGTGTGTGTGATTGGAGATGAGGACCGCCTTCGAGATCGACAATCAATAACTCGGGCGTATGGCTTGCGTTGCGTGCATAGATCAACAGACCGATGAGTATTATAAATCAATAGCTTTATTATCTATCATTTTGGTGGGATTGATTGTTTAGACAGTGTTAGAACAGTCGAATAATTAAAACGATGCATGTGTTCGCATCTATAACCTTTCATTGTTCGAATGCCTATTTAGCATTCTCACCTCGCCCAATCAGTCGATAAATCTATGTTCGTTACCTAACATGTCTAAACTAAAGTGTTACCCGTCAATAACCAAATCTATGAATAAGATCCTTTCGTTTCACATGCCAAGTGATACCAAACCAATCGCTCCCAAACGTATGAGCTACATTTCCCAATCACTGATTATGAGTAGGTGTTACAAGTTTAACCTATAATTATTTATAGACTACTTATATTCGTGACAATATATACTTCATCCTTTTAATGTGATTATGTGACGATATGCTATCAAAAATCTCAACGCTTGTGATTTGAAAGAGACCTGTGAGCAACACTTATATAATATCCGTGGAAGGGCCAGGTTTTTCCAGCCGACTTAAATCATGGATCATATCTCATGGTATGGTATACTTTGAATGAACTGTTTCTTGGATTGGAAAAATGACATAATGAAGTCATTCATTCAATCATATACTATAGCATATAGCAACAAATACTTATTATGAACATGTTCATGCAAGTAAAAACAACCAACATTATTTTCTACCTCTCCACTCGAACGTCTTGAAAGTATTAGAAATATGGGACTACTTACTTTGCACTTATTGCTCTGATTTTGTTTTCCATTCAACTGTTCCAGCAGCATTATGATAAAAAGCAAGTGTTCATGTTACAATATTGCAATCACACATCAATCATTTGTATTAATTGCATTTAGACAAAAACAATCAATGCATGAGTTGATATTGAATTCCACTCATAATAAAGTTCCGGTTTACAATAATGCATTCAAATTGTTAACTTTACTGCATCAATGCGATCTATTCGACTTATATAGTGAAACTATATCATAGTGATATATATAGAAAAAATCCAGTAATGAGTATTTTATTCCTCATTCATGTATCTATTTTTTTTATCGGCCTGAACAGAAAAGCATAGGAAGATTTTGGGTGAAATCTAGGAAATAGATGTTTCAAAATGTGTAAATTGTGAAAAAATATATACACTGAAACATTCAACCATGGTATAATTGGCAATGGAGTTCCCATTTATGGTTTGATCAGGAATATGTTTATATCAATTCACATTTCTATATTAATTGGCCTCCAACATATTACGAAAGTAAAGGAATGGAGTGATGATTTGTGGAGAACGTTTCTATATTAATTCTCCAGCGCTCGTGAATTGACGACTCGCAGTCTCCAACCCTCATGACATCAGAAATCATACCGTCCAATCAACAGGGCTGTTAGAAGTGTAGTAAAATTCAAATATCCAATCGAGGTATCTTGAAATGACTTTAAATGATATGATCCAACTGGCGTACTGGTTATGTCACGCCTATTTCGAGTCGTCAATTGACATGAGCTACGAATGAAAATCAATCGTTGTTGTTTGTTTTATAATAATTATTTGTTTTGTTTACCTTTGTCAGTGGATAGACACACTTGCCGGAGCAATAATGGGCCTCGAACTTGGGCGGGCTGATGATCCAATCCGCCCAGCCAATGTCAACAAAGTCCACGACCAGCTTATTCTTGCGACAAGAGCCGTTCTCGTCGTGGTCGGCACGAGCTGAATTCTCGTGCCAATCCTCGCTTGACTGGAAAATCAAGATTGAAATATTTCAGTTTTTTTAATGACAACTATATAGAGATTGACTCGTCCATAACTGACGTTAGTGTCTCAAAACATGACATTCAATCAAATCTATCATTATTGCGTGGGGTGTTTGAATGACCAATTATGGTATTTCTAGATAGAGGTTGCCGACTGATGTACCATGCCTATCGATAGTTGATAGTTATGCTTATATTTATACACGGAAGTAGAAAATCGCGTACAAATAAAATGTATGTGACATTTACCGTATTAACATAAACACACTGAAACTTTCATTATTGGGAACTTGTGAAAGATGAAGTTGATTTTCTAATCGTAAACCTCGTTTTTAAATTCATCATTCATTGAGAATATCACAGCTAAGCAAATATTACTGTTATTTTCTATTTATTGAACAACCTTCACCCCACGTCTATACAAACATGCCTTGAATTAAACAATATTGTTGCACCTTTCGATTTTTTCTATATAAAATGAAATGGTATGGATGATCGAATCAACTTCACTATTATTGAATTCATAAGAAAAATGCGTCATTGAAATGATAATCATACCGCAATGGGTGCTTTTTTTCTACTGTACTGTTCAACCCCGCAATAGTCTACAATCCTGAATCACATAGATTTTTGCGTTTTGCGCCAGCTGTTAAAGTCTACTGCAGGGTCCTAGATTCGAAAAAGAGACGAATACGGCTGCTTCTTTTCAATTGAGCTCAATTCATGATAGCACGTTTCTTCGGTCCGGGTAAGTCAAGTGAGAGAATTTATGGACAGTTTTTGAAAAGTCTACTTGACTTATTTGAACGGAAAAAAAACGTCACACCGTGCGACTGTGAATCGGGTAATATTTTCAAAATAAAATGTCCCCGCTGTGACTGTTTTGTGAGAGCTGTCTTGACTATACACCCAATAACAAATATATATTCCCAAGTTGGTATAATAAATCATAACAATGTTTCAAGATATTCCCCTAAGCTTCTCCCACGAAAATACCTGAAAATTTTATATTATTTCTGTGTATACCCTATAACAGATTGGGTCAACTCAATTTCGTTCTTATACACACACATATATATATATATATATATATATATATATATATATATATATATATATATATACATATATATATATATATATATATATATATATATATAACTATATATATATATATATATATATATATATATATATATATATATATATTCAATGTTTGCCTTTCCTACAGATGAACAGAAATAATTTCAATTTTCTAGAAGGGTAAAGTTATTACCTGATCATTCGCGAAGTCAATCGCATACCGAGGTCAGTAAGGTGATTTTATCAATATTCTGTATTGGCGGAGGCCTAGCTATTTCAGTATTAAAATGCAATATATATTTTCAATATTAAAAGATAGCATCTAAATATTTAACGCTCTAAGGCTCGGTTTTACCAATCTTAGTTAGGGTGCTAATCCACTAACTATTAATTAAAGATACGAAAATAACATATGTAACCAATGGTGATAACAAGTTAATCCACTAACTATTGCCTAATCCAGTTTCGTAAAACCGGGCCTAAGAGTGCACTTGCCGAGCAGACATACTTGTGATTAATTATTATCAGTATCTGGGTGCGCTTTCAAACCCGGCACCTCCACCCGAATCTTCCGTGCGGTAAAATCTCGCTCCCTTTTATCGTATAGTTTACACTTTCTGCGTGTGTTTAGAATCAAGACTGTGAACATGATGATAACCACTTCTGATACACGTGCGTCATGCCAGGCACTCATACGCAGATAATGCGTGCACTTATCGTTGAGTGAAGTGCGTCTCAAGGAGCAATCGTCCACACGCACCAGAATAACATGAGGGATGATGAAATGAGCGCTATAATAGAACTCTTACGTGTATGTATATATATATATATATATATATATATATATATATATATATATATATATATATATATATATATATATATATATATATATATATATATATATGTATATATATATATATATATATATATATATATATATATATATATATATATATATATATATATATATATATATATATATATATATATATTTATATATATATATATATATATATATATATATATATATATATATATATAAATGTATATATATATATATATATATATATATATATATTTTATATATATATATATATATATATATATATATATATATATATATATATATATATATATATATATATATGTATATTTATATATATATATATATATATATATATATATATATATATATATATATGTACATATATATATATATATATATATATATATATATATATATATATATATATACATATTATTAAATATGTATATATATATATAAAGAGAGATAAAGAGAGAGAGGAATAGGGGAATCTGAGTAACTGAATAGTTTCAAGTATGGAATTGAAATTTTAAAAAAATTATTTCTTTCGTGAGAGTGGAGTTGACATGCATTACAGTTACGACATCAAATCACTGAGAAACAGAATATAAAGGATATAGGTAAATTCAGACTGCAAAAGCATTGTTTTGTAAAGGTGTTCTCATCTAAGAGGGAAGACTTTTGGTATAATATATATAGTAGAGTTGCCATAAACCCAGTGAGTGAGAAGAAATGGTTATGGGCGGCAAGAAGCAAGCGTGCAAGATAAATGAGGCTAAAACATTGGTATGGTGTTGTTATCACTGCCACCCTAATGGAACCTGGGAATACTTCTTGTTGTTAGGGTGGCAATACCTTGTGTCTGTCTTAACTCTTAAGTACTGTTTTATTGCCCTTCCTTTCTTGCCGCCATCTTTCAGTGGCGCCTTTCGAAGATACGCCTATTTTAGTTCTAATAGCTCACGAATATAGTCTTAGAGAGGCCTACTCTTACTACCTAAACTTACACTTACTATCGATAGCTCTCAACTCACCTCGTAATTATAAGAGCGAGGTAACGACAATATCCTTCGTGATGTGATTGTATGGAGAATTGAACTCAAGTTGGTTGAGAACACTTTGCATTCCGTCTACTTCTAGCAACAATGGAATTGTTTAAATAACATCACAGTCCTGAAACTAGATTTCAATGAATGATGACAATATTCATTTCCCACATTTTAGAGAAAACCACCATCGTCATCTCAATTAAAGGAATTAAATTCAATTTTTTGGCACTCCAGAGGGACCATGAGTCATCACGTAGGCATCACTAATTCTGTATATGCGTAGCTAGAATCGAGTAATGTCTACGTCACGAACCAGCGAAAGGGTCGGATCCTGGAGGCCAAACAAGTTGATTACGATGTATGAAATTGAGATAGTGATTTCTGGTTCTCTCCAAATCAACGGAAATGAATATTGTCATTATTGGTTAAAATGAAGTTTTATGGTTTATATGCCCTTTAACATGTTGAAATAATTTACTATGTCCAACAATAAGTCCAAAATGTAGTTGAATGAAAAAATCATGTTACGAGCTTATTTATAGTATTCCAGTATTTGAATTTTTGAATCATCATTCGAATTAAAACTGATTGAAATATACTTGAATCTGATATCAAAATGAAGATGGTTGAGAAAAACGGAGGATATAATACATGTTCTCAATCAGGCTCGCTATGATCAAGATAATACTGTCATGACAGTCATATTAGAACAAAAATCTCAAGCTTATCTACTATCAAATCCATCACAGGATATGGTCGATTAGGATATATTCAATTCAAATATAATACATGAATATACTTCTTTTCATCTGAATGCTGCTTCACGATCCCACAAACACCTATAGGTTATATGGGGGTACGAATGAGCAGGTGATAATGAAACGATGAAGTGATGATAGGTGAAAGGACTTTTTACAAAATCATGACTTATGCGGGACTTCGACCCACGCCCAGAATAACTTCAGTTCCTAACGCAATGCGATAGTTTACTGAGACACGGAAGTGTCTATGAATTCAATAAATACCTCTGAAATGAATTAAAATCATTCCAGATCTACAACAAAAAATTTCACGTTATTATATTCACCATTTGTTTCGTTCTACAATATTTAAATACGCAGTCATGTAATATATATGGGCCTATATATATATATATATATATATATATATATATATATATATATATATATATATATATATATATATATACATATATATATATATATATATATATATATATATATATATATATATATATATATATATATATATATATAACATATATATATATATATATATATATATATATATATATATATATATATATATATATAAATATATTGGATCTTTTGAACTTTCACAGTTATTATGTGCATTCATGGTTTTTGCTGTGATCAAGAGAGCAACAAGCTCTTGAAAAGTTAGGTTGAGTAAATAAATACCTATTCAATATTTTATAGTTGTCTCTATTTCATTGAAGTTTATGTTATTTATATATTTCACACAGTTTTTAATCTCAAAAAACCATTAATACATATATATATATATATATATATATATATATATATATATATATATATATATATATATATATATTAGTACAATCATTCTGTAACTGTGTAAAGTTGCTGAGTCTCAAGGAAAGCCTCTTCCGCATTTTCTTGTTGACGAAAGATTTCGCGATCACGTTTTATTTATTATCTTTAGCATCAAAACCAGTAAATTCTATATAATGCCTGAATTGATAATTTAAAAGCAGCTTGCACTGTGCCTAAGCAGTGAACAAATCAATGTTTATTCATGATTTCAGACATAGTAGGCTGAGTTTCTGATATTTCTTTCAAACCAATAAAAAGATAATTTCATTATACCTTGAAGTAATTTTTATGTGTCTTAAATACGTAGTTCTTGACTCGCCATTGTAGGCGTTGTTTCGAGCAATACATCAGACTGGAGAGTGCATGGCCATAACGTCGGGCACTTCGCAAAATCGTTAATGTTTATCGCACCTAGATTCATAATACGTCTTCATGCCTATACCTGCTCCAGTCGATCAAATAGAAAGCCTAATTGACCGACTACATTAAACACCAATCAAAAGTCAGGATTTAATTACTTAAGTGTCGATTTAAGTGTTTATCCAGCTTATCTGTAATTATTCCACTCTATTTTTAAGATTGCCATTATAATAAGCTTTTAGCCCACTCTATTATCGCTAATAGCTACAATACGTATCAAATTTCAACGGTGATTATTTTAATAGACGTTAATGGGTTGTAACCCAATTCAACAAATTATGGCGACAAAATCAAGTACAAGAACAGCTGTACGCAAATAAACATTTTTGAAAAGGATGTGAAGAGGCAAAAATTCTCACTTCAAAACACTGGCCATAGTGAGTTGACCATACATCGACTAAATCTGTGAAAAAAAGAAATAATATATCTGAGCATGAACGTTCATTCAACTTCCACGAATTCCCAATAATCTGAAAAAATACCAAATTTACAAACGTCGTAGGCCCAATTCAAAAAACTGTAGGAAAATATACTTGATCATTCTCAATTCCTCCACTCCATTTCATCGCATATAGGTATTGTTCATATATCTTGATTTTGGTATTCTAATAACGTATGACAATACAACAATATCGATGTTTAATGGTGCAATATCGATCTGTTCTTTATTATTTGTTATTTTGAAGTCAAGTAACGAGTGACTGGCTTTTCTATGCAATGCATTAAGCATATGCAAACACTCAACAGTGTCTATCTGCTATGTATCGAGTTTAAAACTTCAATTGGAATTCAACTTTGAAGTCGGCTTGAATTTATAAGTGAGCAAAGCCCTCAAAATAGGAATGATCAGTGTCAAAACATTTCATTATAATTTGTTCTAAATTTGTATATTTTAAAAACATTGTCGTATCTATGGTAAGATCAATGTTCAAAGCTCTATCAAGGCGCGATAGCTCACCTGCCTAGCAGACGCCTTCAGCTTCTTGAAACTACTCATTTGAGAATATAAAGTTAAAGTTGGCGTCAATATTTAATAGTTCTTGTTTTACTGGTAGAAATAAGCCTATTTAACAATTTTAACTGTACTTACTTGTTCTGAGCTCTCTTGCCAGTTTGTCGTTCCTTTTTTCCCCTTCTTTCTGTTATTCCGCTTCTTTCCTCGACCCTTCCTCCTCCTGCCACCTGCCCTTCCACCCCATCTCTTGTTCTCAGGTCTTGGTAATGGTATTACATTAGAAGATGAGCGTCGGGGTGCGTCTTTCGACCCCCTACTTTTCAACAATGTTTGCGGCGAAGTTTTCAGAATCTCACCACTAGGAGCCACCGAGTCGGGTAGCTCGTTGTCAATAATCGAACGTAATACTCTTGGTGGCGTCGATCGAATGACTCTCTTAGCGACGTCGTTTCCTGACGACTCGCTATCCTCTGGGCGCGGTCTGATACGGTACCTTGTCTTCGGATGAATGCGGCGACGTCGATTAGGACGAGAGCTGCCTTTTGAATCAAACTTGGAAGAGCGAAGCAAAGTATTTTTTTTAACTTTACGACTATCTGGTTCATCGTTTCCGCCAACCTCGTTCTCACTCTCATCGTTGTTATCATCAGACTTGGAAATTGTATTCTTGGGCTTAGAAAGATGCATAGTCTTCTTCAAACCTTTCTTTGAATTTCCAAAATTATTCTCTTCCACCTTTTCCGAATCGTCATCATTGAAGTTTCTTCCTCCTTCATTCCCAGTTTCCAGGTAGAAGTCGTCACTTGTCCTGTTGTACGATGGCGTTTCCTCGTGCAAGGTGTGTAAAACACGTTTTGATAACGATTCGAATGTTCTGAATCCAGTGCTTTTCTGAATCAGTTTTGCCAACTCATGTGTATGCCTCACAGGGTTTAGAGCCCGCGTTTCTTCGCTAAGTAGCCCATTGTTGGCAACGTCTTCAGAGAACACAACGAGGAATGCCGATGTCTCGTTCGTCGTCTTGAGGAAGTGTTCGTGTGAGATCGGCTGGTTACGCGGAGCCTCAAAACGCACGCCGAGCTGTAATGACGTCACAGTGTGACTGAGGAGGAGCTCCCGAAGGACTGGGGTGATGTCCAGGGAGTGCCAACCACCGCGAATGTGTTGTGGCACGGGTAGACTAGCCAGAGGAGTGGGACGAGATCTGATGAAAAAAGAAATATATTTAAATATTATGCTAAATGAAATTTTGAATTCCGAGAAAATTGATAATATTGTACGTTCACTGGCGCTATGAGTATACTGTGTATATTCAAATCCAAGTTTTCATGTGAACCTTGAAGTATGAACTCTTTTTTACGCATTAAAATTAAATACAGAGTTTCTCAATTTGATTTTTTTTTACACGATGATAACGTACTATACATGTTCCTATGAAACTACGTAGATAGGATATTTCAAAGTATTATCCATTAAAACTGAGCTATACAAAAATGATCAAAATTAATTTTTGTATCGTCTGTGCATTTTCAACCATTCTATTTATACTCTCTTATAAATTAGAAAAATTTCAATATATATCATTGGATACTGTTTGTTCCGTTCATATGTTTATTTTTTGTTATTTTCGATCAAAACCTACATCCTAAACGATTGAAAGTTATTCTGTTAAGCATACCTATGACTGTGAATTTGAAAAAGGCGCACTCTGTACGGTGGCGCCAGGAATCTAGAGTTCCTGGCGTCGTGACGTTCGTGACGTGGCAGACGACGTCGATGAAGGTGCAATTGTGCCAGGTTCACTTCTTCCGTCTGCTCGATACATGTCACGTTAAAGACAAGCAAGGAGGAGGTGGGACTCGAACCTGGAACATGTAAGAACACGAGTTATTGACAATGAAGAATAACGATATATTCATTCACTGCATACTTGTATCCATGGAAGAAAAGGTAGCTTCATTGGGAGTCATGAGGATGTAGATTATAGCCAACACTCGAGCATGAAACACAAAAATGCGTACACTGCCAACATGACGCTAGCTGTCAGCTGTGGTAATTTTTTTCCTATGTGAAAATTAAAAATAGAATTATTATCTCAATGTGATGAAGTACATCAAATATCAAATGTATAAATGAATGTGGGGAATGAATGTGTGAATGCGTTTCTTCATTTAATTTATTTTTATGAATATATATGTATATATATATATATATATATATATATATATATATATATATATATATATATATATATATTTGAATAATGACACATTTTGGGTATATTCATGGATATCTTCTTTAATAAAAGTCACTTATCAAAGAAGATATCCATGAATATACCCAAAATGTGTCATGATTCAATTATATGCATCATGGAAAAGAAAGTTCAAAAGCATATATATATATATATATATATATATATATATATATATATATATATATATATATAAATATATATATATATACATATATCTCATACATATAGTTCAGTTTTAATCTATATTATGTTAATTTTAATGCTTATTTTTGACGTGCCATATATTTTATCATGCCTATTTTCATAATGTGAAATTTAACTTTGCAAATAAAGCATTGTATTTAATTCAATTGAAGTGGTGCACTTATTGTCATTGATAATATTGATTCCGGGTTCACATCATGTCTTTATCTGTGTCACTTTATGGTTACATCAATAAAATAGTGAATATTCACAGAGGCTAGTTCCGCGATACGATACGCAACTGTAGAATTTCTGGTAATTGGTACCACTGATTATTTAAACACCTCATAATTGTTCTCTAGTCGGTTGGATTTGAATAAAATCAGTATATCATTATTCAATATTGAGGATCCTACAACGCAATATTAAAGTGGCCACATAAGACGTTTATTTGTTCGGTCCTGGAGAATCTCCAGTCATGGATACGACTATAAGTATAGAAAAGTAGGCCCATTTGAGAATTTTTTTCAAAATTACTTTCAAAATCTCCTGAACATCATTTGATATGTGTCTTTCAATTTTGTGATTGTATTGTTATTTTATTTCATATTTCGATTTTTGATTTCATTTATACTTTATTTCACATTGAATAAAAATTAAATTCATTTTATATATTCATTTTATATTTTTCAATCCATATTCATCCTTATTACCCTATAACGATGGTTGAATATGTAATATAACTTATTTCTATGGAGTATATATATATATATATATATATATATATATATATATATATATATATATATATATATATATATATATTCAAAAATATGTATATATATATATATATAAATATATATATATATATATATATATATATATATATATATGTATATCAATATATATAAATATACATATATAAATATATATATATAGAGAGATAGCGAGAAATATATATATATATATATATATATATATATATATATATATGAATATATATATTTCTCTCTCTCTATATATATATATATATATAGCCCCTATATATATATATATATATATATATATATATATATATATATATATATATATATATATATATATATATATATATATAATCATGATACTCGCTCGTCCCTCGCCCGGTAAACAGCACGCTCTATTGCGTTTCCCGTCTAATTACAAGTATAACTAAGAATGTCTGAGTCAGCAGATTCCTGTCGTATTGTTGTATACATTGATCTGAGGTCTGAGATCATTAGCTAGCTTAATTAGTGATGTTTATCAGGTTGGCAGCAAGACTCGAGCGTCAGCATTTTATAGAGACGATCTATTGAAACAGCTGAACCATCAAAAATATACCGAAACTACCCCACCAAAATTCAACCCTCATATAGAAGAAGTCATACATCAGCAGTTACTAGTAACAGTTTGACAGCTCTTCGTATATGAAGGCGATGTGAATGAGTGAGCTCAAAATATAAAATGAAAATAGTACTTTCATTGTATTTTATTTGATAATTAGTATAAATATGTGTGAAATCAGTGGATAAAGTGAAATGTGTTGAGATAATCGGGGGATCAGTATCCCCCAAACTGTGACCATGGTGTGTAATGGATGAAAAATAATATATTTCGTCTGTGATGATACTTCAAATTGTGCTTCTATATATGTAATTTGAATGTAGTATACAGCACAGAAATCCATTTTTATCCAACCCCAGAAAACCAATTGGCAGTCAGTCTGAACAACCAATTTTAATTGGGTAGGGAATCCCCTAATTCAACCTAAAGCTTTCTTTCACACTATCAACGAATGAATCGTTAATTTTAAAGCCTGTATTAAACTAGAAGTATTTTCTCATAATATTACATTTATATTCAGAATATTCAATATTTTTTCATGTTTTTATAAGGTATTTTAATAGTGGTTCTTATTAACACCGTGAGATATTTTATTTAAATTATAAAATAACGAATGTTTATTAGATGGGTATCTTCTATAGCCCTCTAATCTGAAGTTGTGTTACATTTTATGCAAATATTAGTGCACTTGAGTAAGCCTTAGGATTATATAATCATTACCTACACATTTATTTTCAAATAAAATAGAGTGGAGAAAAGTATGCAAATGTATATGGAGTGAATTTGAAGAAATGCATTGAGTGAAGCTAAGGTGTTGAATAAAATATCAATGGATGGAAGAATTTTAATTTCTCATTTAATATATAATTGCGTCATCGTAGAATATATATACGGTTAAAAAAAAAGTATCTTGGAAAAATAGGTTGGTGATTAAGTTGGCACAAACTAGATCGACGTTTATTAAATGTGCAATGGAGAATTAAATGTTTAATGATTGTTTGGAGTGGTCAAGGCCACCATAATCTGTGATCCATGATTAATAAACGGTCTCTAATTGTCCACCGTCAATTGTTTTGTCAGCAATTATGTTTGGTCGTATGTTTGTACTTACCTGCACGTTAAACACAATAAGATATCAAAATTCGAGTACTACATATAAACACATATCTTTCTTTCTAATACGAATGACCAGGGGATCATGAAATACCGAAGATATGATAAGTGAAAGACGTTTACAAAAACCCATGTCTTACGCGAGACTCGAACTCATGCCCAACGTGACTTTAGTTTCTGAAGCGGTGCCTCAGCTGACTGAGCTACCGAGGACAGCTGAAAATATCCAATCAACCGTTAATAATTGAATGCATATAGTTTTACAATTTCAATATCACAACCCATTACAAAATTATCACAGAAAACTAATGACTTATTGACTCCCGACATAAAATGATAATAACATTCAACGAACTTTTATTTATTAACATTAATCGAATTACTATAATATACATGAACGAGTATTTCTCACGACACTTCCTATACTCATCTATAAACGTTACTCTATACAGCATTGTATTAATTGTGTCCACTTTGTTGACATCTTTCAATCCACTCGAACTCTGACTTGAACAACTTATTGTCGTGCATACCGAAGCATGCACCTGTATAAATGAAACACATTATAAAGCATAGACTGTTGTTTATCAAGCACTAATATTGACATGTTTTGTTTGACTGTAGTTTGTTTGGTCCTCGTCGCTGGTTGAAACTGTGTTTACCGAGAGCTATTAACACCGTCTAGTTACATGCACCTTGTTAAATGCCTGTGCATTCAAAGTCGTTGCATGGCTTAGAGAAGTTGACGAAAAAAATCGTTAAATTGTATGAAGGCCTATACTTGAAGTGTTCACATATTTCTTCAACAAATGTATTTATCTTTTCTCACACACATTTGCCCCATGCATTTTCTCACAGCCAAATATATTTATTTACATGCAGCTTTATTAAAAGTTTGAAAATGTATCAACAGAAATATATTAATGCATAATCGATAAGAAAATCGATACCGTACACGTATACGTGTTCAGGCATTAACTTGATGTTTAGTATCTATCATTTGAATACCAATCTTTATTTTTTTCGAACTTACCTTCGTTAGCTTCATTCTTTATAGAGTTTATCAAAATTTTGCCACACATTTTTGTTCGAGAAAAAAACTAGTTGGGAGACATTTTTGTATGTTTCTTTCAACAATGAGATATGTCAATTGTGAAAAGACAACATGCTTCACCATATAGTGATGTCACTCATTGTTGAAAGAGAAAGATACAGGAAGATAGAAGATAGAGAAAGATATTCCCTAGACTAATTGAACGCAATCTTGATTTATTCCCCAGAACTCATTTTTGCTTTAGTAACGACTGTTGATCACTTTTACTTCTTGAAGGAAGTGAATTCGCCACTCGAAGATGACGATATCCTTTTAATAGCAGAGAAAATTACATTTAGTTGAAAAAATACCACCACATTTGAAGAGTGAAATTTATTAAAAATCCTCCATATTTGCAGTTTTATCATTCTTTTTTGCCAGCCATATTATATTTAAGTTTGCATTCCGTTGTTACTTTTACTGGCGAATGGACAGGATTTCGAAACAAAACCTTCATAATTATATGCTAATGGAGTGATTGTTAGACTTCCTATCGTCTATATCCCATCACTCACCACGGATGAATCCCTTGAACGTTTGACAGTTTACATATACTATTTGTCAGACACACAATATACTAAGTATATACCTATACGGTATTATTACTAATTGTTATTGCATATTAACTATTATCAATTGTTAAGACTGCATATTGTTGTACTTGTAAGCCACATCCGGTAACCACTCACAACAGTACAAATGTACGTCAACCAACATGAGAGGGAGGATCCCGAAGTAATATATGTGAAGGTTTATGGGGAGGATTATCCATATACTTGATGCATAGGTGAACAAACTATATATGGTACTTGCTCAAATTTTAATCGCACACATTGTAATATGGGCACATGTCAATCTAAAATACAAAATGCATCGTGATTCAGTTGTTTGTTGGTTTTTTACATTCGCTTGTTAATATATATTTCTGGAAAAATTATGTATCAGGTAGAGAACTATCTCATCAGTTTTCTACATTGCAATTAGTTACTTAGCTCACTTATTCATGCATATTCCAATTTTCACAAATACATGTAGCAAAATGCTGTAAATGATCAAATAAAGCACAAAAATTATTAAAATTATATATAATAAATGTAAGTGTTGTAAGTGCCAAAGAAAATTTTAAAAAATAGCTCTACTGAAATAGTTAGTTACAACTTTATAACAAAACAATTACTTATCAATAATTATTCTGTGAGTTATATGTTCATGAATTATGGAACTGTTATAGATAAGGTACGTATACCACCTAATAAAGAAATATATATATATAAATGATTTGAAAGTATTTGACTGACAATAAAGAAAACATGTTATGGTTGCGATTTGAATGATACCTCAGTAATAATTGCCATCCTGGTCATAATGATAGCCACCACAATAGTCTGTATGTTTCTACTCTGAAATCCTTACATTAGCTGCCAGGCAATTTAGCATCAAGTTCGGACCACAGCAAAGACAACAACCCATAGTTTCTGTTAGTCATTAAAACCAGTGTGGTTCCCAAGTCTTGTCAGGTCCTAATGATGTTTTAAGGCATGTAATCTGTGACAGTGTTTCGATAACAGAGGTTTGTGGTGAACGTTGTGACGACATGATGATGATGATGAGGGGGGAAGGAGAGGGAGAGGTCAGGAGGTCAGCGGGATGTATGCTTAGCCAGGTACTACAGGTGGATAGTATGCGGGCGCTGGACCACACAATGAGATAGATCACTGTTGAGGGGGGACGATGTAGTTGGAGCACGCGTGATCGTGGGAGTGAGCGAGAAATTCAAAAAAGAAATTGTCGTTCATAGTACCACCTCTAAAGAAATGTAGTATCAAGTATCAACTGCCTTTCTCCAACAACTGGGGACAGTTTCAATTTTTTGAGACAGTAAAAATGGGAGTAATTTGGTTTTGAAAGACTGTTGTTTGAGAGACAGTATAGCTTGCCAGAATGAGTAGATGTTTTTTCTGTTTTCGCTGCTTGGAAAGAATAGACAAGGTTAATTCAAACTTATTGAGCAGAAGCTGGAAGATGTCGGTCGTGGCCTGATTTTCTAGGGATAGATGTTCAAAAATTTTAGGTAATTATATATATTTTTTTTTTTTGAAAATAATACTCTTTGTATTGGGAAGGTATGCATGAACAGTAAGAACATATAGATAGTATTATAGATAGTATAATAGATAGTATTCGTTCTAACGAATATGAATGAATCATTTCACTTTTGAGAAATGAGAACAATTCTCTGCTCAGAAAAAGAGTTACAGAAAAGACGGTAAAAGAGTGCTATTAGTTATTTCACGTTGATACAATGTTCGTATACGGGATAAAATGGTAATAAAAACATAACAAACACACATACCACCATTATATTCATACACATATTCATAACTGAGATATATTATCAGGGTAATAGGATTTTTTAAGAAATGATTCAAAGTTAAACTGTAAGAAACGTAGCTGTGCTTATTCGAAAGCATTGCATCCTTGGGTTGTAGCGTCAGTATGTATAATCACCCGATCTTTCTAGATTGGATTAAATTGGTTCTTATTCTTGATGGGATCTAGTCATAGATAGGGCATTATCAGAACTTGAAGAACTGGATTACGAAAGGCAGTGATTACCGTCATGCTCACAATTATTCAGTTCGTAACGATCTTCTTCTTTCGTGAATACAAGCATAAAAATACAACACCATTTCCGTTTGACTTTCACATAATTATTTTACTATAATTATATTCCAAACAAATGCCATAGATTAAGTAACAGGAAGATTTCAGGAATTGGTAAAGCTGCAGTTTGGAAGTATAATAAATATCGGTTCAAGAGATATCATCTGGACTCGACGTGCATCAAAAGCATTGAGTAAAAGTGGGCCTATCAACTCACTTTTTCACATTGTTCATATTTTTCGGAATAAACTTTCAAATAGGTTAAAACGCATTACAACGTACTATTGAAAAGTATCGAACTTATAATAAATGAATAATTTATGCTAAATTAATTATAAACACTCAGTCAGTTCCAGTCATCCACATAGTTGAGTCGAGGCATGTTAGTTGGGTGATTACTATCCGAGCTCACAGGTACAGGTTGTGATTGCACTACATTACATATACTACATCAGCTAGGGTGGTCCACACTAGCACGGACCAATCAGCATCTCTCATCTCGCAAGATGTGCTCCTTAGGGTGGCTATGTGTGTGGAGAGGGAGCGGGGGGGAAGAATGCTTGTGTCTTAGAGACAATCATAAGCCCGCATACTTGTGAACCTCGTGATGAACTAGTTGGTTATTCTTTTCTCAGACGAGGCGGCAGAAAGATCAGATGTGGGAACTTTTTATTAGACATTGTGCATTTCAAGTATATTAATCCCTTTTGAACGTATTATAATATTGCTGTGTATGTGAGTCGCTGTTTGAAACGTTGAATGAAAGAAACAAAAGAAATAAAAGAGAAACTAAAACACCAATATCATTGAATTATTTTTGTTTGTGTCAAATAGAGTGAAACTTTAAAGTACCGGTATTCAATGTTCATGATTTTTTTCTGTTGAATCAATCAATTAGTTCCAACAACAGGAACAATTTATTTGTAGAAACATATTAAAAATATATATATATATATATATATATATATATATATATATATATATATATATATATATATATATATATATATATATATATATAGAGAGAGAGAGAGAGAGAGAGAGAGAGAGAGAGAGAGAGAGAGAGAGTTGAGTTGTTGAGTTGTTTATTCGATCAATAAGGTATAACTAAAACAATTTTCTTATTCAATAAAATAAATAGTTTTCACATTTCATATTCCATAAGGATAAATCATTTAACATTTCTCTTCATTTTTGTATAAAATATTTAACTAAACATTGATTCCTCTTCAATATGAAACTAAACATTTTTTTTTTCACTGCTTTTCTGTGAATATTATAATTTTTTTTTCTTCTCCTTTTTTTCCAACTGTGCTTGACAAATAGCATTTCAAACATTTCTTAGCTTAAAATTCAACAGGCTTTCATTCATTTGGCCAAGTACATTCCTATGTAGCCAAAACTTTTCAAATTGGTTGATGTTGTTCTGATTTTTGCTTTTATAGTATTCTAGTTGCAATCTGTAATTAATTCTTGTTATAAATATTCTTCTATAATCTGGTGGTTCGTTATTTGTTTGCATACTTTTGACATAAGTTCTGTAAATAGTGCTTTTTGAAATTATTATCAAGTAATTTGACAATTTCTCTGAAACGCTGTTTGTAGTACTATATCCTAGTATTAATCTTTCAGCTGTTACAATATGATTTCCTAAAAGTAAACCCAAAAGTCTTGATACTAGAATCCATATAGATTGCACTAGATGGCATTCAAAAAACATATGTATTAGGTTGCCCATCTCACTGCACCAAGGGCATTTTGGTTCACTTCTGTATTTACACTTGTTTAAATAAATAGGTGTTACCCCGCGGTTATTGAGTAGTTTCCATGATATGTCACTGTCTGTGCCATCTATTGGATGTTGTTGTAGTACCACCCAATTGACGTTTTTTTCCGTAAATACGCTTTTACCCGTTATTTCAGGTTTTGAAGGTAAATTCGTTCGTAAACACTGTTTGTATAAAGCTTTATTATTGATTTGAGGATTTGTATTATATGACGATTTCAAGGCTTTCCATGATATTAATGCATTTTTATAAAAAAGTTGTAGGTTTGAAAGCTTGTCATTTCTGAGTTCTAATTGAAAAATGTTGTCAACATTTTGATGAGTTATATTATTGTATTGTTGAAAATTAAATAGCTGGAAGTAGTACGATGCATTTTTCTCAGTGATGTTTCTGTAGTTATGTATGAATCTGATTCGAAAAGTCATGACTCGGCTAGATAGGTGATTAACCCCTAGTCCGCCTTGTTCGATTGGACTGTAGATGTAGTTCGGGTGTAGCCAATGGTGACCGTTCCATATGTAAGACACAATCATTTTCGATATTTTTTGGACGAAATCTTTGCTTGGGTCCAAGATCATAAAAATATGAATAAATCTTGATCCGATTAGTTGATTTGTTACTATTCGTCTGCCTCTGTAACACGTGACTTTGTTGTATATTGACCAATTGTTTAGTTGTTTTTTTGCAGTGGCTTCTAGACTGTCCCAGTTTTTTTCTTCCCATTTTATGTTATTACCAAGATAAAGTCCTAGGTATTTGCTGCCTTCGTTTGACCAGATGAAATTGAGTGGATGATCACTTCTCTCACGCCATGAGCCAACAAATAAACCAGTTGATTTTTGATAATTCAGAGTAGCACCTGATTGTGCACTATATTGCATGAAGGTTGTGCAAAGTACAGGAAAACCATGTTCTTTAGTGATAAAGAAATTAAGATCATCGGCATATGCAGTAACACTTACTTTCTTATCAGTTGTTCCAGGTATAAGTAAAGCGTGGGGGGACAATGTCTCAGTGCAAAGTCTGAGAAAAGGCTCAATTGAGAGTGCAAAAAGAGGACCTGATAAGGGATCTCCTTGCCTAATTCCTCTGCAAAAGGAGATTGGTGGTAGAAGATTGGGTCCCAGTTTTATGTGGCATTTAGCTCCTGTGTACATTGTTTTAATAAAATCACAGAATTCGTCTCCAAATCCAAAAACTTTCAAAGTATGGAACAGGTATTTATGATTTACTTGGTCAAAGGCTGCTTTTTGGTCAATTGAGACGATTCCAAGTGGGATATTCTTCTCATTTGCGTATCTTATAATGTCGCGGATTAAATGTAGGTTGTTGAAAATAGACCTGCCAGGGATGCAAAAGCTTTGATCTGATGTCAAAAGTCCTGAAATTACCTTGTTTAATCGGTTCGCAATTGCTTTGCTAATTATCTTGTAGTCAGTATTTGGTATTGCGATGGGCCTCCAGTTGCTAATATCTAGCCTGTCGCCTTTTTTCGGTATAAGAGTGATAAGAGATTTTTGAGTCGATTTAGGTAAACATTTTTGACGAAAAGATTCTGTAAATACTTTTGTAAATAATGGATGAATTATTTTCCAATATTTTATGTAGAATTCAACTGTTAGTCCATCCATTCCAGGCGATTTATCTTTGTTTAGTTGATTCAATGCTGTTGAGAACTCATTCACCGTCAATTGTTTGTTACATTCTGTTTTTTCATCTTCTGAAATGTTTTTAAGTTCATCATAAAGAGGTGAATTATGATCTATTATATTTGTTTGAGAAGAAAAATGTTCTGTGAAATGATTAAATATTTCACTTCTTATTTCTTCTTCCTTCATAGTTACCGTTCCTTGTATTCTTAGTTGGTTAATTTGTGTGAAAGTTCGTCTTTGCTTTACCAAATTGAGAAATAAGGGGGTGGGCCTGTTGAAGTCATTTTTTAAAGACAAATTATACATTTTTTCTCTTTCACTGGTTTTATTTTTATATATGGTTTTTAAATCTCTTTCACATTCTTTGAGTATTTCTTCTTCGTTATCGGATAGCATGTTCTTGGAATGATAATATTGAATGTTCTTTTCTAATAATATAGTGTTTTTTAAAGATTCGTGACGAGTGTGTGCTTCGTATCTCAAAGTTGCTATACGAATCTCAGTTTTAAGATCATCCCACGTGGATAAGGGATCTGTGCTTTGTAGCTTATCAAAATGTTGAATTATATTAGTAATAAAGGTAGAATATTCTTCATTTTTCAAATATTCGTTGTTGAGACGCCAAACCGGAGATTTTTTACTAGTCATTACTGGACGAAAGAAAAAAGTAACGCCAGCGTGGTCTGAAAACGAATGGCTGATTTTCGTATTTACTACGTAACTTAAATTTGGTTTTGTTATGTAAAATCGATCGAGTCTGGCCTTGGGGGCATTAGCGTGAACACCAGTATATGTGTACATTCTTTGATTTGGGTGAAAACTTCTCCAAATATCTTTCAGATCTAACAATCTTAGTGTTTTTTCAACCGATTGTCCTAATGGCTTACGAAGTTCGAAACAGTTGGCACGATCGTCAGGAGATAGCGTTACATTCCAGTCTCCGCCAATAATTGTGGTGTATTCATTCGGTATTGATATTAGATGATCATTTAAATGTTTCACTAAGTTAAAAGCACGAGTATTATCCTGTGGCATATAAACATTAAATAGAACACATTTCTTACCATATATGTTAACTTCAAGTTTATGTAGATATCCCGGCACTATAATATCGTGTGCTAAGACTTGTATATGTTGGTTGAATGATTTTTGGATTGCAAAAGCTGTACCTGAGTTGGGGGAAACAGCTTCATTTATTTGGAAATCAAATTCATTGAGGTTATTTGTTGACGAATCATGTAATAAATTTGTTTCTTGTAGGAAAAGTATATTAGCTTTCACACGTTGAATGTAAACTGACAATGCGATTTGTTTCACATCTTGAATTAATCCTCTCACATTGAGTGTGAGGAAATTAGCCATGATGATATATAAAAATAAAAAATTCATCTAATTTTCTAATAAATACTCTTGAATTGCTTTGGTGATTCTCATTAATCTTCTCCTTAGATTATAGTTTTTGGCGTATGGGGTGATTTCTACCGTCATTTTAAAAAGTCCTTCAAGATCTTCCGTATATTCTTTAGCAAAGATTATTGGCTGCTTTGATCCTCGCGCTTTTTTCAAAAACTCGGCATATTTTTTTACCGTCAATGGATAATAAGCTTTACTTCTCAAAATTGAAGTAAATTTGTCAATTATTATATTTTCTTTTGATATTAGTTTCTCTTGCGATTGTTGACTTCTGTTGGATATTTGGCTCACGGTGGAATCAATGGAGTCAACGGAGCTTAGTGAATCATTATCAGAGTCGTTATTATCGTCTTCCACTATTACCCGCTTGGCACTTTCTTCGTTTTCTTTTCTTATTTCATCTTCGCCGCCGCTTAGTTTTCTTTTCGTGTTGGTAATAGTTGGTAAAGAAGGTGTGTTTGATGATGGAGAATTTTGTTTCAAGTTTGGAAAAGTGTTTGCCATTGGTGTGGGATGTGTAAGAAATTGGCCCTGTGTAATGAAATACTCCATTGCAGGATTAGATTGGTTGACAGAGATTTGACTAGTTGGTTCATCTTCGTTTGCTTCAGGCACCTGGTTTTCTGCTTCATTATGTGATTGTTGAGTAGTGGACGTAAACTCCGTGTTTGGATCAGCTGACTGAGGAAGGTCAAGTTGGGTTGACATACCTGGTGAATCCGACGCAACGATGTTTTCCGGATTGATTGTATTTGCGTTACTGAGAGATGCATTATTGTTGAAGGATGGATAATGCATTTCTGATGGATCTTTATTTTGAGATTGTCTAGTACGAGGGGTACTGGTTATTTTTAGAACAGTTACTGGTGATGAATCTACATGCTTTGACATTGAGGGCATGTTTTGATTGTGAACAGGAGTCAGAGGATTGTTTCTGTTCGCTACTATGTCTGCAGTAGATCGAGTTTGTTGTTGTGAAATTGGTATGTTGGTATCTTGAGCTTCTTGTGTTGGCAACTTTTTGCAATTGCGGGCAATATGACCTTTGCCTTTGCACCTGTAACAGACGACGTCATCTCTCGAAATATATATTTGGTATTTATTATTGTCTTGTTCGATTATTATTGATTCTGGTAGAGCGTCTGGATTTGTTATGATCATGTAAATGACTCTTCTGAATGAAATCATATGGGATATATCTTGCCTCTTATAACCATTTGTAATGTGTCTAATTGTGCTGGCTACTTTTCCATATCGTGATAATTCACCGGCTAGTTTTTCATTCGGAATTATTGGCGAAACATTTGATAACACTAATTTAATTGCTTCCGTCACATACCGACGTATCTGAATGAACACGCCGCGAATGATTAGGCCTCCGTCTTGCATCAATCTGTCCACATATTCTTCAGATCGTAGGAAGACGCAGACTCTGCCACCGCTGAGTCGGGACGAAAAAAGCATGTCTTTTCCTGGAATTATGTCAGCGATGGCTTCACAGACCTGTTCGGCCGTTATATTTGTAGGGACATCTAGTACTATTGCGCACTTGTTTTGGGGGTTGTAGTTTAAATCTGTAAGTCTTTCGGGGGTGGCCCCATTGTTATTACTGTTACCAGGCATTTCAGCCCTTTTATTCAATTTTTGGCATAACAGCCACTTACCGAACACACTACACTCACATTTAATTGTTTACTGCACTTGTTGCACTTATTTATGTAACTTGTAGATCTTGTTCAGTATACTAGTATCGAAAAATTTATAGGTTATTACGGAGCACGATGTGAAACACGTCCACTCTACTCAGAAGATAGATAGATAGAGAGAGAGAGAGAGAGAGAGAGAGAGAGAGAGAGAGAGAGAGAGAGAGAGAGAGAGAGAGAGAGAAGGAGAGAGAGAGAGAAATATATATATATATATATGTATATATATATATATATATATATATATATATATATATATATATTGGTTTTAGTTCTAGTTTGTAAAACATGAATTCCCTATATTTGAATGTATAGTATTTATATGATAAATCTAAATTCTAGCTACAAAAAAAATTACACAAATGTTACGTGAATTGAAACTGGCACTAAGTAACGAGGGGTAACTAGTTGTATGGGGACACAGGAATAGAGGAATGCTGCAGATCCAGGTGGCTTATAAAGTCACCGCCAGGCTGATTGAGTTGTAAACTGATTGTATTGTTTGATGCAACAAGAAAAATACACATACAAAGACGCCCCTAAAATCCGAAGGGGCCGGTAATTATATTGTATGTGATCGTGACTGAGAAGATAGCATTCCGTTGCTTGTATGATGAAGTCAAGTCTTTGAGAGTATATCTACACTGGACACAGGGTAACACACAGGCCGAGCACTGAGATGGATGAACGAGTGGTTGGCGTGCTCAACCGTCATTCAGGAGAACCCACCATGGTCGACCATCTTGGCTGAAATCTTTCGTGTTTTTTCTCAGTCGTTCAAGTGAATACTGGAATATCTCTTTGAAAATAAAACACGACCGTCTCCTTCCCTTAGGTTCAATAGAACGATAACTATTCACTGAACCTGAACTGAATAGATTATCCCAAGAGGCCCTAGACGGTGAACTATAAACTATACAATAATAATAACCGCGGATCGAACATTGAAATGAAGTATCGGTAATTTAAAATCTCAAAAACGACGTTCACGAAAGTATATTACATTTAACTTCAATTTTACTCAACATTTATTAAACGTTCTGTCTTCCGATGATAAGTTTTGATAATTGGATTTGATTAGTTCATGCTGATTGACGCATGAAAATTATCACAGATTTAGTCATTACATTTTGCAGCATCTCAAGCAGTCATAGATATTATGAACATATATTGAGGATTTATTTGCATCTTAGAGGTACACAAAAACAGTGAGTGAGAACAAGAACCATTGTAAGCAGCCCACAATATTGGGCCATTACTTGGTTTTTCCTATGGCTATCAATAACTATCAAGATCAATATGACTATCAAATACGTTATTGATAGTCATAGGCTTTTCTTGCAAATTCGCATCGAAGAGGTATGATTATCGTTTGCTTTTATAGAATTTTGCAGCCCTCTTTATGATCGAAAAAGAGTCAGGAAGGCAGTGTATATTAGCGTGCGTTCATCAACTTTCCCTGATTTTTCAAAAACAGCGAAGCAAAATTGTCATTCTTTTCAATCTTATAATATTATTTATTGGTTCGTCAATAATATAAGTGAACAATTTATTCCTCAGATATGTTTCGCAACTCATTTCAAAGTGGATTTCTCACGATTTTATTCGGTGGTGGCAGCAACCCTTTGGCTATTTGGGACAAGAAGGTGAGCCTTGTGACATTTCTATTTAACGATATATATAGTCCTATAATTCGTGAGCATAATTAATTTCAGAGAAAAGAGGTGGCTGCGCAAATAAATTATGACATCATCAATTATTCTTCAAACTTGAAAGTTCAAACGGCAGAACATTTTCAAATATAGGCTACAACAAATCAGTCAACAACAAATGATAAATTACACATAGGCCTACTTTTTTATTTTAGCTCATACAGGTATTGTTCAACATAACGACAAAACCCCGCGTGATTGATAGTAATAAAGAGCTTAACTGCAATTGATTGTTTAAAAATTCAGTCCGATTTGAAGGTCCACCGTAATGAACAGAAAGCAGTTTATTATATAATGAATATATTTCAAGACTTTGCTTGATTAAAGTGACACTCTAATCCTCGACTCCCAAATTGCACATTTTGTCTCGTTATTCATCATTGGCGTTGTCCTCCAGATCTCCAACGGTCATCTGAAGCGTATCACGGACGAGGACGTGAAAACTATCGTCGTGGAAATTATCGGCAATAATGTGGCGACTGCTTATATATACACACCGGCCGATCCGACCAAGACTCTGGGTATCAAGCTGCCATTTCTCATCATGATCATAAAGAATCTCAAGAAGTACTTCAGCTTCGAGATCACAGTGAGACATGTTCAAATTTATCCAACTTAAGCTGGATTTCCATGCCCGCGATACTCTTATCGCACAATACCATGTCGCGCGTCATGGCGGCGCGCTCGAATGTTGACACCTCAACTTTCGTGAAGCGATTCGCGACTTGTCCCTGATTGGTCAGTGGTCTGCCGCCTCGCGACTTTGAGCCGCCATGACGCGCTACATGGTATCGCGCGATATGAGAATCGCGTGCATGGAAATCCAGCTTTATGCTGGGCTTCCATACCTGCATTATTCGGATTGCGAATTCGCTGAGCGGTTTTTTAAGCCACCATGGTGATAAAACGACCAATCAGTGACGAAAGTTACGCGATCTTCTGATTGTTGAGCTCGCCTCAATTCCACCGCCTTGCGAAAGCGAAACGCAAATCGCGTTCATGGAAGGCCAGCATTATAGACGTGATAAAGTACTGAACGTTTTGACATTCCATCGAGTCGTGCTATACTGCATAATTGAAAAAAGTTTTAGATTTGGGTAATTATTCGTCGATAATGACAAACCAAAAAAAAACGTTAAAATTGAAAAAGATGAATTATATTATATGATTACATCTCAAGACGCTGCCATAAATTGCTATACAAAACCTCAAAAAAGAAAGAACACTTCGGACATCAGTAAATTCAGTGAAGACCAGAATTCATGGAAACTTATATTTGTTGACCTTGCGCTACCTGTCGTGAAAATACTATTTTAGTGGCAAAGTGTTGACTGTTCGGTTTCCAAACGCCAATCACAAACTCCATCACATGTGTAGCTTGCCTAATCTTCCAATACCTTATCCTATCTTCACGTTGGCGCCTAACGATATTGGGTGCAGTAACTCTCAAATAGATACGTATTCTGATAGCTAGCTCTTCAAAAGCATTGTTTAGTTGATATTTGACGTTGTATTACAGTATTTGTGGTGGTCACCGTGATAACCAACTCATGGTCGCCTAAAATTGTTGACTTACTGCCATCTAGATATTTCCTGAAACTTTCCAATTACTTACTGATTGGTAATTTTCCAGATCATGGACGACAAATATCAGAGACGCCGTTTCCGCGTGTCCAACTTCCAGTCGTCTACAAAAGTGCGCCCGTTCTGCTGCACGATGCCACTCTCTCTGAACGAGGGATGGAACCAGGTGCAGTTTAACTTGGCGGATTTCACCCGTCGAGCCTACGGCACCAACTATATCGAGGCGACGAACATGCAGATTCACGCCAACTGCAGGATACGGAGGATCTACTTTGCAGACCGCCTCTATGCCGAGGACGAGCTTCCCGCGGAGTTCAAACTGTTCACACCAGCTGGGTCAACGACGAAGAGGAGAGTATGAAGCAGCCATCTTTGTATCAATACCTCTCTGTTTATAATTGTTCAATGACATGGTATTTTTTGTGTAATTATTTTTGTGTGCTCAAACATGAAGGCAATTGAACATTTTAATCATCCATTATATTTTATTTTAGAGGCTTGAGCCTTTTTTAAATTAAATATGTTCATCCAGGTATAAGCTCGTGAATGATTCATTTTACAGATGTTTTTCTGCAGCACGCAGTCTATCTGTCCAGTATGGAAACGTGTGGACTTACGTTCAAAAAAAAAATCTTACACATTTTATATATATACTTCCACCGGTTTGTTATAAGTTTTGATAAGTTTGCAGTAGAACCATTATTAAATTTGGACCTGAAAAGTGTGTGCGCCTATACTCTGACAAAATTAACGCCAATGAGAGCGTCGTATTCCTTATTTAATTTCAGAAGGCCTTGAGCTAGCTACACACAATATTTCATGGTTTCTTGCCTTGTCCTACAGTATAGTTTTTGTTTGTATTAGTGGTGTTTACGTGTTGATCGAGCTAGTATATTATCATTATTTATTATTGACCAACAAAAAGAGGCCGCTTAGAATCAAAGTTGCACTGTCATTTCTATATCTGATAATAATTGCGTCCTAACGAAGAGGGCTGTGACCACGCAATACACCGCCGCCCCGCTCATCTCACCGCCTGCTGTGATTTATCATCACTGCCTTCTGAATGCATGGACACTCACGCCCACGCATAATTAATTATTATCTCATATATTTATATTATACCGAGCTGTAGGCAGTTGTAGGGGTGACCGAACGGTCATAATGAATGATTCCTCTCATATGTATGGTATTTCCAACAGAAAATTAAAGGGGTGCCTGAACAAATTATTAACGTACAATTTAATTCACGAATGTGAGTGGGTGAATGCCAACATTGAAGCTGTTATTAATAACTATTTTCAGTATATCAATGTCTATGAAAGATATATTATTTGTTCACAAAACAGACAAACTTTAAAATGAATACTACATTTTTTAGAATCTGTCAATAGTCAAAATTAACAACTGGTTTTCATTTTCATTATTTCATATCAATTATGTCCCACATTCATACAATGTCATGATATAAATATACCCCACAATTTCCACTCATACTCTACGAACATAGTTGCATAATAGTGTTGCAACGTGCAACAATATAAACGAAGTCATTCTTGAGATCTTGATCTACTGGAATCACTGCCTTCTTTATTTGTCGATTTAGGAAGCTGTGGAGTGCAGTGAGCGTAAACCACAATCATGAGGGTCGGGCTTAGAAGTGAGAAGATAAACCACGCGTCAACTTAGTCCAATTAACAGGGATTAAGTCAGCTTTCAATTGGACGGAAAACTAACAGACGTCCATTAGACATATCTCGAGAAACTCTTCTCGCCCCCCCTCCCCCCCTCCACTTCACTACCCCTAAACTACCCATCATCCCTCAAAACACCACAAGCAATCTACTAGGGATTACTGTTGATTCAAGATGAGATATTCATTCGTACATTCTGATTTCACTGGAAAGAGCGTGAAATTAATTGTGTTTTTCATTCAATATTGATCCATTCATAATAAAGTTTGAGAGCATTACCCACTCCATGTAATTAGAGTTTTGAGTAAATAATCTAGAGTCGCTGAGTGATTGAGACAGGTAATCAAGTATATATTTTCATTTATTTATGTGTTTTTTTCATTCTGCTTTCAAAGTCGATTGTTCCCGATTGTCTGAGAAATAGATAAAAAAATCAATCATATTTAACATATTTTAAAATAACGAATTAATTATATAATTGAACGTTATCATGGATTGATGGAATATTCATCTCGGCTTATGTATAGGTTCATTTATTTCTTGGTTATCAATGGTACAGTTTTTGTGTTGTATTCAAATAAGGTGGCCTAATTATTTTCAAAATATGATGCTAGTTGCTAGCATTATCTTCAAGTTTTTGTATACAATATAGAAGTAGTATAGTGATTTTGACTTACGACATGTAATATTCCTAATTAGTCATATAAGCTCGATTGCGCGGTTCAGCTTTGATCTACCGTATGAGACCATAATCATAACCTCCTGTTATGAGAAAAACCATGTATAATGATGAATAGAAATATTTTCTGAATAAGTTATACTTTTTATTTTGATAAGGTGGTAAAACTTTTTAAAAAAAATTATGTCCCATCAACAAAGCGTTTAAACAAAAACACAGTTTTTGCTATAATATTGGATGAGCGTAAGCAAAGACTCAATATTGATCCACGATCGGAAAAAATAAGATTTATTTTTGTTCGCGGTCCACGGTCGTATGACATATAACACAATTGTTGATAAATACTCTGGTCAAACTAATATCATTAGTGATCAAAATCAGGATGAATTCATTGTTACAGATTTTTTTCCACAGATTCCTGATCAATTGAATGAATTTTATCACGAGAAAGATCCAAGATAATTTTGGCCTATACGTTTTTATTCCAAATTTATAAAAATAATTTTCAATTTCTTCACGCCCAGCTAAATACTGAATCCAAAATTGTATTCTCCGTAATAAATGTAAATATCATTTTGATTGAATAAAAAAAATGAGTTTATTGTAGTACTCATTATTGAGTGATAATTAATTGACGAAAAATGAATTAGCATCACTTAGGCCTATTAAACATTATTTTTAGCCAACCCATCAAAAATAGAGTAGATAATTTCATACAGTCAAACAGTCTTGAGCTATATTCTCAATCATGTGAGAAATCCAGTGCAATCTATTGTCAATTGTAGAAACTATAGGCCTATAATAAGCCTGAAGCTTCAATTATATACATAATTTCGCAACTATACCAGAATTCATGTCATTTTCTAACTTTCGATCAGAAATTACTGTTTTGCTCATTTTATTACATCTGGAATACCTTCCCTTTCTTAAATTTAATGATTTTTAATTCTGGAGACATTTCAAAATCCATAATTAATAATAAAAGTAAGCTTAATTGAAAATGAAAAATAGATTCAATATTGTTGTAACGTATTACTCTTGGATGAATATGAAATCTGAATACGTATTTTTTAGATGAGCGTAGCGAAGATTCCATTTCGCATATCGAAAAAAATGGGCTAGATTTTCATGTTTTGGGGGGTTTGTAATATTTTACGCGGCATACAGGTCAGGAAAAAAACCCATCGACTTGAAACTTTTTTCAAATATTTCTGTTATACCAGAATAGGCTGGGATTGTTTTTCAGAAAAATCGGTCCAGAGGTTTTTTCGGTAAAAAATCGGAAAGTTTGGAAAATCCTCATAAGAATAACCCGTGGGAAAAATACTTGAAAAACAAGAATTCTTCAAAAGCTCTCAAATTTTCACCGAATATGAACAATACTATTATACACCTTTTCAGAGATTTTTGCAACAATCGAATGAGAAATAACAAAGAAAACGCAATAATAGTGTACATTTTAATGAATATTTGGTTTTGCGAAGTGTATATGTTACAGGTTGCAGCACTATGAATATCAACAAGTTGCAGGTAAGGTTTTTGAACGTTTGAAGTTATCCAAGGATCGTATATTATGTGAATTGATATGACGAAATATTTTTCATTCTAGATTTCCATACTTCTAAGCTCATCTCACAACGCAAATCCCGCGTTTTCCTAGTATTTGTATACCGGCAACGTATACTTGATTGATAATAATTTTAGGAAACCTACAGTCATGTCAATTCAAAGTGGTATATGTTCTCATTGCACGGTTTATACCATGAGTGATATCATAGGGATAAGGTAAGTGTTTTATACTTGCTGACGCTTGATTTTTAAGAATTCATGAAATATTTACTTACTTATAGTTGAATGTAATGTAAACATTGTTATTTTCAGATGAGCGATAGCGAAGACTCCATCCCACTCTTATATGGCTTTGTCTGTGATTGTTTTTTTGGGGGGGCACTGCACAAGTCGCATGGTTTGACTCATTGACATGAAACGAAACGTTTTTTGCATACGCAAAGTTATCCAACTTGGGAATGTATAGTTTTTAGAATGAATCGATTGCACCAATTTTGAGAAATATCATCTCACAGTTTCTAAAACCCCCAAAAGATTAGGCTGGACAAGAAAATTTGGAAAATGAAATCACTTTGAATAGAATACAATTTTCTATGAATGTGTACACATAAATGATACACATTATCACCGTTTTGTATGCAATTTGAACAAGCCGTTTTTAAGAAAAAAATTAAATCAACTGTTTTTATTTATCAAATATATAGAAATAATAGCAGAACTATTATGGTGCCGAGATCCACTGCTTTCTAGATTCGACATTTTCCCAACAATGCAGTTTTTTTCATATGCGTCAAGGTGTGTAGAATACCAGAGTCGATGAAGTAGCAAAGGTAGTACAACCACTTGACTCTTATTCAGATATCTCGCTCATCTTACAACGCATATGCTGCGTTTGCCTAGTGATAGGGATTTTATGGAGAGTTGTGGATTATTCGGTTTTTCCATAATTTTTTTGAATTATGAAAAACTCTAGTAACTTCATTAATCGTTATCAATTTCGTCGAAATTATCAGGTACAATCATTAGTGACATTGAACGCCCTAACTTCTCAATTTCAAAAATATGGTGAGTATAAAGCTTTCGATTAATTCGTATGAATAAATCGCTCGTAAATCGTGATCATATTACAACAAATATACTTAGTTCAAATAAATACATAATATATAAATAGAAACAATTATCAATGAGAGTACGAAAGATAATAAGAAGCTCACAGTAGAATATTTAGTTTGTTAAAAAGCATTGTAATTATACAAATAATAGATTATTATATTCTTTATCATATATTATTATTATTATCATCATTATCATTATTATTATCATTATTTATTCTCATTACCAGTATTTTATATTTTCATAAAATTCTCAGATGTAATTTTCACACACACAAATTCTAGATATAAAATAACTAATATCATTAGGCTTTATTGTGCATCAAACCCTTTCTCTTGATGAAATATAACTTATAAAAACAGGTGTATAACTTGATAAACCTCCCTCTATACAGACATTCCTGTTATTGCTTTCTGTCACAGCGCGCCTAATCGTAACATCGTAAACTGATTCCACATCTACAACATCATGTCCTAGCAAGACTTGATTGTTGATTGAACAGTTTATAGCCGTGTGTTATCTTGTCTTTGAGTGTGATCTCTATTGCCAGACTACCCCTGCTACCGCCCGCTACCACCCGCCATGCACATGGGTGCTATGGTTGTGACGTAACGAGAAGGTGAATTAAGCCGAACGAGAAACGAAACAGCAACAGATGTGACGTCATAAAAGTGGATTTAGTGGAGAAACGAGCGTTTAAGATCACTAGACGTGACATCACCCGTGTACAAGCTGAGCTTTCAACGTGATTAATCATTACTTAGCTGAAGTTGGCCGTTGTAGCCCATTGCACTTTCGTGAATGTGTGCTTTCGTACTTTCAAAGTAGTGGTGAAAATGTAAAAAAAATCTTAATCACTTGAGTATACTTTTTGTGATGAGCTCCGTTCAAGTGATGTAACTCATGGTTGTAAAAAGTGGAGAAATAGTGTCCCCCAAATTATTTTCGTCAATCGTATAACTCCAGTATTAGTGTGTATATCCCCAAACTTTCTAGTTGCTATGGTAGCCTACAAAATATATTATATCTTCATATAGGTATGTTTATTCAAATTGATCTGAATCTATTTGAACTTTTGTGTCATAACAGAATTAAGAACTTGATGAAAACTATACATTTGGACTTATGAAATTGTATTAAGAGAACTGTAGTCTATATGAGTGTAGTAACTAGAAGCTAAGTTCGAAATAAAAAATACTGGAATATATTATGCACATATTTCTGTAATAAAGTTTGGCATTTCTTCCTTTTACCCCGAAAATGATACATTCCTATGTTTGTGCGTGATGACACTGATGCAGGTCTTCCCACAGCTGTAAGCCTACACATGAAGCCTAGCTTACACTTGAATCCACAAGAGTTGTGTGTCGATCAACTGAAGACATACAAATATCACCGTCATATCAGTATAGCTGTGGTATTTTAAGAGTCCATGCTTTTTTAGTCCGAAATCCATTTTGAAAACATAACTATAGATCTTTTGGAAGCTGTCCAAAGGTGCTGTGAGTTCTACTACAATTACCCAATTATTCCACCTTCCTCCTCGTAAATACGAGTGTACCATTTACGCCAAGATTGATGAATATGCTTGTCGAGTTAGCACCTCAACTGATACAACCAGCTTATCAACATCCTCACCCCCCTCCCCCTCCACCCACCACCCACCTACCAACAAGACGCTTCTGATCCTCACGAGCGTCGCGGTAATGTGCCCCTTAGCTTGACGGCTTAGGCAACCGACAACACCTGAGACCTGTATGTAATATGTGCATCAATATACGTCACGACAGATTATTGTTCACGCATGCAAACGTGCAGATGATAAGATGTTGAGAAAATATTATCGGATACGGGTTACATATTAAATCAAAATCAGCAACTAGTGTCAGTCCGTTGAAATGAATCGGTTTGCTGAGGAAAGGAAATGTTCATGGCATTTTCTTCAGGATATATAACCCTCTATAGATTTTAGTCGTAGGTCTATTTATCATTTTATCAGTGTTGGGCACTAAGACAGTTATTCGCCCATCACAATTAGAGATGCTCATAATATATAAGTTTTCGCTGAGAAACTTTACGCATCGCTTGTATCAATCAAGAAAAAAATCTACTGTACTTCTTCGGATTCAAGACCCAGTTATTTTTTCAATTAAATACTTTTAATACTTTCATTTAATTTTATGTGACTGATAAAAATGAACCATTCTCTTGGAATAATTAAATACTCCATTCAGTAGGAAATGTGTTACCAAAATGAAGAAAATGTATCGTTAGATTTACTATACATTTGTTTTAAAGCTAATATTTCATCATTATTCATATTCTCTCATATTCTAATGACAATTCAATTTCAAAATCCGAATAACAATTGCTAATTTGTTCAAACATTTTGAGTACAAATATTTCAAGGTCTGGTTTTACGAACTGATGAATAGTGGATTTAGAATTGAGATTTTTTAAAATTTAGAATTCCATTTGAAATATTTGAAATATAGTTACAAAATTTATATAAGTAATAATTATAAAATAATAATACCATATTACATCAATAAACTTCATATCATCTCTACTTGCCATATTATTATATTGATTCATCATTACTGTGTATTATCATTACTGGGAAAACGCGAGATTTGCGTTGTGAGATGAGCTTAGAAGTATGGAAATCTGGAATGTAGAATATTCTGTCAGCTCAATCCACATTCACTGTCCTTGAATTACTTCAAACGTTCAAAAACCTTACCTGCAACTTTTTGATATTTAAAGTGCTGCAACCTGTAGCATATACACTTTGCAAAACTAATTGATTCGAATATTCAATGAAATGTACACTTTTGTTGCATTTTCTTTGTTATTTCTCATCCGATTGTTGCTAAAATCTCTGAAAAGGTTTATAATAAAAAGAAAAGGTTATATGAAAAGGTTCATATTCGATGAAAATTTGAGAGCTTTTGAAAAAATTCTTGTTTTTCAAGTATTTTTCCTCCAGGTTATTCTTATGAACATTTTTCAAACTTTCCGAATTTTTTCCGGAAAAACCTCGCTACCGATTTTTCTGAATAACAATCCCAGCCTATTCTGATATGACAGAAATATGTATAAAAAGTTTCAAGTCGATAGGTATTTTTTCCTGACCTGTATGCCGCGTACAAAATTACAAACAAAAAAACTTAAAAACCAAGCCCATTTTTTTCGGTACGGTATGTCAAATGGAATCTTCGCTACGCTTATCTGATTATTTTGATTATTTATGAGTGTTTTATCAATCTGTATGAAGAATAAAAAAGAAAGAAAAAAGAAATAAAATAAGAAAAAAATAAATAAAATTATTTAAAATTGAATTGAATTGATTAATTGATTCAGACATAATGAGTGGATCAACTCTGGTTACGAATGTTATTTTCGTACTTGAACAAATAGTCAGCTGCTTAATACTGAACAAGGATTTCATGGAACCGGCTCAATTAATATATCAGAAGTGTTGGGTCTGGAATTGCTAGGAAAGGAATTAAAATCACCGACAGTAAAGTGAAGTTATCACCATGGTTACCCTTGCTATTCGTTTTCACTAATTCTCAGAATTAGGCTATCTGTAATTTTTAATACTTCGCTGAAGTTGACTAATTAAATAATGTTATTGTTAATTTTCTCTTTCTACATTCATCAAGCCTTCATGCTATGTTTATTTGGTAATCTTTTCTACACTGTGTATTATTTAAAACAATAATTTAGTGAACGTGAGTATTTACAAAGTGGTCATCAAAGCGGAGTGAAGTTGTCTCAAGGATCTCGAGCCTCTGTCTCTCTAAACAGTGGTGCCATCTGTGTAATTATCACGAGTGTTTGAACTAGTCTAGAGCAACTAGCAGGTATTGTCTAATAGGTTCTTCTAGTTGTTTGTTTTTGGCCCATTTAACGAGCACATGCTAAACGCTCGAAAATACTCCAAACGAACTATAAGAGTACCTATGTGAAGCGGTTTATGAGTGCAATGCCAGTCGATTTAGCGAATTATCAGGTTTTTGGCGGAAACTTTCGAAATGAGATATCGAAATGATAAAATGGGGGAAACAGATATGTTCAATATATTTACAAGACGGTATAAATTACCCGTATAAATTATTAAATTATAAATTAAAAATTATTACGGTATAATTTTTTGTCCGGATCTATATCACAGAAACGGTTTTTACTTATAATGTGTTCCGGACTTTCGGAAACTGAAAGATTTTAATCTACGGAGGAAGTTTATGGTCACCAGACAGCGCAGTCCTGGTGTTGAAGTTCATTGGTTTTAAATAATTAAAATGGGGAGGTAAGATCGCCCTTGTGGTGCCCCGTCCAAACGATCCTATCTTCCATTGCCTTAATTGGGGAACAATGATTTTGTATCAAGTTTCGATGTTATTAAAAATATGTATATAATTTAGATCGTATCGCATATTTGCCAAACGAATACAGCTAAAAAAAAATTATTTTCAGCTGTATACCTTTGACATTATTATGTGATAAGTGGAATCGTTTTTTTTTTTTTTTTTTTTGACATTTGAACGTATCTTTATTTAGTCAAGTTGAAATACATAAATGTTATACATTGCTATTTATACCTCATTAAGATTAGGGAGTAAATCCTATCTTTTGCTGGGGTAATTGGCATAAAGTAAATTTACCGACATGAATTGATTATAAAAATATAATGAAAAGTATATAAATGTGTAGTTGTTGAACTGTGATACCTGATTATATATTTAGAATATGGTATAACAATGTAATTTTATTCTTAAAACTGAAGTCACTAAACCTAAACATCAAACTAGAACTAAAACTAGAACTAAAATGTAATCATGATTAACAGTATGAAGTTAACAGATAAAGATTAAAATTAACAGATCCAGTAGATTAACACATTGGCAGATCAACAGTAACAGATTAACTTATGAATCTATGCAAGTAAGGTACGTCGTTGATTTATGTCTGATATGTGCATGATTTAATGATGTTGGGGATTTATTCATTACTTATTTACTTACTATTATTATTATCTTTAGTCAGTTCTGTAGTACAAGATTTACTCATACCATGTTGAAGATATTGAGAATCTCTGTGTTTCCCTCGTATTAAAGTTTTCATATCTGAAACCACTCGGAAGTTATCCTTGAAAAATTGATATTTCGCTAAATTGACTCCCATGCACTAGAATGGGACGTATGCACACGAGCACAGATAGGGTATTGTGACACGAGGTGGCAATTCGAAGCACCTTGATGAAATCTTAAGGTTTGTTCGTCTGCCATGAACTAGTGTACACTTTTGTCGCGTCGTTCACATCCGGTGAACAGGAAGTAAGTCACTTGCACACCAGCGTAGGTGAACTGACGTGTGGCGAGCGAACGGCCAAAACCGAAGTGGCCAGAACTTAATGCGGGAAGACGACTTTGCGTTTTGGAGATTGTACTGTCAAAATTACTAAAATGGAGATAAATGACATAGATACTGATACTGTAGTATCTTTATTAGCGATTATAGATTCCGATTCTGATTCTGATTCCTCATCGGTATCTAGTTCATCTAGTGGAACTGAATTAGAAAACTGTATGGAATTTCTTGAGACGTTACTCGAACCACAAGCTAGAAACTGCATACCGGTACCTAATTATTGTGAAGAGGTAGTTTTTTTGGCCAAGTTATTCAATAAATTTGGCTGTTTATGAGAGTACCAGTGTAATGCATATTATTATGGTAGGCCTAGGCCTAGGCTTAGTAAAAAGTTGCAAGATCTAATTTCATTAATATTTTTCAGGTTGTACCCCAGTATTCGGAGAACGAGTTCATTATAAATAGATTGCATTTAAGTTTAAAATCACTTCAAATTTCTTCATCCCTACAAAAAACCGGGCCAAAACACGCTTTTGATATAGGTTAATGTTAGGCCTACATGGGTTGACACGTTATTTCCAAGGCGTGATCTAAAATGTCAATTGCACTAAAATATCAGTAAATCTTAATCAATTCAGAAAGAAACTACCTGGCAAACAAAACGTGTATCGACCATCGCCGACAACTGCAAAACCATTTTCTTTTTTAGTCTCCCCGTGATCAGTGTTGTCTTTTGCGCCATTTTTCAGTGTTTCGCGTACACTGCACTTCGTGCACCAGCTAAAACTACAGTGCACGAAATACGCGAACTGAGTGAACTAGTTCACCCTGCACGTCTGACAAACGCCACCGGTGCAGCAAGTGTACACTGAAATGAACCCAGCGAACGCCAAACTGAACTACTTTATCGGCAGCGACAAAAAAGTGTACACCAGTTCAGGCAGACGAACAAAGCTCGAACAGAGACGAACAAAGTCATGCACAGTCGGCATAGGGCAAAAATTTCCCGCCAGGGTGATTTCACAGATACAAAATGGTCATAAAACTTCAACAGTGCAAGACATACAAAATTAACAAATATGTCATAAGATGCAGGCAATATGTGTGTAAAATGCTAGCGAGACTACATGTATTAATTGATCATTAATTTTCATTTATTTTCTGCCAATGTACACTTCATGTTGTTGACGATTATGATTCTGTAACTGTACAGTCTTCTGGTAATAAATAAATATTATTAATATTATTATTATTATTATTATTATCATAATGACTTGAATTTTATAATAACGAAGGTGAATGTAACAGTAATACTCAATATTTTTGTCATCGATTTTTACCTCACAGCCTACCGTTATACCTATTAACCTAATATGAATGTTTATTATATAGACTAACATAATTTTAGAAGATACTTCTCAGCAGTTTCACTACGATATGTTCAGACAAATGCCTGTACGATCGTTTACATGTTACACTGACACTGAGAATGTTACGCTGTGTGTGGGTTCTCCTAAGGGTGGTTTTCCATTCTGTTGAAAGTTAATCAATTGTATCGACTTGTTATCACCCTTGATTACCTTTGTCATATTATTGAATAGTCAGACGGTCAGAGTAAAATAGTGTTTGACCAAATACGATGAATAAACTTGAAGACATGTAAAATTAAAATGTAATAATGAAACTCATTCTCACTCTAATCCCCTATATACTTCATAGCATTTCTCCGCCTTTCTCTTCCAACCCCTTACCATATAGCATCCTGCATGTAGTACCGGTAAAGTGGAGTGACTTTAACCCACTGGTGTAACTTTGTCCTCTTGTTGGGAAAAGTTTCAAACTGCTACAATAGAAAAAGTTTTAATTTTATCGTAGCCATTTTTTGTATCTCAATACATACGTATCAAAATCAAAATACGTATCAAAATAGACACGATGAAATTAAAACTTCCTCATTTGTAGTGGTTTGAAACTTTTTCCAACAAAAGGGCAAAGTCACACCAGTGGGTTAAAGTCACCCCACTTTACGGTACCTTTTGATAATGGTACTTAACAACCCCACCAACAGAGAGACTATATTGGGAGTACGAATGAACAGGTTGTGAATGAAAATGAGGTAATGAAACTATGAAGTGATTGTAAGTGAAAATACTTTCATTTAAACTCATGCCTTACGTGGGACTCGAACCCATATGCAACTTGACTTCAGTTTCTATATCAGTGCCCCAGCTGACTGAACTGAGGCACTGACTATATAGAACACTATATTCACTGTACTGACATGAACTTATAAATGAAATTCAGTTTTCTACTAATCTTTCATACGGCTTTATTTGAAATCATCGACATTTTCCCGAAGTGTTTATCATTTATAAAGCACACTTCCCCCCCCCCCCCCCCTTTCACCACCCCACAGGAAGTACTCGTCTATATGGTCAGCTAAGTCGTTCACCTGGTATAACAGGGACGTGCTGATTGGTCAGATTATACTTGCGGACGTGTGAGTAGCCGATGATAAGTGAACATACAGACGGACATTATTGGCGTGCACACAAGAGCATCAGGTAAACAAACAAACATATAGGGGAGGTTGAGTAGGAAGGGCGGAGGGAGGACGTCGTGTTGGCTCAGGTGCATCAGCAGTGAGAGCGGAAACAAGAGAGACGATTAAAACAATGCAAGTAAACGAGAAAACGATGTTTTAAGTTTGTAGTTGAGATGTGCTATTATGTGGAGCTGAGAGCTCCCGATTTTGTTACAGGTGCCTTATTCGTGAAATTATGAGGTTATGAGATGAGATGAGTGAAATGAGATGAGATTATTATCTCATTATATTTTCCCATCTCGCGTTTATTGATAGATATTCTTATGCTACTATGATATTCTTATCCACTAGAGCTGTAGTGATTCTATAGCAAATTGAAGAACACTACAATACCAGTATCATCAGTACATTTGCACAGCTATAATATTCTGAGGGTCAATGATTTTCAGGACGAGATTAATAATTAGAGAAACAACTTCATCATTCAAAAACTTGAGATGTTCCAAGCTGCAGCGAGTTTCTCTACAATTATTACAGTTGGTATTCAAACTTCAAATCTCATGGATATGCAACAAGATGCATTGAGGGTTGCGTTGGTTTGCCGCCGCCAACCGGCAATGCATCTTGATATGCAGGTATAACACGTTGTTTTTGGCGTTGGCTAATTGGATCTCGTATAACGTTTCAACCAAAGTCGAAAAAGTAGTTCTACCTTCCGTATGAAACTAGATATTCCACTTTATCCACCACGGTTTCAACGTTGTGGCCCTACTTGATCTCGTTATCCAATATCCATTCATTTCCATTTTCAAACAACTATGTAAACTAGATCATTTTCCAATCCCCCCAAAATAAGATGAACCAATCATTTCAGTCGAGTACATCGATTTTGAAAATCTTTCTCATAAGCGCTATAATCTGCTTAGTATAAGGGGTGCACTAAAAACTGAGTCAGTTTTATGTGATTCCAATCTCTTTCGCCGAGGTTGTCATAGGATAAAGGCAGATTATTGGAAAGGAGAAGGGTATTGGGTGAAGGGGGGAAGGGGGGTGGAGAAGGTTGACATGCAATTAGGATGCAAGGTATAAGGCTGTAGACAAAGCTGGGTGGTAACTCGGATTAAACCTATAATGATTGGATTTCGACATTCAAATGACAGACTGTCAGTCGCTTACCTACACTGCCATAACTCAGAAGCAATATAAAGTGACGAGGAATAAAAAGTGGAAAGCCACATATGGATGTTTGAAAAAAAAGATACTGAGACGAGTAGTCGAGCCTCCATCACGCTGAGTCGTCATTCAGCAGACCGGGGTTCGAGTCCCTCCGTGGTCAAACATTTGACTGAACCGTTCTCTGAAAACAGGTCACGACCGTTTCATTTTACACTATCCAAATACCTGATATAGAATAAGAATAACCATTCATTTGATTCATCATTCATGACGCCAATAAATCCTAGTCATATTAGCCAATACCCACTATGAATGAGAAAGATATGTGAAAAGAATGGTAATTAGGAAAACGCAATATTTGCGCTGTTGGATGAGCGATATAGGCATATTTATATGAAACGTGAAGTGAAGCTATATATATATATATATATATATATATATATATATATATATATATATATATATATATATATATTGCATATATTATATATATTATGATATTATAATATATGTAATAATATAATATAATACTATATATTATAATATATTGCATATATATTATATAAGAATATCTATCAATAAACGCGAGATAGGAAAATATATATTTTATTTCATGTATCATAAGTACTGATTCAGAGCCTTCAGATAGATGTATATTTGAATAATATGAAAATGAAAAATACTCATTTTCAAGTTCAAGCAAAATGAATAAGTTCACGAATTTAATCTATATGCTTCAGTTATTTACTCGAGGCTGGAGAAGGAAGATAGTGTATTGTCAGATTATACCAATTATCTAACAATTATGCTTACGACTGAATTACTTATATTACTCCTAATAACATGACAAATATCGAAATCAGATGTATATAGTGTATCAACGACATATCAGATCACAGTTATTCATATTTTGAGCCCCCAAATCAATAGCCTGTTGATGAGGTTGTTCAATAATCTCTATATGCAATCGAATTAACAAAGGATGATACCTCTTAGCAAGGAACGAACAAGTTCCATTTTAGCTCATCGTGCAGATGTGGGAAGGAATCGGTCGTGACTTGATAGTTGGGAACAACCGAAAAAACACGGGAAACCTCAGTCACAATGGAATCAAAACCCGGTCTCCTGGTGGTCTGTTCTTCGAGGTATTCTAACGCGTTTTCATCGCTTATTTTGGGTCAGCTCAGTCAACTAGGTGATTTTGTGTGATAGAAAACAGCCCACATTTTGAAACACCTTAAGACTAACATATAATATATCATTCGAGATCAAAGGCAAGAATAAAAACTATCCTATACGTATAGTACCATCAAGAAGCTGTCTGGTCGTTTACAACCTTGTCTGCTTGTAAACTAAACAATAAGAGTTGTAAACGATATAATCGCAAGACGTCCAATAAAACAAAGTGGATGAAGGTAGTCTATGTCGTGCATAATTAAAAAGAAATTACGAATAAAACGTGAATCGAAATACTTATTTCTACTGTTTTTTAATTATTTTGATGAGGATAGCGCAGACATTAGTTCGATTTACATCGGGTCATTGTTTGGTTGATTGGTTGGTTGATTTTTTAGTGCGTGCTACACAGGTCACAAGGTGAAACCGATTGACAGAAAACTATTTCTAGGAAATACTCATGTTCTAAGTTGAAACTGTACCGTTTGCGGTAAGCATCGCTCAGGTGAATTTTGAGTACTTCTGATTCAAATTTTGAAAATACCCAAGAGAGTAATACGTCAAAAAATTTGAAATAGAATGAGCGCTTCCAAAACTTATGTATCCAGGTTTCTATTATATTTCATTAAAATATCTAGCTTATCGTAAGCACATCCTGCGTTTGTCTATAGTTACTTTATTATGAAAATATGTATTTTTCGTCTACCTTTCTGTGAGTGAAGACTCCACTATCTTGACAGTCAAGGTAGTGAAATGAAAAGTGAGTTTGTGGGTCAGTTAGAGCATGTAAGATAGTCGAGAGATTTGTTTTTTGTCTGTCTCGAACTGTATTAGAAGAGAACTCGACCCTTGAGAGGTAAATGTCAGGCAAACATTCTGACAGGTGAAGGTACAACACAGGTGCAGGACATGAAATCAGGACTATTCGAAAGGAAGAGGGGGGGTGACACCACTTCAAATCAATTGCCCTACCATTGTTGCTGTGATCACGTGCTGGAAGTGTTTACCTTTAGTTGAAAGCATTGTTACTAAGAATCTTTTTTAGCCACTATCGAAATGAGATATTATTTTTAATTTATTTGAATGATAATTCATCAAGATTGAGATACATATTATATATAACTTATTTATTATATATAAAATATATTAATTGATTGTTATTTGCTTAACGACCCTACCAACATTTGGTTTATTTGGGGGTACGAATGAGCATGTGATGAAACTACGAGTAATGATACATCGAAAGGACGTTCACAAAAACTTATGCCGTATTCAGGACTCGAACACACGCCCAGTAATGACTTCAGTCTTTAGAGTGGTGCCTCAGTTGACTGATTAAGCCAATACCGGATATATATATATATATATATATATATATATATATATATATATATATATATATATATATTTATATATATATATATATATATATATATATATATATATATTTATATATATATATATATATATATATATATATATATATATATATATATATATATTATATATATATATATATATATATATATATATATATATTTAATATTATATATATATATATATATATATATATATATATAATATTATATATATATATATATATATATATATATATATATATATATAACATAATATATATATATATATATATATATATATATATATATATATATATATTATACATTCGTTAATGTGAATCCATCTGTAGTTTGTTCGGATACAGAATAAAATGAGGGATGAAGTCATCAAGGGTGGTCCGACATTGACCAAATGCTATCTCTTGAACACTTCAGATCTTGCAAGTGTTAGAACAACTTCTCCATTCACCCTCCGGCTCTACATTGTCTTTTTGTTCATTACAGTCCATCCCTCCAGTCCAGTGAACCCATCCACCAGTCCATGTCACTACCAATGACCAAGATTTATGTAGGCCTGCTGAAAGTTATACATTTCTGAAGCACTCCTATCCTATTTTTCACATTTATACATCTTCGCTGTATATCTTATAGTTCTTGTCTCTGAACTTTCTCTCTCTTGTTCTATCTTCATCACTATAACGTAGATAGTATTGATGACAGCATACTTCTTTGCTATAGGCCTTCATATCCTTTCGTTATAATATTTGGCTGAATACTGCTCAGGCCTAATGGAATTATGAATAATTCTATTGAAAACAGAAAACCACTGTGAAAAAAGAAAAGGAAACTAATAATAGGTTTTATATCCATAATTTTAGTTTTAGTTAATTGAATCACGTTGAATTGTTCTATTCACTTCTATTACCGACCTGGATGATGAAAACTATTCAAAATTCAATGGCATTTAATGTTCAATTTGATTAATACTTGATATCACAATTTTAAGGAAATTCCAAGTTGAATAATAATTCAATCGGGGTATAGTGAGATCGCCCATGTGATCATATTAACAATTGCCATCATTAACCGTATAAATGACAAATAATGACTTTATTTAAAGTTTTCAAAATAATAATACAATCTACTCAGTTTGGATATCTAAAATAATAATACTTTTCATTGTCATATTTTATACTAACTCAACTCAGAACGTTTGCGTGGGCTGTTCATAAATTTGCATGCAAGTCTCGAGGAAATATTAGTCTACGTACGAGACCACCAGATAACACACGTACACATTTACAATACGTAAAAATCTACATCGACAACAATACGTCGACATGGAATACAGAGGAACATAGACATCTGCATCCGACATAAAATAAAACAATGCTTTTTTTGGAACCGGCTGGATGTCACATAGGAAGTCATCCATGCTTTTACTGGTGATGATGAATCGATGATAGCATCCACAGCGCATTCTGTTTGAATCTATTGTGTTTGAAAATCAGCCAGTCGACGCCTGCATACATGTCCGACGCAACCTGCAAGGCGTCTAATTCACTCGGATGGATTCGTCGGACATTTGTTAGAGATACCTTTACCTAGTAATCTACCACCGAATTTCTAGTTTGCTTCTATGATTACGCTCCTTTACAAGTCAACAATGAAAAAATAGCGTTGTTTGAAGTAGCTAGATGAAGGCTAATTTAGGCTTATCTATTTTAAAGTTCTTGCAATAGAAGATGAACAATCAAGATTGAAACATGTATAGAGCCCAGTCTTCCAATATGCAACTGGCTTTCATTCAGATGTGCAATTTGTTCTCGTTTCATGAGCTTCACTACCGTTTGAAAAAAAAAATCAAGTTCGATTAGGAATACTTCTTTTTTTTCAACATTGCATTGTCAATATAACAGAACCTTTCAAAATTTGTTTTTTTGTAACATAAAATTTAATTAAATCTTCGACCTACTTGAGAATTTCACACCGTGTTTTATGATCCAACAAAAGAATATCAATTACAATAATTTCCCCTAATTTAATGATCACGTCAACAACAATGTGTGAAGAGATGGGGTGGGGGTTAATGAAGCCCTTCGAATGCATGTTATTTCCTTCCTCCAACCCCAAGGCCCCGTGGCATGGGTAGCGGGTTCGATACTCAAACAGAATGAAGTGAGAATCAGATCATATTATTCACAATCATAAGGTTTCCTTCATCAATACTCTCACCCCCATGAAATCAGCTGCGATGAAAAAAAACACAACCTCCCTTTCAGTGCTACATATTTACATTATACGGTACACCGTATGACAATACTGACAAAAAGCAATTACCCCTTTCAGTGCTACATAACAAAGTTGATAAATGTTATGATTTTGGCACAGTTTTATTAATTATTTGAGAATTGAAAAGATAGATTTCAGAAAAGCGGGGTAGTACTTTGATTAGCAAGTTGAATAATACATTATAAAAACTCATGGACTAAAACCTGCTTACAATAACAGAATACCAACATTTTGAATGATTCGAATAACGTATATAACATTCATTTGATTGCAACATTTTTTATTATACTTAAATCAATTTCCAAGGCTTCTCACGATACGTACAATAAACGACCAAAATTGTATCCCATATCCGTCATCCATTTATTCATTTATAATGTGTTTAACGACTGACCCTAATGATAATTAGTTAATGTATTGGCGTTGGTGAATGCATGATGGTGAAGGTGAATGAGATGATATGAACATGAGATCGAAAGTAATTTTTTTTTAAGAAGTTTTTGATATAGTGAGAAGGAACTGAACACTACAGTGCTATGCAGTTAACCTCTCTTCAAGGAGTACCAACCCAGTAGCCACTTTAACGACTGAGGGACCACAAAAAAAACTCTTCCAGCATGGTCGACCATGGCGGTAATCAAGTCCGATCTTCTAATTGAATATAGGTTCAATGCGCTACCGACTGGTCCACCAGTCAGTTGATCATATTCAATTTAATGCATACTGGAATTGAAATCTATATATACCTCTGTACTACTCCCAATTGTCCTCAATGTTCGACTGGTTAGTTACCTTCAGCCGAAGAAGTGCCGTCGATTCAACCCCCAAACAGCCATCATACACAGTGAGAGAGCAATCACATTCCTCGCCACTACCCTGTTGTTGTGTTGAGACGCCTGGCGCCTCCGCTCTTCACTCACCTGAGCCATTAGCCATAATTGCAGACCTTACCTTGGCACCGGAAACAACCACCCCACCCACCCTCTTCCCAACGAGCGTGTGACACCAAGCGAGTGCCTTTGACAAGAAAACGGCCGACACCACTAGGAAGGTGGCCCTCTGAGATGGTGGTGCCCTCAACATGACACGGCGCTTACAAAACAATTAATAGTTTCCAAGTATTTGCTCAAATCACTTTAGAGAGAAGGGACTTCGAGAAAAGAAACACCCACGACGACGATCTATTTCAAGTGTTTTTTTTTCTCTCGTTTTTGTTTTTTGTTACTTTTTGCACAGCTGTTTTCAAGCATTCTCGTTATGTTCTGGGCGCGAATAAAACTTGTAACTGTTGTTCAATTATCCTGCATTGTATTCGTATATACGAAGAGGATCGATCGGATGCTATAGTTTTTCGTGAACCAACAGATTATCGTAGGGTTAGATTAAACTAGTTTTCACAAAAGACAATTGCATTTGACCCTACTCACAAACAGTACCTTTCAAGTAATAATTGAATGGAAAAAAAAAATATATATATATATTATATATATATATAATAATCTCCTATAGATGTCATATAATAAGGACTATACTGAACAAGAAAATAGCGTTGACACGCATGAAAAAAACATATATTCTTGGTATTATAGGAGATTCGCACAGTTCAATCCCATGAAAGAAATTATTGTAGAATGATTTTCAACTTTTCTGAGTAATTCATAAAGTGGAAAATCAGAAAAAATAAATTGAGAGAAAAATTCAGTCAGCCTAACCGAAAACCTCAAATTACCCAAGTGATCTCCATATGAAAAATACGTCCCTCCCAGCAATTCACCCAATCGCCTGTTCATCACAGTGAACGTCGATTGGCTCTGATCGAGTGCTCGCTCACCCCGTCGAGGGATTACAAGGGCTGGGCAAGGGCGCTATTTTGAGTAGCTCAACCCACGGCTCTACCGGTCAACAAGGCGCCTGCCTTCACAAAGCATTCCTCACTGCAGCCTTGTTGTCACGGTTGACATGATTATATTGATACCTACTTGAAATTGATGGATTACTGTAATGACACCCATTTTGGGGGCGCAAGGGAGTTGATTCAGCGAAATATAAAATTATGACGGTAACTTTAGAAACTTGGGAGATATGAAAATTATAATAATAGACAAAAACAGATTTATTTAATGACTTTGGATTTATTTAAATCTTCGATCCTAAAACACCATTTTCACAGGTGCAGAGCTGATTTTTTTTCTAAATGATGTACCTGTGAAGATTATACTTTATAATTCCAAATTAAATAGTTTTCACGTATACCAACTCGAAGGTGTTAAACTGACTGCGTCTCTATATATAGTATTGGACATTTAATTTCTGATACCTTTCAAAAGTTATCATCAAAAAACTCATATCGGTAATAACAACAAGAAAGTGACAGTGAAAAACTCGCTAAATCTACGACACCCATGAAGTAAAGGTTGTATATTTTATTTTGTCACGTTGAATAAGGTGTATACTTCAAGTTATGTTGGATGACATTTTGATGGATGATCCATTTAGACGTAGGCCTATACATTCAAACTATGAATAAGCAAGTCATTCGTTCATACACGAAACATTATTCGAAAATGAAAATCTTGGTGAACAGCCGGAATTTGGATAACGTTTACGAATTTGGTTTTCAAAATGATTGAAAATATTTCAGATCGACCAAATATTATTGTATACTTAGATACTTTTCTGTATAGAGAGTTTCAGTGCTAATCGCCTATTTCTAAATGTAAATCTTCAATCAATTTGAAATTAATATAGTTCATCAACAATTCTTTATCATTGAAGTTCTAGCATCAGGTTGAAATGTATTCTTTTATATCTCATTCTGAAGTGTCTTTTGACATTCTAAAGTTTGGGTGGGTATGAGATTGCTTGTGTGGTGATCGGCAAAACAATTGCATTTGGTCATCCTTATGATTTTCTGTCGAAATTAAAATGATAACAAAAACGAAAGATTCTGCAGAAAGAATTGAACACGTATCACTATTTGCCATCATCTGATCTTTTTAGGCTATACTACATATAATGACCTGGAAACAATATCATTAGTATTACCGTAAGTAGTCAATTGTTCTGGAAGCTGGTCTTATAGTTGAACGAATATTACAAATTATAGTGTATGTATATAAATATAAATATATATATATATATATATATATATATATATATATATATATATATATATATATATAAATATATATATATATATATATATATATATATATATATATATATATATATATACATATACATTCATATATATATATATATATATATATATATATATATATATATATATATATATATATATATATATATATATACATATATATATATATATATATATATATATATATATATATATATTTTTTTTTTATATATATATACTTATACATATATATATATATATATATATATATATATATATATATATATATATATATATATATATATATATATATATGGCTACATATTCAGGATACATATTCATATATATGGCATTATGTCGTTCACGGTAAATTAGCCTCTTTTGGCCGTATCTCCTCGCGACGTTTCGAATATATTTTAGTACCGTATTCATCTTCCAGCCTCCTTTCTTCTTGTGAGTCGACAATTCGATTGCTGAAGTACGAAAATTATAGTAATCACATAATCAATGTATAATAAGACACCAAATAGCAGATAATGATAACAATAATGCCCCATTCATTATATATCCAAAATGAGAATAAATTGTATAGTCATTTATATGATTTATCATCTCCCTATCCACAATTTGATTAGCGACTGATGTCAATAAATTACTGGGCTTGTGTAAACTGTTGTTAATGGGTCCGGTAAATCGAGTATATTTAGAATTTAGATCATTGTATTTTGAATTGATTGCACTGAAAACTTGATCTCAGACGGTAGACGACGGCGAAAGATTTCCCAGACCCAGACTATTTTCAGTGCAACATCTCTATATGTGTCCTTCCGTCCAATCGTAAAATTAACAGATCTATTTGATCTCAAACCCATCGAAACGTGTGAAACCTCGCTTGATAATGACGATGTATCTCCATTTTATTATAAGGTGTTACTATACTTTTCACATTATACTAAAAAAACGCAACGATAAGTATTAAAACGCATGCATTCACCCGTAAATTACAGTATTTTATAGCGGGATTTACACAATTTTATTTCCATCTAAAAGTTAAGTAAACAATACAGAAAATCTCAATTTCTAATAGTCTATGACTCTCGAAGGAAGATGTGATGGAATCTAGGTATCTAGGCCACTTTATGCTATAATTTAAGAATAAGAGAGCTTCACTGAGATTTAATTCTCATTTTTTTTTTGTCTTTGTCGTATTGTCCCTAAGTGCGCGAGTTTCTTTTTTCATGTACTTTAATTGCATGAATACCATGGAGCGAAAAAGAATATATATAATCTGTTGAAAGGTACCTACGTTTGTTTATTTGGTTTATGGTCGCATTGTACCGATGACTGAGATCTATTGGCGTCGCCGCGTCGGTGATAGATGAATAAGATGACGGGAAGATGAAATGAATGGTTATTTTAGTGTAAGTGTTTTTGCGTGGTGGAAAGGAGTCGGTCGTCACCCGTCGTTATGGAAACATTCCAGTATTAACCTGATGAACAACAGAGGGAAGCCACGAAAAAACCTATCTGAATGGTCGACCACGGCGGGAATCGAACCCGGTCTCCTGAATGATGATTCAGTGTGCTATCTACTAGACCACTCGTCTCAGTAGTATGTTTTAATGTTTTATTGCGATGACGACGCAGTCTAATGTTAATCAAGATCTACTGGCGTCGTAGATTAACGATGAATTAGATGGTGAGAAGATCTGATAAAAGTTTATTTCATAGGTGATCAGATAGTGGGAAGAAAATGGTCGTAGCCTGCATTCAAAGAAATCATCATATATATATAGTATGCACTTCAAGGATAGAGTGAAATCACGAAAAACTTCAGTCAGGATAGTCAACCATGACGTAAATCGAGCCTCGATCTCCTGAATGACGGTTCAGTGTACTAGCGACTCATCTCTACTCATCTCACAGTTGTTAGAACATTTCAAATGGGTTTTGAAATTGGACCGGACTATTGTATGTGACCTAAATAAACTGTGGTTATAAATTGCCAGAAAATAATTGTTAGTAATTGGAAGACGTCAATAACAACTAGGATTATGTTTGATTATTGCAGACCATTGAAAAAAATATATATTTAACGACGCAGCTGTACTGATCACTACGATCTATTGGCGTCGTTGAATGATATATGAGATGATGGGATGATTAGGTGTAGGGTTACTTCATTACGTATTTTTGTAAAGTGGGAAGGAGTCGTGTCTTGGCCTGTATAATTCGTCGTGGCCTGTAGTTATTAAACCATCCCAGTATTGACCTGAACCACAGATAATCGTTCCTGAACGACTCGGAAAAACCACAAAAAATCCTGGCAGGATGGTCGACCATGGTCGGAATCGAACCCTGGTCTGCTGAATGACGGTTCAGTGTGCTAACCACTCAATTACTCGTTTCAGTAGAAGAAAAAAAAGAATCTCCTCAAAATTAGAATAATTTCTATTAAAATTACCTTTAATCGTCGTCGGCAAGATACTTCTTACAGTATTGCCAGTCGTCTTCTTGAATCCACCTGACTTTGTGAATTTTTCATACAATTCCATCATGTGTTTCGGCGGTTTTACAACGTTGTGCAGCACATTACCGTCATTGGGTGGTTGCAATTTCAAAATATGTTTAAAGACATTCTGCACTGCCACCGTTTGGTCCTCGCTTAACGCCCCCTTACTTTCACTTAACCCCGCCAACACTGTTAATAGACACAACAATCCATACCACAAACACGATTCCATTGTTGTAATCACAATGTACTGTCTAAAACAAGTGAATTAAAATCCCTCACACGATAATAGGATTTTAGAAACAAGATTAATGTTATTTGACCTTCTTTTAAGACAGTCGGTGAACTGATATTGACAATCAACAGAATAAAAGTCAACAAAACGTTTAGAAATAAATTAACTCTCGATTAAAACTGATATAGTGAACGTTGATTAATTCACCAAGAACAAAACGTCACAGCACTCGCCAAGTAACTGATGGTAGAAATAATCACGGAACGAATTTCAACCAATGAAAATGACCCGTACTAGCATTTAGATCAAAAGTCCACATTTTAATAATGTTTCCTCGTATTGTTGTTGTTTTTGTTCACGATTGGTCACGTGACAATGGGTATGTGTACGCGTGCTCCTCGTCCAAATGATGGTAAGCTACTAAACACACATTGCCGAGTGAAAACATCAACATGCCCACCTGAGAGTTGTCGTTTGTGCCTTTGTCCCGCGCAACCGCATTACTGAGCGATGATTGGTCAGGACCAATGTGACGTCACCATCAGTCTTAGCCAATCAGGAGATAAGTGAATAATCTTCACTGGAGACGTATAGGGTCGAGTCCCCCGACTCCAGGATTGTGAAGAACTCAATACAACGGTTAGATGTGAGTGTACAAAAGAGAAACAAAAGTGGGATATATATCCGTAGCTTCTGTCATTTAATTGTCAATCAATTCAACTATTTTCAATAAAACAAGTGTATTTAAAATTTGCATACATTAATAACCGCTCTTAGAATATCCTCAAATACGTATTTTTCCTGTATGAGGTCCAGTGTACGAGATATTAACGATTAGTGATTTAAGTTATATTTGAAGATTAACTTGAGGATCGAATACCGATGCTACTTTTGTATACATTGAATAAAAGTTAGCTTAATTAGAACACTCACTTTTGTATATTTCAATAAGAATATGTTTTTCACTGGAATACTGGAATCCACAGTTGTGCTCATATGATAACATGCTTATAACACATTCCACTCTAATCACGCTAGAGAATTAATTAAACATCGATTAATTAATTCACATCTTTATCACGGCCAACGAGTAAATATAGATATTAATTTATAGGATCATGAACTCAAGTTTATAGTATAACTTGTAGGTCATATAGGAATTTCGAAAACTATATACTCTACTTATAATGCTTATAATTACTTATAAGTGGTGGTGAATATTTGACACCAATTCCCACCAACAGCTGAATTATATGGGGTACAAGTGAGTGAGTACTATGACCTGACATTTATAGATCACAACCGTAGTAAACTCAAATCTATAGAGTAGGAAAACGTAGTAATTGAGAGTCGTGAGATGAGCGTGAATGAACTCAAACTAAATGAACAGATATTGATTGAGGATATCCATTATATATATATGCCTATACGTGTATCCACGAGAGAAGAAGGTCGTCTACCAACGAAACAAACATAAATATAACCGTTATATCTGTCTGGCTATGGTATTTTTAGGGTATTAGGTCTATGATTTTTCTGTGACTTACAAAATTAGAAGAATCAGGTAAATATTTAGAATTTACCTTTATGCGGCGCAGCTGTGTGTAATAATCGAGCTTATCAATGAACATGTGCCTTGAATAATCCACAGATTCGTTTAAGGAAACATGTCTCTTATAAATGCTTATATAATTTTTTCTAACAAATAGCTCCAAGAATCGAGCCAATTGATGACAATCAATTAATAATAATGATAACTCCCACCATGTCGCTCATCAAACGTGAAAACTATAGCGTTTCCTCACAGAGATGACATAAACCATACAAAAACTTGAGATGCTAATTAAATTATATAGGCCTATTGTCAAAGTTTCCTTCTTAATTAACATAATTCATGTATTCAAGTGGGCCTATAGGCTAATGGTTATTATAATCGACATCCTCACATGTTCTGACATCTCAATTGTTTTCTCCATGGCACAGTCTTATACTTTATAATATAACATATAATGTATTAAATATATCATATATATTATGAGCCTAGTGATGAAAACATATAGACAAAGAATATGTCTTTAAGAACAAACAAAAAAAATTTGAAGTCATACCAATTTCCTCGAAAGAAGTTCTACATTTGAATAAAGATGAATAGGCCAACATCTAACCGAAATAAATTTAATTAAAATGTATCTAAAGAAAAATATATAAAGTCAAATGTACTTGCAATTTTCACTTCCAATAATATAAGACATGAGTTCTATTGAATCAATTCATAATCATTGAAACAGTTAATTAACCAAACCCAAAGATTTAATCGAATTAATTAAATCAATACTAAATGGAATCAATTAATGAAGTATACAATTTATCTTGTATGAATTCATAGAAATGAAGCTATTATCGTATCAGAATATTACAATAACCAATTAAGGATTTCATGCAATATAATCGATATTGAGAATAATCAATAGTGTGCACAGACTAGACTTGACTGGACTGACCCCATCGTTAACAATTTACGTGGAAATGTCTAGACTATACAGATAACAATTTATACCGTGCTATATTGATTCATTGGTATAAGTAAGTGATTGATAGATTACCATTTCCACTGAGATTTCCACTTATAAGAGAATTCTTTTGCATGCTCTCAGGAAAACCCAAATATAAACAAAATTACTTCAGATGCATGTAAGTAATCAAATCGTAACCCGTTGGGAAATATATGAATAAATGTGATTTCTAAATGAAGAATGGACTACATTGTACAAATGATGAAGTTCCAATGATGAAAATTGCGCGTTTGAGTGCCAGAATTACCAACGTGGGAGTATCTCTCACTGGCAGTTTGAAATTGTTATCACCATGGTTACCCATAGTTTTCTCTAAATCTCAGATAAAGGCTGACTGTACTTGATAATATCAGCCCAAGCAAACCAATTAAGTTCAATTTTGCTCAGTCTTTTAGCTATACGTATTTCGGTTCTGTCTCCAACGTTGATATTTTTTCCTTTTACTTGACCTGTGGACCACGAACAAACAAAAACAAACATTCATTATTTTACCGTACTTGAAAAAACAGTTTTAAGAAAAATCTGTTCGCGCTCCTCAGATCAAACGGAAGCGCAAATGTTCATGAAACTTGGTATACACAGGTGTATATAATCAGCCAACTCAATACTTTCTAGCTTACAGGCGCAATCGGGTGAATCTTTTGAGAGAAATAAATCGAAATGTTCAAAACCATCCAATTTGGAAAAAATATTGTCTTCGAATTCATTCAAATGTTGACGTAATTTGAATACAAAAATGATACACAGTACTTGAAAGTTCTACACAAATCCATTTTGAACAGCCATTTTAAAAAAACAAATCATCATGTATTTTGTTTTACATAAATTAAAGTTATCAAGAGAGCTATTATTAATAGTTTCTTGTTGCTAATGGTTTCTTGTTGTATCATTCTATGAAATGTCAATCATATTCACTCACAGCTTCACCTCTTATCTTAATCTTCTCGTATTTCATCATGTATGTAAATTATGTTTTAAAAACAGGAATAAAATAATTTAAAAAATGAATGAATAGAGCAACAGGCTGAATCAATTGAATCGTAGAACGTTGAGAAAATGCAATTCTAAATTTGCATAATATTGCATATATTAATCTGCATTGAATATGCAATTATTGTTTGCTTAACAACCCCACCAACAGCTAGGTTATATGGGGGGAATATGCAATTGAAATAAGAAGACTTTGGAATTGTGATTCCAAAATCAAGATGTATATCTAGCTTTCCATTACATATTTCATACCAATGTGCCTATACCTTACGCAACGCATGTGTTACGTTTTCCTATACTAAGTGATATTCCATTCTCTCACTCAGAGTTAGTATATGCCAACACTTCTATTTTAAGTCTTCCACTCTTCTGGAGCTTCGTATGTGATTTGATCTGTGTTTTTTTTCTTTTTTTTTTGTACGCACTGCACACATCGCACGACTTGACTGTTCAACATGAAACTGTTTCTAGCCATCACGCAGACTCATCCAACTTGAACTGTACAGTTTTGGGGCCGAATGAGTTGAACAACTTCTGAGATAAATCATTTCGACTTTTTTGTAAGACCCATAAAAAACATACTATTAGGCAAAGCGAGAAAATTTTGAAAAAAAATCATTACTGGACATAAATACTAGGAAAACGCGGGACGCGCGTTGTGAGATGAGCTTAGAAGTATGGAAATCTAGAATGAAAAATAACTTGTCGGCTCAATTCACATCTACGGACCTTGAATTACTTCAAACGTTCAAACACTTTACCTGCAACTTGTTGATATTTATAGTGCTGCAACCTGTCGCATATACACTTTGCAAATCCAATGATCCAAATATTCAATAAAATGTACACTTTTATTGCGTTTTCTTTGTCAGTTCTCATTCGATTGTTGCAAAAATCTCTGAAAAGGTGTATAATAATATTGTTCATATTCGATAAAAATTTGAGAGCTTTTGAAAAATTCTTGTTTTTCAAGTATTTTTCTCCGGGTTAGTCTTATGAGGATTTTTCAACCTTACCGATTATTTTCCGGAAAAACCTTCCGTCCGATTTCTCTGAATAACAATCTCAGTCTACTCTGGTTCAATAGAAATATGTAGAAAAAGTTTCAAGTCGATAAGTATTTTTTCCTGACCTGTATGCCGCGTACAAAATTACAAACAAAAAAACAAACAAACATAAAAACCGAGCCCATTTTTTTGCGGTACGTGGAATGGAATCTTTGCTACGCTCATTTAACAAGTATGATACACAGTATTACAAATTTCTATCGGAAGCGGACTAACCGATTAGAAAAAAATCATTATTATTTATTCAATTATTATTCAATGAATACATTCTCATCAGGTGGCTGCAACTAGTAGTTATATATTTATTCAGTATCTTGCGCACGGTGATTCACGGCAGACTTGAAAGTTTCTATTTTCACCAAGATTGTGCAAAGCAACGTTCTCGAGTATATTTCATAATGGTCAAGGTGTGTAGAGTTACCGAGTAACTTTATACAAATATCTCGTTCATCATGCAACGCATATGCTGCGTTTGACTAGTGCATGCATGATTCATGCATGGTGCATCTTAACACACATCAAGGGGAGATAATACAATCCAAAACGAGCTGTGCTCACATTGTTCACAATGAATTATGAATCAGCCAAGAATTGGGATGTAAACAAACTTTTTTATCCTTATATCTCGACCGAAATAGACTGAATTTATAATAAGTATATACTTGTGTCCATGAGAGATGAAGGAGCGAACTACTCGTGCGCTAGTGATGTTGGATAGGGGCAACGATCGCTCGGTACCTTCATCTTTCTAATATACAAGAATACCAGTGTGAGTCAATGAAATGTTTATCATATAATTGTGGTTTCCACTTCCAGGACATTAAGTGTGACTAAGACGAATAGAAAAAGTCCACGTCGCCTAATGACACATCCGATGTCGCGACTCTCGTCTGCAATGGATGTCTTGAGTTTAGTCACAATTGAACGTTTCATGTCCATATAGAATTGCATATATTATGGTTTGCTAGGAAATTTTAAACGGGCATTTTATTGAGTATATGGATATTGGGGCTACATGGAACACTTAATTTTCACTATTTCTGTTATATTTCATGAAATTCCAAAACCACCGGCACATGTATAGCTGACCCGGGAGGTGAAGGGGCATATTCGATCCCCGCCACCGTCCACCTTTACAGGGTTTTTTCGTGGTCTAGGCAAATGCCGGGATGGTTCCTACAATAGGCCACGACCACTTCCTTCCCACTATCCTTCCCAATACCTCATCATCCCATCATCTCATCAATCATTCATTCGACGCCAATAGATCTTAGTTATCATTATAGTGCGTCGTTAAAACCCAATATAAGAGAGAAAAAAATCCAACACAAGCTCTTTTTTTCAATTCTTCTACATGCACATAATAATGTGCTGTTGACAATAAAACTCGGGATGACTGAATCCCTACCCCTTGGAAAGTCGTCACTCGTTTGAGTCGTCACTCAGAAAGTCTGTCTAATATATAATTGAATCATGAATGTATTAATTGCATCTCTACCCCTCGGAATGTCTGTTCCATGGAAACTCTTCACCCGCTATTTAAATATCCGAAAACAATACTGAAACTGTGTTCTGTGGAAAGTCTTACCCACCCAAGGTCGTCACCAATAATATTACATCTCTAGTTGCCGCGAGTGTTTCGACTGCAATCAGTTTCAATAATTTTGTGAAGCGACTATATATATGAACACGTGTATTTAGATTTCCCAAGAACTCCTAGAATAAGGTTAACTGGACTTTGTAGGAATATAATTCATAATTAGTCAAATGTGACTGTTTCACACACGAATATGAGAGAAATCGTTCCAATATTACTGATTTTTGCTTAATGACCTATAAGGATATGCATTTTTCATTTAGTAATTACACATTTTTTCTTTAAGGAAGTCTAAAAACAGATGTTTTCAAATTTTATAGTTGAAGATGCATTCTTTTTTTTTATCAACATAGATACGTAATACAAAATCTTCGTTCCCCAATCAAGGCTATATGAAAATATTTGTAGAAGTATTCTTATATTCTAATTATATTTCATCATATATATATATATATATATATATATATATATATATATATATATATATATATATATATATATATATATATATATATATATATATATATATCATATCTGTAATCATGAATTATACTCATTGAATTCTATATTTTCATATTTTATATATTTTATATGTTTTTTTATGTCGAGTATAAAACATGTATACTATGGTATACGTTGGTAATCTATCGGTATATTTGTATGACTTGAATATTCTTCAACTGCTATATTATTATTTGTGTTTAAGTTAAGGACAGTACAGGGACATGAAATATACAATGATACACAGTCGCAATCTCATTTTTCTCGTTACCCAGGTGGTACTCCTCCTGACTGTATCACGGTAGCGGCCGGAATTAAGGAATCACGTGAATTGCGGTTCATACTAGCTATTGTGATGTATTTATATCTTGATTATCATATTTAACGAAGACGCCACATCAAAGTGCCACAAGTGGTCGGCACTGTCTTGTGATCATTCGGAGGCGAATTAAGGCATCGTAACCACTAACGAACGTGATAGCAAATAATTATATGTAAATTGACATATTCTCTTTGAAAGATGCATATCAATTCGTAATACCTGGGAGAAAGATGTACTTCAATACGGTGAAGGGTGAGTGAGAGTTATAAAGAATACATTTTAAAGTAAAAAGTTGAAGAATTGTGAGCTACAGTGATCATAATTGAGATTATGTGGCTAATCTAAAAACGTATAGCTTAGATGGTACTGAAAGTTGGTTATTTTGGTTGATTTCTGATGGTCACTATGGTCACCGAGTTCATAATTATCCAAGCTTTATGATTAGCTGACATCTATTGATCTGGTTGATTTTTAATGCGTTCTCGACAAAATCCTTGATTTTTTTTAGCATAACACACAGACACGTGGGTCGACATTAAAAGTATGTGTAATATGCTATGTATATATTATTGACAATACAAGAGAATTATTTCCATCTTTAAAACTTGAATCATCTCAAGAGAAGCTTAGATAAATCAATTGTATGCAGAGTTTGAGGTGACGATATGCCGTCCTACTCTTACAAACTATATAAGCTATCATCTGATGAAAATGAAATCCAACCAATCAACCCAGAGAAGATTTTAATCATAAATTGATGAGCGATAATGAAGACTTCTGTTTGGTCCAAATCGGGTCTTTCTCGATCCTTTGTTTCTCTATTTCATTTTTTGAGGGATGTAACATCTAAATTTTTGGTAGCAATTGGTCCAGCAGATTTTAATAAATTGATGATCGAAATTTTGAAAATGCCAATAGAATAATGTAACTGAAATGAAATTGGAAAATATTTTCATCCGAAACAATTGAAAGTTCTTGATGGTGTTGGACAACAATGACGATTATGTTCTGATAAACTTCATGAAAATTGGGTAAGAATTTACCAAGGTGTGTAGATTACATTTCAGCGATCATCTTACAAAACAGATACTGCGTTTACCTATGGTCCCATCATTATTATTATTATTATCGAGTTATCGAAATGCCTCCTCTCGATTGGTTTTATCATGAAAACGCGCAGCCAATCACAGTCATTGAGTAGGTCTACACGCGGACTTCGAGACCACCCGTTAAAGATTCAAGTTTGTATAGCTCCTAAACGTGATCCGTTCCGTCTACACGACTCTTCGCAAACGTCATCATCTTGAATAATTTCATCATTAAAATGTGTCATTGTAGTAATAGGGAAACGACATTTTATCTATTATACTGGATGAGTTAACGATGTCTGTGGAAAATATGTATTTTATTGATCACTATGGTTTCGATTATAGCCATGGTTCAGATAAACGTTCAATTCACATCCTGATTTATACAGTTCAAAGTTGCAAGATAATCTTTTCCAATAAAGAAGGCTGTAGTTCAAATAGACGTATGTGAAAAAGATAGATGTATATTATTGATCGCGAGGTTTGATTTCTGTCATGGTCGATCATTCTGACAGATAAAATAGTGCTATTCTCAAGTCGGAATACTACCAGAAATACTGGGATGGCTCGTTAAGAACAGGCCACACGATCGCCTCCCTCAGTATATGTCTAAAAATCTAATAAAATGACCTTCCATCTTGATATTCCATCATCTAATTCATCATGTACAGAAGAGCGACGACGAGTGATATCTAAAGTGATCATTACAGTGTTTCGTTGAACAAAATAAAAATATATTATGTAGACATAGTTAATATTTTAGATATTCAAGATCTGTGATTGAACCAAAATATTGAAAACATTATTTCAATTTTGGTATAGACCATGACCTTTCAATAGATATCAAATTTCTGTGATAATTTCGCTCAATTGACTCCCATTTGCTTCTCAAATAAACATTCAAATTAATTATTTTTCAATTTATTATTCACAAAGATCACTGAAAGTCGTATAGAAGGACCCCATACAAATTCCATGCATTGTAGGCCCAATCATGATAAGAATTTCCATTCGAATAAGATGAGAAATTTGAGTATACAGAATCTTTACTCACATTGGGCATCAGTGGAAAAAAAGGCTTCAATTGATTATAAACTTATAATCAAGTACGTGAGTGACGGTGAGTCCACTACAGCAAACCGACTCGTATTTATATATTTGTATATATATTTTATTGTAGAATTGATAGTCAAGTGTGAGATGGGAAATTCTGTTAGCTGAATAGTCCTGTTTAGTATATTGGAATGCTGGGAAAGAAACGGTTGTTGCGTAGTATCAATGAACCATTATTTAGAGGTCTCTTTACATCTTGCATACCGCCTTGATTGCAGATGTTCGGGAGCCAAGTTGGCAACGGAAAACCAATCATCGTATCAACATACAGTTTTTGATTAAATGATGACCAGTATTTTATACGTGCTCAGTCGAAGAGCTTTAGTTCGTGGTATGTTTCAAACCCTTTCAAAATAATTGTCAAAAATTAATATGTTTCTACCTGTTTTTCATTACATTTATGATTTTTCCAAGAGTGATATGATATGGAATTATGCTTTTTAATGAACGTAGATGCACAGATATACTCATTGTTGTTTCATTTCAAAAATAAATATCTGATTGGCCACTATGATTGGCCCACTATGTGTTGGGAGCCAAAGGGCTGCATTGGCGCTTTCTGTCCTGTTTTGACCGTTCCCTGCAGGTTTTACTCATGAGTTGTGAGATGTAAAGTAGCCTCTTGATGAAACTACGGAAAACCTCAGTCAGGATAGTGGATCATCACGGAAATCGAATACTGATCTCCTGAAAGTTATGCTCAGCGCGTTAGTGACTGATCTACGCGTCTCAGTAAACCAAGATAGACCTATAGATATGGGCCAGTACGCATGCACGCAGTCATACCTTAAATATGGACCAACATCACCACAATCTGGAGAATCTGGAGCGAAGAAAAGATCATAACTTATAACTAGGTAATATAAATTCTCTGGCATTTGAAAGGAAACACACACTCGAGGCTTCATATTCGACGCTCTCGACGCCAGACGCCGCTCTGCAGTTGACATGTCGTCGATATATAATCACATATCACTGCACATCTATCTGTCTCTCTCTCTTCTCTCTCTCTCTCTCTCTCTCTCTCCCTCCATCTCCCTCTCTCTCTCTCCCTCTCTCTCTCTCTCTCTCTCTCTCTCTCTATCTCTCTCTCTCTCTCTATCTCCCCTCTCTCTCTCTCTCTCTCTCTGTATCTGTCTCTCTCTCCCTCTCTCTCTCTCTCTCTCTCTCTCTCTCTCTCTCTCTCTCTCCCTATTTCACTCGTTCTCTCTCTCTCTCTCTCTCTCTCTCTCTCTCTCTCTCTCTCTCTCTATTTCACTCGTTCTCTCTCCCCATCGTATACATGGACACCGTGATGCAGCTGACCCCGTACCACGCAAAGATGGTCTTTGTCAGTGTTTAAAACATGTCGATCATAAATAAGTCGAGAAAACATGGGAGTCGATCTAGCTGAATATCAGTTTTTGTGATAAGTTTTCAACTGTATAAGATGTCAGAATTAAAATTCGGGTGGAACACAGATATTATTAACACCTTCAAGGTAGTGTAGGTAAAGACTATTCAGCTTAAATCGCATAATTTTCACATGTATACAGCTTTGACAAAATTCAGCTGTATCCCTGAAAAAATGTTAGAAATCAAAGTCAATGACTTTATTTCACTCCATATTTGAAGATATTTCAAATATCCGTATTTCTCCCGCATTTTTCCTTTCATATCTCATACCTTTTAGAAGTTATAACTAAAAAACTGACATTTAACTCAATCGACTCCTTTGCATTATTAATGGTTCTCTTCTACGTACGTACCTATGTAATAAGAACTATTAGTTATCTATTTTACTTACCCAGTTATACAGACAGAAAACAAGAATCAATTCTTCTTGCAAGCTGGAGACGTTCAAATTTGAGCGCCTCAAAGATCAAAGACATTGGAATTACTTATTTCACCCAGTCCACAGCTTTATTTACTTATCAAAATTAACAATTAACAACAATCTTTGCGATAGCAGTACATAAGTCAGTACTTTTGGGTATACAGCTAGTGGAGCTGTAATACTTGAAAATGGATCGAGTAACATACCACGTGAGTTAATGGCGAACAATGGCGGAAAAGCTATAATGCTAACAAGTATTAGTATTATAGGCAATCATGTTTAAACAAATCAAGTGAGAATTGAATGACCTCATTAGGATCAATTGAAAACTTGAACTTCATTTTGTGCCGAGTGGTAGGTTTTTCAAATTAACCGTGACAATATCTCGGTAAAAAAAAGAGACTTTTAGCTGATCACACTCACGCTCAAATAACTCGAATGATTCAAATATAATATGCCACTTTATTCAGAGTTACTGTCGAAAAGCGCTTTTATATGAATCAACAAAAAAGTATCAATTATAATATCTATATATAGAAGAAAATTTAGTTCAAATTATATGCGGTACTTTTTGTCACTCCAGAAATGAAATACTATTGTCGTCTACTCTAGAAGTGTCCAACCCCGTTGTCCGTTGATTATATGTCATTGAAAAGATCGTCCTCCTCTCTTGTCAACGAATGTTCAACAATGAAGATCGACCTATTGTCGATGAAAATGTGGAACCTGATTTGAATGAGAATTGCTTTTGCGTTGGAAATTTTAAATCGAAAAGAAATACGATTTTTTATCTTCCGTGAAATCTAAGGTTTCACGCTGCTCTTTTGTGACTGGATAGAAAGATAGGGGTGAGTTTGAGTAAGGGTCGTAATTTGAAAATTTTATTCACCATATTCAGATAGATTTTATTGGGGTCACGATATAAAATATGTACGATTAATTTACAAATACTAGTTCTTGTTGACATTTTTTTATTCCGTGGAGATTAAATCAAGCATTATATGCGAAAATAAATTTGGCTGCTTTTCTTAGCCGCTGTTATGAAGCGAGAGAGTAAATGGTAGAAAAGGTGAAATAAAATGGTAAAAAATGAAAGAAAAGAAATGAAAGAATGAAAATGGTAAAAGTCACCACGGCAACTGCCAATTGGATCTTACTTATTTGGTGAACAACATTTATTCATTTCGGGTCTATAATACCGTAGAGTGATTGATTTAGCGAAATATCTGGTTTTTGCTGATAACTTTCGAACCACGTAAGAGGTATCAGACTTCTGATATTTGGAAAACACATGTTTTTGATACATTCAAGATGATATAAATTTTAACTCACATCGTATGATTGTCTAACATATACTGCTAAAAAAAAAAAAAATCTTCAGCTGTATTTCTTTGACAATTATGCGATATAAGCCCTCAATCAGCTCTTTCAAATCATCTTTTAAAAAATCTTCGGTGCCAACACCTTCTATATTTACAGTGTAAATGAAGTGTGAACACCTCTCCTATACAGCCCATAGAAACCCAAATTATACTCTCCTCTTCAACATCCTAAATTCAATCTTTGCCCTTGAATCATAGACCGAAGAATATATATATGCATATATACATACATATATATATATATATATATATATATATATATATATATATATATATATATATATATATATATATTCATATATATTCATACATATTCATATAATATATATATATATATATATATATATATATATATATATATATATATATATATATGAATAAATTTTTTTTTCTCATGTATAATTAGCGGTGGGACAATGTTCAAACAAAATCTTTTCTCCATTTTGAAAAAGGCGCAAAATGCCAACACGCCTTCAAACGATTGCATTCATTCATTCATCCACTCATGAAGGATTTTCCACGCATAATACTAATATCACCAGCAGAAACGTTCATTGTCAATATAAATCACAGGACTCGGTATCTACAGAACTCGACATTTCTTTGTGAATTGTTTCTGCATGATTAAGCATATGGTTGATATATTTTTACGTTATGTATTTTTATTTGTACAAGGTACAAATCTGATGAGAAAAAAAGATATTCTGAGTACCTTCAAGATGATCCAGTCTAATAAATATACTATTTATCTCATATCCTCTGATTGTCCCGCGCAAAGACGTCCCGCGTAAACGGCTGAAGAAACACAAATTGTCATTTTAATTAATAAAAATGTTCGATGGTTCATTGAGCCCGTGATTCGCGACGAAATAGCGTTGACAAGAGGGTCGGTAAGGCAGTAAACTTCAAACCTGGGAGTTATCTCACTTGAAAAAAATTCCAATCTCTCACACACAATCCTTTTTTAATATTTATACGATCATGTCATTGAATTTTATTTTCATTATGTTTATTTTGTTTTGAATCATACAAGTGTATGCAATCCGACTTCTATTAGAAAAGTCTCCAATCCTGCTGCGCCCGATGAGCTATAATCTCATGGGATTTTTAGAAAATGTGTGATGATGTTTTTTCTCACAAAGGGCTGAAATGAGGCACCATACACGACACGTTATATTTAACTTGGAACTATAGTATATTATACCAACTCGTTATGATTATTTTAATTTATCTTGTATTATATTATCAACTTATTTTTAATAAGTTATATATGGTAAAAATCCTTTCCATACACCCTTAATGGTATATATCCTAAAGGGTATGTGTTCATACCTTGTCATTTGTGCTCACACTGTGTCATATGTAATGTACAATTAATGGAAATAAAACTTAAACTTAAACGTTTGGAAGCTATAGCTCTGTGAAAAGCGTACTTTTTCGGTTTCTTCTCCTTTTCCTCCTCCTCCTCTTTCTCCTTCCGTCGTCAACCAGAAAAATCGGCTTTACAGGCCAAACGAATCGTCCCTTTTGTCTGATATATCCTGGGAACATGTGGACCAATACGGAAATGTGCCTTTTGTATGTTTCAAGCGGGAGTCACTTCTGAAAACAGGAAATATCGGCATATTTTACACTCTTTTTTTGAGGTTTCGGCATTTTTGAAAATAATTTTTGATTTTTTTTCATTCATTTTCAAAATCAAAATCTGTCGGAAAATGAATTTTAAAAATGCTAAAACCTCAAAAAAATAGTGTAAATGACGATATTTCCGGTTTTCAGAAGTGACTCCCGCTTGAAACGTACAAAAGGCACATTTCCATGTAGGTCCACATGTTCCCTGGAAATATCAGACAAATCGGACGATTCGTTTGGCCTGTAGGCGTAGCCGATTTTGCAGGTTGACGATGGAAGGAAAAAGAGAAGGAAGAAGAAATGGAGAAGAAAACGAAAAAGTACGTTTTTCACAGAGCTATAGCTTCCAAACGTTTGGTCCGATATAGCTCAAGAGTCAAGTTCAATATAACGTGTCGTGCATGGTGCCTCATTTCGATCCTTTGTGAGAAAAAACATAATCACACATTTTCTAAAAACCCCATAAGATTATAGGCCGCAGGATTAGGGACTTTTCTAATAAAAGGCGGATTGCATACACTTGTATGATTCAAAAACAAAATAAACTTACGTAAACATTTTTTTTTTTAAATCCAACTTGGAACACTTTTTCAAATAGAAGACAATCAGAAACTGAACAAACTAGAAGTTAACAAAAAAACACACACAACAAACATATTCATGCACGATTCACATTTTTTCGGGCCCTCTCTTTCCTCACAACTTCAACACTATTGAGATCAGACACTGGGCTGTCATACTTGATGGTGCAGGAGCCACAACCCTACATATTAATAATTTGTTTACTACCCTCAATATTTTCTTCTTCGGTATCCTTTCCTGCCTCATGCATCCATAGCTGATGAATATCTGAAAACAAATGGATAATTTGAATTAATTTATATCAGTGTCACATGCAATTTGCAACTAATCGTACAAGCTAATTGGTTTTGAATAATTAAAGTGGGGTGGTAAGACTAAGATCGCCCTTCTGGTGCCCCGTCCAAACAATCCTACCTTTCATCCATAGCCTTAATTGGGGAACAATGATCCCCAATGATTTTGTATCAAGTTTCGATGTTATTACAAAAAAAAATGCGACTTTCTAGTTTCTACACAGTAGTTCTACGAAGACGCGCACATATTTACTACGCGACTCAAATTTGCTGAGAGCACATGATGTAGAAAGTAAAGCGGGACACATTTTTCCTGAATAGGGCCATTGCCGCTTACATTTTAACTCATTAATTAGTTAAAAAGCGTACTGTTGGACTAGCACGGTACTTGTCATCAAAAATAAAAATAAATATCACTAGACCTTTGACTTTTGGTCTAATGATATTTATTTTTATTTTTGATGACAAGTACCGTGCCATATTCAACAGTACGCTTTTTAACTTATCTCCATGGTACCATATTCTTTTTCACTTTAATTTTAACTCGTACTGCATTCTAGTAAGCGTACAGAAGTACTAATGAGCGTAGTTATTTATTTTGCAGCTGGGAAGCGTGTTCGTCAGTAGAAAAGTAAAACAGCTGTTTTCAAGGCGTCACGTGACACACGTCAAATATTACGTAGTAGCCTCAAGTTACCGGCTAAGCTATTATATAATCCTGAAAATATAAAAAGTGGAACAGAAAATATCTACTGACCTTCGACATTATGTATTCCTTAAAAAGAGGATTGGTCTCAATTATCAGGTAAACAATTCATTCAGCATGAACACATAAATTTGTCAAATATCGAATCAAACCTCAGCCCCCTACCAAACTGTTTAATTACAGCATCCTTGTCCACCTGACACCAACCTTACTTTACCCTACCTAATCCTAACCATCACTAAATTACAGTGAAAATCTTCAAAACATGAATTGTAAAAACGATCAGTCAAGGATACGGATATGGCATATTCACCATAGGTTTTTCATGGTTACCACTGGTTGTTGAATTCAAGTCTGATTCATTGTAAAATGGTTGCACTGTTTTTCCGTTCTGGTTTGTCACTTGAACCAGTCAGAATCATTTTTGACTGGTTCAAATGACTTGTGCCTACCTGGACGGAAAAAACATGCAACCGCGTTACTATGAATCCAACCGGCACAGTAGCCGAGTGGTTAGCTCACTTGCTTCGTGTGATCCGAGAGGTGAAGGGACATATCAGACCCGATTCGATCCCTGCCACCGTCCATCTTTACAGGGGTTTTACGTGGTTTCCCTCTGCAGTCTAGGCTAATGCCGGGATGGTTCCCACAATACAGGCCACGACCGCTTCCTTCCCACTATCCTTCCCACTACCCATAAAAAAAACCTTCATCTCATCAATCATTCATCCGATGCCAATAGATCTCAGTAATCATTACAGTGCGTCATTAAAACCCAATATGAAAAAAAAAACTATGAATCAAGCTTAGGCCTATAAGAGCAGGCAGGAGCTTGAGACAAAATCAATTGTCAGCGTAATCAATGAATACGTATACCCAGTGATTAATTTGTACCGGAACGGCGTTCCGATTCCTTTTTTAAACCGGGACGCACGTTCCAGTTTCAAAAATAAAGCTAAATAGCTAAAAAAACAATGGCTAGCTCACAGTCATCAACAGTATGGGACGGAAGTTGGATTGCGATGCATCTTTCTGTCCGTCCCTGGAGTCTTCGTCCCGGAGTTATTACCTGATTTATTTGTACCGGTATGAAAATCTATTTTTAATCATTGTGTCTGATCTTCCTGGGGCTGTGAACATGGCACAGAAATGTTATTTCATGGATAAAAACAAGGGGTTGGTGGAGGAAAGTGAGAAATCAGGATGTAGTGTGTAGTGTGTAGTTAGGATGTAGTTTAACGAGTTATTCATGTACAGTTTAAGGACGAACAATTGATTAAATGTTGTTTGGGAGGGGGGGAGATATAAGGGATGGTTTACTTTGAGGTGCGTTCCGGTTCCTTTTTATTTACAAATTAAACCCTGCGTATAGGCCCCCACCACACAGTCGGGAAACGGTTTAGGCAAACCGGTTCACGCTGAAACGGTTTAGAGATGGTGACCCGTCGGTTTTGATGTAAAACACTTCAGTTCCAACCGAGTTTGGAAAGTGAATTGGACATCTTGATACGATTGATATACACGTCAAACCGATTCAAGGCAAGGTTTTCTGTGCTTTCTACCATTATCAAAGCCTTGTTTGGATGCGGGCGATAACGATTCACAATCCGCTGCCAATATTCAAAATGGCTGGCGTCGAAACGTTTTTCTAAAGCGTTTCTGAATTATTGTGATATACACTCATTTGCTAAACCGTTTCAGCATGAATCGGTTTGCCTAAAGCGTTTCCCGACCTTGTGATATACGTACCGGTAGTCAATCACACACCGAGTTCAGTACATGTAATTTATCGAGTTCTGTACTAGCGTAAACTCATCTCATGTATTATTAGGTAACAAAATCAAACGAAAATCAAACTTATTTGTAATATTTGTAAATATTGATAATAGAGAACTTGCCTTTAATATTTAAATTGCAATTTTTGTACGAAAATGTTGGAATGTGATGTATTTTGATGTAATTATTGAAACGAAGGCATATTTTGACATTTTTGCATGGTACTATTTCTGTACTCACTGTAAGTGATGACAATAAAAAATATGTACCGGTACTTGGTCAGCCATGCAGTCGGCCAGTGATGGCGCTAGTATCTATACAGATACTAGATACAGGTACAGATAGTAGCGCTATCACTGGCTGACTACCTCCAACATGACTAACCAAGTACATATTGTTCATTGTCATCGTACTTACAGTGAGTACAGAAATAGTACTATGCGAAAATGTCAAAATATGCCTTCGTTTCAATAATTTTTAGGCCTTCATCGAAACACAAATCTTAATAAAAATGTATTTTCGTATTATGAAGAAACATGAAAAATACATTAAAATTAGAATGTGCCACCACTTCTGGATAAGATAGTGACTCCATAATCAGGAAATACCAACATAATAAATGTGTCCCTTCAAATAGGCAAGTTCTCTATATATTCAATAATTACCTCAATATTATTGTCGTGACAATTAACATGCCTGCAGCATATATCAATGCCTGGGGCCTCTTAAACTTGAGTAATGCCAATTTCTCCCTACTGCCCCAACAACGAATAGCCTACCATCTCATCTTCCCATCATTTCAATAATCATCACTGACGCCAATGGATTGGCTTGCAGTCATTGTTACAGTAAGTCATGCGATCCCATGAGTTTTTACGTAACAACTATTCAACTAGTGGTCAATCATGTTGATTGATGGTAGGGTGACCAGATTGTGGGAAACAAAATCCGGGACAAATGAACATTTGAAAGTCGAATATTCGCGAAACCGGTGACCCTTGGGGGGGCGAGGTCCCGCAACACCAGCCCCGCAAGGAATTTTTTTTTGGGACGATATTTTAATGAGTTTTAGTTGCTTTGGAGCACGGTGTGAGTAAAAAATAAATACATTATTATTTTCTTATGTACAGATCTTCATGTGTTTTATTATACTGTTTCAATTGAGAATTATTTATTAACCTATCATAAACTTATGTAAAATGAACATTTACGTAATGAGTGCTGTTAGAGGGAAACACTGTTTTTTTATTTTCAAGTACATAATTGTAAAACTCAGTGCAGAAAAGTTTGTAGTTGGTAGTTGATCCTCATATCTACCTCTTTTAATAAAATTCCACTCAGCAGAATACTTCTCCTGGTAGAAGCATTTTCGTTCCGGCATTGTAACACAATCAACACACGTAATAAACTGTTGCTCTCTCAGAGCCAGACCATTGAGCCAGACTGACTAATAATGCACAATACCACGTGTAAACAGTAGGCAGAAAAAGGTCGTCAGAAGGAAGGGGTGGGGAATTATTCTAGTCCGCCGAGCGCGCGGTAATTTTTTAAAGAGAACGGCACTTGCACTCAAAGAAACAAACTCTTCACGGCGTCGTAAATATTGAAAATACATTAATTGTCACCGTAAATAGAACAATTTTACTCTTGCGACGAAACCGGGACATTTGGGTGTCCCGAAAGTTTTTTCGGGACACCGGGACAAGAGGTAGAAATCCGGGGCGGATGGTCACCCTAATTGATGACCAAAAATTTGCAATTAGTAAATAAATATGACCTATAGGTCTATTACATAGACCTATGTAAGCTCTATGTTGTTTTATCAACATTAATTCAGGCATTAATAATGGAAATAAATTTGTTATGAAAATATCTATAATTTGTGATGAGGTTGTATACATGAACGTTTTCAGAGCTTCAAAAAAATGTTGAAGTCACACGAGTCACCACCTCAAACACACACTCAATTTGAATGTACAGCAGGGGCGTGCGGTGTATATTTGACAGGGTATGCTCTTGAAACAATTTGTATTCAAGGTTTTATGATTAAGTACAAAGTATACATACCATGAACGGGACCGCGACCGCACACTTTCATTTTTCACTAAACAACAGTATTAAAAATATTAATTATTCAACACAACACAGACATGCTGGTTCTGTAGCGTGGGTGTAAAAGTTGGCAAGCAAAGGGAAGGTTATGGTTAGTAGCTGGATACGTCACACAGACGGTTGACGGTTATGAATTCTTGGCATCAAGCCCATTAAAATCAGCAGTATGGCTTCAAACTTGTAGCCACCATACGTCACTATTACCTGTATCCCCCTCACTGTCGCGACCCTCCACAATATGACTAACCACTACAACTCAGTAGCCGAGTACGTCACACGGATGGCTGCGAATTCTTGGCATCAAGCCCATTGAAATCAACCAGCTCACTACGCTCACACGATCTATCTCTCCACAGTTAACGCCATATACACGTTGTAGGGATTAAAAACTCAAGGCGAATTTTGGATTTTACGGAAAGATTTTTTAACTCCTTTCTAAATGGAAAAATAAAATGGGAAATAAAATTAAATTAAATGGGAAAAGTAAGTTTGAAATTTAATAGTGGTGAAAGTGATGTATTTTATTCAGGCTAGCTGCGCTATGCTAGCTATCCCTGACCGCTCGCCCCTGATGTACAGTATACAAACGTCTTTGAAACGTTGCAAATCTGCATGCCCTCTGTTATGTTATATAAGCTTTATCGTGTAATTTCCTCTTATTTTTTAGGAATGGCCAGTCTAACCTCGGTCGATCAAGTCAACATCAAAAGCACACGTTACCAGCTCTGCCTTATGATGTCAAAGCATTGGAGCCAGTAATCAGTGGCGACATAATGACAATTCACCACACAAAGCATCATGCAGCCTATGTTGCCAATCTAAATGCTGCTGAAGAAAAACTGAAGGAAGCACAAGCTAATAGTGAGTTGATTTGTAACTTGTTTATACATAGGCCTAGTTGTAAAGAACTGAACTTATTCATACGTGTTTCATCACTCGGTTCTGGTTTAATGTGATGTGTACTGGTATGTATAGCGACAAGTCAATTTGGCGCTTGACACCTTTTAAACTTGTTGAGTCTCTGCGACTGTAAAGGGGTCTGGAAACTGTGGGTTTGGAGGAATGTCATGATTTCATACTACCAATGAATATTCCTAATAAATTATTTGTTTTAGATGACGTAAGTGCAATCATTGCTTTAGCGCCAGCACTACGATTCAATGGTGGAGGACACATCAATCATTCAATATTCTGGCAGAACCTTTCTCCAGATGGTGGCAAACCTACTAGTAAGTCAGGCCTAATCTTTTAATAATGACTCCTCTTCAGTCCTCACATATGATGAACTTATGGCACACATCATTTCTTCAATCTCTTGTAACTACATAATATTATAGGATTTATAGTGCAATAAATAATGATGAAAATTTTTAATATTTTAGACCCAACTACTGTGATGAAGTAATTATATACATTGATTGTGATTTGTTATGCATAAATTCAAATTTCAAAGAGTACTTGAAAATAAGAGATGAACGGGTACATAATTTTGAAAACGTTTGTACCGGTATTAAACGATGAAAAATGTCCACATTAAAGTGAAAGTCAAAATATTGAAAAAAGTCCACGAAAGTTTCGAAAAAATTATCAATAAGTAGGGACTACTATTCAAAAGAAATCAACTAAACTTTTTAAAAAAGTAGCCCAATGGATATAATATACTGTATGAATAATGGAACAAACTTGACTGAATTTTGAAAATAATTCCATAGACTCACGAAATTTGAAATGAAAATCGACAAAATATTGAATAATTATAGACCCTACCACCAATTTCGAAAAATCACTACGTCAAAACACAAAATTTTGAGGAACATTTAAACTGTAGAAGTTTGAAGCTGGAGAGTAAGTTAATACAGTGCTGGTGATGTTCGGACACATCACAAAACGGTTTTTACTTATAATGTGATCAGGACTTTTGGAATCTGAAAGACTTGTATCTGCGGCGGAAAATTATGGTGACGTACAGCGCAGTCCTGGTGTTGAAGTTCATTGGTTTTGAATCATTGAAATGGGGTGGGAAGATCGCCCTTGTGATGCCCCGTCCAGTCAATCCTACCTTTCATTTCATTTGCCTTAATTGGGGAACAATGATTTTGAATCAAGTTTTGATGGTATTGAAAATATATAGGCCTACTTATATATAAAGAAGTCCTGAAAAAATGTAAGAAAGAATGTAAAAATGAGAAAAAAAGGTAGTGATGTGTATTTTTTCAAAATATGTATCTAAAATGAAATACAGTCACAGAGTTTTTGTTGGGCTCACATTAGAACTTTAAAATATGTGAACTAAATTGAAACCAAATAGAATATAGGCAATATTGTCACAAAATCAATGTAAACTAGATAGCCAATAGTTATCCATTCACAAAGTACACTACAAAAATATGGGCTGATATGTACAACTTATAAAATATACGGTAATCCAAGAACATGCTAGTTCAAAAATTTCCCTGCTGCGTTATGTGTACCTCTCCCTATTGAATTTACTGAAATTGAGTGCCTTGGTATTTCTCTTTTCGTGTAAATATTGCATTAATTAGTAAGTCATCATCCATTAGTAATGTTGAGTAACCAGCTAAAATACGTTGACGTGACACATGCTTTCCATATTGCCCAGAAGTTTTTTACATTTGTGAGACTAGTCTTCCACACATTTTGAAAAAGTATGGGCGCCCGGGGCGCTAAATTATATTCAGTCTAGGGCCTCAGGATTCTCATGTCCTAGTCTGCTCACAACTATACATAGTATCAAGTTGGATGATAACACATGTGTATGTCACGTTTCAACAAAAGTTCACCGATACTTCCGTTTGACCTGTGAAGCGCTAAAAAAAATGTTTCTGTTTTTTCGAGTATGGCAAAATTGAGTCTTCGCTTCGCTAATCCAATATATGCCAAGCAAAATTATGATTAGAACATTGGAAATTTTCTCAAAATATTCTCTAATAGTTTACATAATTTGGGTGAAAATTTTGGAAAAGTTTTCTCCTGTAATAATGAAATAGATTTGTGTATGAGATTAGAATCTTCATTGTCATATACCATTCAAAAGAGATCACTGAATAAAAACTGATATTCTACTAAATCAACCCTGTGCTCACAAATGGATGTTAGCTACTTCTAAAATCTTGAATCTGATATTGATCTGTACCGTATCTGATATTGATTAGAATGCATAATTAGCTGAAGTATATTACATTCTCCAGTGCATCTAGTATTTTAATAATTGTTCATATCAATTGAATGGTTTGAAAAATTATCTATGATTTTATTATAATTTTCAAGGTGAGCTAGAGGCAGCCATCAAGAGAGACTTTGGTTCAATGGATAACCTCAAATCTCAGCTATCGGCAGCTTCCGTTGGAGTCCAGGGTTCAGGTTGGGGGTGGCTTGGTTACAACAAACAAACCAAACGTCTCCAACTTGCCGCATGTCCCAACCAAGACCCACTTCAAGCCACCACCGGTCTTATTCCACTATTTGGTATCGATGTGTGGGAACATGCGTACTACTTGCAATACAAAAATGTACGAGCCGATTATGTTAAAGCCATCTTTGAAGTTGCTAATTGGAATGATATCTCTGCTAGATTTGCGAAAGCAGCAAAATGATGGAATTTGTGAAGGAAAGTTTGAAGCTTTTGATAAAAATAGACTCTTGCTGTTCTAAATTGCAACCTTTATATTAAGTATAAGTAGTCCTTACTGTTTTTGTTAACTGTGGTTCTAAAATTAGAACTATGATACACATATTTTTTGTAAGAATTGGCCTGATAAATAAATAATTATCATGATGATTAGATTTTGGCCAACATTAAGAGAAGATTGTATTGTAAATCTGGTCAAGAATATATTATCAAAATGTCCAAAAGTGTAGTTGTTTTGATTCCATACTAATGAATTTCCTATACCTACTACAATTTATTCGAACCTTCTTCCCCTTCCTCTCCCCCCCCCCCCCCCCCAACCATTTCGCTTCCCACAGCGAAAGCTGTACCTTCGCCTGCTTCTTTTATCCATGTAGTCTGCTGTAGCAGAACTTAGATTTGCTGGAGATACTGTACAGCTGTTTCTGACAGGCATGCTCAGCCCAAGGTTATATGGTGTCAATACCTGCTGCATACTGCAGGCTGTATGTAGCATGACGAACAGAAAGGAAAAGGAGGTAGCATCAAACGGTTGGAAGCATTCACGGCAGGTCACTCAACATGGTAAGTTCATGTACCTGCAATATTAATAATAATAGTTCCAGGGAAATTGCCTTGTAGAAATAGGCATTAGGCCTAGAAAGGCAATATGTGGCGTACACTTTTTGCTTATTCATTGGGTCTGGCAGGGCCCGAGTCTTCTACGTTTTAGGCTAGGGGCCTACACAAATTATGAAGTTACATCTCAAATGGTATTTCCTTGATTCCTTACGAAACCAAGTTTCTTTCTAGCAAAGATTATGCAATATATTTTTCAGTTGTATCAAATATTGAAAATGTAGGCCTACGCCTTGTTTTATTCATGTATAACTTAGAATATAGCTATATCATTAAGTATAGAGGTTTGCTATATCATTAAGTATAGAGGTTTGCTATATCATTCTGTAATGACAGAGCTGTAGATGAAAGTGAAACGTAAAACGAGCTATATGTAGGCCTGGATTGACACAATATATTGATTGCATCTTCTAATATTTATGTAATAAACCAAGTAACGAAGAATAGTAAAACCCATTGGCCTAGATCTCAGTATAGTATAAACCAATAAATGTAATCTATTCAATGCATTCTGAAATTTTTTTTTTAGCTCATTTGAATGGAAATAATCAATTTTATTGTGTCGGATTGATTGTTATATAACTAAACTATTTTCATCCACTATCATATCATGATAAAATTATTAATGACAATAATATTGATTGCCTAATCGGGGACTGGGTAGTGAGATCAGTTTGGAAATCGAAATTAATTTGTATTTTTATGGAAGCAATTTAATCAATTTAATCAAAATTTGTATTCCTAATTAATGAGAATTGGAATAGAATTCGAAATTTTCAACTGGAATCAAAATCGATACCGTACTAGGGCCTACATCTTAAATATAATATAATATAACTAATAATAATAGCCAACAATATTACCAAAAGGCCTATGCATACCAGTGTGAATATCACAATTGTGGCTCTTTTCTCAATATGTAAATATTTTCTCAATATGTTATGTAAATAACATGGTTAATGTTATGTTTGGTGAAACTGAAATTATTTTGATATATATATGAAATCGTGTCGAGAAATAAAATCAAAATTATTGAATTTTAGAAAAAAAAAAAAAAATTGATATGAATATTTGCTCAAAAAAAGGGAAATCGGAATCAAAATTTTTATGGACCCAAGTTGGAAGTGAAATTGAAATTGAAAAAAATGTCACTTCCAGTCCCTGAATAGAATAAGATTGCATAGACCATTAAGATTTTTCCATTTTGCATACGAATATATTTATATATCAACTAGTATAAAATACTACAGTATAAACAGTATGAATAGTGTATAAAACAGAGGATGGTAGTTGTGAAGAAGGACAGAAAGAAATTGGCACTGGCAGGAACCAAGTGAAAAAGTGGTGGAAACACCCCCTGGCCAATTTAATTGGAATTATCTGGATTTGTTATAGGCCTATATATATATATATATATATATATATATATATATATATATATATATATATATATATATATATATATATATATATATATATATATATATATATATATATATATATATATATATATATATATATATATATATATATATATATATATACATATATATATATATATATATATATATATATATATATATATATATATATATATATATATATATATATATATATATATATATATATATATATATATATCACCACATTAGCATTTTATTTATGTACCGTATAATGGAGATAAATGCAATTGCAACAATCATTAAAGTTAATGATGCCTTATATTTGAAATGAAGATGGAATGGAGAAGATGAGGAGAACTGTGGAGAATTCCTACATTTTACGTTTCCTATCGTTATACAAAACTCGATCTCTTATCACTAGTCTTACCATATCATCCCCAATCTTTAATCGGGAACAATGTTATTGATATTTATCAAATGTGTGTTGAAACTAGTGATTCCTTCGGATAACAAATTAGGAACCGGTGGTTTGAATTTGCTCGGAAAATACAAACAAAAATATTATTTTTCAAATATTTGCATCGCCCCTTTTAATTCGTACTTATCTGTTCTGATTGTGAGATGAAGGTTTGGGGTGGCTAGACTTTTTAAAAAATAGGACTTTTTAAATATGTTGACAATTGACAAGAGGAGTACACGAAAAGGATTATCTTCTCACTTTTTAGGTCATGGTTGGTAAAGGGTTATATACATAGTACGGTATATCGATGTATAGAGGATTCGATTGACTCTACACTATTCATCAGTCCCAAAAGTTGGATGTGTCAATTTCACGAAAAAATCATAAATCGCCTTATGTGAGATTGGAGTAAGTCGATTCTCAGTAAAGGCTATAGCTTACAACTCTTTACAGTTATAGCAGTCAGAACCAGCTTAGTATAAGTATCAAGTAGTGCTCACTCAGGGCAAATGACATAATAAGATGAAATTAATATCTTGGAAAAATGAATAATGATTACGGATATTCAATGCATTTTGTCATAGAGTTTGAAAAATAAAATTTTAATCAAAGTTGTATGTCGTAATTTCGTTTTATAAGCTGAAGCTATAATGACAGTATGATTAAAAATGACAGTGGAATAGAAAAAAAATAACACTGTTATTTTAAGTAATTCTTGTAATTATTAATCATGTGATCAGTCAAGGATGTAATGATATTCTGTATACAGCCAACTATTGTACACACTTATTTTGTGTATATTCGTAAAATTGTCAATGTATATTTAATGGTTTTACCGCAACTTGTCCTCTTAGTTCTTGCGTCTCATTTCTACTTTTTAATAACCGAACTTATCAACAGTGGGCTATATTTTGTAACTTCATTCCAATAACCAGGCAATTATTAATGTGTTATTGAATGAAAGTTGGTTAACGCTTCCAAAGTCATTATATATTTTTGTGTACCGTACCTTTCCAGGCGTACGAGAAGAGTGAGAAAATAAAGAAACGATCTCGTCATTCCCATGATTCTAAAAGACCCCGAAGGCCTCGAGCCCCGGGCTTTTGCAGCTTCATGAAGTATTTAATGGTGGAAATGTGGATCCTGATACATGCTTGCCTAGACTGGTTTATCAATCAGTGCTTTGGTCTGTACTATCAAGAAAGTCTCAAGCAGGTTATCCCGACAGTTAAGGAGTCATTCTTGATGGAGAGTGCTGTATCCCTGGCGGAGAAAGTTAGAAATAAGGAGGTTCGTATTGCTCTTCGTTTTGTCGTAAATTCAATTGAAAATCTTGCACCAATTAACATTAGGTGTTTTTAATGGTTCTCTATGTTGGAATATTGGCCTAAATTGCTTTGAAAGCTTATTTTACATTTTCTTCAAAACGCTAGCTCAAGTATTGGATTAGAGTAGGCCTACCTCCCCCAAATAACGTTGTAATCAACGTAGTTGATTGAAGTTTGAAGCGCGTTGTTTGCTGGGAACTTGGTTGTTTCTGTATCAAGCTCTTCAAACTGTTGACTGAGATGGATTGTACATTCACATTCACAACTAATTTTACATGAAAATGTTGGTGGCACGAATATTCTTGAAGGTGAGACATTTATTCATTGAACTATAAGGTCTAGCTTCAATTTTAGTTGAAACAAGTTTCGAGGTTCGAGTTAGAATGCTAATGTGAAAATTTACTTCACGAATAATGACAAATAGTTGAAAGTTTCGTGCTATTAGTAACGCTATTATTTGTGTGCCAAATAGTTTACTCCAAGTATAATTATTACAATGACATGTGATGTTATGAGAGATCCAAGTTCAATTATTATCATTTAGTTTGGCATCATTATTTATTACCAACGTGTTCAAGAATTGGTGATTCCACATGTGTTTGCCTTGTCATTTGATCAGGTCACGTCTGAGGCACTGGTTAAGGCTTGTATCGAACGAATCAACGATGTAAACCCTATGTTGAATGCTGTCGTGGACAATCGATATGTAACGGCACTAGAAGAAGCTCGCGCCATCGACAAACTTCTGGCTTCAAACACTCTGAGTGCAGAAGAGATTAAACTGAAACCTTTCCTCGGAGTTCCGTTCACTACCAAGGAGAGCACTTCTTGCCAAGGTCAGTTGGAAATACATATCCACAATATATTCACTCCTCTTTGACAAAGAGGAGTGCATTAACAATTCAATGGTTTTTTGTTGATGTAATATGAATATAGGCCCTAATATAAAACAGTTATGCAATATATAAAACATGATAAAATATGAGAGGACGTGTGCAAAAAAGTTTGGAAAGGTTTTAGAAATGAAAGATGATATTGTACCAATTTTTTCTAATAATAGAAAAAACACATCATATGTAGGCCTAGACCTACATTTGCAATAAATGTAGCTTATTTATAATGTCTATCTAAAATAAATTGGTAACAAAACAACATTTACTTCTTGCCGTGAATTCTCACCACTGTAGTTTTTTAAATATATTATTGTTTTTTATTCATATTGATACTGAATTAAAAAGTTTGCTGTATTGTAATACACCTATATAAAACAATATAACTCAAATATCACAAATAACTACTCTACTGTGACCAAGGCAATAGCCGAAACGTCGAAACCTCGTGTAACTTTCATCTCTATGTGTTCTATCAACGGGCTCACCACTATGAGTAGGCCTTTCTCTACTCATAAATCTCGGTAAGCTGCTGTTCTTTCTTTCCCTTTCACCCAATTCATATGATTTAAAATATGATTAAATATGATAGAATGTACATACTGAACTTAGCGCTTGATTGACGATTGAGTTTGTTTCGAACGCTTGCTCATTGCTGCATACTGTGATGCAAGATGGCTTCACGTCTATCAGTGATAATTTAGTAAGTCATTCTACTCATTCATTATATTCATTTTACAGGAATGCAATTCTCACTGGGTCTTGTAAGTCGCAAGTTCGTGAAGGCAACAGAGGATGCTGATGCTGTTAAGCTGTTGAAAAAAGCCGGGGGTATTCTTATTGCCAACACAAACATACCTGTGGTGAACCTGTGGTGTGAAACGGGCAACAACGTCTATGGGTACACAAACAATCCATATAACACAACAAGAACAGTAAGTGAAATGTATCATTATTATTTTGTTGTTCTTTCATGTATTATGTAAGATAGCATGATTGCTAAATAAAGTTTCTACTACTACTAATTAGTGTTTATCTGGGTGTGTGGTGTGAGACCACTGAATATTATTTTGTTTATTGCAGGTTCAGAAATCAGATTCTATGAATGCTTAATTTAATTTCAAAAGAATCCTCATCCACTTCTACATTTTTCATTATTCATTTATTCTTATTCGCTACAATTTATTCAAGTTTACAGTGCTGTAAAGGTAGTACCCTAATAACACGGGCAGTCCCGAGGCACTCTTCAGGTGCGCACAATGCCCAATGTGAGTGACTCAGTACCTCCTCAGGAATTCTAGTGTTTTTAGGGTAGTTTATAATTGTTGAGACAATGAATGAAAAACAATGAGTTTGGTTTTAGTAGACCTTTCCATATTTCAAATCTGACTTGATTAATTTTCCATGTGCAATAAATGGCATGTAGTAAAAATAATTAAAATGTGTCATTTTTGGTTTACACCTAAAATGTGACTATAAAATGAACTTCTTGAAAAAAAATGATCACAACTGATCATTATTATATATTACTGAATAGAACTACAATGTAAGAAATAGGCCTAATTTTAGAGAAAAAAATTACTCAAATTGAGAAAATAATCGAAATGGTTATCTCCGAGTCAACATTTTTAGACAATCGACTGAAAATGCCGCCCCAGAACTAGGGAATCCAGATGGGCACTTCATTATATTTTTTAAAATTAATGTTTATTTTGGTTCATAACATTATTTTTCATTCATAGATGATAATTTGGCATAGGCTTAGGCCTAATGGTACTCTAGAGAATCTATCTCAAACAATTTAAAAGTTACATTCAAACCAGAAAAAGCCTTTTTAATTGCTATATTATTTGATTCAGAATTGGTGTGTTCAGAGCATCATCTAATTAATGCAGCTGCCCAATCAATTTGATTTCTCAGATTGCTGAATAAGTAACTTCATCATAACCGTATTGCTTAAATTTACAGCCTAATTTTTAGACATTTGTAAACTTTTCACCCACAAGACTTGAATTGTTTATCTTAACTGAATATTATAATTTTTACAATTTATCGAATGAGCTGTATCATATCTAACTATTTCTTTGGGGTGGTAAGATCGCCCTTGTGATGCCTCGTTCAAACGATCCTTAACTTTCATAATTTGCCTCTATGAAACAATGGCTTTGTGTCAAAATTTCGATGTTAATTAAAAAAAAAATTATGATGAAAATAATAATACAGCATTATAGTAAAATAATGACATGCAAAAGCAGAAATACTTATAATAATTATACCAAAAGATCAATTTGAAACACATATAATATGACACTGTAGATACATAAATTTGTGTCATATGCTCTACAAACCAAAAAGCATATTTCATGAATATTTTAGGAACTACAGTAAACTTCTACGTAGTATAAAACCTTTTGATAACACTGATTAAAGCAATTGTTTGGCTGAGATATACAATTTAAATTGTTCGTTCCATGTGTTCTATCATTTTTAAATACGGTAATTATATGAATTCAAAGAAATAATCTTCTAAAGCTTGTTTTCTGATGTGAAATGCATTTTCACTTGATGATGCAATCATCATTATTATAGGCTAGCTCTATAAAACCACACTGCTCACTGCTGGTACTGTCATGATATCTGCATACTGTTCTATGATGCCTGGGTGGCACAACCTGAGATGAAGATGACTTTGCAAATACTCGATGCAAAAGAACAGGGTGTTCATAAAATACCTTACAGAATTTATTTGCCAATGAATTTCAGTAGGGCCTATCTGCTTTATTTATGATCCGTCATATACATGTGTGTTTTATCTAATTATAATCGTTTGTTGTAATCTTCTACTGTCTCAATAGATTTCCAAGTTTTCAAAATGATAGACCATCATTACATACAAATTGTTGATCAACATTTTTACAATAAAGTCATAAAAAATGTTATATTATTGCCCAGTCTTTGCTAGGTGTGATAGCAGTACAGTATATGTAAAATGTTGTACACCTTGTTCATTTTCCAAGTATTTTCTTCAAGAATGTTAATATTTGTGTATATTTTTACCATTTTAGGGACAAGGTAGTAGAGAAAGAGGCAGGAAAGTGGGGGGAATTGGAAGCGCAGTTGAGAGCTTCTATTGCTGGGTTGGAGCGAAAGTTGAAGAAAGATAAAGAGATGAAGGGCGTAGAAGTAGGCCTAGCTGAAAGTGGTGTCAGGGCTGTGGGTGGGGAGGGGGAAGAAGGTAGGGGATGTGAAGGAGTTAAGGTAGGAGGTGTGGTTGCAAATGATGCAACTGTGAGGAATAGTCTTAGGGTTAGTGTTGAGCAAAAGGGTAAAGGAAGACATATTGATAGGGAGATAGCTGTATTAAGGACCCGTAGTGTTAGGAAGGATGAAGTTAGGGATAGGGAAATGAGGGACATAGGAGAAATTGAACCGAGGCCCAGTGATGGGATTATGGAGGGGGGAAAAGCTAAGGCTAGGGCAGGACCTAGGTCAGAGAAGGTCAACGTGGGTAAGGAGGGGTTGAGAGGGGTGGTCTTGCTAGGAGACTCACTAGTTCGAGGGGTAGGAGTGCAGGTGGGAGGGAAGCTGGATGTTACAGTTTTACCGGGAATAGGTGTAGCCGGGATGAAGAAGGTGCTAGAGCAGGTTAGGGAGGAGGATGCTGCAGGGAAGGGGGTGATCATTCACGTAGGGACGAATGACATCAGTGTTAGGGAGGGGTGGGGAAAGGTGAAGTTAGTGCAGGAGATGGAGGGGTTAGTGAATGTAGCTATTGGGAGGTTTGGGGTAGGTAGGGTGGTTGTTAGTGGGATTTTGTATCGTAAGGATATGAAGAAGGGGGTGGTAGACGGAATGAATAGTTTTCTAGGGCGTATGTGTGAAAGAATGAGTGTGTGTTTTTTGGATGCCAATTGTTGGCTGCAAGGTGAAGGCCTATGTGGAGATGGGCTTCATCTGTCGGATGAGGGAAAGTGTGTGTTTGGTGAGTTGTTAGGGAGGGTAGGTGGTAGGCTGGTAGCACAGGCCTGACTAGTGAGGGATGAGGTAGGTAAGGGAAAAACGGCTGAAGTAGATGGGTGTAAAATGGGTGGGGGGCAAAAAATGTTGAAGGAATGTAACGGCCCAGAAATTAGTCTAATGGTAGTAAATTGTAGAAGCTTGGCAAATAAGGTGGATGAATTCAGGACGCTGTTAGAATTGTATCAGCCAGAAGTGGTGGTGGCAGTGGAGACATGGCTAGGAGAGGGGTTTACAGAAGGTGAATTAACTGTAGATGGCTACACTCTGCACAGGAGAGATAGGGATAGGCACGGAGGGGGTGTAATGGTAGCAGTTAAAAGAGGAATCCAAGGGACGTTGCTCTGGAAAGAAGAGGAGGTAGAGATGATGGGTATGAGGATAATGGTAGGCAGGCAGTCTCTTGAAGTAATCGCGGCATATAGGCCTCCGGGGGGGGATTTAGGATTGCTTCATCGTTTGGAGGATAGGCTTAGTGCTAGGGATAATGTAGAGAGCTTAATTATAGCGGGAGATTTAAACATGCCTAATGTACGGTGGGAGGTAGGAGGTACAGAACATGGGAGGGGAGTAGTGCAAAATATTGTTACGGGTATATTAAATGAAGGTTTTCATCGGGTTGTGGAGGAGGGAACTAGGAGTAAAAGGCTAGGGGAAACTAATATTCTAGACGTAGTGTTAGTAAGGCCAATAGAGTTGTGGGCGAGGACGGTGGTAGTTGAAGGCATCAGTGATCATCGAATACCCATAGTCAGTTTAGCATTAGCTCCGGTTCAAACTAAAAACGTTGGGAAGAAAGTTTGGGGTTACAAAAGGGTGCAGGCAAGGGAGGTTCGAAAAGCTTTTGAGGATAGGTTTGAGAAGTGGTGCGAGATAGACATGGATGATATTGAAGGGCTGTGGTTCAATTTTCAGAAAATATATGAAGAGGTTAGGGATAAGTTGGTTCCCTATAAGGTGCTACAGGCAAATGCAGATCCGGCTTACTATAATAGTACGGTTAGGAGGCTTAAGAGGAGGGGTAGAAAGATGAGTAGGAAGTGGAGGGCGTCAGGGGAAGGAAAGGAGGTGGTCCAGGAACTAAGGCGGGAATTAAACAGGGCTAAGAGGGAGGCAAAAGAAAGATTCATGGGGGGTATGTTCAATGAACGTGATGTGCAAGGTAGCTGGAATAGAATGTATAGGTTTGTTTCTAGTCAGAAAGGTAGTGGCAGGGAGTTGCCAACTTTAGTTGATCAGGTAGGGAATGAGTGGAAAACGGACATAGAGCAGGCAGCAGCTTTAAATAGATTCTATGGGGATGTGTTCAATGCGAATGGAATTATGGGGGAGGAGGAAGCAATAGAGGGGGATGGGGAGGAGGTTCTGCTTACAGAGAGAGAAGTGTGGAATGTACTAAGGAAACTTAAGAGTGGGAAGTCGCCAGGCATAGATGGGGTGCAAAGCGATCTACTGAAATTGGCGGGTAGGGGAGTTGTAGGTTATTTGCTAAGGTTGTTTCAAGCTTCACTCACAGCAGGTAGAGTACCGCAAGTTTGGAAAAAAGCGGAGGTGGTTCCAATTTCAAAGGGAGGGCAAAGGGGTAGGGTAGACAACTACAGGGGAATTAGTTTAACATCGCATGTGTGTAAGATAATGGAAAGGGTGGTTATAAAGAGAGTAGTGGAGAAGGTAGATGAAAGAAGGAGTATTTCAGAAGTGCAGCATGGGTTTAGGAAGGGTTATTCATGTGAGACGCAGTTGTTAGGTTTTGCAGAAGAGTTGGCTGGGGTAGTTGATAGGGCGGGACGTGTTGATGCAGTGTTTTTAGATTTCGAGAAGGCTTTTGATAAGGTAGATCACAATATATTATTAGGGAAGTTAAAAATGTCCGTTGGGAATGCTGGGTTGGTTAATTGGATTGGAAACTTTCTTCAGGATAGAGTGCAAAGAGTTCGGGTGGGTTCAGAGGTTTCAAGTGAGACTAAGGTTACGTCAGGAGTTCCACAGGGTAGTGTGTTGGGTCCCTTATTGTTTGATTTATATATAGATGATCTGACTAGTGTTGTTGATTCGAAAATAAGGTTATTTGCAGATGATTGTGTGTTATATAGGGAAATCATTACAGAGGAGGATGTAGTAGCTCTTCAGGTAGATTTAGCGGCAATTAATCGTTGGGTTCAGTCAAACAAGATGGGGTTGAATACAGGAAAGTGCAAGTTAGTCACATTCGGTAAGAGAAACATAAGGACGGATGTAAGGTATGAGGTAGGAGGGAAGACGCTGGAGTTGGTGGAAAACTACAAGTATTTGGGGGTGGTATTTGATAGGCGTCTAGGGTGGGGGAGTCAGATTGAGAGAATAGTAAAAAAGAGTATAAATGCACTAAACTTTGTAATGAGGCAACTTAGGGGGGCAGGTATGGAGATTAAGGAAAAAGCATATTTCTCGTTAGTGCGTCCCATGGTAGAATATGCTAGTTCAGTTTGGGATCCTTATAGATTAGGTGAGATAAGGGATGTGGAAAGGGTTCAAAGGATTGCTGTGAGAAGGGTTACAGGTAGGGTTAGGAGGTGGAAATGGGATGAGAATGAAAGGGGGGAGAGGGTAAGAATGTTGGAGAGTCCAACTGAGATGATGAGAGACCTGGGGTGGCAGAAATTGGAAATACGGAGGAAGGAGGATCGTTTATGTAATTTCTTCAGGGTAATGGAGGGAGAGGGGGGGTGGGGGGAGCTGCATGAGTTGATAAAAAGAAATAAGTCAGGGTATGGAGGTAGGCGGGGTCATGATAGAGCGGTAGTCATAAAGGGGGCTACATTAGATGTCGGTAAATTCTCTTTCTTAAATAGGACAGGTAGGGACTGGAATGGGCTTAGTAGAAATGTTTTTGAAGGGGATGAAATCAGGTTAAAGTTATTCCGTCAGAGGGTTAAGGAGATGGTGGGATAGGATAGGGGTACTTAGGGAACTTGCCACCGCGCATTTATGTGCATTTGCAAGAGTTAAATAATAATAATAATAATACTGTATGTACATCCTTTATGTCATACTCAAACTATTTTCACTTCATAAGTCATAACACTAAATCCAGATGGGTTTGGTGAAATATAAGAATCTCACCATGGATGACACATAACATATTACAACAATGCAATGGATGCAACAGTCTTACTGTATAGTTAGCTAGAAGATATTGTATCTTCTAGTGATTTATCATTAATCAGAGGCGGACTGGGCTATCTGGAAACTGGGCATTTGCCCGGTGGGCCGCCTCACTTAGGTCCGGCCACAGGCCGGCACTTATAGTTCATGCAAATATGAACTTACTAAAATAAACACATATTATTATATTCGCAATACAACACTACAGTTCTTCAGAAAGTTTGCGATGATGCGAGTGGTATTAGAACGATTCAATTATTACATTCCAAAACTGCTCGTGAATTGCAAAAATCACTTGAAAAATGATCATATTTCAAAAGAATCCCTGCTGGGAATTTTGCTGGGAGAAATCGCGAAAATAACTTCGAAAATGTCAATAATAATTATACTATTAAAAATAACTTTGATAATGTCCATAGTGATTCAATTATTGGACTTCAAAACTGCTTGTAAATATCAAAAATCACTTGAAAAATGACATGGGACCATTTCGGAAAATTCCCTGCAGGGCTTTGCTGGGAGAAATCGGAAAAGTTCAACTTTGAAAATGTCCATGATGATTCAATTATATAGGACTCCAAAAACACTTATGAATCGCAAAAATCACTTCAAAAATGTACCTGTTTTTTAAATTTTCCTGCGGGGCTCTGCTGGGGGACTTCCGCCCCCCAGACCCCTTTCCAGCTGGGCAGTCCTTTTATTTATGTAACCTGTGCGCCCCCCCCCCCCTCCCCCTTCTTTCCAATAAACAAATCCTAACGACGTCCCTGCATTTCGCTCATAACCGCTTCACACTATAATTTATATTTAAACAATTTCAAATTTCGTCTTTCATCAACTTCGTCACTACAGTATTAAATATTTTAATGAGATATCTGTATTATGTAGACTGAAAGTCTGGAACCAATATCGGACTTATTTTTTCAGTTGATTTTACATTTGCTTTATCTCAAAAGGAGATTAAGTTGGCAGAGGCCTACGTGATTCAATTGACTAGGAAAACGCTATAAATGTGTTCTATGACCGTGTAGGTATGATCTTGGCACATTTTATTTTTTCTTCAAAACGGCTAACCCGATTGTTCTAAAAAGTGCAAGAAATATATGAAATCGTAAGTTTGAACTCCTTTCAGAATTTAATTATTTTGTGAAAAAAATTATTTCCAATTTTTCTGCTATATGTCTATTTTTTTTTTTATTTTTTCATGGCTATTTTTGAAATTGAAAAAAAAATCATAAAAAAAGTTTACATTTACTCGATGCTCTTCAACAGTACCCCAGAGCTGTTTGAAAAGATTTACCAGGGCCGGAACATTTCCCCAGTCCGCCCCTGTCATTAATTCATTATTAAACACAACATTATGAGTGATAAACACTGCTACTAGTATTCTGTAAATAACTGTGACTGACATTTATTTTAAAAAAGCCCAAACAAGCCTGTATAGCGTTCAATCGAGGTATCTCGATAGTTGCTACATTAACTATGCGTATGAGGGACTGCATCATATTGTGATGCAATTTCAATAGGAAAGCAGCCAGATACGTACAATGACGCAAGTCCCATAAACTGATAGAGCTTATAATCCACAGACTTGATAAGTTTTCAAAAGTGAGATTCAAGCAGTATAGGCTCACTGGTAACTATTAAATATTAATAGTACTACCAATTGAAGATAGTAGACTTAAGCTTTTTCATTTTTTAAGATTGTATTGGTTGATAAGATTACTTATACATAGCATGTCCTTCTATAACACTCAAGTCAGCATTAGGGGACGTCCATAAATTGAGTCACAGCTTAGGAGGGGGAGGGGGGTTGTCAAGATTTGTGACAAGGTGTTACAAGGGGGGGGGGGGGGGGGTAGGCAACTGTGTGACGTACCATTTTTTTGTGTCTTTGTATTTGGCGCCATTCTTATAGATTCTTATATTTATACCCACCCTACAAACAGCAGATCCATTTCAAATAATTATCAAGTTTGACTACTCAAAAAGCAAACATAAAGAAATGATATAAATATTTTGATTTGATTACTCTATTGTACCTTTGTCACCTATCAATTTCCTTTTTTTTCTTTGTTAGAGGGGGGGTATGAGAATTTGTGACATATTTAAAGGGGGGTGGGTAATTGGTTTTGTGACCCACTGTGACATGGGAAGGAGGGGGGGTTCAAAGTGACCTAAAAAAGTGTGACATAAATTATGGACGTCCCCTTACTTAAAGTAACCCATTACTTATGAACGTGGGACTTGATTTGAAGAATATTTGGTGAAATTGTTATATTCCGCATCTCGACCAATTTGCATTTTTTTCTCACAAATTTTGTGTTTTCTGATAGATCTTGATTAGGTCTATTCAGAGAAAAACTTCGCACACTGGAATTAAGTACTACAAACATCTGAATCCGCTATGTTTCAATGTATTGGCAATATGTATGCTGTATTTGGAATAAAAACATTACAGATACTATTTTCCACAAAATATATCAATTGGGAAGTAAACTGGTGAAGTCAAATAAGGAATTTCGAAAGCCAAAGTGCATCTGCAAATGCATGCAGATGATGAAGCGTAGGTTAGACCTGGGGGTGGATACCATTTAACTAAAACTATCAATTTGAGTGTGCTACTTGTATGCTACTTGTGCGTGTATGCTACGTACATACACATACGTGAATGTACGTTGTATGTGCTACATGTATGCTTTGTGTGCTACTTGTATATTGATTTTAAGGGTACCATACTGTTGTTACGCTACATAATGTTGCACTACAAAAAAAGAAGTCTGAAAATTTTTAAAATTCACTTTTCAAATCATAAATGCTATGAAAAGGAAAAATAGAAGCTATGTTTACATGTCTCTATCAGAGCATCTTGCCATTGTGCATCACGCACATCTGCAAGAAATATCAACATTGGGAAAATACGGAATATGCATTGTAAGATGACAGAGATATTCACATGAAATGTAGTGGAAAGTCACCTTGACACACCTTGATTTTGAAACAATCAAATCCTGCCTTACTGTTTTAGGACCACATGTTGATTGATTTAATTGTTTTTCATTGATTTCACCTGTCAGACTTCTTAATAGCTTCGATCTATGTAAAAAATATATTGCAATTTTTTCTTTCAAAATGGCTGATCGAATTTACGTAGAACTGTGGAATAATGTGAGTCCATAAAATACTATAAAACTACTAATAACAGTATAAAAGTACTTACTTTATGTAAATACCATAAAAATTTCAATTCATTTGAAGAAAATACGTTGACCACATTTTTTCCATTTTTTATTCTAATAGTTTTAAAATGTTCAAAATGTTTTTCCCCAAAGTGCACCTCAAAGCACCCCATAGCTATGCACCCCATAGCACCTCAAAGCTGTTGGATCAAAAGTGAAAAAAGAAAAAACACTTTCATTTCATGCACAGTAAGAGGAAGTCTTAGCTTAATTAACATAACCATCAAATAATACCTTTGCATTATGTTTTGTCCAGGTTGGTGGATCATCGGGCGGAGAAGCGGCAATAATAGCCGCAGCCGGCTCGCCAATGGGTATTGGTACGGATATTGGCGGCTCAATCCGTATGCCGGCATTCTACTGTGGTATATTTGGACACAAGCCGACGACAGGAGTTTGCTCATTGAAAGGACTTACGTTCAGGAAAGGCGATGAAGGGCGCACAATGGTTTGTGTAGGCCCAATGAGCCGGTATGCTCAGGATCTGATGCCGTTCTTCAAGGTATTGCTCGGAGACAATGTGTCGTTACTACCACGACTCAACGATAAGGTAAACTAGTGTCCAAAATGAATAAGTAAATTATTGCGATGCTCCTTGTTGCAACATTCATTGTTACTTTGATGTTACCTTTCAAACTTCAGTCTAATAGCTGAATACAAATGGTCTTGAATAAGACTATTTTTAATGCAGTAGGTCTCCTTACAAAGTATTGTTCAAAGTTCAAACATTGTGTGCTCTATGCATTTCATTATGTATAATTATTTTAATTCAATTTAGGTGATCATTTAGTAGTCCAAGGCTGTTTGTCAAAAATATTGTAGGTAAATTAAGTAATTTTATATTGGGTAACATGCATTAATCATTGTTTGTTATTCAAAGTGAAATTATGTATATAGGTCTACATACCTAATATGAATCATTTGAATAGTCAGTAATCAGTTGAAATTAAACATCCTTGAATTTCTTTGTGGCAATTGCTTGACATTATTGCAATTCATTTCAATTGGTATATTATTATCAATCAGTCTGTACTAGAAGCCAAAATTGTTTCATTTAATATGAAAGTACTGGTTGGTTCCACATTAATCAATAATCATCTGCTATCTTGAGAATAATCTTCCTCAATATTCATGCGTGATTTTTTCTTTTTTTTGAATATTGAAACAAAATCAATCTCCTGATATGCTCTATTGACGTGTCAACATCATGTTTCTCTTATAGGTCAACATAGAAGATGTGAAGGTGTGTTACATGACAGAAACACGCGATGTGAGGCACAGCCGTGTTAACCGGGATATGAAAGCCGCCCTGGAGAAAGTAGTCGAGCATTTCTCAAACATCAGCAATCATTCAGTAGAGAAGCTTCACCTAGCAGAGATGAAATACGCTTTTAGGTTATGGCGTTATTGGCAAGCCATCGAACCTGGACCAGGATTGCACGTTGACTTGGCTAATAGAAAGGTACCTAGACTGATTGTAACACTTCTGACAATTTATGCCCATATATTTTTTTTCTCTAGGCATAATCTGGTCACGATCATGAAAATAATGAAGAGGATGACTCTTAACCTATTTAACTGTTCCATACTCATCAAGTTGATTGATCTGGATAAAAATTAATTAATTGAATATTGAGTCTCAAGGTCACACCTCAATTGGCCCTTTTTTTTATTTTTGCATTTCAAATCGGATAATTTATTCCAACAAGATTTGATAATAGAGATTGTTCGAGAGCACTCTGAACCGTCATTCGGGAGACCGAGGTTCAATGCCTCCCAGTCGCTCGTACTGACTTGGGGTTTTTCATGTTTCCCGCAGTCATTATTTTAAAGTGAATATTGGAATATTGGGTCCTTAGTTCTCACCTACCATCAGTTACGACCGATCCCTTCCTACGAACTGATTATTGATTCTGAACGACATAATATTCATAAAAATAATAATAATAATCTTTATTCAGGGAACAATATGTAGTGTATAGAATGTGTCACATATAAAAATATCAGATAATTATAAAATGATAAAAATGAATAAGGGGTAATAGATGATGAAGGACATTACATATAATGAACTGTACATTCTATCCAAGAGTTAACACAAAAAATATATTTGTGAAGGCCTACTTGTACTAGGGGGCAGACTTACCCTCTTTATTTTAGTTCTCACCTACCATCAGTTACGACCGATCCCTTCCTACGAACTGATTATTGATTCTGAACGACATAATATTCATAAAAATAATAATAATAATCTTTATTCAGGGAACAATATGTAGTGTATAGAATGTGTCACATATAAAAATATCAGATAATTATAAAATGATAAAAATGAATAAGGGGTAATAGATGATGAAGGACATTACATATAATGAACTGTACATTCTATCCAAGAGTTAACACAAAAAATATATTTGTGAAGGCCTACTTGTACTAGGGGGCAGACTTACCCTCTTTATTTTGACCTAAAAACATTGCATTATAATTAATTTTCTCTAAAACAGATGATTTAAACTCTACAATAATGTCTTTATAATCCGTGTACTTTAGTTCCCGGAAAATTTGAATTAGTGGAAGAAATTTTTTTGTAACATTTTGCCCTAGATTATTCTCATGAGGTTTTTCAACATTTTGAAATAGATTTTAACCGAAAGGGGTTCAACCAATTGCGCCTTTAAACTATGGGCCTAGGCCTACAGTATCAAGCTAGATGTGTACAATTTTCATCAACATTTATTTTCTCGTTTGACCTGTAGAGCACCAACAGAAAAAAAATCTAGAAATCAGTGTTTGCTTATGCTCGTCCAATAAAGATTGAATCATCAACTAGAATTCTTGAAAGAAAACACAAAGATTACATCTTGTGTTAAAATAATTCTATTCTTTAATGAAAATAAAATGTAACATACAAATAGACGGATACACTTCACATTGAACTCTCACAAGTAAGGTTGTGAAAATAACAAGAAAAAAGTTTTTTTAAATTGATTATTTCAGGGCAAAGTGAATACGTGGACGGAGACGTTCAAGAAGTTGACGTGTCAGAGTGAGTTTACTCTGGCATGCATAATGAAGATGATTGACTGTCACTTACCTCAAGAGAAGGCTAAATGGGCTGAGGCAACCACCGAATCGCTCAGGCAACAAATAATAGTAAGTGTTTGGCTCGATTCGAGTAATTTGTGTGATCAAATTGTGCTATGTGAACCTATGATTACATAATAGTGCATTGGCGGTAATGTCAAGTCAAGCTTACTGCTACATCTTCCGCTATAATCATTGTTGCAACAATGAAAATTCGAATCAACAAAGTTCGAATTAACAAGGGTATACAGACTGTAAATATATTATTGTTGTGTATTATTTATTTCAGTAAACCCTTGTTAATACAAACTCAGTTAATCCGTGACTTGACATATTTCAAACTTGAAGTCGGTTCCCAGGTGAGGTATAGGCATTTAAATGCTGAATAGTATGGTCAATCAGATTTCCAGCTAATTTGCAATTCAAACTAATATTTCGACCCTTCAATTGCTTCAGCACTGATTTCGGATTGGATAATTCGAGATAGTTAGTAAGGATAACTTCGGTTCCAGAAAATCAGAGCCGGATAACCGATTCACAGAACCGATTTAGAACCGACTCTCCGACATGTTTTGGTCGAAAATGAGAGAAAACTTTCATCTAAATTCTAGACGCTCTCTCACATTGGCGCGAGTTTATTTCTTGTTTTTAGGCGTCATCATATGATTCATATCATTCGGTAATCTTTCAGCCCATCAACATCTCTTCTGATGAAACAAAACAGTGGTAGGACACATTTTGGGTTTTACTGCGCATGAAGGAAAAAAGACAAATGAATAATGCACGCGTGAACTAGTATATTATATCTTTACAATTTATATTGCGACAAAACACTATAGAAAAACATCCATCGATTGTACATAATAGGCCCAACTCAATCAACATGATGGTTAATCAAAAAAATTATCACCGAAGGAATCGATTCTCTAATTCAGAACCGATTGAGCCTGAAACCGATTCAGAACCGGTTTTCGGTTAACCGAAGTTATCCCTAATAGTTGGAGTGAATTTCTATTATTTGATCATTATTTTCCTAATTTCCATACTTTTTATTTGACGTGTAACAATAGGCCTGAGTCAAAGTCAGCTCAGCTGTTCGCTGCTTTGAGTGTGTCATTCGAATGCGCTCTGAGCCTCTGACGAAACACAACGAGTACGAGATTTATGGTAAGCTCGAAATACTCGTTCGACAGTAACACTTGGGACGGCCGAGTGCCAAAGGAAACGGGCTTAAACATGATCAGTCTCTTACGTTGCTCCAGCTGGTAGCATAGCTTTCTCTTATGAGTAATACGAAATTGCTTCATTGCAAGTGATCATTGCCCAAGAGACTTAGTTCAAAGTGGAAGATATCAACATTCGTGTGTTTATACTGAAAGACTTTTATCCACGGCGAAAAATTATGGTCACAGACAGCGCAGTCCTGATGTTGAAGTTCATTAGTTTTAGAATAATCAAAATGGGGTCGTAAGATCACCCTTGTGGTGCCCCATCCAAACAATCCTATCTTTTATCCATAGCCTTAATTGGGGAACAATGATTGTATATCAAGTTTTGATGTTATTAAAAAAATTTAAAAAATAACCGGGAAGTGTGATGATTTTCGTGGAAAAGGAGTTTTTTGGCTAATCCAAATTTCTATAAATCCAAATCATTTTTTTGGATTAACAAGGGTTTACTGTATAACACATTTGGATAAAAAATATAGGCCCACTCAGTTGCTTCACCTATTTAAAGATCAAAATTAGATGAAAAATATTTAGTTTCATTGTCCCATTCTCATTCATAATTCAACTTTCAATTGAAAACAATACAGCTCTTATCTTATCATTCATGTTGATTCCTGAACATCAATTTAGATAAATCACCAATAACGATGGATCTATAAAATATGTTATCGCATATCAATAATGTATAAATTATTCAATATGTGGCTCAGTGCTCAATATGTTGAATAAATATTTGTGGAATTTTTGTGGAAAAGATTATAAACTTTTACTATGCAGTATGCACACAACACATGCTGTTGCACTTACATTGCACTTTACATGACAGGAGAAGTAGGTCAATACCAACTAATCATCATCTCTCATAGTCTATAGTGGCAATTTATTGAAATATCATTTATATTATAAATAAAATATATAAATAAATGAGTAAATATATAAATGAATATTATTTATATTAAATTTATAATATTTTATATCATTTATTTCACATCTGGGCCTATATATTTATATTATTTGGCAAATTATTGAAAATTATCATTCATCACTCTTATCTTGATTCATTTTTTGTGGGGGGATATAAATCATAGAAAACCATAATTTGACTGTACTTATTAGTTACCCTATTACGTACTCTTATAAGCTTATCTCCATTATAAACCTTGCACTGGATCAAAATATCTAACCTCGTTCTCATTTAACAAGTACACCTATACTGATTGATGTCATTACTGTGTCTATACATGCAATGATCTTCCATACCACCAGCTTACAGCTTCATATACTTCATATTTCATCTCCTTCCTATGTGGGTATTCATTTTTTTTTAACGGAAGAATGTTATAGAATGTATATCCATGTGTTGTTTTCATTGTGTAGTTAAAAGAAACGAGAAGGAACTCTTCGTCACCAGAACTCCTGACCGCTAATATTGGGGGATAGACCTACATGTAGCTTATTAATTTATATTAATTTATACATTATTAGCAAGCCATTTTGTTGTGCAAGAAGATCAAATAGTGTGAATAAAATGAATAATTCATCATGTATAAAGATAATAATCATTACAGCAAAACCTCGATGCATCGTTTTTCTGTTGTTATCATTTTTTTTTGTCCCACTCTACTTGCATATATATTTTTCCTGGATGGATCGTTGTCCTTCAAGGATTGTTTTTATTTTCTCTCTCCTTGAAAAAAGATAGAGGTTACTTGAATTTCCGCTGTATTGTTATAAATTGTTATTTCATTTTGTGATTATGTACTATTGTTGTTTTTAGGAGCATCTTGGTGAAAATGGAGTTATGTTATTCCCAAGTCATCCCTTCCCTGCAAGCTACCACTACTCAAGCTATTTGAGACCCTACAACTTTACGTACTGGGGAGTCTTCAATGCTCTGAATTTACCCGTCACTCAGGTAATGCTTTGACCTCAACCTCGTTTTGAAAATCACTCGGATTGTAAATATTTAGTTTGTTTTGGGGTGTGTACTAATAATACTGTATATTATTGTATAGTCGACTTAAGATTATATACTAAATTTTGGTCTACTTCCTTTCTCTTTATTTATAAAAGTTCAATGTACACATGTAAACGTTTTCCGTAGACGCAATCATTTATTTTCCTGGTAGGTCAGTAGATATCCAGTTCGATGCTGGTAACTAAATTTCATGTTGAGGTCCAATCAACTTCCTCGTGGCATTGTCAAATGGTGCTACAAATGCTTCAATTTAACCCTTTATAATTGGACAATTTTTCATAGAGGGATAGTGAGTGGAGTCACAAAATGATTTGCGTCTACAACTAATGAATGAGAGAATTATATCTACAACGAATTGGGGAGAGGATTTATATCTACAATCAATTGGGGAGGAGATTTATATCTACAACCAATGAGGGAGAGGATTTTCAATCCTATTTCTGCGTTTTGGAAATTTGTAGTTAGAGGTGTTGGAGGGTTATTTAGTTTATTTGATGAAAATAATATTTTATGAATATCTCGTCTTGTATCGTGTAAATAGATCAGCATTCGCAGTGAATAACCTGGAAATACATACATACATCTGCTTGTTGATAGGCCCACTGAAAATGACACTCATCTTGACTATGATAGTGTGTAATAGGCCTATAGATTAGAGGGTAAGTATGAAGCGTTTTAAAAATGGTTGTGTTAAGATACTAGTGAATAGAAATTAAAAAGAGAAGAAAATAATTACCAGTAGTCTAGGCCATTGAATTTGTGACTTCATTGAACTTACAAAATCAATGGCTAGGCCTATCAGAAAAAATAATCACCAGTAAGCAGTATATAATTTTGTAAAAACTAGTACAGTATCGTATTTATGGTACGTCAATTTCATGCGGGGGAGGGATGGAATAAAAATTCACACTTTTGAGGGGAGGTGATTGTGACAAATTGTCTTTGGAAGGATGACATCCAAACATCCCTCCCCTCCAAATCAACCACTGCATGTTGTCATAAATAATGTCTACCTTAAAGATAATGTTTCCATATTGAATATCTCTAGGTTCCACTTGGCTTGGATGCCGAAGGCCTGCCTGTCGGGATCCAGGTGGTGGCTGCTCCGTACCAAGACCATTTATGCCTGGCTGTCGCTCGTGAACTGCAACAGACGTTCGGGGGATGGGTGCCACCCTTCTCAATCTAGACTAAATTTTGCTGGTACCTAATGCTGTTCTCACATACCAGTCAGCATGTTGCTGATGAATGATTCTTGTACCTGTAAATGTAAAGCAACATATTCCACACAAGTTTTATCTCAGAGTGATTATTAATTAATACTAGACCTACAAACAGTGAATTCATTCATAGAACTAAAAGAAACTGAAACTAGCTCGGGGAATGCAGAAAAAGCGTTGATACGTTAGGTAGCCGAGACGTGTTAGCTTTTATGCTGTTATATCTCAGTCATAACCAAGTTTTTAAAATACTGTATCAATGAGATTTTTATCCAGTTTTGTGACTGGGGAAAAAGATAGGTTTCCCCTTTATATACAGAGAATTTTGATGAAATACACTTACTGAATTCAGAGCGTGATTGAGTCCATCTCTAACTCCTGCGCTCTTGTCAAAGAAAAGTATTAAGACAAAGAAATAGGGTAGTATAATACTGTAAGAGCATAAGAAAAGAAAAATGAAGATGCAAAAAATGTTCAACACATTTAGGCCTACTGTGTTTATGTATACAGTTGCTGGAAAATTGTATAGAAAATACACGTGATGGGAAAATTATGAATTTGTTGATATTTTCAGAGCAGAAAATAGAGAATACATTTCTCAATTACTTTTTCAAGAAATAAATACTCTCTATGATAAGCTGAATTTCAAAAACATCATATTGCAAAATTCTAGAGATTAAGTGAGTGATGAGTGTTATTTGTATTGTAAACTGTGGTGTAATAATTGCTAGTGATGAAGATGCTTCACTAATTTTATCTGGCTTGTAATTGGCTAGGGTGAGTATGCACGCATTTTGTGTATTCACATTATTTATAGCACATGTTCTTGGAAAGCCTTCAATACTGGTAATCAATTTTATATTAGGATATCAAAATATGTACAAATCAAAATTTAGTGCCTCGATTTCCCATACTCACTTCAGCTAAAAGCAAGATATAAAATAAACTACTGAGTGAGCAAGAACAATTCTTCCCACATAGAGGTTATGGGATTTTATACACACAGAATAAATCTATTTAATATCTACATGTATGACCTTTGAAGTCAAGTTTTAACGATTAATTAAATACTACGTGCTGATTAAAAGGCCGCTCATCTGTCTCCCGCTTCTCTGCCTATAAAAATCATGTAAGCCAGGGCGTGGGTTTGATTTCCAACATTATTTATCTACATGACTTAGCAGTTGGCAAACAATATACATAATCATTATCATAAAGTTGTGGGATTATAGGTATACAGCCAAATTGAAGGAATCGGACTTTTCTTCTTAGCGGTAACGTAATTCTATGAAATCAGTATTGGATTAGTGTTTCGTGTGTATGACTGAAAAATAAGTCCAGTTTTTTTCCATTTTTTGGTCATCGGTGATTGAATAATTGTTTTAGACTCAATTTGTAATTTTGTAATGCAAATTTTAAGACCAATTAGCCCAATTACGGACACTGAAATCCAATATTCAAGTCTGCATTTTTGTTTACCTTTAATAAAGTTCATGTTATTAGTTACATTATTAGTTCAGGTGAAACTCTGCAATCTCTCATCATCCATGTTTTGTATTGCCCTTCACACAAATATGAAATATTATTGTATAACAAATAATCTGTATCAATATTTATAGTTATTCACCACATTGCATTGGACAACTTACATTGAATTTTCATTTTTAAAAAGCAGTTACTTACTGTACTTAGTACGTACCATGAGTACAATGATCAAGGAGTTCTGTACATAACTTCTTTTCACTTTTTAACTAAGCACCACACTTTAATTTTCAATTTTGTATTTTGACCTGGTTCATACAATGTATTTGTGTCCTATGAAAATCGCGAGCTAATAATCAACAATAGTGTACAGTGCCTGTATCTATTTGATGGAAATATTGTTTGAGGCCGTAATGCGTGCCCCATGTGAAGACGTATCTACTATCTTGAAGACATAAGTTCTTGCCAAGAGGGTTTACGGCTATAAATCAACCTGAATTGTTAGCAATGCAATATAGAAAATATAGTTCAAAATATGAGCAAGTCAAATTAAATTCAAAATTGAATAGGAACACATGATGTGGAACGATCAAATTTGAAGTCGAGGAAAAAATATTCTAATACCAACCAATTTAAACTAGTTTCAAATTACCCAGATCACTAATTAATTAGTCTATTGGAAAATACTTCCCCGAGTAGTATGTGGCAATTTCACTAGAATATGGTCAAAATGAAAGTTTTTTCAACATGCTATTCAATATAGAAACTATTTTGGTACACCCTATAACGTTTGATACTTCTCCTTTACAAACACTCGCTATCAAGTTTGCATCACATTATGGCAGTTTTTTACAACTGAATTTCATACTTAATCAACTCGTTCTCGTCTCAGAATAATATTTCTATTAATGCATGAAACGTCTTGAAGAACAATAGTATTTTCCATGCTTTTTCATAATCTAGGCACATAATACATTTCTTGATTTACCTCTAGATGCCATACCTATTACTAGGTAGTCTCGAAATTTTCGGTAGAGTTCGAGTCTCAATTGAAAATTAATACATTTTATTTCTTGTATTTGAATTCTGAGTCTCATGATACTTTTTGGTCTCTATTTTTGGGCTATTTTGAGCGAACAAGCAAGATTGGAAGATTTAACCTTTTTTTAAACTCATTTATTCAACAGATTGACATTAAAATTAAACTAAAGCTTAAACTTGGATGTGGCAACTGAAAATTGTGAAACAAGTTTGTTTCCCCATCTGATTTTGGTTACAAACTTGTTGAATGATTGATTCAATCATCTTAGACTGGAGAGATTCAGAGAGAAGAATGTTACTGCAAATGTTTGCTTGTATAATATGAAATTGTGCTTCAACTTGCTCAAGTCTGATTTGAAAATGAGTCAAACTTGCTCTAATTCCAAAAGCTCTGCCTATTACGATGTACTAAGAATAATACCTCAAACATTATTTTAGGCCTTACTGTTTGCTTATTAATAAATTATGTCACAGTGAGTCTGTCTAGGTGCTAGCTATTTCTTGTTGTACCGATTTACTTGACTTCACAATTTTGTCCTACTTTTTAAAATAAAGCCTTAACATTTTTCTTTGTTGCCTCTTTACTTATGGGAGTCATGGCCTGTAGACAAATACCTTGCTCCTTTGTTACCTAAACTCTTGGAATCTGATTTGATTCTCTCTGGAATTTGATCTGCAATTGACCACTAGTGATAGGCGTGGCTAATCGTCAAAGCCACCTGGATCTATACTTCATGTGGGAATTTAGAGATACTCTGATAGGTCAATATGAAATTTCCCACATAACAAAGCCCATTTGATTGGATGTTCTGTTTTGTGACATTTATGGGCGGATCAATCACTATAGTCGTCAATTAAGTCGCCTTGGAATATTAGTACGAAACATTGATGTTACGTTACAAATTTACTTTCCACCCTTTTCCTTGGTTGATCATCCTTTACAGAGTTTTGTTCAGTTTTCTGTCTTCTAATCATTTTTCTGTTTTGATAACATTTAAACTTTATACAAAATCATTGTTCCCCAGTTGAGACAATGGATGAAAAATAGGATCGTTTGAACGGGGCACCACAAGGGCGATCTAACCTATAATTTATTCATTTATTTATATTCATTTATTTAATTATTTATAATTATTCATTTATAATAGTAGGCCTATATTTATAATTTATTTATAATTTATTGCACCATTTTCTGCAGAATCCAAGCTACATGCATCCTGAAGGAAATATACCAAAATTATACACACCAAAACTACAAGACAGTGTGCATACTCAGTTTCTCCCCCCTCACATAGTCTACGAAAAAATAAGCAGTTAAATGTGCGTGAATGTAATTTAATTTTAATTTCAGATGAAACCATTTTTATGTGACCACAAGTGTAGGCCTACAGTGTAATAAAAATATTTACAAATTAGAATAATCCAATATGAAGGAACAAGTATTTTGACACACTTGAAAATAAATGAAGATTTTCCTTCACAACATATTCCACTACATATTACAATAATGTTTAACTGAACAGTCTCATTTCCAAAGCAGAGGGAAAACATATTTACTGTACTGTAAATGTTTTGATGAGACATGAGACTTGGAAAATAAACAATCCTTTAGTTTCTCCATATTATATTGATTGATCATTTATAGAACATTTGCAAGAACTGGGTAAGGATATTTGCTAGGACATACAAGAAAAAAATATGCACATGAAGTACTTCATTTAAATAAATTTATTGTAACAAATCATGAAATCAATGCAATGGAGTATTACGCCATTTTGTAAAAACAATAAATAGAATTGATTACGTATTTTAGCCTAAAGCCAAGTCCCGCTTTGCTTCAAAATAATATCCATTGAATAGCCAACATACATGTTATATTTATAAAACATAAATTATTTGCACAATTAACACTAATGCAATTGTACAAAATAAACAAACCTTTGTCGTGGCTTATTTGATTGGTTATTTGGACGTAAGAGCAGCGATAATTAGTTTACTCGTTAAAATGCTGACTCACTGTGATTGTCAGAGGAATGTCAATAATGAATACGTACCTGTTATAATTTAGTACATTATTTTGCCGCGTTTACAAAGTCATAATTCAAGAGAGACTGTTTCTACTTTCAATGGACTAATTGTGCAAACATAAATATGGCTATTAGTAGACATTGCACTTTGAAATGTTTCGAGCGTCAAGCTGGATGATAGAATTGTTCCAAAAAAGACTCGGAAGCATTTCAGTTTATAAACTTGTACAGTAGACTGATTTTATTGTTATCTACCATCTACATCGACTAATTTGGACAGCTTCAGTAATGGACAGTACTAGTAATGGAGAGTTACAGTAATGAAGCTTGTAGGTCGGTATAGTATTTTTTTTTGAATTACCGATTTTTAGATTTTATAAACGCAAACAAATAAGAAAATGGATGGAAGAGTAGTTTAGTAGCATTCATAACTCTAATTTACAAAAATAAAATAAAATACATTAGGTTTACATAATTATGTATTGTCCTTCTGTAGGTATTACCTTAAGCAAAAGAATAAAGCTACAGTATTAATCAATTTGATCAAACAGATGCTGGTGTAGGTTGTTATTTGTCGATCATTCATGTATCACGTAATATTGATCCGTAATAGCTTAATACTGCTGGAAGCCTTGAACACCAATGGAATCAATGTAACTAGTCATACGAAAATTCTACACCTGCAAATATAGATACACATGTACAAATTGTACATTCAACGTTATTCTATATGTTGTGAATTACTCTCACTAAAATTTAACATACAAAGAGGCAGTCATGAATCGTAGCAATCTGATTGTTCCACCACTTTTCCCCCATAGAAAAGTACGGTTTCAAAACAAGAAACCTCTGTCCCGTATTATATTTCCAACGAATTGATACATAGTATCAAGTTCTCGTTGCATTCCTCTTGGCCCAAACACCATCTCTAAACAACACGTTGACAACAACAACAAGTCCACGTCCAATGGTTGGACAGTTAACGTCTCTTCAATATGAAGATTATCATACGAACCTGATTATTATTTCACATAACAAATAAATGGTTCTAAAAAGCTTTAGAAACTAATTAATAAAATTACAATCCCGTACGTAGATCTCGCTCATAGAGTGTCAGTGTATCTTTGCAGATAAGATGATGGAGACATTGTCAAATATAGCTTATTTAAATGTTACTTCTCTCGCAGTTATGGCAATTGGCACAATTGGAAAGTCACCTCAAAACATAAAAGAGAAACTGGATTCAAAAATCTTGAACCAAAATTGCTCTAAAAAGAGTGGACACTGCCAGCAGTTTCCACTACAAACACATAACAATTTTAGATGTTTAAACCGGTCTATAGAATGTTGAAAGAATTTACATATTTAAAAAGACATAAACATTTCTTTAAATAGGCCTCAATAACATTGAATATTTTCTTTCACCTTGAAAAAGATTATTTTTAAGCACATGTGGAACCATTTTCTTCAATAGATTCTTGATTGTCTAGTAAGATTTGGTAGCTAAGCCTATATGACAAAAAGGGTTACTGCAGTGAAACCTCTATGCATCGTTCCTGGATTTATCGTTTTCCTGCTTGTATCATCCATTTTTCTCACCCGACTACAATATCAATTATATCATCAATGTTTAATTTTCCTGGATGGGTGGTTTCCTGCATGGTTGGTTTCATTTTCATGGTCCCTTGTAAAGCAATATATAGAGATTTCACTGTATTAATCAGCAACTCAATAAAATGATATCCTACTTCGATTAGAACCCAGCATAAAAGCTCACTTCTTTTTCGTAATAATAATAACGATGATAATTCTATTGGAACAGAAGTTTTCAGACAGCTTTCCAATCGCACTACGTCTACAATCACATCTCAATCACAGATGCGGATATACCATCTCATAATGGCAGCCATGTGGCTTCCAGGCCAATCACGCTCTAGCACAGCAACAAATCATTTGCGCACAGGAAGCCCGCATAGTAGAACACCCTCAACGACATTAATAAACATCGATCTCAAGACTTGGGGAACATGGCCAAAATGGCGGCACAAATTTTCTGCGGATTGGTTTCGTCGGGATAAATTTGCATCGCCTTCAGTACTTGTTCCTCTGGGAATATCGATGCAAGATGATAATGCAGTCTTCTCCTAATGTCCTCATGCGTAGGCGTGTACATGAGAGGTGCATGTGGGGAGGGAGGAGGCCACAACATTGGAGGGGGCGAGGTGTGAGTGGGCGGTGCCGATGCTATGCGGGAGACGTTGGTGTGCTGGCGATCCCACGGCGCCTGAGTTGTGTCGCTGGCATGACGTTGGACGGGACGGTGCTGCTGCATGTAGCGGTGTAGCCGAGGGTCGCACGAAGGGTTTAACGTCAGCTGGCGCTGAAGCTTTCGGTGAAGGTTGGCACTGCCGTCGGAGGGTGGTTGGTCAAATGAAGCAGACGTAGGCCAGGTGCCGCCGGGCTGATCGGTTGTACGGACCCAGTTGGTGGCATAGCCTGGTGGTGGTGTGCGGAAACAGCCAGCCAAGCTGTCACTACTGCAATTTGGAAATTGAGAAAATATAAGTAAAATTACCAGTAGTTGGTGGGTCTACGTCTACCTAGATGTTATCGTTATACATGGAATGAAATTGAGAAGAAAATTACTCATTTAAATTTCAACATTGAAAAGGTTGGCGTAGCGTTAATAGATATAATAATGATTTAGTTTTCAAGTCCTACAAGAATAAGAGTACACAACGACTCCATTTACATGATTGAGTGTAGAAGGCATGATCAAGTGAGAAGAGCCCCCAGCTTACCTCCGTGCTGCGTTTTCTTCGCTGACAAGCGTCGGAGCAGTAGACTTCGTACGAGTCAATGGTTGTTTCCTAGGGGCTTCAATCTCGGCTGGCAGAGGCAGGCTGAGAGACTTCTGAGCAGGGCACGAGCCTCGAGCCTGAACAAAATACCAATATATTTTCATACAAACAAAAATTAATTTGTTTCTCTACAGCTGTCTACAAGTCTCAACAGCTGCGAGAAAGGATACAGTTTGTTTATACAATGACCTCACCAGCAGCTGGGTTTTTGGGGGTAAAAGACAAAGAATCATTGCAAGGCTACTATTTTGTGATACGGTTCTATTTCTTTTCACATGGTCAAGGTGAGAAAAACTAACCAAAGAAAATCATGAATTCAACTTGCACATAACTAGTCAATAGTTTTTCTAGTCATATGAGAAATAATGGAAATTTAAAGAAACGTACGTAGAAGTTTATGTCGATTTCCATTATTAATAATTACCTGCATCTGCCGCTGAGCGTTCTCCTGCAACCTTTCCGTGACGGACTTATGTGGAGTAGTGCGCTCTGGATGATGGAACTTGCATTTGTTTCCGTAGGTGCACTTCTTGCCGTAGGGGCAGGGGGGAGGGGCATCTCCACCTCTCTTCGAGCCCAGCCGCAAGAAGTTGTCCAGGGTAGGTCCGGAACGGCCCAGAGGGTCATCAGGGGGCATGAACCTGACAAACATAATACAAATCACGGTAAAAAATAGGAAAGACCCTAAACAAACGTCACCTAGGTGAAAAGTCGCAACGTAAAAATGTTATCAAGTGGAATCAATTGCCAGTAGACTTTCATAAAGGAAACAATATTATTATGTTGCCAAGTTTCATTCGTTTCATAATAGCAATACATGACTGAGTAGGCCTATTAATGAAATAAGTAGGCATGGCTGAAATAAAAAACTAACATTTGTGGTTTCTGTGAAAGAAATTTTTAATTTGATTAGTTGATGATTTTTTTTAATAACATCAAAACATGATACAAAATAATGGCCCTGATTATGGATCCCAATATTTTTGTGGAATAAAAGTAAATAGTTCAATACATTATATGAAATTGAAATAAAATCTTGCAAGGAGAGTGAATTTACAAAGTACAGTACATCCAAAGTGATTTTTTCAAAAATACTAGCGTTGCCAATCGATATCGGATATTTTGATCGATTTTCGATTCTGAGGTTTTGACTGATTTCATAATTAATTTGTACGGTTATTTCGATATCGGAATTAATTTATTCGGTTTCGATTATTTCGATATAGAATAAATAAGCAGCGGGCTGCCAGTCGTGCGTGAGATTGGCCATATCGCCGACAAGTGTGTGCTTGCACTCGATCCTCTGTTTTCAGGACCAGTCTTTTCATCTGCTGGCTCTGTTATTTTTAATAGGGGGCGGGGGAGGGAGCCGCGTCTCTTAAGTGCGGATATCAGATATTGCGATGTAAGCAATCATATTGGCACAAGTTTTTTCATCTGAGGTTGGCCTGAATCTTGATGCTGGAATTCAATCATAATTCTATGTTGTTCATCATTGAACTCTTCATATCTCAAAAAAGTATTGATGTGTTTGTATAAATCACTTACTAGACAGTATGAGTGGTTGCAAGGTTGGATCGTCGTATTCATTTAGGCTAGCATATAGTCAGGACTCAGAGAAAACATAGAAAAAGTAGAGCGCTGTTTACATCATCAAATTGTTCATACTTTCATCAATACGACCCAATAATTAAAATTTCAACTGAAGGAAATCTAAATGGTGAAAACGTTTCCTACGTTTTTGTTTGTATAGTACAGCCAGCTCACATGTTGTATTCTCTCTATCTCCTATCCCTCATCAATTCCATCTCACTGAGCATTAGGGAATGTGGTTTCTGTCAGTCAGAACGATTGTGGTCAGAACTCTGAATAGCTCTCAATGGCTTACTTCAGATTGGAACAATATTATTGTATCATCAAGTCATCAGGAAATACACATATTATTATGAGATGACAAATTAGATGGAAAAAAATGTAAAAGTACACAGAACAATTCGTAATGAACTCATGACTATACTATGTGAATATTCATTATGCAATGCATTACCGATAGTACTAAAAAATGTTATAAGAAAACACAGTTGTCTGTCTCAAGATATTTTCATACCCATGATAATACATATATGCAATAATGATGATTTCAGATTTCCTCGTCATTATCACACAACATTCTCATAAATGCTATCTCTAACGTCTTTCTTAATAGTGAAAGAGAGAACAGAGAACAAAAAACCCTTGTCCCTTATGAGAAAGAGAGAGAGAGGGAGACAGAGAACACCAACTTCCAGTGACATTCATGTCAAATCTATAACCTTGGATGTGATATATCACTACTATGGACGCTTGACCCCTAGTGTTAAGAATAGGGGAAACAGGAGGGCCGATTTCATCTAATAAAATACGTAGTTGTGACAACTTATGTGTGCAATTGTTTCTGAAATTCGAAATAAACGAATGAAACAAAAACACCAAATAAGTTTACGATTTTTGCAGTGTCACATTCTTTTTCTTCAGATAAAGATGTCTTCCCGGTCTTTACAAGCGGGTACTCGGTCTTCAAATCTCAGGACCGATGGCATCACTAGTTTCTAATCAAGTGGAGAACTGATACTGCTAACATAAACAGTATTGTCAATTATTGTAAACAATACTGAATTGAATGACTTGTGTTGTTTTATGGCGCTTCAACAACCGGGGTATTTGCACTTTATACTGCTGCATTTTCTGTACGGCCGATCGCGTGTTTGCCCAATGCTCAACACTCACAACCAACAGTGCCTTTATTATTGTTATTATTCTGTATGGTTCTCAGTCGTCAGTCGACGCGCAAAGTGTCAGTGTTGACGCAAAAGCAGATCCTCACTACGCGTCACAAAGTGATTACAGGCAACTAAAAAAACATGATTCAGACCTAAAAAAAAATCAATATTGTCGATCAATATTCGATATCATCATTTCAATTTGATATTGAATGGAATTCCTAATATTTCAATATTTTTCGATCGATTTCCGATATAGAACATTTCGGTATTGTTAGCATTTTCTTGGTCGATTGGCAATCCTAAAAAATACACTTGATGTAACTGAGTTCATCCTTTTCCTTCACACGGATGTCTGGTTTGTACGACATTTGAGATATTGCAGAACTGTGTTCATTAGCATGTTTGTTTCTATCCAATGAAAAACAGATAAATAAGACTGAAACCGGTAAAAACTAACATCCAGCCAAACGTATCTGCTTTCAACAGGACAGCAGAACTTGGAAGCTGGTCATCTTGCATCACAGAACACCGATGATTCCACGCATGTAGCCTAGTTACGGTTTAACATTTTCAAGGCTTTGTTTATACTTGGTACTCAAGTGTTTGAAGTTCGTTTGTTACAAATTATTTATAGCCCACGATATGATTCAAACAAACATATTTGAACATTCATTAATTCACACATATTCATTGCCATTGTAGCCTCGTTGTTTTAGAAGTTATCGGAAAACGGTATAAAAAGAAGTATATTGGAACTTGGGTATCTGGGGGATGCAAAACAACATTAGTTTATGAATCTATAGCGGGTGCTATTTTAGAATCGAAGAAATTTAGCAATATCAGATTACAAAAAAATCCATTGAACGCGAGTCAAACTATGCCTCACCTGTCGTTAACGAACGAGTACATCAGTATTCTCTCCTCCACGACTCTTCTGAACTCCGGCTTCTCTTGTACAAGGTCCCTGTAGTTGTCGTTGGACACCACTATGCCTTCCACGTCAGCTGCCAGACGCAAGATGTAGCGATCGTCGTAACAGACCATACGCTTGCCTGCAGACAAGACCAACTATTGTTGAAAACTAGAGGGATTTTGATGGCCAAAGTTTGTGGCCTAAAAGTTGATAGTACCAATTGCAGCAAACTTGCAATAGCTACTAGTAACAAGTTGGATAAAGAAGAATGTAGTAGGCCTACAGAGAAATCAATCAGTGATCATGATTAGGTACCGGTATTAATATTGTTTGCTATACAACCCATCAACAGCCATGTCTTTTGCAGGCATGTATGAGCAGATGATAAATGGATGGTGGTCAAACAGAAGGCCTTCAATACAACAAATATATTTACTAATCAAACTAAACTATTATTTATAAGGTCTTATACATTTCATTGAAAGGAACCCACATATTTAGATACCGGTACTGTATATCAAAGCCTATATCCTTGGTCCTTGGTCACCTCCATTACGGTAAAACAACAAAAACTACTGACGTAGACACAGAATCCATGTTTCTTCAGTTTGAATATCATGGTGAGTATACACATGCAGAATTGTAATTATCAAAGAATCAAAAATGTATTTTTGTATGCCTAATCTTCATCTTAGGCCTAAGATATTTCCTTCGCCCAGTTGCCTACTAACAACACGCAGCCATCAAACTTACCTCCAACCAGCCGAGACGGTGTGAAAACTAGTGCTCGTTCTCTCTCCAGCTCCGTCAATAGGTCTTGGTCTGTTATCGGGTTATCTGGCCGCGACGCTTCTTTTCGCCACTTTGGCACGAACACGGTGATTTCGCGGTGTCCTCGAGACCGGAACCTGTGACACATGTTGATGTTGAGAACCAAAACATATACAGAATCACTCACTCAAATATAAGGGCATGAATTCATCATGTTTCACTACTGGTACAAATTTTAAATTGACTGTTGAAAATGTGTTAAATTCTACATCAAGTATAGGCCAACTAAAATATAATCTAAAATAGCTTGCGTCATCATTCACTATTCTGGCAATAGAATTGAATTGATATTTATATTAAAAAAAATATTAACTTGAAAAAACTGAAACATTTGTAATTTCAAAGTGAAAAACTTGAATTAGGGCAGGCAAACCTTAATTGATGCATATTCCAGAATCTCGGTGACCTAATGTACGTAGTAGGCATAAGAACTCACCAGTCAACACATATCTTGATGCCTCTGCAAGAGAACACTTCCTTATTGCCGTGACTCATTGCTACATTACTGCCGTCGATCACGACAGGCCGTAACAGGATGGCGTCATCGACGCACCGCTCTGACTGGTCCTCGTCCGGAAGGCGGGACTCGAGCAATCGAGGAGGGGCCTGAGCACCAAGCTTGACAAGCTCTTCGAGAAGCTCATTCTGGCCGGGATCGGGGCCAAGCTTGCGTAACGCTGCCTGGACCAGCTGTTCGGTGTAGCCGAGCTTCAGACCGAACTCTACGCGGGTCGTGTAGCCGACTGTAATAAGGTACATATATTTCAGGCACGGCAATTTGTCAAGCTAAACAATTAGTTTTAAAAGATATTAGTTGGTCTCAAAACAAACACAAAATTTCAAAAGAAATTCTCATGTTCAATTTTAGTTGAAGGTACTTACAAATTAGTTTGCACCACAAGTTCATATTTTAAAAGAATTAATTGATCATCAAAATTTCGAGCAAAAATTCTAAAGAAATGTATTCCAACAATGTTTTACTGATAATATGGTTCAGGCTTTGAGAATGTATAATTTGTTATAAAGAATTTAATGAATTAGCATGTCCGACAGAAAGGAGTTGAATGAGAAACTTGACAAACCTGCAGAAGGCTGCTGTGCTGACACATTTTCTTTGGCTAATCTTTCTGAATAACATTCCGCTCCCAAAGCTCCCAACAAAGGCCTCTCGGAGAGATATTCCGCCCCTAGGGCCCCTAGAAGAGGCCTATCACACAGGTATTCAGCACCTAGGGCTCCTAGAAGAGGTCTCTCTGAAAGATACTCCGCTCCTAGAGCCCCTATAAAAGGCCTCTCGGATACGTATTCAGCGAACTCGGCCCCGAGCGTGTCTGAGACAGTGCGACTGACGTCGTGATGCGACGCGACTCCCGAGTCTTCGTAGTCTGAATCGTAACTCGAATCGTCTCCATCTCGCTCCCAACTGCAAAGCGTGTCGACATACTTCTGCAATGAGACAAAATGTCATGTGTGAGAAAGAGAACAACAGTACGGTACTAGCATCAAGTAAAATATTGACCAACTTGACTTGAATGAAACAATTCAGTAAAGCACATCTATGACTCTTCATGAACTCTTGTACTAATGAAATAGATATAAATAAATACAAAATCCATTTTCAGTTTGCCATTTTTAAACCACATTCCATGCTTCTTCTCTTTTCTGAATGGAACATTCCAAATAAAGACTAAATCTATACAAACTCTTCACTCACTCTGAGAATGAGTATTGTAAATTTCTAAAATAATCTGCTCGATACGGTATAGTTTTGAGGCGCAATCGGTTGCACTACTTGGAAGAAAAAAAAACATTTTGAAGTTTTCAATCTCCATAAGAAAAACCCAGAAGAGAAAATTTGGAAAAACTGTTTCTGCAAATAAATGAATGTAATAATGATGAACATTATTCCAAAGTTTCACATGAATCGGATCAGTCGTTTTGAAGAATAATGAATGTAATTTGTGTACATCAATGAAAGCTGTTAACAAGTCTATTGAAAAAAGCAATAGGTAGGCCTATAACCAATCAAATAATAAAAAAAAGTAAAACGAGTAATGAATAGAACAGGAAGGCAGTGATATAATGGTTTCAAACTTGAGCTGTTTTCTATTCCATTGCATTTCATATAAATATTCTTATTGCTCATCCAACAATGCACACACTGCCGTTTCCTAGGATTAATGAATTTTGATTTTATAATGAGTCACAATGCTTATTCAGCTATTGCCAGTTTTGAATAATCAACTACCATTACCATATTTGGGTGTTTTTATTCACCAATAATAATACCACCGATAATTATTTCCAATAATTTTGAGAAGAAATAGATTATATTTGAAATATTACTGCACTGTGAGCTCTACTCACCAGTAGGCCTACCAAGTTATCTCAAAAACGTTATGGTAATACAATTTACTCATATAGGACCAGTATTATAAAGTCTAATTAAAAAGTTATTCACCAAATAACTCACTCAAGATCTGATTGGCAGTGATCCTTGTGATTTTAAATTTTTCTTGACAAAACACATTTTTTAATCTAGACATTATAAAAGTTTACAATATTATTGTGAGGTGGTAGGCCTACTGGCATTGAAAAAAAAAGTTCTCTGCTACACACCATATGTTTGGCATTAACTTCTTGTTTTGATGGCTAACTAAAATTCACTACACTTGTAAACCAGTACTAACAAAAAAACGGTGTCACATGTTGTGATATCCAAAGAAAAAACCTAATATGACATATTTCTTAAATGCAAATTATGTTATCTTTTTTATCTGAAATCACATGCCCTTTAAATTCCACATGTTATGAAAAAAAATTGATGGATGCATTTCAATTGAGAAACAAAACTCTACATCCTTACTCGAAGAATAAACCACGACAAGCTATGAATAAACCTGGAGAAATGCAACCTAATTTCGCCAATAGTATTAACCACAATTGCCCACTTGGTGACGTCAAATATCAGAGCCAAATCGAATGTTAAGATTCTTAATTGTAAATTTCAATGAAGTATTATAATCAAGAAGACCGTTTTCGGACATTTCTTGTCCGAATGTGTCTAAAAATAGAATTGTGGTTAATGCTATAAAGATACGAAAAAAAGTTTAGAAGCCATGAAATTCACAAATCGCCAAAAACACAGCAACCAAGATAAAAATAGAAAGTTGCATCTCACATGAGAAGCATAACCATGGTAAAGGTGAATGTGAATATTAAACTTAATGCAAATTGAAGATGAAAATGTTGTCTCCACAAATATAGTAATAATGTAGAAGCTGCAGACCCCCCCCCCTCCCCCCCGCCACCATCACACCAATCGGACATCATCCTGAACCGGATACACCGGCTTTGACGGGATACACACAGCACACATACAGCTAAAGAGAAAACAAGCTGCTTTGCAGTTCAGTAGAAAAAGAAAGCGAGGTGTATAATAAAAGAAGGTGTACAGTCCAGCCCAAGAGACCGTCGTCGGCCGTGTTCTCTGGTCTAGCATGCAGCAGCAGCAGCACGTTCTCGGATCCGGGTTCGATCCCCCGACAAGGTCCGGGATAGTTCACAGTGGGCGCCGGCCTTGACCCGGTGATCTCTTCCATTAAAACCAATCAACCATCTCGTATAGGCCAGGTTATTCCGCAAGCGTAACTCATATACGACTGATTGACGTCAGATGTGTTATTGTTATTTTTGTATTTTTTGCTCCTTGGATGAATGCGTCAGGAGCGTATAACTTACAAATACACGGGCAGCAAGCTCGCGAATAATGAAAGGCGCCCGAAAAAAAAACACCGTTGCGCCTTATAATTGATAAATGAACTTTGTATAGTATAATCGTCAAAATCGATGAACATTGAAATGCCTCTAGTTCCCGATTAAGATTTGAAAATCGAACATGGGTATTTTATCAAGTATTGTACACAGATAATGCTTGTCAGCAATACCATGGTCGTTTTCATAGGAAAAGTAAAATTATTTGATTATCGAGTCAACTTAGCGATTAAGATGAGAATTATTGATATTTATTACTTCATTATAATACAATACAAAACCATGTAACCATTTATCGACCGTAATTATAATAATGATAGATAGTTCGTTCTGAGCGTCGACATTCGTCGTCGTGATACGATGTCTATCTGTGAGATTATTATTCCAAGAATCAAGCAACTTATAAATACAACGAATGTCTAAAAAGTGAAAAGTGTTCAAGGTACACTGGCAGCTATACCGTAGCCGGAACTAGCGTCATATTAGGGATCAGGGAAAACGCCATGCATATCTCGTCACGTTCGATGGATGAGCTCTCAAAACTGGAACAATTTCAGACAAAACCCTCGAAGCGCTTCGAGGCAGAAGTTTTTCGCGAAAAACCCGTTTCCAATCACAATAAAAATACAGACGACATGTGAATCATCAAGTTTGGGGGTTCATAAGCTCATAAAAAACCATACAGATAATCAACGTCCAGTATCGAGCAAACTATGAGCAGATGGCTTTCAATAGGTTTCTTCCAACTGTCACATAACCGCATGTGAAAATTTTGGCTGACATCACGGCTTTGTCATATTGGGTTGAACGACGCACTCTATAACCAAGAACTATTAATGAATGAGGTGATAATTCTATGAGGTGTTTTGGGGCGGAGGGAAGAAAACGGTCGTGGCCTGCTTTCAATTAGCCATCATAGATCTTTAGTCTATGCCAGTATACACGATATAACGACAGAGAGAAAACCACGGAAAACCTCCAGCGAGATGGTCGGCCATGACGGGAATCGAAATTCCATCTCCTGAATGACGGTTCAGTGCGTTAACGACTGATCCACCCACCTCAGTAACCTTGTTGACAATGATTTAAGAACATCTAGCATGCATTAAATATTATAACATCCTTGATCCCCTTATCGTACACATCCATACTAAGACAATACCAATCAAAACATGTAAATGAATGAAAATAAATACTCAGGCGGATGTGCAACAGGTATACATGTGTCCTCGTCACACTTTCACCTGGACGAGAGCTAATCCTCTCTACAGACCTTGGCCGTCAACACAATGTTACGTCAGTCACAGTGTGTCCGGGTAGCGACTTTACAAGCCCGTATTGGCCTCAACGCAATAGCTAAACTATAGCTCCCATTATTGCAAAATAAATAGTAAATATATTACTTTTTCTCTGAAGAGAATGCAGTATGAACCTACTTCAACTAAACCTAAGCAAAATACAAGATGGAAACATTCAAGAAGTTTTATTAGGTAATGGGACGGATAGTGGGAAGGAAGCGGTCATGGCCTACATTGTAGAACCATCTTGGCATTAGGCCTATCCCTATACTCCTATAGGCTACAGAGGGTACACAAGAAAAACTCATGTAAAGACGGAGGGTGACGGTGATCAAACCGAGGCTCGATCTACCCTCACCTACCCGGTCACGCGGGGTAAGCGCGTTACCAACTGAGCTACTAGTACCGGTTTCTTGAAGTTACGAAATAAAAATGATATTTTTCTCGAATGATCGTACAAACTAACCTAGCCGAACTAGGCCGAACCTAACATATAAAAATGCCTTTCAGAAAATATAGTTGTATGAAGATTAAAGAAAAATCACGGTGAGATTCGACCTGATAACCAGGAGACAGGCATCGAGCTGTTGTGTTTACTGAGCGTCATCACAAGTGAGAAATATAAACAATGTGCTGCTATTCAATGCTTGTTTCATTGGGTAGGGTGTAGTTGTAAAATACTCTTGTCCTGGTAGAACACCGAATAAGTCCACTATAATAAACTCAATGGTACGGTATAGCCAAAGAAACGTAGATATCATCGATGCGACATCACTCACACGAAAAATGATCGGCTTCACAGTCGAATAAAAATAAAATCGATGAAATATATAACAAAAGAGAACAGGGACGAACCAAAGAAGAGTATAGGTTTGCTACTTGCTATACTGGATATAATTAAGATGATCTATAAATAATTATGTTCTCTCTCTACGACGATTTTGGTTTGCTTAACGACTACACAGGTAGATATTTGGGGGTACGGATAAGTATGATATTATTGATGATGTTTACAAAAAGAAAGTCACATACAGGCGGCTGTGTCTGTAGCAATAATGAGAAGCCTCGCAGGCTTACGACAAAGCAAATTCGAGCCATGTATAGGCCTATATTATAGACATTAGACGCAAACTAGTTACTTGTTGTAGTATTTGTTCAAAGATGCGCGAGTTGATACATTTCTATTCAAGTAAGCCTATTGAACTGATGCGAGAGTTCGTCCAAAAAAAACTCCAACTTCGGTGTCAGGGTTGAGAAGCCGCAGGCGCTCGTATTTCACGCCGCTAACTCTCACGGCCGTAATTTTGGTGATATCAATATGAGAGTTTTTGCATTCTGCTAGTAATTTAAAAACGAAGGTTACCGTAAATACAGAATATTGAACCAAAAATTTGTGATTTTTCAAATTCTTCAAATGAAAAATGAAAAAATTTCTAATTTACGAAAACCTAGATACATATGTTTTAATACCGAAAAAAAACCATAGAATGTGAAACATATCAGAAGTGTGAGCTAGGGAATTAACGGCGTTTATGTGAATCTGAGTTCGGCGGGCTAGTCTACGGTTGGCGCCTAGCACACGATGCATGTTAAACTAGAGTCTGAAGCGAGCGAACAACGAGCCCGTGTAGAGCGCCTGCAAGCACGCTGCTTATACAATAGAGAAATTTATCTTCACCTTCTTTTTCTAACGAACTATAGTGTAATTGAATAAGAAAGAATGAGGAGTTGGATACCAACTCCAAGATAATTATGTGCTCCTAATTAATGTGACATTCTATTTATTTTTTCAATTCAATCAGTTTGTTTGGAGATGATACGTGAACGAATTTCATCACATTCTTGGATCACTATTTTATTCATTCAAGTATTATCATCAACTGATTCAATACACAAAAAATATTATGTCATATTAATTAAAGAGCATATAATTATCTTGGAGTTGGTAGACTTTTTTATTCACTTTTATTTTTTTACTGGATCGTGAACATGGGAAAAGATAGTGAAGATGAATTTCTCTATTGTGTAAGCACTGTGCATACACACACTTGATCAGTCAAACTTTAGGGGACACATTCTTGTAAAAATTATCGTTTGCGGTCAAACTACAATTAAACATCAATCATTTCAAATATATCTTGATCAATTGGTTAATCGACTCGAGCCTATATATACCTAATACACAAAGTTCACTTTGAAAAAGACCATAATTATAGTCGTTTTATTTTAATTAGAAAAGATTGACCGAAATAAACCAATGCCAGTAAAATTAGGGACATTTGAGCGGAGATATCATTTGGGGAAAACAATGTTTTATGTTCCTTTCAAATATATGTGTCATTTTTGCATCGATTCTATTGGACGATGTCACGATACATATTGTCTTCGAAAATCAGCAAACAGGTATTGAGTAAATAACAGTTGAAATTACTTGTCTAGGCAATTATGGCTGGTTACTTTCAAGATGACAAAATAATTGATAGGGACGAATTAACATGAAACCTTCACGAATGTGAATGTTATAAAACAGCTAAATAACTGTCCAGACCGCTATATGCCTGGTTATAAAATGACATAACAATTATTATTCTTACAACTGTGGTACCAGTATCTGTAATCCTCGAAGCTGATGAAAAAAAAATACCCTCGCGGTACTAATATTGGACCATGGGTTGGAGGCTTGGGGCATGAAGCCATTGATGCGTTGGATGCTGATCATTGTTATCCTAACAACTCAACAGCCAAGTTAGTATGTTGTTAGTACGAAAGAGAGGATGATGATGCATGATGTTCATAAAATCCCGCGCCTTATGCGGGACTCGAACCCACACCCGACTTCAGTTTTCAAGGCAGTGGTCGGACCATGGGCCGACTAACCGATTTATAAGGGAGGCTCGAGTCAGATGGAAAATCATTCCTTCACTCATACTCAAGTCAACTATCGGTAATACTGAAGTTATACCCCCACCACTCACCCACCCCCAGAGTAATGACGTCACGGCCGCATGGTCCAATACCTGACAGCTGATCTACCACGTGACTGTCGTGACCAAATGTCAGCCCAATCTCTATTGCACGTGGAAAGGAAACACTTCCACCGAGCGGAGAAAACCAGGCTATTCACACGACTATGACGTTCACGGACTGATAAATTCGAAAACGTTGTAACTAGGCTCACGATAAACTGCCGAAAAGATGCGGGTTGTGTGAGTGATAGACCAATGAATGTCAGCTGGACTAGACATAAATATACCTCACATCACGTTGTCCAGAAAACTTGCTCCACACGTTAACAAAAAAAAACATAAATCTAATGTTGAAGCGGGCTTGAAACAGCCAAACAAATATTTCGAGAATAAAAGAACAATGGAACAACATCCATCCTTGAAGTGTTACCATAATGAGATCAAGTAACCACGTCGTTGAAGCGCCGTAAAACCATGATATTTATTCAAGATCAAGTGACGAAGACATGACAAGCACAATGCGAAGTCGTGAAAAGATAATCACATCACTATCATGCCCATACGCAGTTACTGATAGAACTGAAACCATAATTATAATTCATCGATATATATTAACAAATATATCATTATATAGCAAACTATAGAACAAACTTTTCTGATAATCCGAATAATCCTTGTTGTATTGTACTTCCATAATAACGATAATCCACTAGAAATTAAACCTGTAGCAACACTGTCGTTGGCACCTTGAAATAATTATTACACTTACACACCCACTGTATTAATTACTACACACTGCAACCTTGGCATGACTTTTGGTGGCACAATAAACTTGGCAATGCAACTTGAAACAATGAATAAAATAATAGCGAATTACCGACAGATTTTGTGTCGCTAATAAATACACCCTTAACCACTTTTTTATAAGCACTCACTTGGTTTGGATTAGATCCAAGGTCTTGTTTCATTGAAGAACTGTCATATGTTAATGTCATAATAAGTTTTAAATCGTTGGTACTCGGCCGATGTTCGGCGACGACTGGCATTAGCTTTGCCGCGGTGACCGGACGAACACGGTTCGACCAATCGCAAGCCGTGGCTTGGATCCGGGAGACCGTGCTACCACCTGGCGGACGAGCCGCTGACCTAATTAGCACCAGCTGATCATCGTGACTGTGAACTTCCGGGTGTCAAGGTCTCTGTCGTTGACGTGCATTTAGAGCCGGGTTCGAAGCCCGACTTCGTCGTGACCACAGGGTTCGATCCCCGAGACGCCCGATTTATTCGACAAGCTTGAGCAATATACCTCAACAATATCGGCAAATTACTTATTACTGATCAATGTCTTTCGACCGTTTGTCATTATTTCTTCCGAATAGCAGATAATATATTGACTTCCAATAGTCAACCCATCACGTATGTTCAGGAATTTTCTTTAAATTGAAGGAAAATAACAAGACTTTCACGAAAGTTAAACAGATCTTATATAAATTGGGAGGACACAACACTAATTGAACATGTACGTGCACGGTAAAACCAGAGATTTGTGGTATATCAGAAATTCAGAATAGCCATATCGAAGATGTGCAAGTATATGCTCTTCAAACTTCATCACCAATACAGTTCCAACAATTTAAAGATCCTTCATTACATTAGCCCGAAGTACCGATTTTCTGTAATACTCTGTATGAATGGTATGATACATGATAATTTGAAATGCCCTTATCCAATAATTACAGAATTATAAATGATTTCACGTAGCTCGCCTCCACATCTATGATTCTATCTATAAGAGCTCAATCTAGCGTGGTGTTATCAAATACTCGAAATTGAAATGTAATCAAGTGTTTTGCACAAAGTCGCGTACCAGTTTTAAAAACAGAACGTACATAACCGAGTAAATGACCAACCAACCCTTCGCTGACAGTTTGAGTTCCAAGCAAAAGATGTTTCAACATTAATCAATTCCAGCTTCCGATCCAATTAATCACAGTGTGGGTCAACACTGTTGCTCATCAATCAGTCACTCTTTTAGTACACATAACCGGTCCATCTTGGCCCGCCCTAGACAGAAGATAAGATTCGCGTCACGGAAAATTTGTATATAAAACACTGTAAAGTGTATAACATTGAAGAGAAATTTGGTTTACGTGTCAAGTACGTTCACTGTGTGTGAGTAAATAAACCCACGCCTTATTAGTGGACGCATCCACAAAAAAGTAGATTATATATTGAAGAGAAAAGAGAGAGGTATAGATCCGGTTTACCGCCCGCGCCGCATTCGGCGATAAATTAAATAATAAACACGAGTTCTCGGGAACCATACACGCGTTTATCTTCCACGGACGGTGGCCGCCTCCCAACATAATAAACACAAATATAACCGTTCTATTTGTGTATCTTTTGTACTTGAAGAGATTTTCATGAGTGAGATTTACTATAAGACACGCAACTAAATTTACAAAAGTATTTGATGTTTAAGGCTGCAGTAAGTTTCTGTAAAGTTACCCAAGTTTTTACAATTCGTTATGTATTCATTTTTTAATTTAGATTGGGTTCTGAACTGATGACTGCGATCTATTGGCATCAGTGAATAATATATGAGATGGTGGGATAATGAGATGAAAGGCTATTTTATTAGGTGTTTTTAGATAGTGGGAACTGGGAAGGAGTCGGTCGCGGCCTGTAATTAAGGAACCATCCAAGTAGGGATGACCTGACATCGACAGATGGAAACCACGAAAAAAAACCATCAGGATGGACCTCGGGATGGACGACCATGGCGAGAATTGAACCCCGACCTGCTGAATGATGGTTCAGTGTGCTAGCCATTCGAACATTCGTCTTTTTATTTAGTTGTTTTTCTTTCGTGAATATTATATAACTTATAAGTAGCGTATTTACGTTTCAACAACTGTGTCTTATGCGTGTTTACTGTGTATACGTCACACATCAATGAAGTCCGAACTAACGAGTCACAAATCACAAGCTATAATAAAGAATAACACAATATATTTAAGGACGTAATAGTAAATATGGGTTTCCCGATGAGGAACCTGGTGGCCCTCATCGGAACAAGTTACAACTTACAATAATTGATTGCATGGCTAGATTCTATATGAAACGGTTGTGCGTAGTCTAGTGGGACCAAGGGTCTACAACGATGGTCTACTACCAAGGAATTTTAGAATCAAGTCTATTTTTTTAAGCTCCCATTTTCGCCGTGATGATCCCCCCCCCTCCAATAACTGGTGCGAGGTTGACATTATATGTATACATAATTTCAGATCGCCCATAGGTTCACCCTGATTTAGCCTGATAGAAAAATGACTTACTTCTAGTTCAAGCTGTACATCAGGCATGACTGTATATACATATTTTCATCCCATATCCCACAACAATATAGCTATGTTTATCTTCGCCAAGTTTTCCTCATTGTACCACACAAAGGAAGCTTGTATTCATCATAGGCTACAAGCCAAATAATTAGTAATGTTTTGAAGATTTGTATTTTGAATCTAATATGCGAATATTTTCTGTTAATAGTGTTTTTGCACGGCATTGTTGGTCTTAGAATATCAAACAGAGCAGTTAGATGACAACTTCAACGCACATGGTATAAAAACGGTTCCTACAAATCTGTTTACTTCATTCGCTGTCCGGGAAACCCATCCGCACGCACGGTGCGGCCAGTAGATGGAAAGTCCCAGCCGACCCGTCGGAAGAAGCAACAGGTTTAACCACATACACGTGAATATACATCACGATGGATTTTATTATTAGATCTGAATATTCCCCAACTTCAACTTGACCGACTATTTACTTCACCGGCATCAAACCACATCCTTCCTTTCTTCTATTCACTTTATCACACAATGGGCGTTTAGTCGTAAGAAGAAAACTTTGAAAATTATCTAGCTCTAAAAGACGAGTGAGTATTGGTTAGAGAAATTTCGTCCATTCGGTCGGCTCGCAAATCGAACAGTATCCAAAATCCAACAAACGTTGAATTGATGTTCAAGATGCAAATTAAAAGGCAACTATAAAAAGTATAATACTGAAATAAATTGTTATACCATGAACATTGAACAGTTATCACATGGGTGTCGATTCAGCGAAATATTATTTTTTGGCAACTGGTGTTGAATGGCAGAAGAGACGAAGATTCTACACAACTACATAGACGCACATACCGGTATCTTTGGAACACCTTCAAAATGGTGTCTGCCTACATTTGAAACAAAATACCACTGACCTAACCCAACAATATATTTTAAATTTACAATTAAGGAGTATTTTACTGCGATAATTATTATTTATACCATTTAGCACGTAAATTTGATCAAATGTACTTTTTCATAGGCTTTTCCTTAAAACAAGGCATTTCCACATTTTCCAGCAGCAGTAAAATCACGACTGTTGCCCTCCAGTGTGACCTCACTGGGCATGCAACTTGTTAATGCAGGTGTAATATGCAGGTCGTTAACTGCATCGCATTTCCCGTCATATAACAACTGGGCTAATAAACGTTATGGTTTTATTAGGGTCTGGCCTGTCTATGAAGAGATACTGACTGCCATGCAGCTAGCCGTCGGCTGTAGGACGTATAGCTAGATAGGAAAGATTCAACATGCATGTGTTTATTAGAGCTGCAAGTTTATTAGGGCAATCGATTTAGATCTATCAGGTACTCGAATAATCAGTGTATAGTAGCAGTCTGTCAGTGGTTTCCTTTAGGGCAAGGATTTAATTACACGGGCAAAACATATGGCTTTCTTGTTAGGGTTATCTATAAGCCCGAGGTTAGGTGTAGTGTAGACCAAACGTAGAATATTATTTGCGTACACAATATAAATCAACATAATATTCTCCACCCGTGCTCAACGAAACGGATTGTGAGTATAGAAAAGTAAGCTATAAGCATTAAGCAACTGAAATATTAAATAGCTAGCTCTCAATCAAAAGAAAATAGACATCTCCTGTAGTTGGTGTAAGACTTAATGATCCAATCCAACCAAGCATCCAAGTAAAATCGAGTGCGAACGCATCGTCGGGTTCCAAACACAAGATTTCTCACTAAACAAATGAGTATATATGTATATATACTTGTCCCGTTTCACTTCCTCCCCCCTTCGCAACTCACCTACCGGTACGGACACTTTCGAAGTAAGCCTATACAGTGTCTGGAATCAGTGCGTACACATGTTGACTTATTGCCGTTCCCCATTAGCCTATAATGTGCATGTGCAAGTGCAGTTCAGCTGCAGGTGCCTCGTTAATCAAGACACGCAAGCAAGCATTATATTATTTCCATGTACAAGCCTTAGCTAGTATATTATCCTGTATAAACAGTGTCGTTATGCCGGATCTCAGAAGCAGACCACTCGCACTCGAGAGCTAGCTGTGAACCTCGCCCGATTCACTCCTTGAATCCCACGTACCTAATTAAAATATACACATTGAGAATATATTCCGATCATTGTACTAAGGCTCCTGTGTATCAAGATTACATATTTTCAACAAGAGTATCTTAAATATGCATATATATGTGTTTGATCATTTATACCTTCCAACTTTGTTTATTGATATAGGGGACCCTTTCGACTATACGTATCGCGTAAACCAGCCCGAACCAGCCCACACCACACAAAAAAATCTATTATTTCCAATATATGAAGCTAAGGTATACTGTTGGTCTGTTATTATAGTATGTTCGATATTGATGCTTTTTGCCACATTATTTAAAATAGCGTTGAATAATGGTGATAATAAATACAAATATGAGACCGGTAAATCAGTTGGTAGAGCGCAGAGCCGTCACTTTAGGAGACCCGGGTTCGATTCCTGTCACGCCATTTCATCCTAACTGAGTTTGTATTTGTCTCTTCTTTATCGTTGGACTGAATTCTGGGTTGAGATTCATCAAGAACAGACCACGACCGCTACCTTTACACTGTCCAAAACACCCGATGAAAAATTGTTATTCTCATTCATCATTCACCAACGTCAATAAATCCTCGTCGTGATTATTCGTTTGCGTCGGAGTTTCGTTTGGTTTCGTTTTCGTAACCCAATATTAAAATAATAGAAGCCACTCTCCATAGCTCAGGCAACTAGGGCACCGCTTTAAAAAAAGTTAAGTCACAGTATAGGGCGTGGGTTTGAGCCACGCACAAGGCATGAGTTTTTGTTAACCTTTTTTACTTATATCATTAGTTCACTGCAGTCTCATTGTCACCTGCTCATACGTACCCTCAAATGACCTAGCTGTTGGTGGGGTCATTAAAGGGGGGGTAAGGTGCAAAACTCAATTCTCACCATTGGTCCGTCTCATTATGTTATGACAGAAAACGCCCTTGCAAAAATTCTTACCCCATTTGACATGGGAGAAAAAAAAACGTGAAAAGTCGATAATTTTCGACCGGGCCTAACGAAAATCTCCCTTATGGAGAATAGCATGTAACGCTTTATTGAGCTAGGAACGTAGAAGAACTACGATAGGTAGAGAAAAAGTGTTTCTACAAAATATCTGCGCTCGAATGTCATCTTTCGTTTGATATGTATAACATAGCTACTTATTACCACCATATAATTTCAATTGATTAATTCGCATGGCGTGTGGCTTTATGTTGCAAATAGTTATTCCACCAATAACCTTGAACTGTCAACACGTATTTCTACTATGGCAGAGAGAGGGCGGGTGTTCGAAGGGAGGAAGTGGACATTGGTTTATTTACGACATTGGTTTATTTACAATGGTTGTCAAAATCTAGAATGGCAGACGTTTGTACAACACTGAACAAAATAAAATCATATTTGGCGAATATTGGACGTTCTCACACAACGTATTTTTCAAAATATTTTTTGCAAATATTTAGAATAGTTACGTATTTTCAAATGGCGTTTTCTGTCATAACATAATGAGACGGACCAATGGTGAGAATTGAGTTTTGCACCTTACCCCCCCTTTAAGCAAACACTCAACATCAAAAATGGTAAATAGAGTATCTGGCATACAATTATGAGAGATGAGATGCTGCCCCCCAACACCAAGGGCACTCATCAAATGAACGTGCATGGCTGTATACGTGTTGGGTCGGGTCAAAGATGTTGGACAAAGAGCTAACTGATAACCGAGTCACACCACCACACTGACGTCACATCCTCGCTAATGACGTCAGTGTTCATGGCCTACTTCCGGGTTACAGCATTATCGCACACACACACACACAAACACACTGATAAGAAAGGTCCGGGTTCAAATCCCATTGAAGAGGTACACATAAACACACTGATCGACGACCACTGGTGAAGCTTGAACCAAAAGTCTTTTTTCCATCTGGCTGAACTGATCAATCTTGTGATGTACATATGGAATTTGGAAAGTATCAGGCAAACAGAAGAGGGTCTTTTACTTTTTGGGAGTAATCGTGATACTGATTACTCGTCACAATTTGAATGGACGCATGGCTTGGTCATGAGTGTCGACGGATATAATCAGACATATTATGTAAATAATCTTGAAAAAATATATGAACTTCATATCTATACTGTTCAGTTGCAACGAAAATTTGGCAAGGCTATTGGACAGTGATAACCTCATAATTATCGGATAAACTTTCAACTACAAAGTGAATCGGAATTGTAAACAAGTGTTGACACAAACATTTTTATCTTCAACTATGTAACTCAAACAACAATGAATAATATTAATTAAATAATAGTTGTTTTCTTATACAAGTTGACCCGATATGACAATATATGGCATCTTTTATTGAGTCACATTTTTGTTGTAACGTTGATTGTGTCTTCTTTTCCTCCTCATTTGTCATGCATATTTATATTCGGTTCTGATATGTCACTAAGGTCATCCAGCTCCTGATCGACCAAACATTATTGATTGTTGTTCTACTATGTTCAAGTGCCAACCCTTTTGGCGTCAGTTTTTTATCAACTTTTTTCTCTCCATCTTCCCAAGACCTAACAGTCTCATGGAGAGATTTTTTTACAATATATGTAGAAACTAACGATTTACAACTAAGACTCAACCGCCCCCATATAACCCAGCTGTTGGTTGGGGTCGTTAAACACCATTAAAAGGAAGACTCGACATACAAGGGGAAACCGATTACACAAGATGTGATTGGATCAAGGATTGACCAGACCCACCCTAGATAACAGTATACAAAACGGTCTTGTTTTTAAATGTCGCCCACGTGATAGATATATCATGTTCGGGTGTTGGCCAATCAGGTCACAGCATGCCCATATCACACTAATCGCTCCTCACACATAGACATAATATAATATGAAGCAAGGGCATCACTTTCACTAACTTATAGGCTATTATAAGACTAATTCATTCATATTGAGAATTTGAGATCACTGACAGGAATGACATCACAGGATTTAGGCAACATCCATGCAATCTGTAGTAGATTATATTAAAGTAGAGGGACCCGTCATGTAAACCATGACATGACATTGAATAGAGAAAAGTAAATAGGCCTACTTATATCTGACGCCAAAGAATTGATGAAAAAAATTACGTACTATTTGTGATTTCAAATGATTCAAGTGCTCAGCGAAATCAGCGGATTATATTTTAATGTCTTCAAACGTACCGGCACATGTAGCTGAGTGGCTATAACGCACTCGCTTCATGTGATCCGGGAGGTGAAGGGGTATAATATCGGACCTGGCTCGATCCCCGCCACCGTCCATCTTTACAGGGGTTTTTCGTGGTTTCCCTCTGTAGCCTAGCTAGGCTAATGCCGGGATGGTTCCTACAATACAGGCCACGACCGCTTCCTTCCCACTATCCTTCCCAATACCTAAAAAATCCTAATCCAATCAATCATTCATTCGACGCCAATAGATCTTAGTTATCATTATAGTGCGTCGTTAAAACCCAATATTGAGAAAAAAATTACGTCGTCACCTTTGGCGTGGTCAAGAGGCTACTTTCACATCCTATGAGTAAAACCTATAGTAAAACCTATAGGGGGACGCAAAAAGCGTCAATACAGGCCTTTAGCTCCCAACACATGGTAGGTAAACGGTAGAGCCAATCAGTTTAATTATTTTTGCAATAAAACAACAGTGAGTATATCTGTGCCTCTACGTTCAGTAAAAATCATATTTCTATATTATATTATACTCTGAAAAAATCGTAAAAACAATGAAAAACAGGTAGAAACATGTTGATTGTTGACAATTATTTTGAAAGGGTTGAAAACATACCACGAACTAAAGCTCTTCGTATACGAGCACGCATTGAATACTAGTGATCATTTAACCGAAAACTGTAAGTTAATACGGTGATTGGTTTTAGATGCCCACAAGCCAATAGGCAAGATGTAAAGAGGCCTCTTAAGCCGTCCATTCGTTATGACAGCGTGCGTGGCGACGACAGGTGACAGGGGGGGGGCGTGGTGACAGGGGACGAGAATTATCCTGCAAGTTGGTTTTTAAATGAGACTAAAAACAATAGTTAAAAATCACAACATATGTGTAGATAGGGCCTATTTTTGTCTATGTCGTCAAATTTAAAATAACAGATGAGCCTTTACCATAGGCCTGCCCTCGAGACAGCATTTCATAGTTAATTTAATCAAACAAAGAGTTCAAAACAACGTAGGGGAGGGGTAGAGATCGGCCCGGCAGGGGAAAATTTGGAATAATCATTTTTTTCACTCGTCTACTCCTGAAACCTGAGCGTGGGAATTCTGTGATAATTTAGTTCATTTACTGACTAGGGAAACACGTTATGTGTTGCCACGTTGATGTATGAGCTAGAACATATCAACATATCTTTGGATTGGTTAAATTATAAATATCCACCTTGAGATCCAAACAATTACGTCACTGGCCTCCTATTTCCTAATTCATTTCTATAATAATAAAGAGGGTCTGTTTTAATCGTTTCCAATTAATTGGTGACACCTGTTGATTGTATTTAATTGGATTTAGTTGCTTGGATCTAGCTTTGTGTAATTTAAAAGAATTACATTATATATTTTCTTACATCAAAACGGCTGATCCGATTTGAGTGAAAGTTCGGAATAATGTGTTTCATTATTATATTGAAATTCCCTGAGAATTTGAATTCTCTCGAAGGAAATATTATTCACGATTTTTTTCCTCTGGGTTATTCTCCTAGGATTTTTGAAAACTTTGAAATGAGTTTTCTCAAAAGTGGTCCAACCGATTGCGCCTAAAAACTATACAGTATCGAATTAGATGAGGTCGCTTGTGTATGCCAAGTTTCAACTGATCTTGAATTTTTGTTCTACCTGTAAAGCGCGAGAAAAAAACTTTCTTTCGAGTAAAATTGAGTCTTCGCTTTGCTCATCCAATTAGTATTCAGAAAATTACTTTGGTCTGGACTATGACGGTGTATAATAATTTACACACTTCACGAGTAGGCCTATAACTATAACACACAATTTTGACAATGGTTTTGCAAAATCGAGATAATATAAAAGAGAAAAACTAACGACGGGTATGATATTTCAGAAAACTGAAAAAAGAAAAAAAGAAAATCACATATATACCATGCAAAGTAATACATTTCTTATGGGCGGTATGGTTAAATATTCCATCTTGAAGGGGGGGGGGGGTATTCTCTTTGAGACGGATGGTGAAGTCAAAATTTCCCTTTGGGGGTATAATAACCCCCCTTCTCCTCCCAATTCAAACACTGTAGCCTGTAGGCCTATATATAGGAATGCCCAATAATATTAGCCAAATATAACGTGCCGGAAACATAGGTTAACGAAAGAATTCTGATGATGTGATTAAAGAGAACGAAAGTTTGATAACCACATTCATCAAAACACAGTTGGCAATGTGTGAAACTCGAATTGCTACAAGTAACATTAGCACACTTTCATAATACGAGTCGTAAACAACGTGGATTACATTAAAGAATCTGGGTTTTTATTGTATATATATTTTTGTCTTCCATGTTCTGTGGACTGTAGAGTTTAAAATGCTTGAGCTTGAGGCACCTATAGAAGAGTATTTTTTGTTGTGTTTCTCCATGCCATTATTTACGATGATTACGCGGCAGCAACGCGCGGCGTTTTCAGTTTTCCATGCTTTCATTCATTTGCTCAGATTATATTGGGGTGAACGACACACTCCAATAATTTAACTAATAGGATCTATATTGACGTCGGTGAATAATAATAAATGAGATTATATAAGATGAGATGGAATGGCATTTCAATACACAGAAGAGGATAAATTAATCGACAGCTGTTATTAGCTAGCTAACCATGTCCAGTTTTCACTTGGAAGAGGGAACGTCAGAGGGAAACCACGAAAACCTCTGTCAGGAATCAGGATGGACCGGATGGTCGACCAAATGGCGAGAATCAATTCTCACTGGTTTCTGGTAACTCTGTGGTGATGCTCTGAAAGTCAGGAAGTATAGTCTGTATCACCATTCTGGAATAACTGTCGGAGATCTTTGTATAGTTTGCTCTATTGTCCGGCGAGAAGGTAAGCACATAGATATGTTAATCATCTCTACAGACTTCCTTGCACTGATACACTGTTGCACCTTCAATATATGTAAATACCAAGAATGACTTGAGGTTTGACTTTAGATTTAATTCTGAAGCGATGTAGCAACGTTGCAGAACAACCCTTACCTATACTCACAAACTTGTCCTCAAAATGCGGGACAAAAGAGTTCCTTTGTTACTGTTGGAGTTATTATTGACATGTTTATACTATTCAGCAATTAAGCTGATCGATGAGATAGGAACAGACTCCAGAATGGTGAGACAGATTATACTGAGCGCGAATAAAATACAAAAAAAGTTTCAACTCAGATCTGTCATTCTTCTATTATGAAAAAACATTTTCACAGCGTTAAAAATTAATCGGCATTTTAACAATCTTAAAAATCTAGTTATATTGATGTATATTGTATAAGACAGTCAATGCGCCTTTTCGCCTATAGACAATTTAGGGCACTCATAAAGTCATAATGTGAACAAACCAAAAGAGTTATTAGCTTAGCTCCATTGAAAATTATTGTTATTCCAGAGAAAAGATAAGATTACAGTTTTTGTGAAATCTTCAATTACAGACAACAAAGTGTCCCTGCACAAAAAAGGCCAAGAACCACTGGTATATATAGTAAACACTATACATAGCCTATACTATTTTATTTTTTTATATTCAGATTGGGGTTATGTAGATGGGACGCACCCTAACGATAACTGGGTATATTGGCGCCGTTAAATGATGAATGGATGATTCATAATACCTTTACAATTTCAAATCAATGTTTCAACTTCAGAAATTATCAGTATACCGGTAGCTCAATAATTAATAAATTGATAATATATACCCCTCATTACTCATCACTACGAATTGTGAAACAGACGGCCAACCTACCGAATGTCGATAGCCAAGATATTTGATTGAAATCAGTAAACCCCCCTCCATATATACTGAAATGAATGGATATTTTTTGCTCAACGACGCCACCAACAGCTATATGTAATACGGGGGTAGGAATGAGCAGGTGATTATGAAACTATAAAGTGATGATAAGTGAAAGGACGTTTACAAAAACCCATGCCTCATGCGGGACTCGAACCCACGCCCAACAGTGGCTTCAGTTATTGAAGCTGTGCCTATGCTGACCGAGCTACCGAGGGTGACCACATTTATGCTTGTATCTACAAAAGAAAACGGTCATCTACCAAAATAGCAAACCATATATACTATCATATCATATTAGTAAATCGTTTTTTAGGTTAGGGCCTATCCCTATACTATGATATTTCAGGACGAAGTTTACGATAAGAAACATCTGCATCTTTCAAAAGTATTAAATATTTCGAAGCTGTATTGAGTCCTTAGCTTTCACTATTACAAAAGTTTTTACAATTATATAGGCAGGCATATCAATTAGTTTCGTGGGCTTTGGCGCAATATTACCATCTTGTCGACGCGCCGTTAAACCTCAATGTAATTTGTATTAGGTCCAGTATTACCAAGTCCAGTTAGTATTTATCTGAGAGTTGGTGAAAACAAATATCACAGGTAACCATGGTGATAACAAGTTTGAACTGTCAGATAAAGGTTAACTAGACTTGGTAATACCAGGCCCTAATCAGTTTATTTATTTATTTAATTATTCATTTATATTATTATTTATTTATCAATTAATTAGTATTAATCAGTTTATTTATTTACTAATTATTTTTCAACATGCATTAAATTATTAGTATCCGAGTCGATCACGAGTAGTTCACTCCTCATTGCTCAGGGCATACGTAGGGAAATGGAGGTGTCAATTCGTTTCCACGGCGGAAACACCTGACATTCTGAAATGTTCAATTCCACCGGTCTGGCCTATGCAACAATTAAAACTTATACCTTAATTTATTTGCCTGGGCGCGCAAGGCCAACAATGGCACCAAGCCCATGTCCCCCCACCGCATTCCAAACACACCAAAATGTTACGTAAATAATGGAAATATTACCGCTGCCCGTTGGCAAGTTATGGTACACACAAAAGAACTGAATGAATGAATTGCTCGTATACGTTGCAAGGCATAAAAACAAAACTCGACCAATAACCTTCAAACAACTTCATACAAGTTATAATTGCTATTAATTATCATCCAATGAATTGGATTACTTTTGCTAGAGGTTCAAATTATTCATTAGTCTACACTCCACGCAAGTCGGAAGGTCCGTTGGAACCCCCAAGCGTTAGTGATATACTTGATACGAGAAAACGATCGGAGCCAACATATTAAGCATGTGTTTACCTGACTCGATATTGAATACTAATCAATTAATTGTTATATTGAATATCATATACAAATATACATATATATAGGGCGTATCATAAATAAATATATATATATATATATATATATATATATAAATATATATATATATATATATATATATATATATATATATATATATATATATATAATATATATACATATATATATATATATATTTTGGCCTCAAAGAAAAAAATGTGGCTAGTCCATAAGCTTTTTTGTCAAATATTTCGTAATAAAATGAATATAAATAATTAGGTTATTATATCATTATATTTTTAATATTCTAATCAATATTCCAAACGTAATATAATACGAAAATGAAGTTGGAAAACGCAAAGACATCGATTTTAAAAAACATAACATCCAGGACTGCGCCCCGGACTCTGAGTACTGGGGGGCATAACCCCCCCCCCCCCCCCCCCCTCGTTCATCGCAATAAACGAAATATTGGGAGGGACCTCATCAAGAATTATTCTTGCCTACCCTACGATTTTGTTTGCGTGACGCCCCTACATATAGTTCATGGCATGAGAAAAAAATACAAATAATCACCAGTCACCAATAATCGGACGGTGTAGACCTACCTACAAGTCAAAAAAATGCATGGTACAAATACAAACCCCATCTGACCGAATGACATCAAGAGTGTGATAATGCGGAATTATTAGTAATTTGCCACAGATCTTTGTAAGCTCGGCCTTGCAGAAGCCAGCAGGAGGTATCACGATCGCCGAACAGAGATTATAGGCAAACCGGAGAGAGCTTTGTATTGATGCTGATTCTTGACAAGTTCGCGATTATTGAAGGGCAAATAGAAACAATAATCTCTTGGGTCTGTACTGGCGTGGGTGTTTTGGTTGGTAGCCGTGATAATGGCAAGGGGTTCCTATCCCAGATTCATAACGCAGAGAATAATAAGAGACTTCACGATCGAGGCTTGATCGAGGCAAATATCACGATGATTAAACCATAGACAATGGTCTCAACACATTGCTATTTATATATATATATATATATATATATATATATATATATATATATATATATATATATATATATATATATTTATATATATATATATATATATATATATATATATATATATATATATATATATATATATATGTATATATATATATATATATATATATATATATATATATATATATATATATATATATATGCAGCGGCGGCGCGTGACGTCTCCCCAGGCCGGGGCAGAATATTATGATATTGTTTTATAGTATTTAATATTCTCACAATTATTCGTGTTTACTCCTATTTTCGCGATATTTTATGTTGTTGGAAGAATTTTCCCATCACCATCCACTTTATTGCCCGCTAAATTGAAGATGTGAGTAATAGTATAACTGTAAAGTAAACTGTAAATGTAGAATAATCAATCTTTTCACCTAATTGATTTGCTCGTGTACAATTACTAACCTATACATACGTTGATCATCAACTCACCACCATAGAACAGCCTATTTGTATAAAAAGTCCATTCTTCTGTTTCTGTTTTAATTGAGAGAGAGAGAAAAACACCTCTCGGATTCAACTGTGTTCATTGGTGTCACACTCACACTTGTACACATTTGACACGATTATTGAAAATGATTGATTTAAATTTTAAAACTCGACAGTGTAGGCCCCACACATATTCGAAAAAAGAAATATTCAATGGACAACACTCCGCAGAGAGTTACGAGCTCTTCCCGTGGCAACCGTATGTGAAAAACTAAAACAAGCAATGCACTGGTCATTTATTTCTGTATTCACAAGATACAATCTGCATTCCTACCCTTATTTTCCTAGAATCACAAATGTTATACTGCACAAAGGCATTGTCTAGTTTACAGGGATGAAGACAGGTGTAGAGACGACTGCGATGAACATTCGTTGCTCTTCGCTCAAGTTCGTCAAGCCACGGGCAAATATAAAACTGCCCCGGTAGCAACGTTAAAAGTCGCATCTTCCCTCTCACTCTATCAGAGAAATAACATTGTTCCCATGGCCCGTGTGACGTCACAGACGGGGCTAGCCCTGCCTGTGACGTAGAAACTACTGTGTTTCCACGCGTAGCAGAGACCGTTTCATAGGGCTACTCTAAGATATTCCACATGACGAATGACGAGGTATTCTGAATGAATTGAGAAAATAATATAACATGAAATAATTATTGAGAATAAGGAAATATTTGTACAGACAGATTGTCAATAAATACAACCAGGGCACTGCCCTGTTTGCCCTAGTGGAGGAACCGCCACTGTATATAAGTATATATGTATATATGTATATATGTATATATATAAATATATATATATATATATATATATATATATATATATATATATATATATATATATATATATATATATATATATATATATATATATATATATGTATATATATGTATATATATATATATATATATATATATATATATATATATATATATATATATATATATATATATGTATATACCGGCACAGTAGCTGAGTAGTTAGCGCACTTGCTTCGTGTGACCCGGGAGGTGAAGGGACAGAGTGGCTGAGTGGTTCGATCCTTGCCACCGTCCATCTTTACAGGGGTTTTTCGTGGTTTCTCTCTGTAGTCTAGCTAGGCTAATGCCGGGATGGTTCCCTCAATATAGGCCACGACCGCTTCATTCCCACTATCCTTCCCATTACCCATAAAACCTTCATCTCATCATTCCATCATCTCATTATTCATTCATCCGACGCCAATAGATCTCAGTCATCCTTACAGTGCGTCGTTAAAACCTAATATATAATATATATATATATATATATATATATATATATATATATATATATATATATATATATATATATATAAAACCATAATGTGATGACGCAATACTTTTTTTAATGTATGGCTACATATTTTATTGTTAACATCAAGAATTCAAATTAATAGATGTAAGATCAAGCATAACAAATAATATCATCGACAACACTACATAATACACGATACACTTCTTAAATGATACCAGTAAGGGTTCCACGTTGGTCTTCAATGAGATGGACACAGAGGGGTATAAATACTAAATAATGAAACTAATTTTAAAAGCCGAATGTTCATCACAATTGATGCAAATAGAATAATGATCATGTTGAAGAATTAACCTCGGAATCAACATTCAAGTTATAGATTTTCATGTTTTCCAGCAGAAATTGCCCAAAAATAATTTTAAACGCTTGAAACTTGCATACTAGGCGTTTGTTTGTCTTGCACCAACCTTCACCAAAGTGTAGCTGGTGCAGGAAGGAAGTGCGTCATATTACGGTTTGGTGCAGGAAATTATCCCTAAATGTTGAGGTGCAAACATGGTGCCGATTTCAACGTTCCTAGATGCGAATTTTTAAAATGGGAAAAGTTATTTGGGTAAAATCACGGAGACGTAATTCCGTATGTCAACTAGCTTGGAACAATTACAACCCTTATTCAAATATAATTTTTCATTCTCATTGACACGAACAACTTGTAAGCCTCCATAGGTCCGCTTACAATTTGATTTTGGCGCCTGTCATCTTGAACTGAACTAAAGGTCTGTTCGATTTGTCTGCACCAAGCTACACCACTGCACCAGCATGTTCGATTTGTCTGGTGCAGACTACTTTGCCGACTCTAGTACAGCACCGTGCGTGTTCGATTTGGCGCTGGTGTAACTTGGGGCAGCTTTTTAGTGCACCAGCTCTGGAGATGGTGTGTTGGTGTAGTGCAGATAGTTTTGGCGCATTTTTCAACATGGAGGGTCCCGCAATGAAATTAAATCATGAAAATATTAATCACCAACAACAATCCAGTAGTCCAAGACGGGCATTGAGCTTTTTTTCTGACGGCGAGTTATTTCTATAGGTTATTTGTAGCCCATGCTCATAATAATATAGAAAAGCTACGATCAGGTCTCAAATGCTCAACTCAAATGCCGCGTAACGAATTCGGACGTGTTCGATTTGGGGTGTGATATAGCTGCTTGGTGCTACACTAAACTGGCATGATGTAATTTCCATAGTGCACTGAGCCTACACCAAGCCTACACCAACTGCCCCTGGTGCAGACAAATCGACATAGCTGGTTTTTAGCTGTTAGTTAGAACTAACTACACTAACCAACTAGCTCTAGTGAACTCAACTCAGACATACAAACACGATAGTGCAGCCATACCGGCACAGTAGCTGAGTGGTTAGCTCACTTGCTTCGTGTGATCCGGGAGGTGAAGGGACATATCGGACCCGGTCCGATCCCCACCACCGTCCATCTTTTTACAGGGGTTTTTCGTGGTTTCCCTCTGTGGTCTAGGCTAATGCCGGGATGATTCCTACAATATAGGCCACGATCGCTTCCTTCCCACTATCCTTCCCACTACCCATAAAAACCTTCATCGCATCATCCCATCATCTCATTGATCATTCATCCGACGCCAATAGATCTTAGTAATCATTACAGTGCGTCGTTAAAACACAATATAAAAAACAAAATTTAAAAAAGTGCAGCCATTAATTTTGTGGCCACTACATAATTCAATGGTACCGGTGCAGCACCACGGTTACAAACAAATACGAAAGTGCAAGAACTGAAGAACTAGTTCAGATAGTGCAGGACAAACAAACAGAACTACTATTGAGCAGGTCGTCAGATGATTAGAATTTTCATAAGTCTTGCCGTTCAATTAATATTAAAGCTTTAGTTGTCAAGAAATTGTTATAGCATTAGCATTATTAGATTTTATATAAATCTGTAGTAATAAAACAGATTCTTCATGGCGAAACAGTGCAGGTATTAGAATCGCACTAGATCCTACTAGGCTACCAGTAGGCTTTGGTCCAGGCTCAATTAATTTGAATGAATGAATATTAGGGTTTTAAGGCGCATCGACAGCGAGGTCATTTAGCGCCTGTCGAAATAAGTTGCAACAAAAGGTGAGAAGTGTTATATAAAGGTGGAAGTGAAATTTAGATGAGAACACCTCAATATATATTAAACTAAGACTAAACTATGTCTAAAGTGTCTAAAGACGTTATACACTAATTAAAAAAAAAAAAAAAACGAAAAAAAAAAAAAAAAACGTTAAAACCGAACATGTGTGTGCTGTCAATTAATTTATACAAATCCATTCCATTCCATGTACAAAATCAATCTAATAAAATAAGGTGGGCCTACGCCCTACAATTGATTCACTGTCATCAAGTTGAACAGTGTTCGCCACTTTACCTGTTTGGACTCCAGTCAATCCAAATTTTAGTCTTAGGAACATATTTTTTTTTTCGTTTAAATATTGATTGCTTTGGTATTATCAACTGAACTAGAAGAAGTTTGCTCAAATCGAAGCCGCAATTTTGTTTTTAATCGAATTCTTATGGAAAATCAAATCAATTTTCATCATCTAATGTTGATCATTTTCATTCCACAATTCATTACAAAATCTTTACTGACATGTTCGATGTAACAAATAAAAAAATAAAGTCAAATCGGATGAAAATTGCTGTGAATTTTCAACTGAATCTAAATTAATTCAGAATTTGATCAATTAGTTCCAGGTACTGTACCGGTAAGCAAAGTGTATGTGATTAAATTCAAATTTAGGCTTAACAAAAACTAAATAAATCAATTTTTTTTATAAATTCACAGCAAATTTCATCCGATTGATCTGAATTTTTTCATGTTGCGTAGAACATTTTTGAATTTTAAAAATAAATTGTGGTAGGGTAATGAAGATCATACATGGCCACCAAAAGTGACAGTGGTATTTCATAGAAATGCAATTTAAAACGAAATGGCGCTTTCAATTTGAACAAACCTTTTTTCAGTTCAAATGATAATAAATACTAATGCAATCAATAATCACGGAAAAAATATGTTACAATGGTTCGAGGTTACGCCCCTTTCAGGGCTTAGATTGACTGGAGTAGGCCTATGTATGGTAGGCCTATTAGCGTACCCAATGCTTGGTAGGTTCGTATGATCATTGAGTATATAGTGTTAACCTATAAACTCAATGGTATGATGTAGGGTATTTGTATTTTGTATTTGTCCGATTGACTACAGTTGCGCTCAGTTGAGCGGTGGCAGTTCCACATCCAATGTAGTAGGATTGTTATAGGAACTAGGAAGCAGGGCCAGCAGGAAGTTGTGTTTGTTATCAATACCAAATTGGCAACAGAATAGGCCTACCAAATTCCATATTTTCTATTTTGGAAAGTAAAATAATGAGAAGAAATATGAAGGCCTTTTATTCCAGTAATAATAATAATAATAATAATAATAATGGTTTATTGTCTTTTTGGTTGATCACATAGATGATATAAAACGACATTTAAAGTAATAAGTTGGGTAAATACAACAAAAAATAGCAAATAACTTTCACTATACACATTGAAAACGAATAAAAATAGAGAACAAAGGTCCAAAGCAAAGATAAATATGGAGTATTCAACAGAATTCATCGACTCTGTAAAAGCATTTTTCGGTGAGAAATTTACGCAGAGCTTCTTTGAACACATTTCTCGATGATTGTTTACTGGAAACTTTGAGAGAATTTGGCAGGGCATTGAAAAACTTGCATCCTGCATATATAGGTCCTCTCGTGAATAGTTCCAACCTGTGAGACTCTAGTACATACTCTGTTTTTTTTCTTGTATCATATTCGTGAATCTCATCGTGAGTAACACCCACATGATCGTTCTCAAGCACAAACATTATAGCACTTTGGATGTATAAGCATGTGACTGTCAGTATATTAAAATTTCTGAATAACGACCTACAAGAGTCTTTGACCCAAACCAGAGCACACGGGTCTCTGCTTGCGCGTGCCATGATACGCAGAGCGCTTTTTTGTAGCCTGAAGAGTCTTGTCACTTGGGATGAGTTACCCCACAATACTATTCCATAACGTAGTCTCGACTCAAAATGGGCGTAATACAGCATTCTTACAGTGTCTAGACTAGATGCAGTCATCAGTTTACGAAGAAGATAACAGCATGAAGCCACCTGGGAACACACAGATTTAACGTGACTAACCCAGCTCAATACTTCATCCACAATTATTCCCAAAAACTTTGTCTCCGTCTTCACTTTCAAACTCTTGCCATCCATCCTCACTAACGGTGAATGCTCGCATTTCTTCTGTTTAGTTCTGAACTGCATCAAAATTGTTTTGTCCTTGTTCAAAAAGAGTTTATTTTTGACACACCAGTCCTGCAGTTCCGCGACTGCCTCAGAAGCCATCTTAGGTGCGTCATCGTTATTTGAGCTGATCAGTTGACTCGTGTCATCGGCGAAGAGGGTGAGTTTCCCAATCGTGTTCAATTTAGGCAAGTCATTCGTAAAGAGGATAAACAATAACGGTGACAGTGTTGATCCTTGCGGTACCCCGATGTTAATAATTGATTCCTCAGATTTATAAACCTGACCAGCATCATCTGTCAGGTAAACGACCTGCTTACGATCCTGCAAGTATGTTTTTATCCAATTGTTTGCTACTCCAGATATTCCAAAAGATGCCAACTTACTAATTAGTATTGAGTGATCAACTGCATCAAACGCTTTGGAGAAGTCGTAGAACACCCCAATCACATCCTCTTTGCGCTCAAGAGCATTTATTACATCACTTATGAAGGACGATATAGCAGTGGTTGTCGATTTACCATTCGTAAACCCATGCTGGTTTCCATTAATCAAAGAGTGTCGATTCAGGAAAGATATTAATCTTGAATGGAAAGCATTTTCAAATATTTTTGAAAAAACGGAGAGTAGGGCAATTGGTCGATAGTTAGATAGATTGGCCCTATCACCTTTTTTGAAAATCGGTACCAACTTCGAAATTTTCAATGATGTGGGGAACCAGCCCTGTTCAAAGGACGCGTTGATAATGTGTACGAGAGGACGCATGATGTAGACTTCAACAAGCTTAATGATGTGACAAGGTATTTCATCCACACCTGCGGACTTTTTTTTTCCAACTTTACAGATGATTTCATAAAATTCTTTGGGTGAAACTGGAGTCAGGAATATCACCTCATTAGTGTAAGATTCGTGTACTGCCGTGCACGAATTACTAGGCTGTAACCCTGGTCGAGATTTCAGCATATCTTTTACTATGGTTGAAAAGTAATCATTGAACATGTTTGCTATCACATGCTTAGAATCAACCATTCCATTGCCGTCTTTGATGACAATGTCAGCGCGTTTCGTCCCAAGTGACTTCTTGTTCATATTCTCGTTTATGATGTCCCATGCTGCTTTCTGTTTGTTAGAGGCGGATAATAATCTTCTATCATTTGCCGCTTTCTTCGCCGTATAGATGGCATTTCTAAGTTCACGCTTTAGATTTAAATAGAGTTGTTTAGCATGAATACATGTCGACAGTTTTGTACGTCTGTACGCTTGTTTTACGTTATCGGATAAAGACTTCAGCTCAGGAGTGAACCAGCTGAACGTTTTCTTGTTTGAGCGTGGAGATATAAGTTTCTTCTTGAGGGGAAAAGCCTTGTCGAATGGAATGCGTAGAATAGTCATAAACTCTTCAAACATGCTGTCCACAGAGTCGCAGGTGAAAACTGGATCCCATCGTATCTGACTCAAGTTCTCGACAAATGAGTTGATATTTTTAGCGCTCCAACTTCGACAAAAGATGTGACATTTTGCTTCAGGTTGGCTCTCTGAGGGTAGTTCTAACTTAAGTTCTTGAAAACAGTGATCCGACAAACCCAGATCGAGTACATTTATCGTACACAATTGTTCATTGATGTTCGTAAACATATTGTCAATACATGAGCTAGAGAATCTGGTTATTCTAGTAGGCTCAATTACTGACATACGTAATCCGAATGATGAGATCAAAATATGCCGTATCAAAATGACACAAGATCAAAAGAACTAATACATGTAAGCCGTATCAAAATGACACAAGATCAAAAGAACTAATACATGTAAGCCGTATCAAAATGACACAAGATCAAAAGAACTAATACATGTAAGCCGTATCAAAATGACACAAGATCAAAAGAACTAATGCATGTAAGCCGTATCAAAATGACACAAGATCAAAAGAACTAATACATGTAAGCCGTATCAAAATGACACAAGATCAAAAGAACTAATACATGTAAGCCGTATCAAAATGACACAAGATCAAAAGAACTAATACATGTAAGCCGTATCAAAATGACACAAGATCAAAAGAACTAATGCATGTAAGCCGTATCAAAATGACACAAGATCAAAAGAACTAATACATGTAAGCCGTATCAAAATGACACAAGATCAAAAGAACTAATACATGTAAGCCGTATCAAAATGACACAAGATCAAAAGAACTAATACATGTAAGCCGGAACAAAAGAATTACTGATTCCCCAAATGTAGGAAGAAAAGTGTATTAAAATGATCTTCCAAAACGATTCGAAGATATTGACTATTTTAATGACTACAAAAGCAATGGAGGAATTTCTTAATTCAAACTGTTTTGAATTAATTTATTAATTAATTATTAATAATAATTAATTAATTAATTAATCAGGCACCAATTAATACGAATGGTTCTACTACCATTGATTCTACCAGAGGTTCTAGCTACATGGAAATCATTGTTCAACGTCAAAAATGTTTGCCTATAGGCCTAATGGAGTTGAAGTGCAACAAGTAGGCCTAGTCCTTGCAAGTAGCAAGGCCTTAGAGTCCATAGAAGTAGCCTGCCATGAAACTAGTCTATAATTCACACACATGATCTGACACTCTTTTCCTGAATAATGATGGAGGAACCCATATTACTTTTTTTTCATATCGAGCGACCGTATTCGAACCCGGAGCCTCGAGGGGGTGTGGCCGGACTGACCTAGGTAATGAGGGAACACCTGAACCGGATTATCGGAGTGTCGGTTGGGTGTCAAACATAACTAGATCAGTGGGTCCCCGGATCTCCGAGTCCGACCATCGATGACCTAAAAGCTACCGGACACGGGCCCCAAATAGAAGGGGAACACTTTCAGAACACTCATCACCTAATAATGTCATTGAGCAACAATCGCACTGATACATCTCGTGGTGGAGCTCCAAATAACTATATGGGATGATAACAAAATATAAATCTTTTAAATACCTGTAGTTGAGCAGTTGTATCTGTTAAGGATGAATTTTCATCATTATCTTGTTCAAATTCGACACTGAGCAACACAAATCCAGATTTTGACACATTGTGCTCCCCCTGTTCATCCAACGTTTTTTCACACAAGCGCACAGCGAATAAGTCTCGAATTTTGTCAACGTTTCCGTGCACAAATCTGATATTTTTTCTTTTCACGCGTATAAAAGAATGTAGCCCCAATTCATCCATGTCTGGAGGAGTATAACCTCCATCTCCTAGACTACATGGCTTTAAAAACAACTAGATATAATCATGAAATAATATCTCACACGCTCACCTGGCCTTCTTTTGGCACCAAGTCACAAGCGGCCATATTGCTTTCTTCACACGACATGCACTGCCCTCTAGGCGTAAGATTGAACACTTCCCTAATGACTGTTTTAACCAATAAAACGAGCCAATCCGAGACAAGTACAGTATTGTGGCAAACTGTCAATATTTTTAAAGTTGAATGTTGCATTGTCGCAACTGATTTTTCCGCTCTTCCACACCTATGGTTTAACGACAGAATATAGCTCTAGGAAAAAACTAGGGAAACGCGAGATTTGCGTTGTGAGATGAGCTTAGAAGTATGGAAATCTAGAATGAAAAATATTTCGTCAGATCAATCCACATCTATGGACCTTGGATTACTTTAAACGTTCAAAAACCTTACCTGCAACTTGTTGATATTTATAGTGCTGCAACCTGTCGCATATACACTTTGCAAAATCAATTGATCCTAACCTTCAATAAAATGGATACTTTTATTGCGTTTTCTTTGTTATTTCCCATCCGAATGTTGTAAGTCATTGAAAATATCCGTAATCATGTTTTCCATATTCAGTGAAAATTTTGAAAATTTTCCACATTTCAAGTATTTTCCATCCGTGTTATTCTTATGAGGATTTCTCAAACTTTCCGAATTTTTTCCGGAGAAACCTCCCGACCGATTTTTCTGAAAAACAATCCCAACCTATTCTGGTATGACAGAAATATGTAGAAAAAGTTTCTAGTCAATAAGTATTTTTTCCTGGCCTGTGAGCCGCGCACAAAATACAAAAAAAAAAAACATAAAAACGAAGCCCATTTTTTTTCGGTAGGTGAAATGGAAATCTTCGCTACACTCATTTAATTAGTTTTAAGGACATGTGCGCACAATTGAATATGATGTAGTGGTGATGATTAAAACTGAAAATAATTGAAGAGTAATCAAGAGATAGCGTTGTGCATGTAGGAATATATATTAAAAGTAAAACCTAAACAAAATGATTAGAATTAATTTATTTTAATTTAGACTATAAGGTACTCATACTCGATAGAACATTAAATTATGTAAAATATAAATAGAATGTTACAGTGGCGTGCTGTGAGATTTTTGGAAAGGGAAACAATCAAGCAAACACCAAGACGAGGGCTGAACATATAAAATGGGATATGAAAATATATTGAAAATGAACATTATTTATTGAATATTAAATCATTAACGATACAACAATTATTCACATAATTCATTATCAATCGTCTTCAACAGTTCAACTACTTTTTTTGTATAACCGGTAAACTACTCAGTAATACACGTGCTTGCTCAAAGCACCGCGGCCAGCACTCTTCTATTGTATGAGTTGTATGCTTTTTGATGCGTGAATGCAATCGACAGCGTTACATCTATGAGACTACTAGACGAGTCTGTTTGTGATAGTGAAATATAAATAATATTCTTCACGTTTATTTCATTTGAATACGTAAATGGAACTTTTTAATCGAGCATCCAGATATTTGACACATCTTTTAGATTTGAATATAAGTGAAACCAAGACGAAAACATAATTGAATTCAATAAAACAAATCTCGCTGGACACATGGAATTCACAGAAGACTGCATAAGTGACTGGCCGCTACACGAGCCTCACTATGTCTGCTTTGCATAGCAACGTGTAGGCAATGCATTGCCGAGTCCTTGTGAGCAGACCTCCCGCTCTCTCTAGACATCACTGCGACATGATGACACGGAATTCGCATCTATGTACCGATCAAGTCCATAGCTATGGAGAGGACATAATTAACTTGCTTATTGGAAAAATTGAATCTGATGTATGTAAGTTAATACATAATTGATTCCTTATTTTCTTTTGATGGAAATTCAAGGTAGGTATTTAAAACATTTATTTACTGCAAGCAACAATGCAACAAGCCCTTGCTTCCATGGAATATTATGATCATCATTTCAAGTTGAAATATGGATTTGAACGTGTTTTTACTTTTTTTTTAATATTGAGTTCAACGACGTACTGTAATGATGACTAAGATCTATTGGCGTCGGATGGATGATTAATGAGATGGTGAGATGAAGGTTTTTATAGGTAATGGGAAGGAAGAGGTTGTGGCCTATATTGTGGGAACCATCCCGGCATTAGCCTAGACTACAGAGGGAAACCACAAAAAACCCCTGTAAAGATGGACGGTAGCGGGGGTCAAACCGGATCCGACATGCCCATTACCTCCCAGGTTACATGGAGCAAGTGCGTTAACCACTTGGCTACCTGTGCCGGTTTTTTACTTTACATATATATTTTTTTGTCAATAGACTTTGTAATGACATCTAGTATTAATTTGCCCACCAATACATTTTACTGTCTACAAAATACATGAATCCTACCTACTACATAGGGGACGTCCATAAATTAAGTCACAGCTTAGGGGGGGAGGGGGGTTGCCAAGATTTGTTACAAGGTGTTACAAGGGGGGAGGCAACTGTGTGACGTACCATTTTTTGTTCTATGTATTTGGCACCATTCTTATGGATTTTTATATTCATACCCACCCTACAAACAGCAGATCCATTTCAAATAATGATCAAGTTTGACTACTCAAAAAGTAAACATAAAGAAATGAATATTTTGATTCGATTACTCTATTGTACCTTTACCGCCTATTAATTTAATTTTTTTTTGTTAGAGGGGGTGTATGAGAATTTGTGATGTATTTAAAGGGGGGAGGGTAATAGGTTTTGTGACCAACTGTGACATGGGCAGTAGGAGGGGGTTCAAAGTGGCCTAAAAAAGTGTGACATAATTTATCCAGACAAAAGAAGGGGTAATGGAAGATGCCGCAACTTATTTTCATTTCTTGACATTTGATTCTACATCATAAAGCAAGCATTCCTCATTCTTGTATCTAGATAATCTCAGACCAACTTGAACCCATGCTAAGCCTGGTTTTCAATTTGACCATCCGACCTGTGCAGCGTGAAAGAAAAAATATAAAAAATAAATATACACAGTCGAAGTGCCACACATCCAATGGAGGTACTGGTCAAATATTATTCAATTAATTGTAGTTTCAAGATATTATATTTGAAGAAATACATTTTCTGTATGAATTCATTTGATCTCAAATTTACTATAAACAGAATTTATTCAATTTCAACTCATATTCTACAACTACAACTAGCCTACTACTATTATCAAGGATTTTTGAGGTACTGTATATTTGGGAGAAAATGAATGAAATTATAAATGTTTTCAATAATTTTAATTATCTCTTACCCACTATTAATATAACCACATGTAAAATAGATAGCAATAGCTTAAACATTTAATAGTTAATATTTGTTAGCAGTAATGATTGCAGATTTGTCTGTCACCACAGCTATGTTCACTCTAGGCCAATGTGAGACCCCTACCGTCTCAAACAATATACAGTTCGTTTGAATCGACAGTGGGGTTGAAGCCCGAGAAACATTCTCACCGACAGAAAAACAAGTATAGTACGTAACAGTGGCAATACGTGAGATTTGGAGTCAAGGGATGGGAAGCAATGGGATGGGGAGGGGGGGGGGGGGGGGGAGAGAGAGGAGAGAAGGGATAAGTAAAAAGTACATTTGGAAATTGCATGGATAATTCAATACAAAAGTAGGTTTACTTCAATATGTGTTTTTGTATAAAAATTGAATTTCAACTGGAAGTGAAATGGATTGATAGATAAAATTCAACAATATGTTAGCCATATTCTGACGTAAGAATAAGAAAGCAACCTCTCTTCCCTCGGTTCTAAGAATGCCACGCGCCACTGATACATCAGAATGATGCATACAAATATCACTTAATAAATAAAACGATGATAGTGTGTACTCTCAAATACCAGCAAGTGTCAATAAATATTATAAAATTTCGATCGAAATGGAAATGAATCCGTTGTAACAGGGCAAGACTTTTGCATGGAGACAGATAAAGAACAAAGGACTCATTCCAAAACGACGGCATGTACATATCTTGACTTTCAAGTAACTAGGCCATTTTTTAAATAGAGTTTCATTTCACCATTATTCTCCTGGTCTAGTCAATTTGAGTATGTCAAAATCGACGTAACAATTTTATAAGTTACTATTCTATTAAAGGCTAATTATAAAGATAAAATCTAAAAATAAGTAAATTATTAATAAACTTTCAAGTTTCAAGTAACAGACTAATAAGTAACAATGATTATAAATATAATTATAATAATTATAGGTTTGATGAACGGATTGGATTTCCTTGTATAGATTTTCAACTAGTCCACTTGGTGATTCTGGAAATAATATTTTGAAGCTTTGAGGGTAAATAGTAACAACAAAGATGAAGATAATATAAGAAAATTTAACAAAACTAGGGAAATATTTTTCAGAGCGTTGCGTGCTGAGAAGTGAGAATCTGGATAACTAGCATGAGATTATTTTAAAAGTGTTTTTCCAACTGTAATTACCATCAAGTAAAACAAGTATTCAGGTAAGCAATTCAACATTAAAATACTACCGAAGTCTCGGAGCAAAATGATGCACCACCTCATCATTTTAATGTTGAATGCTTGATGATTTATGCCTACTTGAGACTGATTGATAAATTATAAAAAAACAACAAATGTGTGCGTGGAAGTACTCTACACATACTGATAAAATGCATCTGGTAGTCTGTCGGTATTTTAGTAGGCTTGCTGACCCAAGTAACAACGTAACTCAGAACCAACGATAAGGAAAATGAACACCGGTCGAGCATAACGTGAGATTCAACAACTCGAGCTCGAATCCGATTGGTCAGTGAGAAGTTTACCAACCAATCACCCTCATAGGTGACATAGCTGCATTATGTTAGACGTAAGACAAAAAATTACCACGCTCGACGCAGCTCAAGAGATTTTGTTCCGCCACCACATGTAAAGAATTTGTGGGCTCAGATTGGCTACACTGATCATCATCCATAGTAGGGGAATTATATTGATGGCCAAAGTGTACCAACATTCTAACCAGAAACGTGAAACATATACGAATAGTGTCCATCGTGGGATATTCCTACAACTAGTTACACAGAAGCATTGCATAGAGTGAGCACAATCAAGGTTAATATTAAGAGAAGTACTACTAATTGGGCTGAGAGAAGAATGGCGCTGCAAGGTGCGCGCCACCAGTGACCCTCAGCTCGGGAACTTGGAGTAGAAAGCGTAAGTGAGGTCGTAGTTTTTGAAACGACAGTATTGGATGTCGTGGCGATGCCACTCGCCAAACGACGACGTTTTCTCGAGTTCGCGCGGACACTCGGCCGAAGTAGACGACTCGTTGGCAAATACAGTCAATACAAACTTGCCTGGAAAAACACGACGGACGTTTAGACCTGTACAATACAATACAGTGAAACCTCTATGCATTGTTCCCGGATCGATTATTTTTCTGCTTGTATCATATATTTTTTCTCACCCCACTCCCATATAATCAATATTTCGTTTTCCAGCATGGATGGTTTCATTTTTCTTGTCCCTTGATTAAACGATAGATAGAGGTTTCACTGTACTAAGAAAATGGAAAGAGACCATAAACATAATTATATGCATGCATTATTGAGTAAGTGAGAAAGGCATGGCTGTGAATCAACATCATCTTCAAATACAGCTTCATTAACTGTATTAGAAAGGATTTTTCTGATTTTTCAATATGTGCTTCACAGCCTCAAGGAATATTCAAGTTATTAAAAACCTATACATTGAATTTGAGTCACATCTTTACTGTCACAATGTCTGAATCAATATGCACAGCTTGAATATAATCAATGTCGACACTTCAACAACAATTAATGTTAGAACTAAGATTAACCACCAACTGTCCTGATAAAACTTTTATTACTGTAGTTACTAGTTGGGCCTACTATGGTACTTACTAGTAGTAGCAATTGAACAATAGAAAGACACAGCCAGTTTGTAATACACATATTAAATTTGATAACGATACAAGCAGAATCCCACTCAATATGCAACACCAAACCCATGTATGCCTTGACTTCAGTTTCTAAGCAGAGCCTCAAAAGCAAGCCTCCTAGATGGATGGAAAATATCGTTTCACAAGAATTATAAGCGCCATTAGAAACTTAACCAACTACATAATACGTAAATGTAAAACGGAAGTTACAAATGCCTAGTTGTGTTATTGCTCACCAGGGTTGAACGTGTCTAGCACTCGCGCGATGACTTCTTTGTACGACGCTTGCGGCACGTTACTCTCGAAGCTGACGTATGAGAACTCTGGCTCGGGTGTGATGTGGATCGTCATGTAGCAGCCCTGCAACACGAGTGCAACTCTCTATGGCCTCTTACAGCATCACTCAACAGTCACAAGACACTGCACACCTTTTTGTTAGGGTTACCATTCGATAGAAAAATCGTTGACACAGAAATTTTAACAAAAATTGATGGACATGTATCAAAATTTTAAATTGAACTCGAGAATATTCAACAAATTGAAATGAATTACAATTAATTTTTGTTGGGAAACAGAATGTTGCCAGGCAAATGAACGTATCTATTTCGCTTGTGTCTTGTATCTCACCGAGTGGCTAAGGCTTGAATTTCTCGCAATAAATATTAAATTTCTGGCAGAAACATGTTATTTAACTTATTAATAATCTTAAATAAACAGTAAAACCTCTATACATCGTTTTTCAAGGGACGAGGAAAATAAAACTATCCATGCCGGAAAATTTAACATTGGTTTAGGAGTGGGGTCAGAAAAAATGAATGATACAAGCAGAAAAATAATCGATCCGGGAACAATGCATAGAGGTTTCACTGTATATCAATCCATCATTTCGATATTGAATTGAAGTCGTAAAATATTGAATTGATTGAAAATATTGTAATTGCATGATGCTATTATGTTTTGAGAGGGCTGAACATATTGGTTTGTGGGGGATGACTGACTAGACTCGTCACTTTATTGTTTGCAAAAGAAACTTGCACGTAATTTCTGTTGTGAATATTATTTCTTTCAATTTTAATAATATTTGATATCAAAAGTTGATTTTATATGTCTATCTGACAATTTAGGACAAAATAAAAATTATGAGGTTTCCACTTGTTAGAATTATCAAGTCTTACATCTAGCAACCATGAAATGTTTTAATTTACGGTTCAAATAATTGATTAGAAATTGATCAATTGTTTGCTTTACAAGTAGGTTACATGGAGGTATAAATTCACGAGAGGCTGATATATGAATGGTGTTTACAAAAACCCGTCATTACGTGGAATTAGAACACACGCCCCACATGACATAGTAGACGAGTTTTTACAACTAATGTAGAACATTACCTATCTGCGCCAGAAGAATGGCTATAAATTGGGAATTATTCACTTCTGATTTGAAAAATCCAATACTGTATCTATGTTTAAAATAGATATAATTAATACAAATGTTAGGATCTTATAAATCAGAAATTATAAATAAGAAACCCGATTATTTTGTAATGACCACCAAGTACTAACTACTTGGACAGAGTAGGTCTACTAATGAATTAGTAGATCAGTCGCTATCACGCCAAACATTCGATTCCTGTCATGATTGGGACAACCATCCAGACAGAATTTTTTGTGGTTTCCCTTGTTTGAGAAAGTCAATACTGAGATGATTCATTAATGTTCACTCATGACAATCTCCTACCCATTATTCCAGCAGACTAAAGAAGGTTATTCACCAAACATATTAACTTCACAAGTAGGTCTATAAACAACAATATGGAAGAAAAAAATAGCCCCTTAGCTTGACAAAATGTTTGAATCTATAATTGTACACGGTACACCATTCTTAATTAGGGTACGGTATATTCTGAAGTTGTCTCTAGTGGTTGACAATTGGGTTCTCAAGTCTATAAATTATACTATTCAACTTGATTCAAACTGGCACTTGCTTAGTAAGGGCAAACCTATGCAGCCATGTTAAGGTGCAATACATAGATTCATAATTGTGTATTCAACTCTAAAAAGGAATCAATGAAGATTTAGAACTGAAAAAGATCGAATTATCGGAATTTAGATAATTAATTCACAAATGACTTGGTCGATAGGCGCAAGACCGAACATCAGTAGACAATCAGAAATAATGTTCCGTCTTCCATCTTTAGGCGAAGACAATTAAGAATCAAACTTTACTCGTCAGCTTTCAATACCTAATACGGGTAGTTCCGTAATGACCATGGGTACAATGATAATTGCGAGATAAGTTATCCAGAGTGTGTGTATGTACTTACGGAGGGCAATTCGGGACCACCCTAAAGGAGAAGAAAGATCGAGAGAAAGTTGTCAGTCAACATGTACATAAATCAACGGGCGATTGTAATGCAAAGAAAGAATAGAACGGAACTTACCGTCTTGGAGATTCCATTCATCGAGTAACCGCACGGTTCAAAGAGGAAATCATCAATTACCATGTTCGGGATCAGTTTTTCAATCCCACATTTCTGGAAGAGAAGTACAAGCAAATAAAAAACTTATATAAATAATGTAGACAGAACCTGTGATGAGCCTACATGCTAGCCTATATTACCCATATTACTGTAGTACAAGCAGTGAATGAACTTTTAAAATTAACGCGTTTGTATTTTTTGAACTTTTCAATGAACATGTTACATTCACAGTCGACAATCTTGAACTTTCTTCACGTTCGATTTTTTGGTGATCTTCAACGGAATAAAACGTTCATTTGAAAGCTCATAATTTTAAAACACTCATATCCCTATTCAACACGATCGCACTATCCGTACTTCCCCGTCCAAATTCCGAACGAGATCGACTATTTTATGGTATATCCCGAATGTATAATATTCCCTGTTCGGGATTTCATCATGTGATCACTTGTCACCAGGCGAGCCATATATTATTTTTGAACCCTTTTTTCATATAATTTTCAGGGTAAATTTCTGAACGAACTTATGTTTTTTTTCGAATTTGAACTTGAACTTTTACAGCAAAGCCACAAAAACAAACTTTGAACTTTTTGAAAGATCAATTTATTCGACATGAACTGAACTTTTTAAAAGTTCCTTTTATAAGTGAACTTCCCCAACACCGAGTACAAGTTCAAACACATACAATGGCCAGAATACATGACGGGTACATCGGTGATGCTACAAGTAATCTGCCCAATCGATGGGATGACAAGGGACTATAATTATGATAGCTAGAGATGTGAGAATTTAGCATTAATGAAATAGACTATTAAATCTAATTATTTTACAATGATATATATTTTTAGTTCTCTTTATATTTCATGCTATTTCGATTCATATTTGTATTGCCCGCGAGAGAAAGCTATGCCACACGTGAGAGAAACCGCTTCACCGATCGTGTGTACTCGGGCTAACCGACAATGCACAATCATTAAACAGCCTGCTTTCATTGGCGCTTGGCCGTCCCGACTGTTACTGACGAACGAGTGTTCCGAGCTAACCATAAATCTCGTACTCGTCAAGGTCTGAGGTTCAGAGCGCATTCGGATGACACGCTCAAAGCAGTCATAGCTAAGCTGGCTTCTGTTTATTGTAGAGCGTTGAATAAAAAGTATGGAAATTGAGAAAATGATTATCAATTCACGGAATTTACTCAAACTATTTCGAATAATCCAATCCGAAAACAGTGCTTAGGCAATTGAAGGGTCGAAATATTAGTTCAAATTACGGATTAGCTGGAATTCGGATTAACCATATTGATTAAAATATTTCTAAAGTTCGAAATATTGGTAGGCCTATGTCAAATTTAGGATTAACCGAGTATGGATTAACGAGGGTTCACTGTATTCCTACAACTCTAATAGCATGAAAATAAGTAGGATCATTACACGATAATTTATAAATTAGAGCCTATAATAAAGATGTAAAAAAATATTAAATAACATATATTTACAGTGAAACCTCTATGCATCATTCCCGGATCCATCGTTTTCCTGCTTGTATCATTCATTTTCCTCGCCTGTTATCCATATAATCAATGTTAAATATTCCTGAATGGATTGTTTTCCTGCATGGATGATTTTATTTTCCTGGTCCCTTGAAAAACGATGGATAGAGATTTCACTGTAGGCCTATACCATTTACAATTTTAGAAGTAGGCAGTGTAGGAATTAATGAACGACCCTAGCTATTTTATACAATGAGTTTTAAGAACCCATATCTAAACTGAAATATATTTCTAGCTATGTGGACCAAAGCCAGGAAGTGCTAAACAAAATATATGTAACTACAAATGTAACCACATTATCTTTCACTCAGATTGATATACTGATACATATAAAGTCTTCATCAATCACCTACCAGCTGCAATAAAATCACTAGAGTTGACTCAATTCAAGATAGCTGTCAAGCATCACCTAATGGAGGAATGCCATTATAATATTGATGAATACTTAAACTCTTTTAACTTGAATTGAACATACAATATTCAATCTTTAGTTTTATAATTTTTGTATCTTGACCTGATTTATACAGTGTATTTGTGTCCTATGAAAATCGTGAACCAACAATAAACAATAAACAATAATATGATACAGTACATAGATCAAATAATTACCATACTTCACAGTTCAAGATAATTTGATCACTTCACATAAAATATTATACACTACATATTTGATTCTCTTCAAGTTACTCTCTAAACTTGTATGGACATCCTGCATGTACGTATATGCTACCAATTGTATAATTTACATATTACAGTTAGGCCTACTCGCTTCTGGATCCGAACGACGATGAATGTACAAACTACGAATAAGAGATATGACTGGATAGCTACCTGGGTAGCCTCTGCGGCCGAGGATGACTCCTCCCTCGTGAAGATGCTCATGACCTCGGGATCGAGATCCGTCATGAGCATCTCGAGAGTTTGATCCGGCTCCGGGATACCGCGTCTTCTCGGCTTGCCTCCACCTTCAAGAGGGTTCAACGTGTAGAGATACCAACAGTCGCGGTTCACAGTGCCCAAGCAATATGCAGCTCCATCTGACAGAACAAAAACCACAATAACTGAAGATCTAAGCTTTTTGGTATGTTTCCGAAAAAACATATAATGGAGAAAGTAGATGAACATAGGGGTATTTTGGAAGTGCAGCATGGGTTTAGGAAGGGGTATTCATGTGAGACACAGTTGTTAGGTTTTGCAGAAGAGCTGGCAGGGGTAGTAGACAAGGGGGGCTGTATTGATGCAGTGTTTTTAGATTTTGAAAAGGCTTTCGACAAGGTAGATCACACTATATTATTAGGGAAGTTGAAACTGTCCATTGGGAATGCTGGGTTAGTTAATTGGATTGGAAACTTTCTTCAGGATAGAGTTCAAACGGTTTGAGTAGGTTCGGAGGTTTCAAGTGAGGTTAAGGTTACGTCAGGAGTTCCACAGGGTAGTGTGCTAGGTCCGTTATTATTTGATTTATATATAGATGATCTGACTAGGGTTGTTAATTCGAGAATAAGGTTATTTGCAGATGATTGTGTGGTATATAGGGAAATCAATACAGAGGAGGATGTAGTAGCTATTCAGGCAGATTTGACGGCACTTAATTGTTGGGTTCAGTTGAAGAAGATGGGGTTAAATGAAGGGAAGTGTAAGTTAGTCACCTTTGGTAGGAGGAGAGTGAGGGCTGATGTAGTGTATGATGTAGGAGGGAAGTCACTTGAGTCAGTGGAAAATTACAAGTACTTGGGGGTGGTATTTGATAGACGTCTAGGGTGGGGGAGTCAGATTGAGAGAATAGTAAAAAAGAGTATAAATGCACTAAACTTTGTAATGAGGCAGCTCAAGGGGACAAGTATGGAGATAAAGGAAAAGGCTTATTTCTCGTTAGTGCGTCCCATGGTGGAATATGCTAGTTCAGTTTGGGATCCTTATAGATTAGGTGAGATAAGGGATGTGGAAAGGGTGCAAAGGATTGCAGTTAGAAGGGTTACAGGTAGGGTTAGGAGGTGGAAATGGGGGGAGAATGAAAGGGGGGAGAGGGTGAGAATATTGGAGAGTCCATCTGAGATGATCCGAGACTTGGGATGGCGGGAATTGGAAATACGGAGAAAGGAGGATCGGATCTGTAATTTCTTCAGGGTAATGGAAGGAGAAGGGGGCTGGGGAGAGTTGAATAGGTTGATTGAAAGGAATGAGTCAGGGTATGGGGGTAGGCAAAGTCATGATAGAGCAGTAGTTATAAAGGGGGCTAGATTAGATGTCGGTAAGTTCTCTTTCTTGAATAGGAGAGGTAGGGATTGGAATGGGCTTAGTAGAAGTATACTTGAGGATGAAATAGGGTTGAAGCTATTCAGTCAGAAGGTTAGGGAGGCGATAGGATAGGATTGATAGGGAACTTGCCACCGCGCATTTATGTGCAACTGCAAGAGTTAATAATAAATAAATGAATAAATATATTATGATTGCAGTAGAAGGTCAAAAGGAAAATGATTTGAAATGATTTTGCAACACAAAAATAAAACGTGCAGATGCTACCTGCTGAATTGAATTGCGGGAACGGTGTGCGATACCCAAGAGCAAAACTCAAGTAAGAAGCTTCTTCAAACTACTAATGAACACTGATTACCAATCAACAGACAAATTAACTATGAAAAAATTCAATAATCAATGATAATGGATTAGACAAAATAATAATAATTCTAACATGAAGGAGTAGTGAAAAATAATAACGATCACCTTTTGTAGGCCCTTATAATTCAGAAACATGCATAACAGTTTAAACACAAGTCAGTTAAGAGCTGAATGGTTGTTGATTTGTAATGCAAAGTGTTTACAGTTACGAGTTGTATTGTTTCATGTCCAAGTTATATTTCAAATTTTGATTTTTTGGGGCATTTTTATATTATTAATTTATTATAATGGTATTTTTGTGTTGAGATGTCAAACATTTTACAGTGTAAAATCAAATACTGATCAATGAATGAAATATATATATATAATTATATATTATATCAAGGGGTCATCTTGAAATTTGAAAAGTTATATCAGAATTCTGTAGGTTAATTCAGTTATCAACCTATTGTGTAGTACCGGTATCGAGTATAGACCTATTTAAAGTTGAGTATCACGTGTGTTGGGGCTGGGGAAAAAGAAGATTTAGTGGGGGGGCAGGAAGGGGTGAGAAGCGACAAACAGTGTAAATGCTGTGACGCGCTGGTAACTTGAGAATAAAACGAAAGGAAATAATAAAAAGATGTGTCGAGAGTTGAGTAATTATCTTAATGGGAGAGGAACAATCGATGGGTGGAAATAGTATAGTCAGTTCACGTGTGATTCAACACTCAAAACTGTGCACCATATTTTGTGTAAATATGTGGGCTATTAGGTCTGGAGAAGTGGAGCTATTAGATAGATGGCATTGCTAAAATAAATAATCATCAACAGCTGGCAACAGGTCAGACTTCTTTCTTATGATTATTATTTGTTATTATTGAAATCATTCAATATAGAAGGAGATGGAGATACTTTAAAATCATGCAGTATGAATTATGAAATTAATTATGAAGTAATTGAATATGAAATGAGAAATGAAACAGAAAATTAAATTAAGGTAGTGGTGCAAGATGTAGGCCTACCTTCGAAGTATTTGTCCAAGAAGGTAACCTCTTGTTCAAATGCTTGATGAGGACTCTTCTGAAGTTCCGGACGTTTAAAGTTCTTGCGCGAATAAAACACATCCTGGAAAACAACAAACATTGTGTTCAGTTTCAATAGGACTATAGACAATGATATTTGATTATTACTGGTACTGAATTCTACTGTAAACTCCCATAAAGATAGACAGTTTTATGTTTCACCATGTTGTACTTTCATGATGATATTGGATGAGCCCAGATTGTTTTGAATTGTAGCACAAGCAATAATTATTAATTATCCCAGATGCCTGAATGCAAGATATTTTGCATTGTCATGTATGGTACAACTAAAGTACAGACAATTGAAACAAAACAGAAATAGGCCTACACATAATAAAATCTGAGTTTTGTTGCTTTTTGCTTTTCCCAATAGAACAATATATTAATTTTCATTTTTCTCTAAACTGAATATAATGAGGAAAGGAAATATAATTCAAAAGGTGTTGATGCATTTGTATGCATTTTGAGAGATAAATTCAATAATATTCATAGAAATATATTAGGCCTAGTTATTTAATTATCAATTTATATTGTTCATCATGAAATTTCATTGAAATAATGAATCTTGGTGGCCTCTCGTAATTCTGGGTAAGCAGAATACCGGTACTGGCCAGTGACACTCTTGCAGTATCGAATGTTGTTATACGTTAAGGGTTCAAGTGTTTCACACTAATTAATGGGGTTGCCTCTGATTCACCAAAAATATTGCACACTGAAAACAATATCTTACAGGGTGTTTGTAATAGGAGCAAGACTCGAGTAAAAGAACAATCCCAAGTAGAGTTACGATTCTGTAAATTCAAATAGTGAGGGACTATTCCCCTTCACGAAAATGATATACTAACATGTATGGAAATATCAAACATCGAATATATCCTACACCGAAAAGAACAATATTTTCATAGGTGATAACTAGTACGTATCATTTTGGTGAGAGGGAAATGTCTCTCAATTTTTGAATACAATATCGTTAAGTTCCAGCCTGATTCGTCCTTCTACTCTGGTCTTGTCTCCTAGTAGTCACCCTTTAAAATTGAACGTTTTCGGTGTAAGTGATTTTTGACGTATGAGATTTTCGGTGTACAATACTTTCGTTGTACGAGATTAACAGTGTACAAGACTTACGGTGTACAAGATTTACGGTGTTCAATATTTTTGGTGTACTAGAGCAAACCCTAATTAATGTTTCAACATAATTATTGGCTATATACATTTTTTGAAATAATGTAATATTCACCTCCACTTCATCGAAACCTGCATACTGCTCAACCAACAGTAGAAGTGGCTTCAGACATTGGAGCGGTGTTGTAGTGCCACATGTCTTCAGAATGAAGCGCCGATGCGCAACAAACATAGAACTTTCACTGAAAATGAAACAAGACGAATGTTTATGACAGAATTATCCATAAAAGGATCTTAATCTCGAAGCATATTACATTTTACAGCTATTAAATGGAACAAACACTGTGATAACAAGACTGTGTTTGAAAACATTGTTAGATTATGAATGGTGGTTTTTACTTTTTACTGCAATTTGAAAGTAAAATGCAGTAAAATGCATATTCATTGTTTTAATGAGTATAAGGAGCAATCTTTGATAGCTATTAGCTGGACACAGCTACACCAATTTGAATTTCTGTGTCAAAAACAGTATTTCTTTAGTACCATATCATTTTTCAATATTTAATCATTTTCAATCACCAAGATTGTGATAGATTTTACTTTCACCGCAGAAAAGTAAGTGTCGTATCAAGTTGGATAGTTATACATCACTGCAGTTTATTCACGTACAGACCTATGTGTGAATGTAAAAAGTGAGCCTCGATTTTTACGAAATGCTGGTGCAGCAGGCACATCATCATATAGGCCTACATTGTTTTCAATGCCCACACAAACTTCTTCACTTCCATTGAAATCTACCCATTACCATGCCACTGCTGCCATCACTTGATTGTTTTACATTTTTTATTTGTTCCCCACAAAGAGAAGAAAAATTCAGCTGCTTGTGCATATTCACTTAAACTGACACAATCAAATCCAACTTGTAATATATATTTTGATAATTACTGAGAATTATTGGGTATACGTCTACACCTGCAGATACCCCATTCATACAAAGTTGGTTCACGCAAGCCAGTAATAAAATGAGTGACTATGCCTTATACCCACGTGAGTCTCGACTCACCACTGATGGCAGTCACCTTCCCAATCAATAGCGTGCTTGGAGTTGATAAAATGATATCCACATTGCCTCATTTCATAGACAATTATTTTCCATCATGCATATTACTACACTACAGAACCACTTATGTTGGAGTCTAATCAAAATCAAGTGTTTCTAGTTCTATAAATATCTTTTTAATGTTGGTATTGAAGCAGAAAGGTGAGGGAATCTAATCTAGGGCAATAGTATATGCTTTTTATACACATTAGTTTAGCAAGTGTCTTGGATAGGAAGCAGGCTTGCATGGATCTTTGTACACATCATTTGATCCAAGGATGACAGCTGAATAGTAGTTGACTAAAAAAAATCATTTGATCACCAAAATAATATAACTCGAAATATTACTGGCAAGCAAAATAATATGTACATATTAAGTACATGTAGGCCTACAATCTACATATGTACGTACTGTGAAAATTTTGTGTATGTAACTTTCATAGTTAGTGAGAATCAAGCACAGTGAAGGTGTATATTCAAAATTGTAGGTATAGATAGGCCTGTCAATATTCCCTCAACGATGCACTGTAATAATGACTAAGATATCTTGGCATCGGATAAATGATTAATAAGATGATGGGATGGTGAGATGAAGGTTTTGTACGTAATGGGAAGGATGGTGGGAAGAAAGCGGTTGTAGCCCATATTACATGGGAACCATCCTGACATTAGCTTGGACTACAGAGGAAAACCAGGAAAGATAAACAGGGGCAGGAATAGAACCAAGGCTCACCAATCACTTGAAGCGAGCGCGTTAGCAACTGAGCTTAATGTACTATCAATATGTTATTTATAAGAGACTTTCAAAATATAATGTAACGTTGTCGATACCGCACTTGTTCATATCGAAGGCATGATTTTCTTTTTTGAAAATGAAATAAAATTCATCACATGAGACCCAAACAGCCATCTGATGGCATGTTTTCTTTCAACTTTCTTTTATAATGACAAAGTTATTCAGGCCTGATCTTCAAAGGATAAATAACATTTATTTGAAATATCAGTACTGGTAGGTCTAGTTTAAACTCTCCAGCTTACCATTACGGCATGTAAAGTATTGGCTAGATGGGCAAAAGATCTATCTAGGCCCATAATGAGTATGATATAAGCCATGATGATCGAGTTATTTCTGTATGTTGTGAAATGTTGCTGCGACATAACATGCCCACAAAGACTCTATGACTAAACCAGAAATCAATTCCAGGGTCATGCTTTGTTGGATACAGTATGTTACATAAATTCAATACTGGTAGGCCTACTGCACTTTCTTTCGTGTTATGTAATAGTTGCTACTCATTTTTATGAAGTGTCTGTATAGATAGATAGATGTTTATTATTTCATAGTGATACATACATAATACATACACTCACCCTTTAAGTATACAAGATGTGTTGTTACTGGTATAAGAAATTAGTCAGTGAGAAAAAAATAAAAAATAATAATAGGTATAGTAGGATTAAAACAAATTTATATTCTCCAGATTTTTTTACAATCTACAGTAATTACCAAAACAAAATACGCTGATTATGGTATAATAATGTAGAATTTCTACAGATAGAATTGAAATGTCTGTGCATACATTACACTAATAAGTACAATATTATCACTGTGTTATCACGATGTATCATGAAAATGGGTGAAGTTGTTCTAGGTCACAAACTATTACTCATGAACTTTCATCAGACTTGTGAAAGAGAATCATTAACGTACTTTGAAATCTGAATTCGTTCTCATTTCTTTCAAATATCTGGTGTATGCATACAAATTCCTCTTTGATCTAGAACAAAAACAATCAAAACTAATTTCATCAAAGGCTAATGTTTTCCTAATATGCATACACAAATTGTTCAACATTTTATTATCATTAGGAGACTCATATAAATGGAAACAATTGAAATCTATAAGTTGTAGCTATTTAACGAGTTGCCACCCTGCTGCACCTTGCCCCCCCCCCCACTATATCCTTGCTCACCACCACAGTTTTGTCAGATGCTCCAAGTTAATGAACACATTTGAATTCTCAAAAATTCAATGCCAACATTTTCAAAATGTAAGCCTTATCTTTAAAATCCAAGTAAAAATAAACTATAAAGTGAATAAACAACAAGTTCATCAGTTATTATCCAATTTTTATGCAAACTGATTTCCAAATATTACAGTAGAAGTGTAGAACCGGGCTGAAACTCTGTTATAAGTTTCTCGTTTATACGTTTATTACATTTATAAGTTTTATTTTTGGATCCAACCCATATGCTTCACATGTTAAATGGTTTTATTAATAAGTTTTTCACGTTGATACATTTTTTTAGTCTATTTCCCTGAAAAATGTTTAAAACTAAATGTAAATGTTTGTAATTTTCCCTTTCAATTATTAGCCAAGTGATAAGTTCCTAAATCATTTAGAAAAATAACTATAATGCACAATAAATAATGGTGATTCGTCAAATATATTTCATGTAATTACAGCCTACATGGAACTGAATTTGGATGGGATTATTCCTCACAAAAGTTTCAAGTTGATTACCTGTTCTAAGCCATAATGTTATATACAACTGAAAAAAACTTAATCAGCACCCAGCAGACTACAGGAAATATTAAACGTAGCATCACATTTTGGGGAGTTTCTATACACACACAATAATTCTACAACACTACACGACAAACCAACCCACTAACGAACTAATGTCCATAACCTCAAAGACCTTGAAAAATTATAAATAGTGCCAAAGTGTCGTAAAAGGTCCTGCATGCAGTTACCTCATTATACACAGTGACATTATTTAAAAACTAGTCAAACGCGAAATATGCGTTGTAAGATGAGCGAGATATCTGAATAAGGTATAAAAGTCCTTGAAGTAGTTCTACCCTTGCTACTTTATCGACTCTGCTATTCTACACACCTTGATATCTGAATAAGCTATAAAAGTCATTAAAGTAGTTCTACTCTTGCCACTTCATTGACTCTGGTATTCTACTCACCTTGATTGATGAGCGTAGCGAAGTCTCCATCCCACTCTTATAGGGCTTTGTCTGTGTTTTTTTTTTTTTTTTTTTTTTTGTAAGCACTCTACAGGACGCAAGGGTTGACTGATCAACATGAAACTTTTTTTGTACATGCGAACTCATCCAACTTAGAACTGTATAGTTTTTGGAATGAATCGGTTGGACCGATTTTGAGAAAAATCATCTTAAAGTTTCTAAAAACCCCATAAGATTTGGCTGGGCGGAAAATGTTGAAAAATAAAATCTCTCCAAATGGGATGAAATTTTCTCCAAATGTGTATACATAGATTTTACACATTTTCACAATTTTGTATGCAATTCCAATCAGCTGTTTTGAAGAAAAAAATAAAATAACTGACAATATTCATCAAATATATCATAAAAATTGTGACAGAATTAAGATGTCGAGATTCACTGCTTTCTAGATTCAAGAGTTGACCAACAATGAAGTATTTTTCACAAGGTGTGTAGAATACCAGAGTCAATGAAGTGGCAAGAGTAGAATTACTTCAACGACTTTTATACCGTATTCAGATATCTCGCTCATCTTACAACGCATATTTCGCGTTTGACTAGTGTATATAAAAAATACTTCATTGTTGGTCAACTGTTGACTCTAGAAAGCAGTGAATCTCGACAAATTAATTCTGTCACAATTTTTATGATATATTTGATGAATATCATCAGTTATTTCATTTGTTTTCTTCAAAACGGCTGGTTGGAATTGCATACAAAATCGTGAAAATGTGTAAAATCTATGTACACACATTTAAAGAAAATTTCGTCCCA